>CM053783.1:498129490-499329490 GCA_028749045.1 Cupressus sempervirens
CAAAATGTGTGTCGATCTCTTTATTATCACTAATGTAAAAGTGATACTCTTTTTTAATGATGTGTGCTTGATTTACAGTTTTCACACCATTCAGATATATTTGTGCATGTTTATAAGACACTTGAACATAATATTGACTTGCTATGTAAAGTAGTATTTCACTTGAAGTTATTTGTGAGAAATGAAATAGTAATTCTTTGCAAAGTCAACAACTAATAAAATTGTTCCAAGTGGGACAATTCTCTTAGTGTTTGAAAAATAAATTCTTGCCACTTAGGAAGAAAGGCATGACATATATATGTTTGAATCAATTTACAAAAATTTTGCATAAGTTTAACAACAGGTATCTTGTCCTCTGCATATTCCAACCTCGTTGATTCTTTCCCAACTTTTGTTTCAAACTTTATGTACTTATATATCTTACATTTTACCATCCTTGTCATATCAATGTCTTCATCTCTCAAAGGAAATTCAATAGGATTACCACATTTTTAGAAAGTTCCTCTTATGCAATCTACTTCACCTATTACACGATCATCCAATTTGTCATATAAGATTGATGTTTTAAATTGGCTTGGTTGATAAGAAAAATAATTATCAGAACCACCACTTTCTTTTGTCATCTTTTAAATTAGTTGATATTATAAATCAAATTCAACATGATATTGATAACAAAAAGTTTCAAAAGATTTATTTATCTTTGCAAAATAGGGTTTGAATCTTTCAAGCATTGTTTGTCAAATCTCTATGCCAGGATTTGCATTACAAAGTGAGAGATACAATTCATGTTCTACGACATTCAACCAATGTTTTGCATCTTCCAAATACTCCTTAGGCACAATCCTCTACTTGATGATATCTCTTCTATCTGTTGAAGGACAAGTATATATTATCAATCCAAAATTGAATAACCAAGTTCTTAAATGTTTTCCCCCAATCCTATCAGATCGAGGACATTTTAAACATGGAAGTGAAGAGATTTGTTTTTTTCAAGACATTTGTTTATTTAAAATAGATGTTAGTATCACTCTTCATGAAATGGATCTATCTATAGATCTAGTTATTTTCCCAATGGAATGCAACACTTCTTAATATTTTCAATAATATCTTTTTGTAGGTTAGAAGTTCTCTTTTTCATACTTGTATCTATCCTCAACAATTTTGATGGCTCTTTTAATTCATCTCTAAGAAGTAAAATTGATAACAATTGATTTTCCTCCACCATATTAAGATTGTTAAATTGTGCAATTATTTCCTTAGACTTTTTACTCAATGTTCTCTTTGTAGTATGTGTAGGTTGACTAGCATAATACCTTAATTTTTCCACATCCATTTCAATTTAATTATCTATTAATCTATGATTATTTTTTCTCTTCAATCTTTGACCTAGATAAACATTCACATGTGTTGGTTAGTCTTGGGCTACAAGAAAAAATTAAAATGAAGTCTTAAGATATAGTCTTAAGGGGAAATATACATGTAAAGAAATATTATATAATTTTATAGATCCCAACATGTAAATATAATAAACTTAACTTTTAATGAACGAAAGAGCTCGATACATAGACTTATTTGACATTGTAATGAACATTCTTCAATATCCATTTGATTCAACTTCAATTTCCTCCTATCCAACATTTCCATCATTGACTACTACACACATGATAACCAATAAAAACAAGCAATGGGAATATTTTTACTACAAAGATTTCCTAAATCTAGAGAGAGACTACTTGTGAGAGGTGTGTGTGCCTATTTGAGCTTGGGATGACCCTTCTAATACCTCAAGAAGTTGTCCTTGTTTAGTATGTCCTACACATGTATAAGTACTTTAGTCATTAAACCATTTTGAATCTTAATTGTATACATAATTGAACCCTAAACCTAACACTTTTAACCAAATTGGACTCTCACATAAATGAAATGGACCCCTAACTATAACTCTAAAATAGGTCAAACTTAATTGAAAATTAAACCTATAAAATACTAAACCTTATCAATAGAGCCCTAATTGATTCCCTAGTCCCTAATGTTAAGACCTAATCCTAATGCTAACCATAATGCAAATCCTTAGAATAAAAAACAACTTTAAAACTTGGCTCTATACTAAATTGAATCCTCGCAGAGACACTAAACCAAACTAAACCCTCACATATAAAGAAAATTTAAACATTATCCCTAACTTTAAATTTTTTTAAACTTGACATATACAAAATTGATCGAAACAAGTTAAATAAAATTATACCTCCAAAGTGGTACACCTTATTTCTAACCTGTATCCTAAATGTTTATAATTAATCTTAATGCTAATTCTAAATCATGATATTTATATAAATGTGTAAACTTTACCTTAATTTCTAATTCTCATTTGAATTGTGAACCATCATCCTAATCATAAACGCAAAACCCTAACTCCCAATGGTGATACTTAATAGTAACCCTAACTACTAAACATATTCCTAATAATAAACCCCAACAATATAAATTATAAACCCTAGATCCTAGATCCCAAGTTAAATGATAATCCTAATTTTAATCCCTGATCTTAAATGGTACATGGGCTAAATTCTAAACCGTAATCCTAACCTTAATTTCTTTATTATGTCCATAAATGATAAACCCTAATTCTTAATATAAACTCTAAACCCTAATTTAAAGTTTTTACCCACAATTAATTAGGTCTTTTACTTTTGAATAAAACTATCTAAAAGTAATCTTGATCAAATCTAGAAAGTTAGTTTCAACAGATATTGTGTTTCTATCGAAAGTGCCAATTTGGAGATTTTTGCAAATGTTGTGAGGTTTTTGTTGTTTTCATGGCTTCCAAGCTCAATTACCATGTTCAAATGGAACATTGAAGACATGTCATTTTGCATGACACAAGTACTCATAAACTTCTTAATGACTTTGGATTTGATATATATTGAATTTTTTATTTTGACACGAATTGAATAGATGTTCATTATCCAAACTAAACCTCTATACTGGACACTTGTAGAAAAATAGTAAATAAGAGAATAACAATTCTGAAAAAAAAAAAGAAAAAAAAACAAAAGCTCCATATTTGAGTCCTCTTTCAATTAGAAAGGGAAATTTTAAAATCACACAAATATAAAATAAGTTACATGCATCAAAAACAACATAAGTCAAAATTAGATTTGGGTTAACTTTAAACATCAATAAAAAATGAAATACTAATGATACAGACATCAGACCACCTCCATTGGTTCAATATGAATATTAGAAAACTAAATTCGAATGATTTACATTGATACCTACTATAGAAAAAAAAGAAGTTATGCAAGTCAAAAACAATGTCACTCTTTAAAAATCAAGTTTTTTAAAACATACCAATTTTTTCGTGGGAGAAAAAATAATTGAATCAAATCAATTCAAATATATATGTGTGTCTGTATGTATATGTGTGTATATATATGTATCTACATATGTATATGTGTGTCTGTATATGTGTATGTACATATGTATGTGTGTCTATATGTATATTTACGTTTGTATGTATAATATTGCTTTCATATGTAATGCCCATTAAAAATGTCATTTTGAGTCAATATTCAGCTTTAAATAACTATGCACATGAGAAAGTGCAATTGAAATGATAAATAAAATAAGAAATATCACCCTAAAGAGGAATATGTAGCTTTGATACTAAAGAACAAGTCAGAAATGACATTTATTCCCTACAATAGGATTTGGAATTAATGTTGCATAAGAGAGATGAATGTGTTCCTTCAAAAAGACCAAAGTTTAATCAATGACTACCTAAAACAGGCTTTTAAAACCCAATGTCAAACTCAGAATGAAATGGTTCGGCTAAGAAGTACCCAAAAAGAGGTTCCTAAGTCAAATCGCAAGCTCTTTAGAAGTTGTTTCTACATATAAATTCCCTATACTAGTTTTTTGGAGATAAATACAAGCCTTACACACACACACACACACACACACACACACATACATAAACATATATATGCATACATACATACATACATACATACATATATATATATATATAACACAAGGAAGGGTGGTGAATTAGGGCCAAAGGCTAACAGGAAGGGTGGTGAATTAGGGCCAAAGGCTAACCTAACAACCAACCAACCTTGTAGAGATCACACAATGGAAGCAAATTCACAATAGACAACACCAGAAAGAAGATATGTGATCTCCCTTCCAAATCCTAACTCGCAATTTTTGCTACTTCACTCATGATTGATTATCCTAACCTAGACTAAGACTCCCTATACGGCTTATAGAAGATTCTAGATCACCATATGGAGAAGGTTGACCACATAATGCTCTATACACATCTCAATGATTGATCCAAATACATAAAATGACTATCATAATTTAAATACAAGAGTCATCTCTCAAGAAGAACCAGACAAGCAACTTGGTGAAAGACATCATTGAATGACAACATCAAATCACCAAGTCACTCGATAAGTAGGGAATAAGAACACTCAACTAACAAAGAACTCGAACCACTCATCAAATGAAGACAAGAGTGCATCCAATGAGCAATAAAGTCACCAAACAAGTTCACAAGCATAACCAAGCACAACACAACCAAGAAGGATAGAAAAGCAACCCAGGATGCTCCTGCATCAGACAACTAGGGTTGCAAATAAATGATTCTCCTTAATCATGAGTGTGTCACAACCTGAGTTGAATCCAAATCGGATTGAGAAATCTATGTAGCATCTTCAACTAGGTTGTCCTTCCACTTTACCAAATACTCAAAGTCATCCTTCCCTCTCATACTCTTACTAATTCTCTAATCCAAAATATGTTATATTTCTTATGTCTATTTCTTATTTCTTATGTTATATTTCTTATGTCTACTTATACAAATCAACAACATTGAATATAGGAGATATATCCATGTCATTAGGTAACTCGACTTCATAAGCATTTCTATTGTTAAACTTTTTCAACATTACCCAAGGACAAATGTCATTATCTTCAACTTAGTATATGTGCCAACAAGAAATATAGCTTTCTTCAAATGAATCATTACTTCATCACCAACTTCAAAACATGTCTTTTGAACTAATCTCCATTCTCCTCATACTTCATATTACCCTGCTCCAACTTATGTTTCACTTCCTCATACTATGACTTAATGAATTCAGCAAATTTGTCACCTTCAGCACTTCTCTTCTCTTCACCAACAACATTCCTCATGTCTGGTATACCTCTAGGCTATACTCCATTAACAATCTCAAATTGTGTGTTTCTAGTACTCTTGTTTACAAAATTATTATATGTAAACTCTTCTTGTGCCAACACTAAATGCCAAATACTCAATTTATCCTAGACTAAGCATCTTAATAGATTACCCAAGCTTCTATTCACAACATCTATCTATCCATCAATCTATGAATAAATGCAAAATTGGACTTCAACTCAGTGTCGAACTTCTTTCGTAAAGTCTCCCAGAAATAACCAACAAAATTAATGTCTTGGTCAGATACAATACTCCTCAATAATCCATGTAATCTAATAACCTCTTTAAAGAAAATCTATGCAATATGCATTGCATCAGATGTCTTCTTACAAGGTATGAGATCTGTCATTTTAGCAAATCTATCCACAACAAAAAAATGCATAATCATGTTCTCTTACAGTCCTTGGTAAGCCAAGAACAAAATCCATATTGATATCATTCCAAGGTTTCTCAAATACTAAAATAGATGTATACAATCAAATATTTTGTCTTACTCCTTTTATTAATTGTCAAACTCCACAACTCCTTACAAACTTTTGAACATTTTTATACAACTATGGCCAATAGTACTTCACCTAAGCAAACTCAATGTCTTTTCAATACCAAAATGTCCAGCCAATCCACTATTATGTTTCTCCTTAATCAAATTAACTCTCATAGATCCTCTCAGTATACACAATTGAACACGTTTAAACAACATACCTTCTTGAATGAAATATTCTTCATACTTACTTAGTTGAACAAGTACTAGTGCTCTGCACTCTCTCCTCTCCAAACCTCGGAAAGATCAAGGTCAGTCTCATACAAATACTTTATCTCATCAAAGCCAAGAACTTCAACTTTCATCTCGATTAGAAAAGATCTCCTTTTGTTCAATGCATCATCAACTCAATTAGATACTCCACTCTTATGCTCAATCACAAATGTGAAATTCTACAAGTACCCAACCCACTTTATGTGTTTGATTCAACTTATGTTGAATCCCCAAAATATTATATGACCTTATGACTAGTATACAACAAAAATTCTTTCTGAATCAAATAATGTCTCAACTTCTTCAAAGCTTGAACCATATAGCATTATTACTCTTGATCATACACAAAATATTTCCTTTTAGCATCATTCAACTTCTCACTAAAGAAAGCAATAGGTTTTTCTTCTTGACTCAACAAAGCTTAAATCACACTACTACTTGCATCACACTCAACTTTAAATACTTTATTGAAATCGGGTAAAGCCAACACAGGTAATTTAGCAACTTTTTGCTTCAAAGCCTTAAAATTCTTATTAGCTCCATGTGTCCACTCGACATCCTTTATTTCTCCTCTCATTGTTTGGGTCATAGCATTACAAATTGAACTAAAATTCTTAGCGAACTTTCTGTAGAAACTTACCAAACCATGAAATGATCTTACCTCGCCCACATTCTCAAGTGTAGACCACTCCAGAAGAGCTTTGATCTTCTCAGGATCCATTCTCAATCCATCAACTTAAATCACAAATCCCAAATACGCAATCTCTTCATGAATGAACACTTTTTCAAATTGATCAACTTCTCCTTTTTCAACCTCTGCAACACTTGCCTAAGTATACTCAAGATGCTCTTCCTTAGATTTACTAAATATCATAATATCATCCAAATAATCAATCACAAACTTACCCAAGAATCTCTTCAGCACTTCATTCATCGACCTCATGAAATACTCAGTGCATTAGTTAAACCAAAAAGAAAAACCATCCATTCATACAAACATTGTTTTGTCTTAAAAGCAGTCTTCCACTCATCAACTTACATGATTATGATCTAATGATAACTACTCTTCAAATCAATCTTTGAAAAAAAAATTGCTCCACTTAAACAATCCATTATGCCATCCATCCTTGACATAGGAAACTTATATTTCATTGTTATCTTGTTAATAGTTATGGAATCAATACACATTCTCCACTCACCATTCTTCTTAGGTGCTAATACAACAGGTATAGCACACGGACTCAAACTTTATCTAATCAAACCTTTCTACAATAACTCCTACACTTGCATGTTAAGTTCTTCATTCTTGATTAGTGTCAATCTATATGTTGCATTGTTCAACAAACTAGCTCCAAGAATTAGATCCATACAATAACTTATACTTCTAATTGCTGGTAAACCATTAGGCACATTCTCATAAACATTTTCTTGATACTTGGTAAGGAACCTCCCAACTATTGTTGGAATGTAGTCAACATTAACACAACTTGATTTATTAGGAATCACAGCAAAACAAACTTTCTCCTCCATCTCTTTCACAAATTAATCGTCATGAACCATTCAAATCTGCACATTAGTAATTCACTTTATCCGGACTTTCAATCAAAGGTAACAATACTTTTCTTCTTCCATTCACCCAAAGAGTATATTGATTTAATCTACCATTATGCATAGCATGTCTATCATACTGCCAAGGTCTACCCAACAAAATATGACAACAATCCATAGGCATAATATCACACAACACGTCAACAAAGTAGTTTCCAATTTTAAACTTCACAATACATTACTCACTTACTAGTAACTTATGCTCGTCCTTGATCCATGAAACATGATAGGGTTTAGGGTGTCTCGTCATTTGCAACTGTAACTTTGTAACCAACTCTTTTGATGCCAAATTTGTTGAACTGTCACTATCAATGATCACCTTGCAACATTTTCCTACCATCAGGAATATCATTTTCAAAAGACTTCTCATGATAGGTTCTTCATCAATCATCTCATTACACAAAGTTCTTACCATTAAATTTTCTCCATCCTCAGAGCCACTCGATAGACTTACAGATTTCCCTTGAACTACAACATTTTGGTTACTACCTTCCACTCCCTTTCTAGAATTGTTACACTCAAATGTTCTATGTCCTTCACCACATTTAAAACAAGTGGCATGAAATCCTCCTTTCACAACCACCTCAATAAGAACTACCTCTTCCTCAATAACAACTACCACCTTTCCACTTGATCTTGCCTTTATCTTCACCTATCCACTCAGTTTTACCCTTATCTTGCACAGAATTATCAAATCAAGAAATATCTCCATAAAATCTTTCGACCATGATCTTTGTCTTTGTTCATGCTTCTTCACCAAGATCTCCTCAACTTTCAAGCCATATTGATGTGCTTCTTCCACACTCTCCAATTTCACAAAATTGATCTCATCTTGAATTAAAGTTCTCAAACCATTCAAATATCTTGCAACTTTCTCAACCTCGTCATCAACATGTCCAAATCTAAAGTCCACTCTATAGAATTCCTCCATAATAATTCATCACTCATCTTTTTGCCTTGGGTTTTGCATTTTTCTCAACAAGTTCACTTGGTAATCAGCAGGGAGGATCTTCTTCTTCTATTTGCTTGCAATCTTCAACCAAGTTCTAATCTTTTCTTTTCCTCTTCTATGTCTATCAAATTGCAAATGCTCCCACAAAAGTGGGGCATGGCCTTTCAACTTGGTAATTGGCATCTGCACCTCCCTATTATCAGGAGTGCTTTCAAATTCAAAGAACTCTTCTATCTCAAATATCCAATCCAACAATACATTGGTTTCCAATCTTTCATCATACCTTGTAACTTCAACAACACGCTTAGAATGTGCCCTAGACATAACAATCTTTCCTCATCAGATTCCACCTCAGGTCAGGAGCTCCATCATCACTCATATCATCACGATGTACTCCTCTCCTTTAGCCTATTACAATAGCATCTATTTGGCTATAATTTGTCTCAACATATCTATAATAGCATTATCAACATTTCCTCCACCATGAACCATTTTGACATGTTTTTGCAAGATTGTAACCCACTATATGTTATAGTCCAAATCTTAGATCTACCACCCTACAACCAAATCAACTTAGGGTTCCACATGATCCAAATCCCATGAACAACCTTCACTATAATAACAACTGAGGTAAGGAAGAGTAGTGAATTAGGGCCAAAGGCTTGCCTAACAACCAACCAACCTTGCAAAGATCACATAACGGAAGCAAATTCACAAGAGACAATGCCAAAAAGGAGAGATAAAATTTTCCATGAATTCATCTAATTTTCTAACATTCATGCCCACTTGTCAGGCCATATGGGTTACAACCAATATAGATTTAGATATATGTCAGATTGCATCCAACATGTAAAATCTATAATCCCCCTTCCAAATCTTAACTCGCAATTTTTGCTACTTAACTCGTACTTCACTTTTGATTGATTATCCCAACCTAGACCAAACTTCATATTTATGCTTGCCAAAATGACATATAGAAGATTCTAGATCACCATATGAAGAAAGTCGACCACATAACAGTCTACACGCATCCCAATGATTGATCCAAACACATTAAATGGCTAATAAAATTTAAACACGAGTAGGTTCTCAAGAAGAACCAAACAAACAACTCAGTGAAAGACATCATCAAACAATAGTAGCAGATCAACAAGCCACTGGGTAAATACATAACAGGAACACTTGGCGAACAAAGAAACCAGGCCACTCGGCAAATCAAGGCAAGAGCACATCTATCGAGCAACAAAGTCATCGAATAGGTTCACAAGCATAACCAAGCATACCACAATCGAACAAGATAGCTCAGGATGCTCAAAGCACACCACAATTGAGCGGGATGACTAGTATATTTTGCTTCCAAATTCCACATTTTCCCTAACTAAAATAAAAACAAATCAAATATGAGAAATATATTTGAACTAGTTTTGTATTCAAATATCCCATTTTAAGTTCCTTGTAAAAAAAAATCACGGATAATAAATTGTGGTGCACATTGTTTTCTATTGCTCTAAGGTATTTATTTTATCGGCCCCTTCTCATCCTTGATGTCAAGAACCACCTTCTCCATTAATCTAGTCAACTTAAGGTTTTCTTTCAATAGTTTGCCAAACTTCAGCACATATGCTACTACTATTTTAGAAACTCTACCATTTTTTATCTAAATGGGTCTAACAGATCAAACCTTAACACTTTGCAATCTTCCTTGTTGAGGTTCTTAGCAACCATCCATTATTACCAATTCACATGCCTACTAAGGAATCCTCAAGGCTAAGAGCTATATCAACTCAAAATAGCCCAAAATAATATATTTTTGAAAAACTTAAGGCAATCAAATGCAACATGAGAAGCTCTAAAGCACAACCTCAAAATTAGGTCAATTGTCACCAAATAACGCAAGTGAAGGATTGAAAACCAAAGAACTCAACCAAGGGGAAATGTCTTCTACCACATTAAACAATATACATAGTGAACTTGAAATCACCCACAACCCTCCCTGGATTTATGAAATTCAACTCAATATTCTAGACCTTTTGCTAGAACTTAAGCACCACAAATGGACATTGTCGAACACTTACACCGAAATGTCATAGACATCCAAACGAATTCTCGGCCTATTTAAATCTCCTCCAAGCGTTTCATGATTACTCACTTCATAATGCAGTTGGAACATCGAACACACAAAGCACTTGTAGACCTCCCCAACCTAGACCAAAAGCGTACAATGCCCAGTAGTGATATTGATGCCCAGAGTGGGCTCTAATGCCTAACTAATACATAATGCACAAGTGTCTAACAGAGATGTGTGGTATGTGTGTCCTCAACTTGCAAAAACATCAAGATATTGTATTAGTGTTCTCCAAGCTGACAAACTTCTATTGGCATCCCCAATCTATGTAAATGTCCAAGCCAATGAGTTTCTCCACTTCACTTTAGGACCTCCAAGACACCACAAACATGCTTAGAAAGACAAAATGCAAACTTCATTGCTAGATTTACAAAAAAATAATTTAAAATAGTAATTGACATTTTGTACATAGTGTCCCCCTACATCAATAAGCAACATCTTCAAACAAGGCCAACATTTTATTTCATGTTAACCACTATTAGGGAAGGTTTACCACTCAACAAACATTATGGGTGTTGAATAGCATATACGTCTATCCATAAGCATTTAAAATCTAGATTTGAATGCAATAACATAAAATAGTGTCTTGGAATTTACTGATTGTTCAAATAATATTGTATTTCAACAGTAATACTAGTGTCTCCAATATGATAACTAAAAATCGCATCATTAATCTATCTCACTATGCCTCCAATGTCTAAGTCGTAACTAATTCAACCCTAACCAATGCACCAAAATAAATCAATTTAGTGTCTAATCAAGTCATATATATCATTCCTCTCATGGGAACAATTTGCCACAATATATTAAGATCTTGTGCCTGGGTACAAAGAAGTATGCACACATCTCAATGTAGTAACACAATAAAGATCACCAAAAAGCAATCCAACACACCGTCGGTCCATTGTGATCGCATGACACATTGAAGTAAAATATAAAAATCCAACTTCAATAAGCAGCAAATGAAATGAAACATTGAAAGACCACATCAAATTGTTTCAAAGAAGAGGGGCAATACAAAAGTAGTCATTTTTTTGTAATATATATTTAAGGATGAACATTTGTCACTACAATCTAGAATCTACAACTTACTAATATAGTGAAATACATGGCACAACTTAAGATAAATATGTATTCATCATACTCTTAGCATCTACAACTCATGATTACCTCTTGTTTCTTTAATCTTACAAAACTTATTGAAACAATATAGACATAACAAAATAGTAAATCCTTGATTAACAAACTTTCTAATGTGTGAGGCAACGTTGCCAATCACATATGTGTAGGTCTAGATATGTAGGTAACAAAAAATAGATGTGAGGATCATTTCAACAAATATACAAATGTACATGTATATCGTATTCACCTATTTGGAAGTGATCATTTTCAGCCCAGATTACGACTTTTCTTATTTTATTATTTATTTCCCATGCACATGCATATGTATACTCACTTTTACCATTAGCCTCAACTCTTTATAATCATCACTTACTGAATTACATTATGGCCATGACATATATGGCCTAGAAACAATGGAACCATACTAAGTTTAGGAGTAGGATGGATTCATTAAAATACGTGATTCAAGATGACTATACACCCAAACAGCCTAGTTTGGTGAGAACCTAATATTAGAAAGTTGATTGTGTTCCTAATGAACAAATAACTAAATTTTTCTAGCATTATTTATTGATTGTGCCAATAGTACACCTTCATTTCAGGCATTTTAATAAATGAAGCAATTCATAGCAAGATAAAATTTACGACCTTCGAAAACAAAGAAAACAAAGACCAATAAACTCATCAACGATATTGTTTGAAGTAACTTGCACTAATACAATACTATTTTCCAAAAACAAAATCCTCACCTTTCTAAAACTCCTGCGAGTATTCGACCCACTTGATCATTGGGTCCTCTGCCAGCTCATGTTCTTGTGTTTCTAGTGTGCTTGATCATGAGTGTTTTACGTTCACAATGTTAAAATAGTATAATCAAATCCTAGGTAACGTTAAATTGGAAAACAATTACATAGAAAAACACTTAGTCCACAAATATTTTCATATCCATAAGTACAAGCAACAGAAAATGTACATCACATCCTATTTTTAACCATTCCATCTCTGGTCTTTTAGGTACAATATATTTCGTGTTGATTGTTCTGCTATAAACTCAAACAACTTGAGCTTAAATCTACATCTGATGCAGCATGGATATACACGAGTACAACCAGCAGCAAAAGTGGAATTTGAGACATGCAAAATTTATAAATCAGCCCCAGTTAGCTTGAAATTATAAGATATCTTAGATATTTGGTTTCAATACCATTTAGCAATGAAGTCTAAAAAATAATGTAGTCCAATTCATCTCCGTCCTTACAAAATCACAATCAGCAATAAATTAATAGATTCTGAATAATACATATGAAACCTAATGGCTAGGGGGCAAGACAATCCTAGTAATAAAGTCCTCGAGGTGCCACCAATTTATGTTTGGGTATATATCTGCAGTTGAACTTGCCTTGCCTTTAATTCTATTGACCATCTCTATGCAAAGACAATAAAATAAAGACGGTTTTACCTGAAAACATAGCAAATAACATGCTAGGGACAATGTGAAGAATGGGATTAGTAGGGACATTAAAATTCTTCAAACCAAAATAACTCCTTCCATGAATATCCAATAAATGTAGCAATCAAATAATCTTACAACAACCTGCAATATACACCATATTTAATCTCCCAAATGGTGTTAAGAGTCCCTCGTACAAACAAAAACAATATCCAGCATAACGTACACAAGATTAAGTTTTTTCAAACACCACCTATGATCTAAATGAATTTTATGGAATGAGAGCAGCCTAAGGTGGGAACATAACTCTACCTGCAAAATTAATAACACAGTACTCAATGAATGAATCCCCATAACAACACTAAAATGCACTCCAACTATCAGATGTGTGTCTGGGTGTTTGTCCTCCCAAGCTGAAAGGCCCGGCACTGGCAAATGGATCATTATCATCAAAAGTAAAGCCTCTATTATGACCTGCATCACTGGTGGTACTCGTAGAATCAAATCTGGCAAAACTATCACGAGAACCAAAGAGGCCACTGTCACGTGCACTGAAAGAATCAAATTTTGAAAAACTATCAAAGTGTAAACTATGATCATCCACTGATCCCGCATTAGAAAGCCTTCCAGGTGAACTAGTATTGAACAAAGGAGTGCTCGGAACAGAATCAAATGAAAACATTGGTTTCTCCTTTGTGAACAATGGGCCAAATGTGTCATAGTTCTCATTGCCAGCATCCTCATTATCTGCACTGTGAGGACTGGGAATTCTTAGAGTTGGCACGAAAGGATCTCCAGAGTCAAATGTAGGCTTGTCTTGTTGCTTTTCATTGCCACCACCAAAAGTAACAGCAGGGCTACCTGAAGGACTCTGCACCATATAATGGAAAAAAATGAATATTAAATATAGATAGTATTTAAGTAAAAGGATACAGACTAGCATAGTTTAATGGAAATAAGACATCACAGCAATACAATGGTGATTCAAGATTTCCACCTTAGCATCAGTGGCACTTTTGTCATATCCCCAAAACAAGTCATTGTCATCATTCCCTGCTGTAAATGCGGATGGCCATTCACCTCCATCTCCAAATGCATCACCAGAGTTGGATGATGTTGCACGACGATCCTCACTGTGTCAAAAGTGGCATTAAATAACTAATCACTTACATGACCATTGTCAAAATATCAAATTAAATAAGAGTTGATCAGCTCAATTATGAGAAAGAAATGAATATTTAGACCAAATCTTGCAAAACCTGCTAATATATCTCACTACAAAATGGCTTAACTATTGCACAATAATGCTTGCCCTCTGACATATACTTCACCAAAACAGAATAGTTTGTAACAACAGTCCAGCATATAATTGAAAACATCAGAAGTTATACTACAGTATCGATGGTTGGTATGAGTCTTCCACAGTCCATGAATATAGATTTGAAAAAAATCACGATACCGAATTTTATTTGATGTTTTGAATAAACTCACAATGATTCATCATTGGGAAGATTACACCACTGAGTAATTCAAAACATCGAATCAAAACTTACTGTTTTATTAAAAAAACACCAAATACTATGAATTATACTAAATGCTTTCATAAGAGATTGCCTACATTTGAAAGAAAATATTCATGTTACTTTCCTTATAGACAGTGAAATTTATTACAATAACATAATCCATCATGATCTATCATCTACATCCAACTTACGTTAATACTACAACTGCACCCATACTAAAAAATCAGTCACTCGTATTTTGACTATTTACATATGTAGAAGACTAAATTAGACTTTTTCCCTGTATAGGCCATCTATGTGAAATACAGGTAGGCCTCACTTTTCTTCATGTATGTTGAACTCAAACCAATATCATCCAAACAAGCTTTCCAACACTTCAAAACATGCAAAAAATTGCAGTTCAAATGACAAGGTTACAGCTAAACAAAGAAAAGAGGCAGAGTAAACTTTTTCATGCTAAGTTTTGAAAGCAGCTAGTGTGTTCAGAAATCACAAACTAGCTCGTAGCCAAAAGAAATTTGCCAAAATGGTTCAAGAGGCACGAAAGCCAAATGTTGAGTTTGAATAGAGAAAAGTAGCCGATGGTTAGGAAAAGTGCAATTTTACACCAAATGATGAAAAAGGAAATGGTGGGAACAAAAATGTAAAAGCACAATTTTGGTCAACAACCCAATTAAAATGTTAAAGCATCGGAAATGGCATGGCAAGTACAAAAGGATGATTTCCTTCCTCACAATGTCAAACAAAAATTTAACACCATTTGTCACAAAAAGTGACTTCTAACTTAGTAAACTGTAATGTCCCCTTTTGGGAACATTAAAAATTAATTAAATAATTAAATAAATTAAATTGTTGAAATATAATGACATCTTAATTTAATTATTTAATAGAGCAAAGTGAAAGTTTATGTGAACCAAAATTATAAAATAAACATCACTTTATATCAAGACAAGATGAAAATCCAAAAGACAAGTTGACTGAATGCCAAGAGTTTTGTGAAGAAGCCTATAAAAGTACAAGAGGATTATTCAGAGCATCCTTGGATTATTCTTGGTTATTGATTTCTCTTGGAGAGTTTAACGAAGCTTTGTCTTCCAGATTGAAAACCTTGATGACGGAAACTTTCAAGATATCTCGGTAAATTCTACATAATCCCAATTAATCTTGGTAGATTTGTGACAGAGTTCGCAACTGGACAAATTTGTGAAGATTTCATCTGAAGACAAACTTGCAGCAATAGACCTATTTCATATCTGTTTCGTAAATAAGATTGTAATAATTATCAATAATTTTAATGGATTGTGGAAATCTGATCTCTAATATTGTAATAATTCATCTGACGCAATATTTATATTTAATTTCATGCCTCTATTTCAGTCTGATATTATATGGTGGTCTATATAATCTGCTAGATGAATAGAAATCAGTTTTCTTGCAAAATATGTATATAAACTCCTGTGGAACAATTGGAAAATTTGGAGCAAATATCCTATGGGATATTTCAGTGGTATCAGAGCCTCCAAACCTGCCAGCCTGTGGAGTTGAATTGAAATATGCATCGGATTCGGTGATTTTCAGTGTGGAAAAGATTTCATTTATTATTGTGATGTGTAGAATAATAAAAAAGCACCCTGAAAGAAAACAATATTATATTTTCTGTGAGAGAATAATAATATTGCCGGCAAATGTTTCAAGGTTTAGGATGATCAAATGGAATAAGGTGTAAAAGGAGCTATTGTTCGACATTATGCTATCCCATAATTTCTATGAAATCTGTTTAATTTGCTGCGATGAAGAATGCTATGAATTGCATCTGCACTGCAGGCGTGTTTTGGCTGGGCCCTCATCTATATATTATAAGCTGGCATTAAAGACCGGATGAGAAAAAAAATAGTAAAATTATTAGTGGACGACGGCACATATACTCTTGAATTTTCAAAAGATTGGGCAAATTAATTTGTGGTCCCAATCTTTATTTGATATCCTTGTGCTACAACAGCAAAAGCGAAGAATTCATATTCCATTATCTGGTAAAGTCTATAGTTAAAAGTAATTACATTCAAACTTTTGGGCAGAGCATATTCTTTTATCTAGGGAAACAACTCGAGGTTGAGGCTCTTTATATTTGACGTTGGGACGAGGGAAATGTGAACATAGCATTTTCTTTAATTATTGCTGTTGAGTGCAGAAACATTTGGACAACTATAGTATTGGCCCCAAATATAATGATTTTTGGCTAGCAGATTTGGTGGAAACTGCGATGATGTTCACAGGAGGCGTTTTCAGGGAAATAACTCATTTACGATTGCTACATATTAGTATGGTAACTCTGATGGTCGTTTAATTTCTCTATGCCTTGAGTAACAAGTCTTGGTGGGTCATTGGCGTTGGGAATATAAAATCCTAAGCAACGTACTGAGTAAAATATTATTGTCATTAAATTTAACTGATGAATTCGAATGGAGGGTAGGGAAATCCTGGAAAACCATCTGGGGTTGTCTGTTGCTATTTTAACAGCCTCTTCTTCTATTTCTGTGTTTGGAGTATTGAATGGTGAATCTTGCTAACGTCTTCTGTTTTCAAGTGTGGAACCTAACCTTGTCCTTTGAAGATATCTAAGCAAATGTATATCTTGACTTGCTGAAGATATTGAAGCATTGCACTATTCCTGTGTGGTTCAGCCCCAGGAAATAGTTAGGGAGGAAGAAGAGTATAGGATTGAGCAGTGTATGGAAACATTTTTCCAGAATGAAACTGTGATCAGTTAAGCAGTGAAATGAAATTCTTGACTGAAGCGAGAAAGCGAGAATAACTTTTTAAGTGCCCAGATATATATACAAACAATAATAAGGAAATGATTCCAGCAGAAATGCATCCCCAGGTCTCAGACACCAATGCCCAATGCAGATAATTTTCCTAAATCCTGAGAAATAAGTCCCAAACTCATTGTTATTTTTTGAAAGCAAGGATACTGCACACTCAGAAATTGCCCGTACATGTCAATGATCTTAATACAAATTAATGTATTTCGTTTCTACAAACTGTTTGTCACTATGCATGAAACATAAATTTGGAAGTGTGACATATTGCAAACTGTTGTGTTCCTAGAGAAGACTGGATATGATTTGTTGTTGAAGACGTTGTTATGATTACCTGGAACACGTTGAAAAGAAATACATACAAGTAGACTCCTTTAAGTTGTATATAAGCAACTTGTTTGTCAAAATATATCAGAGCCAAGGTTCTCCCAGCCTTTGCATCTATTACTGTTTGATGCAACTGAGTGACAAAGAGTTAAGGTATTATATAAAGGAATTGAAGAGAATTTGGCAACCCCCAGAAGTACCAGAAGGAGAAACATTGTCTATGTAATAACCCCAACTGGTTATAGCTTAGACAAACTCTAAAATTCCTCCAATAATCAGCTGTTTGACATTCCGTCAAACACTTCGACAAGCAAACTCAATATCACTGTAATGATAAATTTGATGTATATTGATTTTATGGCTTTTGCATTAGAAACATATATGTTGAATTATCAAACAGTTCGAATATTGATATCATTATTGGAATAATAAATTAGCAAGCAACAAATTTCAAAGAATTTCCAATGCTGAGACTTAACTGCCATCATCACTATTCAAGATATCAAAGTCAATTAGACAAATTCCATGTACTAGTAAACACCTTTATTTACTGCATTTCTGATTGCTATCATAACAGTTGACAACTGGAAAATTAATTGCATAAACTAGAAGTAACTATAGTGGAACCTGGATAAAAAAATTTGCAGAAGTCTGTGAGTCCAGCAATGCAACAACCACCCAGCAACTTCTCTACACCCCATGTTCCTTACAGCCTCCACTGGTAACAACTCTAACAGCCACAATGGTCAGGGATGATATATAGATTGCCCTCAATTCTGTTCGCAGCCCTACGAACTCCAGACAAACAATGTGACCCCTTAAAGCAGATCGCAGGCCACTGAAATTGAGATGCAGGCCCTTCCCAGATAAACGCAGGCCTTTTTAATGGTGAACACAGACCTTCCAGAAACAATCGCAGCCCAGGGAGATGACAACCAATGCCTAAAAATGAAAACAGTAAGCACCAGCAAGCAGTACGAACCCCAATTTGTAATTGCAGGGGCACACAATGGGAATATACAATGTCTCACACAAATAGAATACAAATTTCAGATGTCTCAAATCCAATGGGCAGATTCGAACTTCAGCAATTGAATTCCCAAACGATGTGGTCTCCCAGCAACAGATAATACAGTAGGAAGACTCAACAATTCAATCTTGACTAATTCTCAGAATTTAATCCACAATACATCAGCTATGGATTAAAAGCACAGATCAGCTTCAAAGCAAGGGAATTGAAAATCAGAAAACTCAAAAACCCTCACACAACTAACAAAAGCAAATAAGACAATTGGATGTTTTCTCCTTCACAATGGGCTCATATTTATGACACCAAATGGCACTTATTTTCTTCATCACAGCTTTTATTTAAGAAGCTTCACTAACAAAACATCATTTTTCAACATATAATAATAAACTGTCATTATAATAATGAAATCTTAATAATTAATTAATAAATATGAACCCATGCAATAAATAACCCCATCCAATGCAGGTAATGACCAACTACAACAGAGCCAACTGCACTACGAAAAATGGCAACTGCCATAATTAGACATACTAAAAATAGTAAATCCACAACTAAAACCCCCAAATCTCATTGGCACCTCAAGAGGATCGCTATGATGAACTGACTCAAATAACTGCGAAGACTCGCCAAAAATGGGGACACTATAGTCTTCCCTCCCCAAGATTTTTGTCCTCAGCAATCCAGCAACACACTAAAACCTCCACCAAAGATCCCATAAGAAGCACATGACATCCCTGTCATCACAGAACCAATTGTGTGCTAATAACATCATCAAAGCCATAACCTACACCATAACACCCAATACCTGTGCTGAAGATTTAGGAGTCTAGGCTTCACCAAAAAACAACTCCATAGGAGATCCCAATGCATCCACTCGACTACCAACGGCATCTACCAACTACTTGTTCCCCGTGCAAGCACCCCCTTCATATTATTGTAGGGCGTTGGGGTTAGCTAATATTCACCCGAGCGAGAAAGGGTTGGGTGGGAAGATATAGTTGTTAATGACATCAGTCAATTAAGGGCTCCGCCGTTCATTCATAAATCCCCATAGCCTCCTCCCACCCGTTTCATTAATCTGAACTATCTGTAGAAAATCTAGAATAATATAATAGATCGCCTATGCCCCCTGGCGAATAGTAAGGGCCAACCGAATTGTAGGAATAATAGAATAATTTCCTTCACTGTATCCACTCAACTATATTGCCAACAATCCAGCTTAGGCACAAACAGCCTTTGCACCCAACATATATCCTATAAATGTGGATCGAATATGAAGTTGTATACACTCCCCACAATATATAATGAACAAGAATCTTGATCATCACCAATTGCTGCTATGGGAAACTTAATTGTGCTTGCAAATGGTGTAAACTGTGCCCAATTCCACTAAGATGAGTGATCAACCTTAACCTATAAATCAATGTTGCATCTATGTCAAACATAGGATAATCCACGAAGTGAACCTCCTGAGTGTGACATGACACTATCTCGACATTGCTCTCCTCATAATCAACATATGTGCTATCATTGGTGCACACATCAACTACATGCAAACTGCTAAACACCTCAACAGATAGCTCAACTGCATGAAAGTAGTTGTTGATTCATCGCATGCTCTCACTATCACTGCATTACCATCGAATACCCAATCTTGGGAACTTATCATGCCAATAACTGCATCATACGACTCAACCTAACACGAATCCCAATCATAATCCACATCCAATGCGTCCAACACCTGAGCATTGTCATGTGATGTCTCAAAAGTAATGTCTGGCACATCTGTAGCCACCAAGGTATCAAAGTGCGCCATCTTACTAGCTACTGATCGCCAATCTGACTACTTAGGTCTTTGTCTACCCAGTGCAAGCCTACCACTAGTATGGTCTCACTTAGAAATCTATCAAAATTAAGGTTCTGCTTGTTTACCTGCAGCAGAGCATCCCATTCCACAAAGTGTGCCACCACATCATCTGACTAAGATACGACCTCAAACCATTGACTGCATCCGCCTAGTGTCTCAGAATCATGGGCCTCTGCGGCCTATCATATGTGCCAGTCTGTCTAGTCCTGTCAACTCTATAAGCTATCCTGCCTGAATTCTTTGTTCTAATCCTATCACCATCTCTGAAGTTGTCATCAACTCGAGATCGGTGTCAACTAACAGAAACATCATGAGCACCTTGCTCCCTGCCCTAATTTCTAGGTAAAATAATATTTTGCAGCATGTCATAAAGCTGTTACAACACCTCACCAACATGATGTTGTCCAGCAGAACCACCCAGACTATTAGCACCCATGCCCCCAATAGAACAAAACTAAATATAAGGCTTTCAATCTTTGGGATAGTGCATACCCAGAATGAATCTCTGAGCCATAATGTTGAATAATCAAATATTGAATGTATTTGACATTCCGTCAAACACTTGACAAGCAAACTCAATATTGTCGTAATGATAAATTTGTTATATTTTGATTTTATGGCTTTTGCATTAGAGACATATATGTTAAATTTTCCAACAATTTGAATACTGAAATCATTATTGGAATAACTTAGCAGGCAACAAATTTCAATGAATTTCCGAGCTGAGACTAACTGTTATTGTCACTCTTCAAGATATCAACTCAATTACACAAATTCTATAGACTAGTAACCAGCTTTATTTACTCCAATTCTGATTGCTATCATAACAGCTGACAACTGGAAAATGAATTGCATAAACTGGAAGGAACTATAGTGGAACCTGGATGAAACTTCGCAAAAGTCCTTTAGTCCAGTAATGCAACAACCGCCCAGCAACTTCTCTACACCCACGCAACTTCTCTACACCCCACATTCCTTATAGCCACCACTGGTAACTGTTACAAGATTCAAGAAGAGTTGGCAGATTAACAGATTTCCGGATGATTCATTTTTTAACAGAGGAACAAATGTGTTCCTTATAAAGAATTACAAGGACATTGTTTCTAAAAGAAACAACGTAGACTGAAGACAGAATTAGAAACAAAACTAGAGACAGGATAGGAAACATTCCTATCTGGACTGAAGGAAAAAGAGACGGGATAGGAAACATTCCTATCTAGACTGAAAGACGGACTACAGACAAGTAGTTGACTATTATAGAAAGTATAAGATATTATCTTAATACCCTCCCTTAATGGTCAACGTACGGATGTCGGAACATTCTGTGATAATTGAGACCCTCCCTGGATCTACAGAATGTTGAAACCAAGAAGCTTTGCCAGAAGAGTGCTATGACTCAAAATAGGTTGCATTTACAAAACTTCGTTTTTGTGGAAAAAACGGTAAAACCCAGAATCTCACACAACCTTGCGTATTACAGACAACTTGAAATGATTTTTGAGGAGAAAATCAACAAACCCAGAATCTCACGCAACCTTGCGTATTACAGACAACTTGAAATGATTTTTGAGGAGAAAATCAACAAACCCAGAATCTCACGCAACCTTGCTTATTACAGACAACTTGATATGATTTTTGAGGAGAAAATCAACAAACCCAGAATCTCACGCAACCTTGCGTATTACAAACAACTTGAAATAATTTTTGAGGAGAAAATCAACAAACCCAAGAAAAACAAAAACAAATTCAGAAGGCAAAAAATGCAGCTTCGCCTTGATCAGGACCCGGAGAAGTCGGACATTGCTTAACACCCAGAACAAGTTGATCGGTGTTTCGATATTCGAAGATTGCAATGATGCGCTGCTTCCAGGTTCCATAATTGCGACTATTGAATTTGGAATTATGTTCGAGCAGAATATTTGTCAGAGATGCCATGGCACGTTTTCCAATGAAAACTGTGAAAATCTGTAAAGGCACGTTCTTCGAGGAAAAAATACGGAAGACCCAGAAGAATCAGAGAATGACCCAAAAGAGAGCTCGAAAAACCCAGAAGGAATCTGCTGTCGTTTTCTGAATCCGCTGGCTCGAAAATTGAGGCACAAAAATCGAGTCACCCAAAAAAAATGGACGACAACCCAATTGAGCTCTCGAAAAACCCACCAAGAATCTGCAAACAAAATATTTTTTCTACCCCAAAAATTAGGGTTTCGAAAAAAAAGGCCCTAGCTGAAAAAAGCTTGAAAAAACTTCAGATTTCTTGATAAAAAATGGCAGATTTTTCTTCAAGGATCGATGTGCATGGACGAATGGGGCTAGAGTGTGCTAAACAAACACAGGCAGACCCGAGTTTGGGAATTTCTCTAGGCCGAAAACCCTAAGCGGGTTTTAGAGAAATTCAACAGAAAAAATTTTGAAAAAATTTAAACAAATAATTTCAAGAAGAAATTATAAATTTTTTCGAAAAAATTTAAGTAATAGCTCTGATACCATGTTACAAGATTCAAGAAGAGTTGGCAGATTAACGGATTTCCGGATGATTCATTTTTTAACAGAGGAATAAATGTGTTCCTTATAAAGAATTACAAGGACGTTGTTTCTTTTCTAAAAGAAACAACGTAGACTGAAGACTGAATTAGAAAAAAAACTAGAGACAGGATAGGAAACATTCCTATCTGGACTGAAGGAAAAAGAGACGGGATAGGAAACATTCCTATCTAGACTGAAAGACGGACTACAGACAAGTAGTTGACTATTATAGAAAGTATAAGATATTATCTTAATAGTAACAACTCTAGCAGCCATGATGGTCAAAGAAGGTATATAGACTGCCCTCAATTCTGCTCACAGCCCCTATTTGCAGCCACATGAGCTCCAGACAAACAACGTGGCCCCCTAAAGCAGACCACCAGGCACTGGAATCGAGACGCAGGCCCCAACAGCTAAATGCAGGCCCTTCCAAGGTAAACACAGGCCTTTCTATAGTGAACGCAGGCCTTCTAGGAACAATCACAGCCCAAGGAAATGACAAACTGCTGCCTAAAAATGAAACGGCAGGCACCAGCAAGCAGTTTGAACCCCAATTTGTAGTTGCAGGGGCACATAATTGGGAATACACAATATCTCCCACAAATGGAATGCAAATTTTAGATGTCTCAATGCCAATGTGCAGATTCCAAATTTAGCAATTGAATTCCCAAACAACATAGTCTCCCAGCAACAGATAATACAGTAGGAAGACTCAACAATTCAATCTTGACTAATTCTCAGAATTTAATCCACAATACATCAGCAAAGAATTAAATGCACAGCTTAACTTCAAACCCTTATACCTCAGCAAGGGAATTGAAAAACAGAAAACTCTGAGAACCCTCACTCAAAACTCAAAAAAGCAAATTAGACAATTGAATGCTTTTTCCTTCACAATAAGCTCATATTTGTAACACCCAATGGCATTTAGCTTCTTCATCGCACCTTTCACTTAAGAAGCTTCACAAACACAACATCCTTTTATAACATACAATAATAAAAATGTCATTATAATAATGAAACCTTAATAATTAATTAATAAATATGAACCTGTACAATAAATAGCCCATTCCAATGGACGTGATGACCAGCTTACTAATGCCACCAACTGCACTGTCAAATATGGCAACTGCCCAGTTATTCGACAACTGAGACCCCCAAATCTCACTGTCAACTCACAAGGGTCACTGTGATAAACTGACTCAGACAAGTAGAGAGACTTGCAAAAATGGCAAAATTACAGTCTAGATTGATTGTTGTTCATCAATTCGTTCTAGCAGTACAAAAAAGGTTGCAAGTATGGAAGATAGGTGTGCTAATAATCCACCATGAGATAAGGAAAGAGAGGCTTGAGATATCATGCGAGGTATATAATAGGGCAGGAACAGATGGCTAATGTTTTACAACAACTTAATACAGTCATTCAACATATGAGCTCTACAACAAGGAGAACACAACGTAGACACGTGGATGGTGATAATAGTATTGGCTCCCCCCAAGCTAAAAGAGCTCATACATGATCTTTTTGATAGACCTTTAATGTCTAATATTTTAGCAGAAAATGATGAGGAAGAGGAAAAAATTGTGGAAGTAGGGGTAGCATTTCAAGATAATGTGATGATGATGCACAATGAATGGAACCTCCTTCTACAGCCCAGAAAACAAGGAACATAAACAAGCTACTAATAAGTTGACACTTCCTACATGTGACGGCAACAGGAAGACAAGTGTGAGTCCCGTGTTTGTGTTTCACTCCTGCAGAACTATAGTGGGGTTTATTCCGGTCAGCCCTATTCCCCGTCTCTGTTTCTTAGGCCTACCCGAGAACAGGCAAAAGGAGGGTGCCCCCTCTCTGTTTCTTAGGCGGGTTTACTCCTTGTCCTTGCCCGCCCGGTTGCTGCGCTCCGTTGATTGTGTTTTGGAATCAGAACTGCCTGGTGTGTTTTCTAGTGGGACTGGATTCACCAGCTCGATACACTATTGACCTTTAAGCCTATGAAGGAAATGGAGGCAATTAAATTCCTACTAACTTAGACAGAGCAGCCTCTGACTGGTGGCATCATGCCCTTGTGACTCAAGTTCGAGGATTTTTTAGTTCATATAATGAATTCAGCAATAAGTTGATCGCCTGTTTTGATAGAATGGATATAAAGTATACTACTGGGAATTGGCTCAGCTGAAACAAGATGGTATTTATTGAATTCTTTTATTGATGAGTTTTAGAGAATCTTAGTGATGGTTCCCAATATGTCAAAAAGGTCATGTTATTTATTGAAAGTTTGAAAGATTAGATCAAAAGATTTGTGAAGGTCCTCAAACCTAGCTCTCTACAAGATGCAATTAAAATGGCAATGGACCTGGACCTATGATAGAGACCTTAATCTCTAATTTTTCCATATGTACAAATAGAGATAATATTGTATCAATAGCTGGAGAATATATTTATGATGATATAATTTGAGATAATATTATATGAAGAGACATGTGTCATACGAAGATGCATGTGTTTGAAAATATGAAGAGACTTGTTTTTTTGGAAATTGAAGATAACTTCAATCACAAAATGTAGGGTTATTATATATATATATATATCATTGCTTTGTGTATTGTATGAAGTGGGAAGCATTGTACGTGAACATTTTGTTATCTTAATAAAAGAGATTTTTTCTAGTGTCCCTAGGTTTTTCCTTCTAGTTAGAGGGTTTTTCCAAGATTAAGTCATTGTGTCTCTTGTTTGTATTTTTTAGCTTACATTTTATTGTTGTTATCATTATTTTTGGGCTTATCTTTAACATCGTATGAGAGCCAAGTTGGATATAGAAATAAGAGAGAATTTTTTCCTTCATCATTACGGCCCGTTTGGCTGCAAGTGTTGAATGCACCATTCATCTATGCTGGAATAATCTCTCTTCTACTATTCATGCATTCTTAAAATAAGTTTTGGAATATCATTTGGACCTGTTTGGTTGACCTAGAAAAGGAGTCAAAAGATGCATATTCTATGTTTGGTTGCAACAATTGAAACATGAATTTTAATAATTAAATTGTTTTTTAGTTTGGTAATATTTTAAATAAACACGATTTTTTATCTATTAAAACTAGTTTTTTTTTTTTTTTTTTTTAAATTTCAGATTATTTTAATTAGCCTTTATTTTATTTTTTAATTGACATTATAAGTGAAAGATATACACAACCTATGAAATTCATCAAAATTCAAAAGACATTATATTGTATATTATAAATTTAATTCTAAATCAATTTAAATTATTGTAATATGTATAAGATCAAAACTAAAATCATTTTATTTTTAAATATATTAAAGAAAATAAAAAATGCAAATAAGTCAAAATCATTAATATGATATTTTAATGATCTTTCAAAATAGTTTTAATTATAAGACTAAACACAAGATTTATTTGTAAAGATAATTTTATGAAATGTAGAAAAGATATCAAATCTGATATTAGTTTTTTTTGTCTTTTAAAAAAACACACATTAAACGTTAAATAATGTTGACCTAGTTTATATCTTATGATGAATGGAGAAAATAGTCCCAAAATTCATTCGAGTGGCAAAATACAATCAAACGACAAAGTCACAGACCCGACAACCTATCAAATTGGGTTTATTAAAAACTGGAATAAGAATAAGCTATTCTTATTCCACCCCTTTTTAGAAATTCCGCTATGCTTATTTTGGGGTCAAATTGGGATAGGCGAATTCTAATTCCAATTTTATATATTGCAAACAAACGTCAAATTGGTGAATGCGAGTATTCAGATTTTCCTATTCCCACCCAATTCCTGCAACCAAACGTGCCTTATATACTTCTTGTGATGTTTTTTGCATCGATATGATTTTGTTTTCATCAGTTCAAGATCATAAAGTATTATTTATATCTTCTTTAGAAGTTATTCATCTTGTAGAGAAGATTTTTTGCCAACCAAATACAGTAGATCTCTGTATTTCTTTTTTGTCAACAAAAGTTTCAAATCTAAATCTCCAAGAGCCTACAGTAGACCTCTGTATTTTACTATTTTTGACATTCATTTTTTTTATGAATTTTGTAAAGCTTTTGTTTGTAACGCAAATCTCGAGATTTGTGAAGCCTTACTTATGCCTTCCACTGCATGAAGAGCTCTAAGGAGAAACATATATTATCCACCATTGTAATCGGGTAACACGTGTGTTGGCTTGGCATTATCTGTATATTATTTTGTTGTTTGTTATCATTCTAATACTTCAAGATGTTGGTTCTGATGGAGCCTTAATTTTTTAAAAATTAGAGCTTCCATTTTCCACTACCCATCTCTCATATATCATGGCTCGAGGATTATGATTTACCATAATTTACTGATTCGTACCAATTCAAAATCCTATTTTTTACAAAAATTATTGTTATTAATCTTATATATAATTTCAGAGCTTCCATTTGGCAATCAGAAAGTGTAATGGCAACAGTGAGGGCTAGGCTCAAAAGGAGGAAAGTAGTTGGGTACCCGTACATCAGTAATGAGTCCCGTTGGGAATTCACAAAAACAACAACATATCTGACAGTAATGTTTAAGCCTGGGCCTAGTCATCAATGGAAGGAATTTTTCTTGCTGATAAAAATGATTACGAGCCCAAGTAAGTTGGATGGGAATTGGAGGGGAACGGTAGAAGAATACAGATCAGAAAATATTTTCGGAAACTATAGTCCGCCTTTACAGTAATGAACATCATTGACTTCTGACTCCTAGTCAACGGCTTCAGGACAATCAAATTCAGGGATTTATATACTACAACCAATAGGCATCAAAGGATCATCTTCCATGTACAGTCAAATATGGAATCATGGAACAGTTGCTTAGGAAGTTATTAAAACATGATTGATGGGAACATTGCTTGGGACACGACTAATACATGAATGTTGAAGATAGGAGGACATGCAACTTTGATTCAATGTAACGGCACCAATTCAAGTTCCCACACAAAGTACTAGCAGTGAATGGATCATTCGTGAGAGCAATGTTCAATATGCCCAGGATAATTTCAACAGTGGTATCAAAATCAGAATATGTAATCAAGTTACGTACCTGTAAAGTGACTCCATGAATTCTTTCATGTGGAGTGGTGGAAATCTCTGTCATCATCTTCCTTAATGGCTTATGAGCAATGATTTCACTCCTTCATTATTATGTAATTATCTTAAAATTTTGTGTTCAATGCAGGTATCAAAGGAGCTTATATGGGAGTAGAGCCTAGAGTTCTTGTTTATATCAAACGAACCACAGTTGCATCATTTCACAAATCGTTATGACTCATGGTTTCTTCACGCACGATGGAAGGTTCTGGACAATTGATTTGTTATACCCAACAACACAGATAAAAAATATAATAAGTATGATCAATAAACCCAAAGACATCGGCAATGAAGATATCGCTCTTTATGGAGACCAAGTCTCTCAGGCCTAATAAAAGATATGTGAAAGTTGCCAAGGAACAACCACGGAGAAATAAATATGAAGAGCACCACATGCAAAATGAGGATAGTCGTGTCTTCATATCCCAGAGGCATTGATTCGATAATCTGAAACACTGAACGTTGCATGGTTGACATTAATGGTCAAAGTGGTTCTCGCAAAGTGCTTTCTTCTCGTCATATCAGCGTGTTGTTTGTCCAGTGATAAAGGCATCAAATAACAGATAAATACACAAAAGAAGACGTACGATTGAAGATTCAAATATTTATCTTGGCTTATTCAAATGGAATTTTGTAGACCCTAACATAAGGGCGTTTAGTCATTTAACTGCCAGTTATATTTATTTAGGAATTAAAATCTTTAGAAATCAGTTATTTATTAGTATAGAAGAGATGCAACATTTGGAAAAGCCAACCAATGCCCTTAGGTGCTCTATAAATATGTAATATAAAATCAAACAAACACAGTTCATATCAACCAAAAACTCTCTGCAAATTCTAAAGCATATATGTTATTTAAATTCCTTCCTTGGAAAAGATTGAAGTTTGAACCAAGCTCTTGGATAGTGAATTATTGGGCATAAATTTCGATATACGATTTTTCTACAATACAATCATCAAGATTTTATTTTTATTTGCTTTAGAGTTAAAATACTGTATAGTTCGTCCTTTATGACCATCTTGATTTTCTATTAATAATTTGTTATTAGGATAAGTGGATCAAATTGTTCGTTGTTATTTAAACTCGATAAATACAAATATTGTGATTGTTTCCTTATTTGTATATATTTTTTCTCTATAAGGGTTAAAACATCATAGACTAATTTGACGCATCCTAATAATTGAATTGTTTATAGATTTAATATACATAATATATAGAGTTATATGTGAAAACATATAGTTTTGACTCTATCGCCCTTTTAAATTTCAGCACAAATCATTAACTCGCTCATAATTCTCCATCTATATGCTGGCAATATTCTAATCTCTTTCTTTTAAGGGTTTGATATCTATTTGTTTTAATAATTCACTTTTTATCTTATTTCAGCATTCACAAGTTTATTAAAGTAATCGTATTTTTGAAGATTAATACTCACTATTAGTAATCCAGAAGTTTCCTTAACCTCTTGCCATTTTGGGAAACTATCTTTGCATTAAAATCTTTCTACTATAAATGTTTTGGGTCCAAGTTTGTTATCCAGGATCAGGTGCACTGGCCTTGGTTTTGTAGAACTAGAAGCATAAAGGATCGAGATTGAGTTGATTGATCCTATCAAGTTGGCCACAACCAATTAGATATCCCAGCATCGAGCAGGCAAGGCTTGTAGGATTCTAATTCATGGTTTTGGGAACCAACAGGATCATATATTAAATATTGCCATGAGTTTATTGTAACTGACGTCTACGTTTTGGCAGTTTGTTTTCTTCTTTCTTACATCTACCTTCTTATCGTATCCTTCTTTGCTTTTATCTAATTTGGCTGTTACAATTTTTATATGGGACCAATCATCATTGTGGTGGCCTCTGTCATTATTGATAGTGATTAAAGACTGGCTTCAAAACATCATGTAACAGCATTTTTTTCTTTACTGTAGTCAGTTCATGTTTTTAACCATTGAAGAGGTAAAAGACTTCAGTTTTTCGTGGTCTTTTGATATTCCTGTGCTTTAACAGACTCTGGAGATTACTATGATTCAGTTCAATAACGCAGTTATATATACTGGAGATTTCAGTTTTCAGGACTGTGATTCATTATTAGAAGTTTGTTCTTCAGTCAATTATCTTTTTTCTCTGTGATGACTCTGTGAATATAGATGTGTATTACATCAGTGGTTTTGGTCAATATATATATTCCACCTGTGGAAGAGTAAAGCATGAAGAACGGATTCAGCTTTATCGGGCATAACTGTGTAGATATCTTATGGATTTTGTCAAAGATGTATTGTTTTTTGTCAAGTATCTGTGAGATACTAGAACACTTCGCTTGTTCTATGATTGTCATATGAGAAAGCATAAATTTTATCAAGTCTACTTAATCAGTGTCCTTGTGCAATGTCTCTCTGAGCAAGGATAAAATATTATGAAGTCTACTGAGCATGTGATCTCTTGACCATTTGACCTGGCTAGTGTATAATTTGTTTTCCTCTCGATAGCAGATTGACAAGAATATGTGTATGATATTCTTTGTTTGGGTTCCTCCAAGGCTACGAGATCTGACGATATAAAACTTGGACAAACAGCAACAGCCTTACAAATGCATTCACCAGGTATACAAGAAGTATTTGCAAGATTTATTAAATGCGTAAAACCTCTGCTTATGGCAACAAATCCCAGAAAGGTTGACAGTTAAGATTTGGAATTTAATCTCTTTCACATCTATATCTCTATTACCAGTAAGTTTTATTATGCTTTGAGATCCTTTCTATATTATATTGTGTATATCTGCATCTTTATGTTTTGCATTCAGTTAAACAAATGCTATCAATGTTGGTTGTCGTTGATTATTCTAAATCTTGAATATTTTCTTTTATAACACTGGAAATAGAGTTGGCTTCTTAGGTTGATTATTTTATGAGTTATTATTAATCCCTCTTGATTGCAGGACAAGAAGAAATGGGATGATGCGAGATTATTTATATCCAAACTGTAGAAACGAACATGGGGACATTGCTTGCAAACATGAGACTCAATTGTTGTTGACACATAATATTTAGAAGAGGGGGATCATATACAGGAAATATTCAGAGGGAGAATTGTCAGCTTTAGAGGGAGATGTCTAATGTGGCAGTTGGAATCAGCTATCTTATTATAGTGATCAAAGTTATCCCTAATGAGAGGGAGTCTCTGTTGAGAGAGAATTTCAGTCACTCTTATACTTGTTGTTAATGAGATCTTCTCTGTGAAGGAGAAGTCCAAGGTGGAATCCTTTGTTAAAGAGTTCTCTACAAGAGATATTCGAGGTGAAATACCATGTTCCACGCTCTGCGAGTAGGTATTGTGGATCCACCCTCTGTGAGTAGGCTTGGTGGAAATGAGTTCTTCTTTGGGAGAAGTATGAGGTGAAAGCCCTCATTCAACCATCTGCGACTAGACATGGTGGAATTGCGTTCTTCTCTAGGAAAAGTCTGACGTAAGAGCCCTTGTTCCACCCTTTGTGAAGTAGATAAGGTGGACCACAATCTATGAGTAGATATGGTGGAAGTCATGTGTGTGACTTCATGACTTTAATTTTATGTGCTTATGAAGCAACTATGGTGAATTACGTCATGCTAAAGATAACATGTTTTTATGAGAATCTATGTGATGAGAATTTATCATTGAAATATTTGATTGCAACTTTGTGTGTCTGTCATACTAAAAATCTCTCTTGCTACAAGGAACTGTTGAAGATTGTAGTTATGACTGAGATTTTTGTCTCTGACTTTGCCATTTATAGAAATAGGGATAATATTATGTCAATAGCTGGGGAATATATTTATGATAATATTTGACATGATATTATATAAAGAGACTTGTGTCATGTGAAGAGGCATGCGTTTTGAAATATGACGAGACTTATTTTTTGGAAATTATAGTAGACCTTCAGTTGTGAAATGAAGTATCTTTCAATTCTCTGTGTGTGCGCGTGTGTGCGCGTGTGCGTGTGCGTGTGCGTGTGCGTGCATGTGCATGTGCATGTGTGTGTGTCTGTACATTCATGATTGTCTTGTGTATTGTATGAAGTGGAAAGCATTGTACACGAACATTTTTTTATCTTGATAAAAGCGATCATTTCTAGTGTGGCTGGGTTTTTCCCTCTAGTTAGAGGGCTTTCCCAGGATATACTCATTGTGTCTCTTCTACTTATTTTTCTGCATTTGTTTTATTGCTGTTATCAGTATTCCTGGGCATATCTATAACAGACACTTCATCCAATTTCTATCAGCAGCCCAAAGTAATTTCCTAAAGCTCTAAACCAAATCAAAAAATTGTTGATCAGCTAAGAAAAAACCTCCTATGGTAGATTATGAGACAAAAAATGAGCTGAGGAGGAAGAAACTATGTTTTGCATGAAAAGAACCATGGACTACTGAACATATGTGCCTTGGAAATGGGAAAATACATTACATCAAGGTAGTTTCAAATGATGAGGAAGAGTGGATTAAGGGCAGTAAATACGAGGACAGCCATAATAAGGAGAGTAATGAGCAGCCCTTAGTTGAAAGAAATGGAAATAGGATTGATCAGCCTAAGGTTAGCATTGTTACATTGTCAAAAGTACCTTCGTATCATCACTTGAGATTAAAGGAAGCACTTAAAGGGCAGTCATTTGTTTGTTTGGTAGACACTGGTGCTACATACAACTTCATTGGTGAGCAGTTAGTTGCAGAGTGTGGATTACAAGGAGAAATTCTCAAGTTTTAGGGCGATAAATGCTAGTGGTGGAGCCTAGAGTTGCACTACAAGAGTTCCTCAACTTAATATTCAGATGGGGGTCTACACATTAACTAACAGCTTTTATGTGATCAAGTCAGAATAACTTGATGTGGTTCTAGGCATGCAGTGACTTCAATATGTTGGTAGCTACACATTGTGATTGGATCATCACAAGATGCATTTGGAGTTCTTAGGGGATGGGAAGGAGGCAATGTTGAAGGCTTTATCAGATGGCAAGTCTAGATTAGTATCAACACACAAAATGGAAACTACTTTCACAAGTGCATTTTTATGTCAGAGTAAATTACATTACTGCCATTTGACTGAGAAAACAGAAAATAAGGATATAAATTAGCAGGAGGCAATTTTCCAATTTATTGATAATCTGTTATTTAAAGTAGACATTGATGTAATATATGATAATCCACTCTTCAAGTTTGATGATAGAACACCTCATTTATATAACATAAGTGAGCTGTGGGATTCAGATGTGGCGTGTAAGTTTGAGTTGTTACGAGTGGATGACAGGAAATGCATTCCTGAAGATGTTAAAATCATATTTGTGTCAATACCATTTGTTGCAGCAGGTTCGCAAACAAGTTTTTTCGTGATAACAGGCTTCCAGACTGCAGTTTTGACAGAGTACAGCTGTGAAAGCATGATAAAAATATATCCAATAGATGTAAGCACCATTTGTTGCAAAAAGGTGGTGCTTATCACCTTGGTTGCATAGAAGAGGGTTATGCTATATCATGGTATGAAATGTACTCTTCTTCAGAAAGAGGATTCACGGGCAGGATTTTCAGTTTGCAATTTCCAGATAGTTGTTATGATGGGTTACAGAGATGTAAAACTAAGAATGAGCTGAAGCCTTCAGGTGATGGGAGTGATAGTTCTTCAAATTGGCCTTGAGGTCCAGGGATCTTATTGACGAATGAGTTGCATCTAAACAGATTGTTTTGCAGTGTGGCAAGTTTTGATTATGAGGTTTGTTGTTCCAGAATGTGCAATGAACCTGTTTGCAGATTTATTTGGGATCCTAGTATTGGTATGTGGATTCATTATTGTTTGAGGACAAGCAATCTCTAAGGATTGAGGATTATGTTCAATTTTTTTGGACATTAGAAATTTATTTTTACATAATTTAAGAATTAAGTTGTTGAAACATAATTATTTAATTTTACTTAATTTGATTATTTAATAGAGCAATTAAAGTGACTTTATATGTCAACCAGAATTTTTTAAAAAAAAGTCCCTTTATTTCAAGACAAAGATATGGAATGCCAAGAGACAAGCTAGTAGAATATCAAGAGTTTTCTTAAGAAGGTTATAAATTTACAAGGAGAGGATTATTCAGAGCATGCTTAGATTATCCTTGGTTATTGTCTTCTTTTGGAGAATTTCAGAAGCTTTGGCTTTTAGTTTGAAAACTTAAGGACGGAAACATTCCGGATTTATCAATGGATTGGATGGAAACCCAATTCACCTTTGGAGGTGGATTCATGACGGAATTCACAACTAGGCAAATTTGTAAAGATTTCATCTCAAGATGAACTTGCAGCAATAGAAATATTTACATATGTTTGGTAAAATAAGATTGTAATGGGTCATCTATCTAAAGACCACATTCATACTTAGTTTCAGACCTTTATTTCAGTCAGATATTATATGGTTTCAAAATAATCTGCTGGGTGAAAAGAAATCAGTTTTCTTGCAAAATATTTATATAAACTCCTCTGGAAAAATTGAAATTTTTGGAGCAAAGATGCTAGATGGATATTTCATAAGCAAGTTGCAAAGGCAAACTAGTAGGATGCACAAATGTTACAATGTGTAATATTCTGCTGAATCGTGTCAAAGTCATTATTTAGTATTAATATTTAAATAAATATATTTTTTATTTAAATTTAGTTTAATTTATTTTTATTCAACATTAAATGTTTGAATATTTAGTTGTTATTATTATTGATAAGTGGAGTTATATCTATTTTATTTTATTTTAAATTTGAATTTGAATTTAAATACAAAAGTATTTAACCACTTTTAAAATATTGAAATTTCAATAAATTTTAATATTAATATCAGCTTAAACAATTGAGTATTAATACCTTAGCACAGTCTCATAACTTCACAAAACTAGCTAAATCTGGTTTCCATTTCATTCACCCGCCAACTTCTCTAATCTGTCTTCTTTCTTCAGCTTCATGAACTGTAGGTACAAAACTATTTCGACTGGTAGTTTTGAAACTACGTTATTCTGAAACATGGCAAAGGCGTTCATAAACAAATCAAGCTAGCTGTCACCTATGAACAACACATTTTTTCAGAACACCAAATCCAGATGTATTTGGTGCAGCTGTAAAATTTACCCGAGCGGGCATGATTTTCAGGCCATAATTGGTTCATGCTGTAATGTACCATGTATGCTGATACCAAGGGACTTGGTGGTTCATATATCCCGTAACACTGATGCTAAATCAATTTCACATGCCAAAATAGTTGCAGCCAAGTTGAACAAAAACAAAACATTTTCAATAACATTAGAAAGTGCGGCTAGCTAGATTCACAGTACAGTGCAGTGAGGAGTAAGATAACAAGAGACGTGGAAAATTATTATTACAAAAAATATTCAATTATTTAAAGATAGATGTGTATGATTTTATCTTTTCAATTACTCTATTTCCAGTTTGCATTACATTATAGTTTCACTAAACAACATGAGCAGGTACAGCGGTAACAGCGAACATGAGATGAAAGAAAACAAATGTGAGAATCACGACCTTGGATGGGATTCATCTCTAAAGTTTCTGCAAATTTTCTAGGTTCAGATCTGAGATAATATATTTTATTCGTCGATGTTCCGATCTTCTTTCTGAATGTGGAATGTAATTTTCAGAATATTAAATGCTATTCTGAAACTTATTTATCTCTGCAGCAATTCGTATAGGGCAGTATGTTCTAAGGAGCAGACTTCAATGTTTTTGTGTGTCCTTAAACTACAATAACACCCACCCCTTATACCAAGACCAGAGGGCACGTCCCTTAACAAGACATGACCCTCTCTAGGTTGACACATATATTGCTTGTAGAAATCGGCGCCTATGAAGGAGATAACAAAACTATTAACTAACATAACAATTAGTTATAGTTAGTGCATAACATGTTTACTGCCAAGGATCGCTGCCCATCTATTTGTCAAGTGTAGTATATATAATGCCTAATATATGGTATAAGGGAAGAAGATTACGATGCAGTCTACACTTCTCAAACCAGTATGAATATCACTGTTAATATTTAACACTCCCTCTTAACTTGATAATCATACTGACTAGATAACATAGCTATCATCATCAATTACAATGAATAAGCATAGATTGATACTCTATATCTATTTGAATCTTCTGAGCAAATGGCATCATAGAACACATGATATTTAGTCATATAACCATCTTGTGATATGACTTATCACTTATACTAGTGATATTAGTATTGCATGTAATGCAATACACACAGGATAAAATCTGAAGAACGATTAAATTCTTCATTTATCCAGGTTGTGACTCATAGGAACTGGCAATCCTATATCACAACTTGATCTTGAGTTAAGATCTACTAGAACACAAGATAAAGTCTGAAGAATAAATTCTTCCTTTATCCAAGTTGTCATTCATTGGCATGGAAATGCTTACGTCACCAATGATCTTGAACTCACCTAGATCTAACATTAGTTCTATATTGTTCAGCACATTATCTGAGAAATTGTCATCTCTCATAATGTCTTTTATACAAGTATTCATTACTTCAGAGATCGTCACCTCTTGAATAATGAATACAAATGGTGGAGCCCATAACAATCAATAGCCTGACAATAAAATTATTTTATTAATAATTTAAAGAATACAAATGAATTACAATTCAACCATACCAAGTCTTTTCCTGAAGTGATCTATCTTCACTCTAGAGAGAGGTTTGGTGAGAATATTTGTTGTCTGATCTGCAGTGCAAATGTATTCTAATTTTACACTATTCTTGTCAACCATATCTCTTACATAATGGTAAGGAATTTTGATATGCTTGGACCTATCATGAAAAACTAGATTCACCGAAAGCTTGATGGAACTCTAATTATCATAATGAATAATCGTAGGATTCATGGCTTGCCCAAATAATCTCACAAGTAACTTTCTAAACCAAATTGTTTACCGAGAGGCCATCACTACTGCAATGTATTCAGCTTCTGTGGAACTCTATGCTATTGAAGACTGTTTTCTACACATGCAAGATATCAATGCTGATCCTAAAATGAAACAGCATCCTGAAGTATTTTTTCTATCTTTAACACTTCTACCCCAATCCGAGTTAATGAATCCATATAAATCTAAGTCAACTTTCTCATATTTAAGCCCAAGATTAAGAGTTCCTTGTAAGTATCTCATAATGTGTTTGACTGCAACTACGTGAATCTCCTTTGGCTCACACATAAACTGAATTAAGGCATTAACAGCATAACAAATATCAGGTCTTGTATTTACCAAGTACCTCAGGGACCATATCATTTGTCTGTAGGGAGTAGAATCTATGGAAGGTGATTTTGTTGCTACTTCTTTAAGTTTATGTAGATTAGTCTCCATTGGAGAAGACATAGACTTCCAATTCCACATTCCAAATCTCTTCAAAATATCAAATGTATACTTCCCTTGATTAAGTATAATACTGTCAAAATTTTGTCGTGTTTCTGGTCCTAGGAAGTAATGAACAAGTCCCAAGTCTTTCATCTCGAATTCTCTAATTAGATCTTTCTTGCATTGATCTATGAGATGATCATTTCCTGTTATTAGTAAATCATCAACATACAATATCAAAATTACCATATCATCTTTATCCCTTTTATAATATAGATTTGCATTGGCTTCATTTTTGGAGAATCCTAAACCGGTGAGATACTTATCAATTCTTTCATACCAAGCCCTTGGAGCTTGTTTAAGCCCATAGAGAGCTTTCTTGAGCCTACAAACAAAAACGTAAAGATCATGAGTTTCAAATCCTTCAAGTTGCTCCAAATATACTTCTTCTGTAATCATTCCATTCAGGAATGTTGTTTTTACATCCATCTGATGTACTTTCCATCCCTTAGATGTTGTGATAGCTAGGATTGCTCTTACAGAGGTGTATCTAGCAACAGGAGCAAAGGTTTTTTCATAATCAATTCTTTCTTTCTGAGAGAATCCCCTGGCAACAAATCTGGCTTTACATTTTCCAATGCTACCGTCAGCAGCATGCTTTATTTTAAATATCCACTTGGAAGAAACAACAAATTTTCCTTCAGGTCTTGGAACAATTTCCCAAACATCATTCTTCAAGATAGATTGATATTCTTCTGTCATAGCTTCTTTCCAAGTTGTATGTTTAATAGCCTCTGAAATATCGGTTGGTTCTGATTTAGACAAATTATTCATGTTTGTTTTGTGACTAGAAAATCTTTTGGGTCTTTTTGCTTTCTTTGACTGTCCCAGAAACTGCAGCAAAGTCTTATGCTGCCTCTACTATTTGAATGGCCCAAAGTGGTCTTTTCTTCCTTCCCCTATTTGCATTCCACACTTACTTCCAACTTACCACCGGATTTGAGGACGAGTTGATCATGTTGTGGTTTGTTAATCACCCAAGACGACTGGCACCCAAATGCTGAGATATCATTGCAACTCGGCAGTATAGACTTATTATCCTTCTGTTGTTTACCTTCCAATCTGCCTGCTGTTCTGATTGTCGACTTCTATCTATTGTCGCTGCACTAAAGGTAACCCGTGTGAAGTGTTCCCACGAAATGGCTTGGGGTGTTGGTGTGCTACTACTCACTACCACATGTATTGCTTACTACCGTGTTACTGTTGGGTGGACCTAGACAGAGAAAGGCCTTGACTAATATGTAACTTAGCTCATGCGGAGTTCTCCGACATCATCTCAAAATAAGTAATAACTATCCAATTCTTTTTACCATCCAAGCATCAACAACCAGATAATGTAGCATACATACCACTATTTTGTACTGATTTTCACACACTAAAATTCTACCTGTCATGAGCTCCCAAGACTTGTAAATCTTTGCTTCAATTCGAACTTAGGACTATAAGTACATTTATGAGTACTAGGTTTGCATCTCGCCTCAATATTTTCCTCAAGGGATTTCGTCCTTAAGAAATATCTAGTCAAATTTGAACAACCTTAGGATTTATGAAAATATCATATATTCGTTGTGTTAATCCCAATGTAGCTCCACACTTTTATAACCTCGATATGAGGGAAGACACAAAAAACTAGGCAATGTGGGATTAAAAGCCAATTCCGTCTTTTAGTCACTTACGTTACTTTATAACTTTATGACATTAAAATATTTAAATTACTGAAGACACTTGAACTTTAATATCTCTTGAAATACTTGTCTGATTGCCATGCAGTCTAAAATAGGAATCTCTCCTCATAATTCCCCATGTGTCCAAATACACTTTCTAAAACTAGAAAGTGTCTATCTCTATTACCCCTAACTTACTATACATAGTATGGCAAATGGAGTCCAAATGACATCAAACGAAGGCCAAATCCAAAAATCGTTGAATGTTGGAGATGAATCAATCATCAAAAGACCCTCTAACCATCCTCATTAGCCTATGAGAACCCAATATTAGGCTAATCCGCGAAATTTTGATGCTGGCAACCAATGGGGATATTACAAGAAGTGTAAGGATTCGAACTTCATATTCCATATTTTGTTAGGTTGTAAGGGAGGTTGAGCCTAAAATATTAAATGCATGTTCATTGATTTAGCATGTCTCAGCAGATCAGCTAGTATGTCGATGGAGGGTGCTTATAAATACATTTTTTGCACATGTATTCATTTGATGAGCAACACATAGATTGCTTTCTAAAAGTGGTGGCAAACAAAAAAGATATTGAGATGTTCATTTGAATCAATAGACCTCACTTGAATTTCTTCAAGACCTTTTCAAAAGAAAAAAAAATCCTCAAACCTATGTAGATCAAGTATGCCAATTATTTAATTTTGTTTAAGAGGATGCTTGACCTACCAAGGCTCTACAATTGATAACGGTGAATTAAAATGGACTACATGACTTACTATAAACATTGATGAAGGAAAAATTATCAAACACACGATCCTCGATGATGACTTGTACTCCAATCTAAGGTAAGAAATTACTAGTTTTTAATAAACTCAGTGTTGCTTTTGTTCGAAAATTTGTCTTTATTGTTCTAATTTTTTAACAAGTCTTCTTGATACTTTGTTTGCAAATAATGTTTACTCCTCCATATCATTTGTTGTAGATGTCATTAGATATGTTCATATGGACTCTCCTAGTCTTGGAGAGATTGATGAGACAAATATGTTTGAACAGAGGAAGCAAACAATTTGTAGCAAGGATCCTAATACAAGATTGTAGGAGCACCATATTAAGCCCCTCATGATGCAGCAATGGAACACTATGAACACCTTCTTTCATAGGCAGAATTTGCTATAAACTCCAAATGTTTTACACCATCCCAGAAAAATTAGTGGTCATCATAGAGTTTAGTGACTTCAAGATCATCAAACTTAAAACTATCAGCAAGACTTCATCAGCTATACAACGCTATATTCATCATGATTATAGCACCCAATTTGATAAAAATGCACAATAGGAATTGCTTGGAGTTCCATTGGATGAACCAATCCCTCATAGTGGCAAAGGCTCAAAGTCAAGATCCAAATTTCATGTAGCGTTCTCAAAATGCTGATTAAGGGCAGCATTATACTCTATATTTTTGTCAATTTCTAGTCCAATCTTAGCCTTTGGGCATTTTGTTGTACTTTTTTATTTTATATCATATGCACATTGACACTAAATTATGAAAGCAATTAATTTTTGAGTTTTTCCATTTTTTAATATGTTCAACTCTCATTTGAACTATCTATTCATCTCTAAATATTATGTTTTAAGGATTTATAATGCATACAATGAATGCCTTATAAAAATTTTCATATGAACATTTAAAATTCTAAGTTACCGGATTCGCACCCTGGAGCTCGGGTCCGGGTCCAGATTCATTCGGGTCTGGATCCGAGCCCGGGTCCGCGACCGGTCCGGGCAGGGTCCGCATTTTGGCCTGCGGGTCCTCCCGGGTCCGTGCTTGCACGGACCCGGGAGGACCCGCAGGCCAAAATGCGGACCCTGCCCGGACCGGTCGCGGACCCGGGCGAATCCGGGCGGACCCGCGGCAGGTGGGGCCAAAAAGTGGCCCAAAAAAGCAATAAAATAATGTTTTTTTCATTATTTTTTTTGCCAAACCCTAAAGTAAGGCCTATTAGATGCATTTCATTCATCTAATCTCTCATTTGCTTTGTCATTTTGCTCTCTCATTTTGGTGTGGCCATTTTGCAAGTTTGAAGAGAAGGTTTTAGAGATTATTTGTGGAGTTTCAAATCCTTCAAATAATCAGTGTTGAGTGTTCCAAGTATGCATTTGATCCTTCCTTTTGCTTCTTTCATAGTTTGTTTTTAGTTTTTTAAATTTTTTATATTTATTGTTCTAAATTTTTATCAAGTTTTGTATAAGTTTTGAAATATTTTTTTTAATTTGTTTTTATAGATTGCAAGAATCCAAGAATGAGTAGTCAGGGTTCAATGGGTGGGGTGGGATCCCAAAGATTTAAAATTGATAAAGGCTCTCCTTTGTGGAAGTATACAACAAGAATTGAGCAATGTGCTGGTGGGGGAGGGTATATATGGAAATGCAATTTTTGCCAAAACCAATATAGAAGCTCCTATTTTCGGGTTAAACATCATTTGATTGGTCCACCAGGTCAAGGGATTTCCATGTGTGAGGGGCCCCTAGAGGGAGGTAAAAAAGGGTTGTCAGCTCCTCAAATAGCAGGCATGTTAAAAGAACAAGAAGAGGCTGATAGGTTAGTGTCAAAGGTAAAAAAAGATAAGTCAAAGCAAATACCACCAACACCACCCTCTCAAACAATTAGTAAACCACATCCCTTCCTATCTACCCCATCTATGGATGAAGATGAAATAGAAACACCCGCATCCCGCAAGAGAGGCCCATTAGATACGGCATTTGAAAATGACAAGAGAGAAATTGCTGACATAAAGGTTGGGCGTTGCCTCATTACAAATAGTGTTTCATTCAATCTAGTGAGATCCCCTTATTGGAGAGAGATGGTGAAAGCAATAAATGATGCACCTCATGGTTACCAATCCCCTGGATATGAAAAGTTGAGAACCACCATATTGCATAAGGAGAGAAAGAATGTAGAAAACCTCCTCAAACCAAGGTTGCATGGGTACTCGTACCCACACCCCTGGTACTCGTACCCACGTACCCAAGTACCGGGTACACGTATCCCACGTACCGGGTACTCGGTGGAGAGCATCATAGCTAAGGACCTTGATTAAGATTCTGATTTTTTTTTTGGTTTTTTAATTTTTGTATTAGCTTGTTGTTTATCAACCTTAATTCAATACCAAATCAGTTTGAAACTTTGATACTCATTAACAATAAACTTTATCATTGTTCAAGTCATAAGTTTATCATTTGCAATATGTCATTGTCATATGATTTAGGATCTTTTTGTTCATGTTTAAAGTCTGTCTTCTTTGTTATGCATCTAAGCATTTATCATGTATTATTATTTCAAACATATAGCAAATCTGAAACTGAAAACAATACATTACATTTGCAAACTTTATCACTGTTCTTGTTTTGAAAAACCATTGCCATGACTCATAATTTCAGATTTTTTATAAATAAAAAAGTATATTTTTAAAATAAGTTTGACATACCTAAGTACCTCTGTCCCCTATTATGAAAAATACTTTAAACATTAAACATTCAGCAATAGCATATGTGTGTGTGTGTGTGTGTATATATATATATATTATAATTTGACTTATGGCTCATATTTTCAAATTTCTTGTTTTGAATGCCCAATGTCATGACTCATGACATATATTTTGATATTTATATTTTCTATAAAATATTAATTATATAGAAAAAAATTAGGCCTACACACGTACCCCCGTCCCCTATTTTGAAAAATATGCGTACCCGTACCCGTTCTCGTACCTGTTCCCATTCCCGTACCCACATACCCGTGCAACCTTGCCTCAAACCAATAAGAGATTCTTGGATCCAAACGGGGGTGAGCATTGTCTCTGATGGATGGAAAGATTGCAAAAACCGTCCATTAATAAATGTGATTGCTGTTTGCCCCAAGGGGGCAATGTTTTTGAAGGCGGTTGATTGTGAAGGGCAAGTAAAGGATGCAAATTTTATTGCCCAACTTCTCATTGAATCCATAGAGTCCGTGGGAGTTGACAATGTTGTCCAAGTAATAACGGACAATGCTAAAGTTTGTAAGGCTGCAGGTGCTTTGGTAGAAGCACGATATGAGCATATCTTTTGGACACCATGCACTGTCCACACCTTGAACTTGGTGATGAAAACAATGGGCAGCCAAATTGAATGGATGAAAAATGTGTATGAGGAGGGTGAGCAGATCCAAATGTTTGTGACAAAACACCATATGTCACAAGCAATTTTCAGAACTTTCTCCCGCTTGGAATTATTGAAGGTAAATTTTCAACTTTATTTAGCTTCATTTATCATATTAATTTTTGTGTCATACTTTACAAAATTTAATACATATTCTTAAATTTTTGTGTTATCATATTAACTTACAATTTGAATTAACATGGTAATAGGTTGCTGAAACAAGGTTTGCTTCACACACAATCGTCCTTAGACGACTTGTGAGGGTGAAAGAGGCATTGGGTCAAATGGTTATTAGCAACAAATGGGGTGGATGGAAGCAAGCTGATACAGAAAAGGCCAAAACTGTAAAGGATTTGATCTTGAGTGATAATTTTTGGAATAGGGTGGAATATGCATTAGAACTCACCGAGCCCATCATGTCTATGCTTCGGTATGCCGACACGGATGAGCCTTGTTTGGGAAACATATATGATGCCATGGACTCTATGCTAGAAAGAATGAAATCAGTAAGTTTAAATTTTTATACAATACTTTATCCTTGTTTATTGAGAGATTTTGATTTTTGATTTTAATTAAGTTATTAACACTACATCAAGATAACTTACATGTACATCATTTGACATCCCAGGTCATTCAGAGGAGAGAGCAGGATCCTGATACCTTGTACACTAAGGTGGAGAAAATTGTTCTACATCGTTGGAACAAGATGACTACACCTTTGCACCTCTTGGCATATGCACTTTCTCCTAGATATTATAGCAGTGAGATACTTGCGATTCCTGGTAGAGTGGCACCATATAGAGATCCTGAAGTTGCTGCTGAGTATAAGAGGGCACTTAACAGGCTCTTTAGTGATCCTGATGTGGCATCAAATGTTAGGAGAGAGTTTGTTGATTTTGTCTCAAGCAAAAATGCAGAGCCTGATGCAATCAATGACCAAAGTAAATTGGATGCCATTGGATGGTGGTACTTACATGGGGAAAGTTACATGTACCTCCAACCTCTTGCCATTAAGATCTTGTCACAAGTATGTATTTAAGTTTTTTTTCCTTTTCTTATGGCTACTTAGCTTGTCGAATTAGCACTCTTAAATTCCTATTGTATTGTAAAATTACTTAGCTAATTTTTTTAAATTTGTTGGTTGTCTCTCTAGGTTGCAAGCTCTTCTGCTGCTGAGCGGAATTGGAGTACATACTCCTTTATCCACTCAGTGAAGCGTAACCGGTTGGGTTCAAAGAAAGCAGAGGACTTGGTATTTATTCACAACAACTGGCGCCTCTTATCACGCAAGGATCCAGGATATAAGAAGGGACCAGAGAAGTTGTGGGATGTACTACCTGAGACTTCTAACTTGGATATGACTGTCCAAGATATATCTAGAATTGCCTTGCTAGATGTTGAGGAGGACGAGGAGGAGGATGTGGCTGCATCTAGGGCTAGTGGAACCGGTTTGGGTTCCAATGATGTGGAAAATGTCAATGATATAGATGAGGATGAAGCCATTGATCCCTCATATTTTGATGACCCATTTGACCCTTGAAGGGCATTTGCATCTTTGATAAACTATGTTTAAACATTTGTCATTGACTCATTGAGTCATTTATGATTTATCACTATGTTTCACAGTTTCAAACTTTATTAAGTCATAATTTATTATCTATCAATCTGATGAAGTAGTCTATGTTTTGAAATTCCATTTTGCATTTTAGTAATTCAATGTATGATTTTATTTACAACATTAGCATAGATTAATGAGTGAGTATTTAATGTTTATCTTTGACATTTGGCATTGATCAATAATCAAGTAACATTGATATATTCATACTATGGAATGACTTAGTTTTACTTTTACAACTATATGAGTTTATATTTTTTTTGCATATATATATATATATATATATATATATATATATATATATATATATATATATATATATACTAACGAACCCACCCACGAACCCAAATGGGGAAAAAAAAATTGCCCGAACCCACGAACCGAACCCCGAACCCGAACCCGTCCCCGAACCCGAATCGGCAACTTAGTTAAAATTTCCCTACATACAAAAAAATTATTATTTTCTTTATGGCCATTTGTCATCCTCTATTTTATTTAGAAGGATCAGCAAGCTCTAGAAGTAGTGTGGCTTCAAAAGCTCAATGTTTGATCAACAGTGGAGCCAATTGCAATTTATTGTGATAATCAAAACTATGAGAATAACAACCCTTGCTGTGAGAGTATCTCTGCTGAGGAGCCTCAGCATTTAGTTTTTTTTACTAAGAGCTTAATGAATTTTTCTATAAGAGGGAGAAATTTTGAGGTCACAGCCCATGTTAATCATTTTTCTTTAAGAGATTGAAATTTGAGGTGAACGCCCTTGTTGTTCTTTCCACTCATGGGGGTAGTCATAGGGATGCCATATTGAGAGACTCCATGACAACATCACAGAGTGACTCCATTATGAGACTTATGTAATTCACACAAGGGAGTAGTGAACATCATCTTGAGTGACTCCATGATGCTATCACGTTGAGAGACTCTGTGACAAATTTTGTTTTATTCACAATAAGGGTAGATACTGTAACTGTCATCTTGAGAGATTCCATGACATGAGAATCTGGGAAAGATGTCTCCTTTTCTAAGAGGGAGTGTTAGAGTTTGTAACTGCAGAAGACGTCTTTTCATACCTAAAATGACTTCATCAGCGAACAGGTTGTATGAATGTGTTGCCTATCCTTTGTGACATCTTATTCTCCCTTATGGTCAGGTGTCTTACACGATGAAGAGTATTTGATAGTTTATCTATTTGATGAGACATTTCTAAGGCTCCAGCTCATGAAACAAGATTCTGATTGTAACTGCCATCCAATTGTATGCCACAGCAGTCAGATATCTAAGTGGCCTTCATTCATTATTATCAACAATTAGAATTTGAAGAGGTTTTTTTTTGTTGTTACATAGCATGTGGAATTCAAAGGGTCACTTTGTGTTATAGTCATTCAACATCGAGCCACATGAGTGTGTGGCAGTTGAGTCATTAAAATAAATTGTAGTGTCACCGCCTTGTTCCTAAGGAGTCACTCGATTGTATTGATCTTTGCCATAATTGCAATATCAATTCTTTTGCAACTGGAGTCTAAAGAATAGCTAACGGCTTTTAGTGACATCTGTTGTCTTCCTCTATGCACTCGAGAGTTGGTGATTGGTCGTTAATCATTCTTGCTCCTCTACTTATGTGATTGGTCAAGATCAACATGCCATAAATGTTTTTTTTTTTTTTTAAGAAAAGTCTACTCATCTTTCATAGGTGGCAAATGCTCATTCTTCCCAAACATAGTATCTTTGAGGTGATAGCAGTATTAATTTTGGAAGACTTCTATTTAGAGTTATGGTGCTTATAGGAGTGTATTGCATCATTTAGCATGTATTTGTTGGAGTAAGTGTGAAGGATGCGTATTGATGTCTGGTCTTATGTGCAAAGGAAGTACATTGTATTGATTTAGAGTTTCTGCTTTCACAGCAAGTAATAGTTAGTGTCTGTTGTATACATTGTTCAAAACATTGTGAATATTTTATGTAGGAGATCATTTAAGCAGTCTATAATGATTATTCTGTGTTAGTCCATTGTTATCATTCTGTGTATGCAGTGTTGAGTGAACACATTTATTGATCTGTGTGAGTTTTCTGAGATCTGATACAGCATTATCGGAAAGAGAATTTTGTGTAATTTTCTTTGTGTGTGAAGACTCAAAAGTTTTGAGCAAAGTACAGAAACTCTCATTATTATTACATTAAAGAGTACCTTTTTGGTGTGGTTGGGTTTTGTTGAAGATTGTAGCTGTGAAAGAGATCTTTATCTCTGGTTTTTCTATATGAACAATACCTCTGTAATCCATCAACAGCTAAAGAAGATATTTTTGTCATATTAAGTGAGCACAATGTGGCATTCAATGTGTGCTAGGTGCCGCACAATAAATATGACATTTTATTATATGAAGAGTCATGCATTTAGAAATATGAAGAGACTTGTTTTTGGAAATCGAAAAGACTATCAATTGTGATATAAACAGTCCCTCAATTCTCTGTGTGTGTGTGATTGCTTTGTGTGTTAACATATGGTGTCAAGCTGAAAGCAACATACATAAATATTTATTATATTAATAAAAAAAGATATTTTTCTGGTGTGGCTAGGTTTAACCCTTCAAGTTGAAGGGTTTTCCCAGGATAAGTTGATGTGTCTGCATGTACCTATACTATTCTACTTTTGCTAATTGTGTTTATCATTATTTCTGGGGAAAACATTAACATACTTTTCCTTTGAGGAGAGTTTTCCTTAGGATATCCCTCGTGTTCTCATATTATGACTTACCTATTATTTGTTAAATGATCTTCTGGTTCCTAAGACTTAATATTGTACACATACCCAAGAACAAAATGATAGGGTAATTTTAGTTGCCTGCATTGCATTTTTAAACCCCCAAGTAAAATATTACATGTATTGTGATAGGCAATAAAATTGATCCATCGTTGTAGAAATTTCATTATGAACTGTAATTTCAAGGTTTTTATCTTACACTATTTTGTTTTGTATCGTCTCAAACAAATTAAAACACAAACATATCCAAACTACTATTTACCAAGTGTACTGCATGATTATAATATGTTATCTATAGACCATTAAAACATACAAAACAACCGGAAAATTTAGAGACAATAAAAAAAGTTTGAATGAAACTATAAGCTTTGTTAGAGCAAAAAAAACAAAGTGCAAAGATCTGATGCCAAAGGCTAAGGCCATCACTGATTTGAATTGCTTATTCTGGGAGATCAGAAAATATTTATTCGAATGGTAGGTATCATAGTTTGCAAACTCAGGCTTGGAAAGACCTTGACAAGCCCAAAATTCTCAGCTTGGGAAACACTCAGCTACTAAGGAAGTACTAAATATTTAGATCTCTTAAAGAAACTATTTTTTCTTTGTAAAATTCAATTACAAAACTTATTACATTGAAAATTAAAATCTTGAAAGAGAGAATGCAAGTTTTTATAGCAAAAACAGCATGTCAAAAAACATTTTAACTAGTTTTTTAACTGCATCACCATTTACCAATGTTTTTTTGTCTGTCGAAACATGAAAGTTAAATTTATGAGAACTTGATGAGCAAAAAAATAGACAGTACTCGCATTGAAAATTTTTGCAAACTATGGTATGTATTTTCTAATTATACTTGGAATATGCATACTAAGAAAAGCTACATAGAGATTGGTGTGGGAATGGATATTACAGATACACAGAAAACAACTGCCATGACAAGATTCATTCTAAAATTATGTAAATACAATGTTAAACAAGTAATTTTTAATTTAAATCCAAACTTTATCAAAACAAAACCTATAGTATCAACATTCCCAAATGAGAGCCCAATCCTCCCTTATCACCTTTTAAGTTGTTTTTTTTTTTTCAGAAAAGCGCACTTTCTGAGTTTCTGCTATTCTTCCTAGAAAGCTTTTTCCAAAGATTTATTCATAAATATTTTTTTCACAATTTTTTTGGGAATGTTTTTTTTGTTTTTTAGCTATTCTTTGGTGAATGTTTTTTTCTTATTTTATCGGGAATGCTGTTTTGCTTTTTTTCAGGAAAGTTTTCACTTATAAGAATCACTCCCCTTTTCAATGCTCCAATCAGCAATAAATAATAAAGACCCATCCATCAGAAAAAATCACTTTTGATTTAATATATAGCCTCTATAGTCCCTTCATTCAATAAATTAAAAAGTGATGAAGTTAAATCTTTAATTTAATTTTATTAGTTCATAACTTATGGTTATTTAATAGCTCTAGGCTACATTGAATCTCATCGTAAACATCACACCTGACTCCATGCGCCTAACTCTATCAGTGCTCATCACCAATTTTAAAAAAATAGTAAAATAGGAGAAAGTGTTCTATATAAAATCCAAAAAAAGGGTGTTATGCTCCTTATAACCCAAAAATGCCTTCTATCAAAACCTCCAAGATTCCCTAACCGACTCATTCACCTATGGGAGTCTCATGAATAAGCCAATGGTCTTTCCACACCAAACAAGCTTAGGAAGGCAACAATACATAGGAGTAAAAACAAGACTGCATTATAGGGTAACCAGCAAGGAGGATGAACAACTATCCATCATCAAATTGCATTTGGGAAGCTTCATACTTACATTTGGTGCATCAAGACGTGTCCATGTTAGAATGCAAGGAGTTTTCATTTCATTTCAAGTTTGATTCAAGAGGTACACTTGATTACCTCTAGTTTTTGTGTTTTTGACCAAATTTTGAATTTTCTTTTTACATTTCAATTATTTTTCCTAATTCATTTGAACAAACCCTAAAGAAAGTTTTGGGACCAACCCTACATTTTGTTTTAGAACAAATTGTACATTTTTGTTTTGCAGCAAGTCCTACATGTTTTGTATTAATTAGTTTGATAATTATAAAGTAAATTTACATATATTCATTTTTTTGTAATTATATGTTATTGCAGCACCAATGAACTTTTCAATATCACTTTTTTAACAATGTTTGCTTCTAGAAACCTATTTAGAAAGCACCCATGTTGGAAACATGCATATATTGAACTTGGGCACAAAAGAGGAGAGATGAAATGCACATATCACAAAACAAATATTATGGAGGCATTAATAGATTGAAATACAATATTGCACACATACATGCACATGGTACTTTGAGATGTGATAGGGTGCCTTCTAGGTTACCCGTGAGGTATAGGTAAGGAGCATTTGAGCTACAAAAAGAATTGAAAACGAGGCACAAGGAGGAGTTGACAGGCATTAATGGTATCCAAGATGGTTCTCCCATGCTTGTGTTTGTGTTGGTGTTGATGTTGGTTTTGGTGTTGGCATCAGTGCTGGTGCTAATGAGAGTGTTAGCCTTGGTACCAGAATTTGTAAATTAAGAATGCATTCAATTTATCCCAGTTCCCAATTGGAGTTTGAGGGCATCAGTTGGCACAAAAAGGCACATGATGCAGCTAGATGTACAATTGGAGACTTTCAGTACTATTATACCATTCCAATCAGTGGAACAAGGTAATTCTTATGTTTGATTGTTTTAAAATTAATAATTTGATTCTTTGTCTCATGAATCTTTATGTTTAGATATAATTAACTCTCAATTTTTTTAAAAAAAATTTATTAGTTATGAACTCTCAATTTTACAATACTTATCTAATTTAATTTATTTGTGACGTGTTAAGTCTCCCTTTTGACAAGACATGACTGAGGTCATTACCATTGGTTGAGCAAGGTTTGAAAGCCCCTAGAAGAAGTACCTTATGGGGCCAATTTTGAGTCAAAAGGTGGTTGATGTAAAGGCCACAATAGAGAAGTGTTTGATATGGAGCAAGAAAGGTTGCACCATCATAACAAATGGTTAGACCAATAGAAGAAATAGGACACTACTCAATTTTCTTGTTTCTTTTAAAAGGTGATTATACTTCCATCAATGCATTGAAATTGATTTACTGTTTAATATTCTATTTTCTAATCATTTGTGGCGAGTTGCCCAACATTATTTTGGATTCCATGTGCCAATTATTGCTAGGAATCATATTGGAGGATCTTGGAAAGCTTCCATAGATTAAAACATGCATAGATACGGCCAAGAATATTTGCAAATTAGCATACAATAGCACATAGGTCCCTAGCCTTATGAGGCAATATACAGGGATACAAGAGTTAGCTCACCTTGGAATAACTAGAATTTCGACTAATTGCATCACATTACAAAACCATGATCCAATCAAAGGCAGCTCTAAGGCCTCTATTTGTTGGCGTTGAGTGGACTTCCTCATCCTATGCAATAACTACTGCAGGAATAGATGCAGTGCATTGCATTTATTACTAAACCAAACGTTTGGGCATCTTCTGCAAATATTGTCAGCGTAAACTTTAATTCTATATTCTATTTCAGATTTTATTCATATTTTTCTTTTATTTGCTTATTTTCATTCGCACACACTAATGTTTCACAATATTTGCAATTCGCTAAGCCCTTAGTAGTTCTCCTATGATTTATTGATGGGGAGAGGCCCACATTAAGCTACATATATAAGGGAATGGATAGAGCACCTCCTAATTCATAGGCTCCTCCAGGCAGCTACTTATTTATTCAAGCATTCCTCTACCACTGTGATTTCAAGGCGAACAAAGACACTTTTAATGTGCTCTACTCAGTGTTAAAGCTGATGTCACCTACTGATAACAGCCATAGAATCCATGCAATAGACCTTTGCTAATGCACAAGGAGAGCTCTTTTCTCGTAAAATACGCAAAAATAGTCACAGCCAAGCAAAATTATATTTAAGTGCAAAATTTAAGTTTGATAATGTAATTAAATTTTCATCTAGCATATTATTATTGAATGTTAACACCTGGAGCTTAAAATTGAAAACGAGATTAACTTTTTTCCTTTTTCATCTAAGAGAGATGGAATGCTCCAAACCTTCAAAGGATTATCATTCACATATTGAGCCAACCATGCAATGCTTAAGATTGTGAGCGAAATTAGTGCATGGTTGAGCACATACACTGCAAGATGACCAATATAATGTCCATAGAGAGATTCATTATTAAGATATGTTCATTGCAACCTTCATCTTAAACACGGACAGATTTTTTACCATGATTGTGCCCAATCACACTAGAGGAGTTTGATCTAGAAATTGAGGGGGTCACTAAGGCTACAAATTTGACTTTACTGACATGGATCTTGGTTAAGTTGAGAAGAAAGACATAGACGATTAGGTTGTAGCCAAGGCAGAGGAGGATATAGCATTAGCAAACACAAGCATAGCTAATGTTGGTAACAGTCCCTTGGATTTGCAAGCAAAGATTATGCTTGTTGCATCATCTATGACATATCTTAGATGCCTTTGTAGCAGGATTGTGGGTTACTTAGAGCCATAAACTTGAAATTGTTGATATAATAATTGTTGGAACATTTGATGTCATTGATTTCATATTCCATGAGACTTGTATGCATTTGACAAAATATATATGCGTGTGTGTGTGTGTGTGTGCACACTATTTCCTTTAGTTAAAAATTGTGTCTATACTTATGTGATCAATGCATACTTATGCATGAAATCACAGTAGTTTATGCTTGATGATGCTATTGTATCTTTAAGGTTTATTTAATATATATGTGTGCTGTTTCCTTCAGTTACAATTTGTATTTGTACTTATGTGATCAATGCATACTTGTGTATGAAATCACAGTAACTTCTGTTTGACAATGCCACCATGTCTTTAAGATTTATTTAATAAGGGGTGCATGAAACACGCTTTACGTCCTTAAATATCTCTAGATTATCCTTGGGTTTTCCACTTTGTCGAGTCTAGGCAAAACAAGTTTTTTGCCAAGTAACAGGTTTAGTCACCCCCATCAAGTCAACCTTGCCAAGTCCACAGTGAATCCAAGTTTCGTAAGTTTGATATAAACAAAGACACAAGATAGCAAAGGTTTCAAAAATCATGCCCATGTACCAAGAGGATGGACAGATCAACTATGTTCTATTTCAAGGCTTATTGATCTAGCCTGTGCACATATATAATGTGTTCAATAGGAAATTTTGATCTATGAATTTTATTATTTTTTGCTTCTTGTCAGAATATTTTACAAACTTGTATTCAATATTATGAATGGTATCGATTCTTTTAAACCAGATTCTATTTCAAAACTAACAATAGGAGGGATGTTAGCACAGATAACATTACAATAATCCAAATATAATGAATTAATGTACAATTTTTACAAAAGGGCAATAAAAGATATCATTGAAATAGTTTCCTAGCAAACTATTATTGTCAGTCCCCCTTTGTTTATTTTGCTCTGTCATCAATGATTAAAAAATTTACACATGAAAACCTATTAATATCATTTTGTAAATTTAACGCAGAAACAAACATAATATTTATATAAACATTACACACCTTTGACTGTCTTTTGCACCAGAAGAACCATCACCATGATTATTCTTGCCAACAGCTGAAACTTCTCGGAGTGGACTTTCAGCTCCATTTCTGCTTCGAGGACTTCCATTCCCACTTTTAACAGAGCCATCCTCGCTATGTGCATAAGAAGATTCGCTTCTAGTAACTCGATGCCGAGTAGAATAGAGATTCTCTGCTTTCACATCTAAGTTTGCAGATGACGAATAATCAAATCCATTATCAAAAGGCTTGCTATCATCCCATGCCAAGGCTGAGCTAGTCTTTGCAGAGAAATTGGGTGCGGCTCCTTCATGCAGTAGATCTTGAACTGCACTGAAACCTGAAATAAACAAAATCCATAATATTATTGAAAACTAGTGCTCTATAAAAGAAAGAGTAAAGGCGAGGACTCTTAGATGGAAAATTCACATAATGAAGCATAGATCTGATTTAGTATGCAAGACTAAGGCAGAAGTTTGTGTTATAAGGCGTCAAAAACTCCAAATTACAGATATAAAGGGTTCCTCAACGACATGTGAAATGCAAGATGATAACCAATTATTTCATTTGCTCGTACATTAGTGATATGCTCTACTTTTAGTCACAAAAATTATTGGCTGTCATGATTTAACTAGTGCCTTCAGGACTCTTAGATGATAAAGTTACACATTGCAAGCGTTAATCTGATTAAATATAGAAGATTTATACAGAAAACATCAAAATGTTCCAGTTAGAGATATAGAGGAGGTCTCAATGATGTGTAAAATGTAAGATTTATATCCAATTATTTGTCTTTGTAACAAGTAGAGGAAAGCCACATGACTAACACAAGAAGGAAGCTGGGCATTGAGCAAGAACAAAAATCTAGCAAAACCAGTCTTGAAGAAGACAGCCAACTGAAGGAAAGCCACCTCTATAGACAACGACTTCCAATTTTTGTTTTCAAGAAGTGGCTGCACAAATCTAAGATTGTATTCAAAAACAATATTCTAGCATATTCAAGAATGTATGCATAAACTACGGAACCTCTTGGATTTGTCCTGCAAAAACATCATAAGCACTATTTGTATTGAATGCTGAGCAAGCAAGCAATTCTATCAACATTAGGAAATTGTGGTTGACATATGATCTCAACAGATTGACTTGTGTCCAAAAGGATTAAAGAAGCAAGGTGTCAGACATTAATGAGTCTATCCATAGTTGAATACTATCTAGAAGTAACAGAAAAATCATAGAAAAAAGGCTTTGAATTCAAGAAAGCAATTAAGAACCAATTTGAGAGAGTTGATGGGGTGACAAAGTTGTTTTGTTTATACCTCCGCATTTTTATAAGGGCTCTGGATAGCCAAAGTATTCTTGCATTGATGCTAGCTTTCTAAACTCAGAAACCCAAAGGATGAATACACATGATATAATTTCTCAAAGTTCATATTGCATTTGATCTTATTTTAATCAATGCTTAAGGAATAGCTCATTTTACTAGTACTGTTCATAATGAATAACAAAAGAATGCACACTCAAATTAACAAGAAGTTGGCAATGATGAACAGAATTTTTTTTAAACAACGTACAACCAAAGTGAAGATGAAATGGAAACTGGAATAACTACTCATTGAGGGAAATTAAGTAAGATATTCATTATAAATATGGTTAGATGAGTTGGTCTGAGCATGTGGGCGATCCCCATGGTCTTGGGTTCAACTCCCCTGCCCATCATTACCCTGCCACAGACATTTGGGGGAGGTGCTGGTTATCCCGTGGCCGAAGGGATTAGTCTCACTCCAAGCTCGCACTGTAAAGGGAACCTGCTGGGCTTGGATCATGGGGACACCCTCTGAGAATTAAAAAAAAAATTTGCAATCTGTGCTTGTCTAAAGAACAAAGAATCTAGTAGCTGTTTGTAAAATACATTTTTGTTTTGTTGGAAAACACCATAATTGTTGGCCATGTATCAGGTGACATTCAGCAGCCAGCACTTAAATTGCAGGACCTTAATGGAGAGATCAGGAAATGATGATGAAGATTAAGCATAGTACATTATTGGCAAGGTTTGGGTAAGTGTGCAATATGCAGTATGCAAGCTACACTTGGCAGATTAAAGCTGACCAGAAAAGAAGTCTAATCTATTGTATCATAGAAACAAATAATTGCAAATACAAAATAGAGCACTTAGAAGTTGTTGCCCATTTAGACTGATGATGTATGTGGAACAATCAAAGTAAATGTCATGAAAGATGTGACCCTGCATCAAGTCATGGACTCAGGACAGATAGGCTAAGACTGATTGCAGTAAAGAATGCACAAGTACAGGCCATCAGAATATAGAAGGTATAGTATGAATCCACCATGACCAAATATTAACATCTAGCATGTTCCTGGTTGTGAACAAATGAATAATAAAGTTACTTTTGGCTTCAAAAGTTACATGAATGAACCAAGATCCGGTGGGTGAATGTAAACACTTCACTGCTAAGAAGAGGATAGGCAATAAATCCATCCACACGTGCAATACTTGGAAATCAGTGACCACATCAATGAGCAAAAATATATTTAATTAAAAAATGACAGTGGCTCCTTCCACATACTTGCTCCTAGAGGACTCGGTAGCCTATTTAATTTCCATAAGCTCTAGTTGGGATTAAGGAAATTTATTAATTTAATTATTCAATATTATCCCTTGAAAGTAAACCATGATTTAATAGAGTGACTTTATCTCTTAAGATAGTGAGAATGTCACTTTATTATTATTTCCTTCAAGTTCAAATTTATATTAGAAAGATAGGAAAAACCAAAAGATGTTTTCAAGCCTTATAAAAGAGCAGCTTGGGCTTCATCTGATACATGGTCTATTTCTCATTTTAATTTGAAATCTTCTTGGAGGTTGAGATCTAGGATGTAAATTCTAAGGATTGGCTGGTTTCAGCAGTGCAACTATCTGCACTAGCCAGCTTATTACAGATATCACTCCAATAACTCACAATGTTCTATAGTTACAATAATCAATTTTGTGAAGTCTTTTCAAAGACAAGATTGTCTGTCAAGTTATATTGCAGATTATGTTGGTCAAATTCGAATTGATTAAACTAAACTCTTGGCATGAAATTTGTATTTTTCTTTCAGACAAAGCCCATAATCACATTGTCTCAAAGAGGGGTAAAATGTAGACAGTAATAAATGGCCAACACGTGTGTTGCCACTTTTGAACATCTCGGTGCTACTTTGAAAAAAGTATTGTACCACTGTCCTAACTGCTCTTTTATGTCACACATTTGAATTTGATTATCTTTCAACATTGTCCTGTTCTTCGTTAATTAAATAACAAAAACTATTTAATTAATTATTAACATCCATCCCCTAATTCCCATCATGTCTTATCGATTAGACCTTTTGATAATGTCCAATTATGATTTTGTCAATTTCATCCTTGATCATTTAATCTTGTTGATTGATTAATTATCATTATTTAAGGGCAGATAGCCAATAATTTGTCCCTTTTACCTACGTTTTATCGGATGATAACATTTATTTATCCACCTTTTTCCATTATCCCATAATTAATTAATTTTTTAATTAATTAATTGGCTAATTTGCCATAAATGTGGGAATTAGTAATATTGGACTATTGAAATTCCCTCATTTTCTCATTTCCATTAATTGGGCTATGATCCCTTGATTTTGGCTTTCATCACTAATTTATCCTCCATTCCTTCTTTCACTTGTTACACCTCGTCTTTTTCCATTTTCCCATAATTCAGCCTTACACATTCCCCTCAATTAATGCATTTGATTTTTCCTTCCATTTCTTAATGCAATTTATCATAAAAATGTCATAAGTTGTCATTTTCCTTAATGCAACTCAAATTTGCCATTCAATGTGTGACTTTCCAATTTTGAGTCTTCAAATGCAATCATGATCACTGATTTGTCCTTGATCATGAACATCAATTCAAGCCCAAAAAATCTATATATTGGACTCAAAATTCTCATTCTTGGAACCACGTTTCTCATACTCTTGCCATCACTCCATCCATTTGCTTTCAATATTTTGTTGAATTGGTCATATAAGAGTGACATTGCAACATTAGAGAAGAGAGGAAAAGCAATGAAGCTTCATCAACGGAGCATTTGGTTTAGTTTCTTTTATCCTTTATTTTGATAGCTTTATTGGTTTGATTAGGAATATGTTTTCACGATTTTATAGCTTTGTGGTTAGCATTTTCATGCATATTTCCAATACTCTCATTTCCTAGACGACAGATGATCACTTCGTTTCATGTTAATAAAATACAAAGTTGATATGGCTTCCCCTATTCTTGCTCAAGTTCCCTTTAGAAGGTGTATTTTCTATGGTTTTGCACAAGATTCAAGTGTGGGCCTTTATATGAGTGAAATTGATATTAAATAAATCATTCTTCCTTGAGCAGAACTTTATAACTTCCTAGTACAAGGTTCTATATGGTCTTTGTGCAAGAAAATATTATACTGGGGTGTGGTGTATTGTAAGCTTTGACCACTGTATGCCTAGATTCAATATGACATGTGAACAATGTGATTTCATATGTCCTTGTCATGATCTTATTCTTATTAGATAGGCATTCTATTGGCAAGTGATGGTTGTTGTGGGAGATATATTTGGTCTGGAATTCTGAATATAGCAGGTCATAATACTAACGTTGCTGATGGAGACCTCCCCCTTGACATGAACATTTCTCATAGGCACACAATATCTTTCAACTTGGCCGCAGATTGGTGCCCATATTGTATGCTCTTGGATGTGATACAAAATATTTTGTGCAAGCCTCAGACAAGAACACATGCACACCTCCATTCTTCCAATAAAAAGGCTCAGGTGACCCTCTGACATCTTCAAAGACGTGTAGTGTTAAATGCAATTATTGTCACAAGTTCTGTAACATGAAAAAGATAGCAAGAAACCGTTGGCTGTTGAAAAATCTTTTCAGGAAGGATCTCAACAAAATGTCCCAGCTGCTCCGCATTTAGATGAAGAGTATACCTCCTATGCATTCTGATCAGATCATTTTATGAAAGGGTTTTAATGATTTTTCCTTGAAAAAAAAATTATTGGCTTTAAAACAAAAAATTCCTAAAAAATTATTTGTTTCATATTCTCTAATCTGTTTCACTGATTATATTTTTGCTTCAGATCAATTTCTCACTACAAAAATTCTGTTTGGTTTTGATTGAGTTTTCACCTCGAAAATCAAGTTGGTTTTGGTTGATTTATCTCCTCAAAAATCATTTGTTTTCTCAATTCATGACGTCCACATGAGATTCTATGTCAGGTGTTGCAGTTTTTGGGTTTTTACCTTTTTCGTTCACTTCAAATCATAGTATCTTGCAATTTGGTTTGGGAAATCTTGCTGATCCGCAATAGTTTAGAGGGTTTGCCAATTTCTCCTCAAAATCATCACTCGTTCTTGTTAGAGTTTGTAGCTGCAGGAGACATTTTTCTTACCTACGATGATCAGTTCAACAGATTAACAGGTTGTATGCTTCTGATACGTATACTTAGCAATGCCTATTTCATTCTCATGATCAGGCATTCTGAGGCAGTGAAGAGTCTTCAATATTCGACATCATTCCACATGAAGAGTCACGGGAGTCCCTAGACCTCTTGTGTGTGTAATTGTTAGTATTTACCACTTGCACGTCTGACTGTTAGCATTTGACGGGTCACAGATGTCGTGATTGTTAAGTCAATTTTTAATATACAGTATCACCAATTTGCATCAATATAAATTTGTGGCTCTCAACCCTTTGTATTATGCATTGAAGACATGACGAAATTGAGACGACACTTCACTAGTAATTGTTGTCAATTCATTTGCTACATCAATGTGAACATGTATCGTTCATTGCTTAGGATGAAGTTATCGGGACAACAATTGATGACATGGTTATTCTTTTTTGTCAGAGCATGGTGTTTGTGTCTATTGAGTAGTATAAGGGTGTGAATCGTCGCCTCTAGGTATGATTTTGACATCCCGTAACATCGTTTTGGTGTATACCTGTGAAGTGTATAAGCTAATGTTAATCTTCGTCAAAGTGTTATTATGAGCATAATAAACTTTGGAATATGTAACGTCACTCTCATCCATCCATGACATACATTGGTCGAAGAGAAAACTTTGAACTTCTTGTTTTCTTGGTGTTTTCCAATGTCTTGGACGATACAATGGTTGGGGGAGATTTTGTACTAAGTGGATCACCATTTATTATTATTCTTGTTCACAGATTTGCAAAGATTGTCCAAGATTTTGATAAACATCAATGGTCGATGTTTTATGTGTGATTATTGTATGTACCCATTTTGATGTGTATAACATCAATGATTGATGCACAAAGTATTCAGTACTATCATATGTCTTGTTGTTTATAGATGATTGTAAAAAAAAGACATTATGTGAATGGATTGTTAAGTGTTAACAATCTAAGAGAAGGATTTACAACTGTTGCATCTTGTGCAATTTGTATTCCCTCCTTTATTAAGAATAATTGTTGGTGTGGCTGGGTTTTTCATTGAGGAGGCTTTTCCCAGGCTATCTCAGGTGTTATTGTGCTTTGATTTATCTACTATTTATTTACATGCAATTATGGTTCACAAAACTTAACTTGGTATCAAATCCAAGATTAAGGAAAGATCCATAACCAGAATTATTCTAGCATCGAAGTGTTCTTTTCTTCTCTTTTAGTTTGAGCCTTTCAAGTTTCAAAATGGAGAACGGCTCAAGTTTTAAGATATGTTGGATGGTACAGCAAATTTCACATCATAGAAATTCAGAGTCCTTATTGCACTAGAAGAGAAAGATCTTTTAAACTATGTTGAGAATGTGCCTGAGCCTATCAATAATGTTCAGAAAACTCAATGGAAGAAGAATAACATTATGGCAAGGGAGATATTGATTGATTCTGTAAAGTATTATCTTCTGCCTATTATATCCAAAATGAATTCAGCTAAAGAAATGTTTGGGAGACTTCAAAGCTTGTCTGAATTCAATAATACTAGCAGAGCTCTGGCTTTGATATGCTAGCTCCACCATATAAAAATGGCTAAAGAAGAATCAGTTATCTCCTTCTTCATTAAGATTACAAAGTTGATAGATCTGCTTAGTGCCATTGGAATCTGCTTAGTCCATATTATGGTCATGAATAGTATTCCTCATTCTTGGGAATATTTTATTAAAGGCAATGGTGGAAGAGATGAATCGCCCAAGTTTGGTCCTCTAAGAGCTGATTGTATTCAAACAGAATTCAGATTAGAAGCAACAGGAAATGGACAGAAATCTCATCATGAAGAAAACCATGTTCATGCTGCTCATACATCTAAATGTGAAGGAAGAGAAGAGAGAAGAAAATTTCAAGAGTAGAGATAGAAATTCAGATTCAACTCCTGAACAGAAGATCTCTCTAGAATTCAATATTTCAGATGCGACAAGTATGGAGCTTTGCGAGAGATTGTCTAACAAGATCAAATCATCAAGCTGTTAAATGTTGATGGTGCTTTACCTTGTAAAGAATCTTGTGACGATTCAGAGGATTTTTGTTTTAGGTACACACATCACGAAAGAACAATTGCTGGATTGTAAGGTCTTACGATTAAACAATCATTGAGATAAGTATTTTACAAGCATGATATTCAAGCTATTGCATTTTATAAAAGATTTACTCTTTAATACTGAATAATTAAAGATTACCATCAGTTTATGATATATTCAGTATTCTACAAATGTTTAATGTAGTCCTCCTCCTATTATTTTGTTACAGACATTAAAGTTGTTGTATTTATATTATTTTGTAAATGACATTGGTGTTTTGTTTTATCATATATTTTCAGTTCGGGCTGGCTGAAGTCTCTTTTGATCATCATTTCATGTAGTTTGAACTTTGTACTGCTATGAAAATGTAATTGCAAACAGAAAACTGAGATAGGAAAATAATGACTTCGAACAGCTTCTTTTCTTATTAATCAGGCCATATCTCTTGTGTGAAATACATTGCTCTCTGCATTGTTATTGCTGGAAGCATCTTACAACCACTACTGGGTTGTCATTTAGTAATTTAGAAACTATGATAGGGATAGACATATATCCAAGACTTAATTGTCTAATATGAGGAATGGGTTTTTTTCTGCAACTCTGAGTTCCAAAATAGATTTGCTCTCTTCAAGTGTAGTACAAATTCTATTGAAGTTGTTGTTTTTCACGAAGAGAAACATGGTACTCAGGCACTATTCCCAGCTGCAAAATAAAGGACATCTCTTGCTGAACAGATTTACAGGCAAAGACACTACAGTGGTAGCACAGAGGATAATCTTATAGCACTTTGCGACAATTAAGCTTCAACGGTTGATTCATATCTTTGATGAGGCATCTTAGTATTCTGGGAGATTGACTTAAGCAGATAAAGAGTATTGTGCTGCATTTGTAGAGCCTATCAAGTTCAAAGTTGAGAACCCAGTTGTAGGTGTCTATTGCATGAGTAAACTTAACAGGGGACATCCCTCAAAGAAGAAGAATCTATTCAGATTGTCTTGTGATCTATTTCTTCTAAAAAGAGGAAGTCACATTCAAAGAAGAGTTCACTTCCACATAATTGCTTTGCAGATGGCTCCTTTTCCCAGCACAGAGACGTCCACATCATTCTGCCATATCATTTATTCCCTCTTTTCACTTTATCGGGCATCCCATATTATTACTGGCTTGTAAATCAATCTATCCAAACTCCATGCTTTGAATTGCTGATGCTGCATATATATTAATTATATCACTGCTATATGTATTTCTGTATTCGTACCATCATGAATTTTGAATGCTGAATCTAAATCCTTTTGCTTTAAATTGTGTTGAACAACACTCGAATCTGCTTGTGAGAACTTTATACTTTAAAGAAATATATATGCATACATCTGAACGTAATTTTCCTGGAACACTTATTTCTCATATAATTCTGTATTTTCTTCAAGATGACACCTTCACAAACTTTTCATAGGTGCCAACATAGATTTTTAAGTTAAGAGGGAGGACTCCAGTCTTCTGTATGTGTAATCTTTATACCTGCTAGTGATGCTCAAGGAAAACTTCTGCATCTATCTGATTTGCTCCATTGAAAATCTATGAAATACTTTGTCTTGCTGCTGCTGATAACCTGTATTGCTTTTAATAACATTGCTTAGGCCATTGCAGTATCACTGCATACGACATTTCTGAAGATAATTGTTTCAGTTTTGACTGCAAATGTTTACTCTTCTAATCACTGTCAGCACCATTATGCATACTCGTGTATTTGAAGATACTTGAGAGATTTTTTCAAAATATGTGTTTCTGTTATACATATTGTGTTACTGTTTTTAATTGCCACTCCCAAAATTTGCCTGTGTATTGCTGTTTGCTTAATGTAGTAACAGGACTTCAGATAATCTTTGTTATATGCTGAAGCTGAACTTTTCTATATTCACCATGACATTGTCAAATGCAATTAATAACATTGCTTAGGCCATTGCAGTATCACTGCATACGACATTTCTGAAGATAATTGTTTCAGTTTTGACTGCAAATGTTTACTCCTCTAATCACTGTCAGCACCATTATGCATACTCGTGTATCTGAAGATACTTGAGAGATTTTTTCAAAATATGTGTTTCTGTTATACATATTGTGTTATTGTTTTTAATTGCCACTCCCAAAATTTGCCTGTGTGTTGCTGTTTGCTTAATGTAGTAACAGGACTTCAGATAATCTTTGTTATATGCTGAAGCTGAACTTTTCTATATTCACCATGACATTGTCAAATGCAATGTTACTATACTTGTTCTATATTCCTCATGACTAACAAATAAAGCTGTTTGTTATTGTCATTACTTGCTCCTATTTATCATATCTTAATCTTCACATTGATATCGTTGTCTCATTGAAATCAATGAAAATATTTAATCAAGTCTCCAACATTATTTCATAAATGAAGGCCTTGATTTTTGCCAAAAACTTGGGCTCCAACAGGAGGAACAATTCATTCTCTGATCTGGAACTTGTGTTTCCTCCACCTTCTTCAATATGAGTTGCTTGAACACACACATCATCAAAGTTAGTGTAATGTCCTCTTCTCCATGCTAGGCCTTACTAGCGCCTTGTTGGTCTATCTTTCCATCCAGATATGCTAACGGCATTAATCTTGAGGATGTCAGCCAGTCACAGGAATTTATTTGGTTTCGTTGGGAAATATTTAAGAGGAGAAGCTTTTCTATAGTTAAGTCACTTTATTTTATAGAGTGGATGTCACAAGAGCAAGATCCACGATATATGCAGAGGGGAGAAGTGTGTGATAGCAGATGTGGCCAATTTAAATCCATGTACACACATACATACTGCAGAATAGAGGTGGTCGGATCACTGTTGGAGGATGGCAATAGTATTGTTGCGGCAGATACTCGTGGAGAGTGTAACTGATGTGTGGAGCATGGGTGAGTTCAATACCAGTTGGGGGGCAATTACAAACTTCGTCGTCTGCAACACCAACGCTAAGGTCCGAAAGCTGTGCTAATAGACAGCTAGCAGGGCATTGTGTGGCATAATTGTTGGCCGCAAGACCTGCACATATCAGGTGTAAGTTGAGCATGCCGTAAAGGAGTAAGGAGGCTACAGACGCAGATCACCACTCAAATGGTAGGCTCCAGCAGCAGATATGAGTACAGGAGTGGCATCAATGCTAGGATTTTCAAAACTCATGTCCATTGAAGAGCAAACCCAATGAGAACCATATAGACAGCCAGTTCACCCACAGTTACAGCCAGGTTCGATTGTTATTTCATTTTGTATTGTGTTTGTGTATCAATATTTTTAATGTTCAGACCATGAGTATGAGTGTGTGATCTCGTCCAGTAGTTATTCCTGCACATTCAATAGTAGACAAATCGATGTACTAGGTCTGATGCATTTTGGAGAAAGATATGATTTCTAAATTGTTTTCTTTCAAGCTTTCACATTATATTGGATTTTCTTAATCATATTGCTGCATTATTGGAGTCGGATTAGAACAGTGGTATCAAAGCCACAAGACTTGCCAGCTTGTGGGTAAACTATTGGAGTTTTAGGCTGGTTAAAACAGGAAAAATGTCAGATAGGCATGAATAGGAAGCCATATAATTTTAGTCACATCTGACCTGAACAAGCAGGATCTTCAAAACAAATTGATATTGAGGACAGTTACACAGTTGATGAGGAGAACCTTTGAGACAAGCATACAAGTTGAACAGGTTGAACAGGCTAAAAAGGTACAGGTCACTCAAATGGTTCACAATGCGAATGAACAGAAACAGGAAGGGAGGGAAACCTTTGCGCGCTATTAGAGATGGATAGAATAATATCGCCACTGCACTTCAGTAGCTTACAGGTGCTCTGCAGCAGCTAGCTCCAACACAGAGGAGAGCACTGAGTCATCACAGTGGAGGTGGTAGCGTGCAAGGATCAACCAGGGCTGCTACGGTCCCTGTACGAAACAATGACAGACCAGTGATGCCCATTTTTGTTGAGAATAATATCGAGGAAGGGGTAGCCCAACCTGCAACAGCAGGCTTACTTCCGGATAATGTTATGGCTATATACGATGAATGTGATCTATTCCCTGATCTGGTTAAGCAAAATCTAACCTTTACTCAAACACATGAATCAAAAAAGGGAGTCGGTGAGGACACAATAGGATAGGAGTCCTAGGGCACAGAATAGAGACTTGAAGCACTCCATGAACAAGTTATCTCTCCCCAATTTTGATGGCAGCAGTAAGATGTTTGCTAGGGCCTCGATTCACAAGTTAGACACATTCCTGACACTCAAACCAATGTCAGAAATAGAAGCTATTAGATTTTCCACGATGCATTTAGAGGGAGCAGCATATGATTGGTGGCATCATGGACTAGTCACCCAAGATCATGGTCTCATCACATCTTACAAGACTTTCAGCTTTAAACTGAAAACTTGTTTTGACAGGAAGGACATTGAGGTCTACTACAGGGATTTGGCTCAGTTGCAACAGGGTGGATCTTTAAATGACTTCATTGATGAGTTTCAGCAGATCTCGGTTATGGTTTTGGATATGACGGAACAGCGTAAGGTAATGTTGTTCACAGAGGGCTTACAGAACAGATTTAGAGGGTTGGTCAAAGTCCTTAAACCAGACACTTTGGATGATGCTATTAAGATTGCACATGATTTGGACTCACCTTCAATACTACAGCCTCTTAAGAAACTTGATAAGGAGTCTACTTTGATCCAGAAGAACAGAAATCAGCATAAGACTCCCCACCCCCCCCAAATTGGACTTTGAGATACAGAATGAACTAAGGAGGAAGAAGCTATGCTTCACTTGTAGGCAGCCATGGACATCGGATCACAAATGCCTTGGCAAGGGTAAAATACATTATGTTGAGGTTCTTTCGGAAGAGGAGAATGAGTAGCAGGGAGGTAGCGATGTTGATGGTAGCAATGAGGAAGAAAGTGAGGAGCAACCTCCTCACGAGAGGAAGAAGGAATCCACTCCAGGACAATCCCCTATCATAGCTTCCCTTTTTAGTGATCCCATGGGTAACCCCTTTCATTTGAAGAGCATAGTTAGAGGGAAGCATATTGTGTGCCTTTTAGATACAGGTGCATCACATAATTTCATAAGCACGCGTTGGGTATCAAAGAGAAGGTTATAGGTTGATGATATACCTAAGTTCGAAGTTATGGTAGTAGGAGGTGATAGATTAAGGTGCTCAGGAAAAGTGTTAGGGCTTTCAATTCACTTTGATGACTATCTTCTAGAGGCAAATTTTTATGTTGTTGACTTGGATGGGTTAGACGCCATGTTAGATAGGCAGTAGTTACAGACTGTCGATAGGTACACAGTTTGATCCTGGTAAGGTGCAGCTAGAATTCTTACAAGATGGCCAACAGGTGATTCTCAAGACCATGCTAGAGGTGAACCTAGGGTGATTTCAGCTCACACAATGCAGGCTATATGAGGCATGATTACATTGAGTGGGCAACACCTTGTTTCATTTCCTTTAAGGATACATTACGTTCACAACAACAGTTTCACTGTGACATTCAGCCGCACAAGAGGGTTTTTGAAGACATGCCCTCGGGTATTCCCCCAGATAGAGGGTTTAAGCATATGATTGAGAGGAGGGCGCCAAACCCATCATTACCACTTCTTATCATCGCCCCAAGTACTATAAATAGGAAATAGAAATGACGATCAAGGAACTTTTAGACATGCCTAGCTCCAGTCATTTTCCTTCTTCGGCAGTTTTGGTGAAGGATGGTACTCTTTGCACGTGTATTGATTACCATGCTCTCAACAAGAGGACCATTAAAAATAGGTACCTTATTCCATGCATTGACGAGCTATTAGATGAATTACATGTGGCAGACTATTTCTCAAAAATAGATCTTTGATCTGGATACCATCAAATACATGTCCCTGAGGAGGACGTGCATAAGGCAGCTTTTTGATGCCACTACGGACACTTTTGGTTAGGCCATATGGGCTCACCAATGCACCAATCACGTTTCAATCTTGTATTAACCACATTTTTAAAAAGCAGTTGCACAAGAGCGTGTTGGTGTTCTTTGATGATATCCTAGATTTTAGCAGGACTTAGGAGAAGCATTTGCAGCACCTAGATGAGGTACTTAGCATTATGGAGGAGCATTCATTGTTTGCAAAGGAATCGAAATGTGAGTTCGAATCGACTAAGATTCTTTACCTTGGACACGTGATTGGGAAAAGATACAAACAATCCTAGATTGGCCGCCTCCGAGGAATGTATCAAATCGAGAGGTTTCCTAGATCTTTGCTCTTATTATAGGAGGGTCGCTAGAGATTCTCTCAGACAGTAGCTCCCCTCATCAATCTCATACAGAAAGGGGCATTCAAATGGATGGATGATGCAAAGGTAGTCTTTGATAGGCTCAAGACAGTGATGAGCACATGCCATGTTCTAGCATTTCTCGACTTCTCTCGCCTTTTTATCTTAGAGTGTGATGCTTTGGGGAACGGAATTGGTGCAGTTCTGATACAAGACAGGCACTTGATAGCATATGAGAGCCGGAAGCTCAAGGACAATGAGAGATTGTATTTCACCTATGACAAGGAGATGCTAGCCATTATGCACACCTTAACCAAGTTTAGACAGTACTTGGTGGATGGCAAATTCACGGATAAGACGGACCACGACAACTTGCGATACTTCATAGAACAGAAGGATCTCAATGAAAGACAGCAAAAGTGGGTTAGTAAGATTCAGGCCTATGATTTTGACATCAAGTATGTCAAGGGTAAGAACAATATAGTTGTTGATGCGCTTTCCAGGAGACCTTCAATAGTAGAGTGTTGTGTCATTTCAGAGATATCAGCAAATTGCAAGTCCCAATTACTAGTTGAGTATTCTAAGGATACTCAAGCTTGTCAGATCATGGATGGGCAGCTCCAGGATAGCAGGTACAAGGTAATCGATGATAAGAATAGGATCTACCTCGTGCTAAAGTCTGAGCTCAAGGTAAAGATTATAGATACTCTTCATGATGCACCATTACCAGGACACCTAGGTTTCTTCAAAACCTATAGGCAGGTTAGAGAAAGGTTTTCAAAGGAGGGCCTCAAGGACAATATCCTTTAGCATGTCAGAGAATGCCAAACTTGTCAACAAAACAAGTCGGAGCACAGGTTCCCAGCCGGATTATTACAGCCTCTTCCTATTCCAACACAGAAATGGGAGAGTATCTCCATGGACTTCATTACAGGATTGCGGAGAGTGCAAGGCAGAGATTCCATTTTTTGTGGTTGTGGACAAATTGACTAAGTTTGTTCATTTCTATGCTATAGCGGCAGATTGGTCGGCCTCTCAAGTAGCCGAGTTGTTTTTAGAAGAGGTTTTTTGTCTACATGGTTTACCTCGGACTATTGTGACCGACAAGGATAGCAAATTTCTCAACACTTTTTGGAAGGATTTATTCAAATTGGCAGGTACAAAATTGACACCCAGCATGAGTTACCACCCACAAACCACAAACGAACGACCAAACTAAGATAGTAAATAAATGGGCGGAGGGTTATCTTTGGAACTATGTAGTGGGGCAACAAAGAGCCTAGGTTAAATGGTTATATTTAGGGGAGTATTGCTACAACTCCTCCTATCACATGTCCATCCGAATGACACCATTCCGAGCTCTCTATGGCAGAAAACCTCTATCGTTCATAGATTTGGCCTTACAGGACAGTAAAGCATCGCGAGCTGGAAATTGGATACAAGATCAGCAGGAAATTCTTAGATCTCTTCGGGAGAATATCCTACAGGCTTAGAATCAACAAAATATGTACACTGATTGCCACCAAACAAAGCGGAGTTTTGAGTGAGGCAACATGGTTTACCTTCGTCTCCAACCTTACATGCAGAGCTCCGTGAAGAATAGTGGATCCGAGAAGCTTCAACATATATTTTATGGTCCCTATCGCATTACTAGGAGGGTTGGAGAGGTTTCTTATGAGCTGGACTTGTCAGATGACACTAGAATCCTTAATGTTTTTCATGTGTCTTGCCTCAAGAAGGCTCAGCATATAGTGCCTTCCGTTGGATTGCCCCCACTTGATGAGGAAGGGAAACTGGTTTTGGTTCCAGCTGAGGTGATTGAGATCAGGGAGAGGAGGTTGCGTAACAAATCCATCAAGGAGTATTTAGTTCGCCAGAAAGACTTGCCATATGAAGATGCCACTTGAGAGGGCGAATCAATCCCCCAACATCTAGCACTGAGATTGCTTGAGGGCAAGCAATCCCTAGAAGGGAGGACTGTAATTTTTCCTTCTTCGCGCTAGGCCTTACTAGCGCCTTGTTGGTCTATCTTTCCATTCAGATAAGCTAACGAAATTAATCTTGAGTGTGCAAGCCACTCACAGGAAACAAAATCATTTTACTCAAATAATCAATCAATGTATCTAAAGTTCTCAAATTTTTTTAGCTGACTTGAGGAAACAAAATTATTTTACTCGAGCAAAGACAAATAAATGATTTTATTGTAAGGCTATAGCCGTAGTAAATTATTCCAAGAGATATATTGCCGGTTCTAAAGTTGTGCTTTTTTTTCTAGGTTTCCTATAACTATCGGAAGGGATATTTGAGCAATTATATTAATGTGGAAACACTAGATAAAAGAGACATCAAATTAAATATTTTGGACCTAATATATATATATATATATATATATATATTTCAAACAAATTATTGGGACCTCTCTAAAGCTTTTTTGTGAGTAAATTGGAGCGCTACTATTGATAGATGTCGAATAATTAAGGAAAGGACCATCTATTCTAAGTCTGGAAGAAAATATTTGGGAAGCATATATATTGAAGTTATACTACCATACCATTCATTCGCTGGTGCCGAGTGACTTAAACAAATATCTTCTTCTGGCGGAGTTTGTAATACACTTGTGTTTTTGTGAACAATCATTGGCAGAGTTTATACGAAGGTATGAACAAATATTGCAAAATTAGAAGTTCCAACCAAACGCAAGCATCTCCATTATATGATATCATTTCACAGAGGGGCCCTAAAGAGGAAATTAATTGAAGGGTCTATATAATATTAGTGGGGCATTAATAAGAAACGAAATGGCAAGAAGACATGGAGACAAGATAGGGAAAGCTGAAGAGTCATCGCATTGGACAATAAAAGGAGACATGGTCTCATTTGGAGAATATTTTTGGGCTATTGATTTGGTTTCAAATTTATCTTGGAGAAATTAGGAAGCTTCAACTTCATTTTAAGAATCCGAGGACTCAAATCCTTGGGTTCTTCTTGGGTGGATTGGACGTAGCCCCGATTCATCTGCTGTGGTGAAGTCATGACAGAGTTCACAGTTGGTTTTCAGGTCTTTCTGGTTATCCAATCAGACTGTTATCATTGCTTTATGATTGGATATTTATTGTATGTTGGTTTAAAATCCAATAACAATTTATGGAGTATTAATTGGTTAAAGTTGTTGGTTATTTGCTGGTTATTTGCTGGTTATCATTGTGTAAATTCTTGTTACAGATTCTGATATTATTTGAGGAAAATTTGGAAAAAGATATCCGGGTAGGATATTACAGTTTTGTGGATTAAATGCAATTTTATAACTTCATAAAACATCCACCTCACAACTCTGAAAGAGTAAAGGGAGCTCACCTTAGCTGTCTCAAGGCCATCAAAAGCATCCTCCTCCTTTGCATCAAAACCATCTATTGCTCAAATCCTCAGAAGATGGGATCTCAAGGTTGTCAAAGGGTGAGACAACTCAAACTCGCAAGGGAGAGGCGGGGCTTTTACTCTTCTAGAAAACCATAATCCACAAGCACCAGAATTACCAGTGACCTTAAGTAAATGAGGATCAGCATTCACCTATGGGGGACTTTAAACCTCATTCAATGATGATTCCTTCTTCCTTTTTGTCAGGGTACTTTTAAGAACAGAAAACTCAACACCCAACCCCTTTCTCTTAGGATCAGATAGAGTTTTGGCCTGAAATTTAGGCTTTTTTCCACGGGAAAGAGGAGGGGCATCTTCAGCATCAGCATCTGTCCCCCACCCATCCTCATCCTCACTATCAATGCCAATATTCGCAATACGCAAACCTGACTGAACCCTGAGTGGATATGGAGGAATCTTATTTCTAAGGTGCTCATAAATGAGAAGGATGAGGCCTTGGTGAAGCACAGGGTACTTTCTAGAGTTCACCTTGTGATCAATAATTCTTGCAATTAAAGAAGACAACGGATAAAACAGAAAAGAAATGCACATTTTTGTACCTAAAATGGTTCAACAGTACCAACTGATAAACATGAACACAGGAGAAATCTACCATCAAGAGTGAGATATCCTATAACCGGCTTCAGAACCTGCCTCCAAATGTCCTTAATCTGGTCTGGGGCAAAATACATGTTCTTCACCTTGATCAGCTTCTTCCTCTCATACTCAGAGTTAGGCAATTTCTTCACCACCTCCTTAATAATCTTCTTACCCCAATAGAACTTAATCCCTTCCATAGAGAAATCAGAGACCTCCGCAATGAGTGCTTCATCCGACTGAATCGACATACCAAAGAGGGTGAGATTTCCATTGTACCAGCATTGAACAAAAATCCTAGTCACAGTAGTAGCATCATGTCCATGCAACCGTTCAAGGAAAGGAGTAACCCCTACTTTGTTGAGTCTAAACCAGACGGTGGGTTCATTCGTCCATGCATTGCAATTCCTGGCCTCAACCTAGCTTGTCATACATCCCACGACTAAAAGTTGCAGACCCTGAAGATCACTCACAGTAGAAGAACAAAAACACAAGTAGAACTGTCATCCGCAAAAAGTATTCTGTACTGTTACAATGTATTGTTGTTTATAGATAATTCATAATTGTAAAAAGAAAGAGGGCATTTTGTGAATGCGTTTTTAAGTGTTAACACTCTCAGAGAAGGATTTATAACTGGTGAATCTTGTGAGAATTGTAATCAGATCCCTTTATTATTCAATAAAAAATAATTTTTGGTGTGGCTGAGTTTTTCCCTTGAGGAGGATTTTCCCAAGCTATCTCAGGTGTGTATGTGTGTTCATTTATCTGCTCTTTGTTTACATGAAATTCTAGTTCACAAAATTTAGCAGTTCAGTATGTGTCTCTGTCTATAGAGAAGGCCAGCTCAATTATCCAACATCGGGTTGATGTTTTGTAATGATTTCTGGTCAAAATTTTGCAGATTCTAAAGCAGGGGGCACCCATCTCTGATCATTTCAAAATGAATTTCGGATGCTCTTGGTCATTGACATTTTACAGATCCAAGGAGGGTCTCAATGGCAGCAGAACGTACTAAAGGATTTATGACCAAAAGACATACAATATTTAGGGAGGGAATTAGATTATTTTTAGTACCCTAGGTCATTTCTATATTTAGCTCATTATTGTAGAACCTTAGTTAATGCTCATTTAGGCTTTCTTTTTTAGTGGTCTTAATTTGGTCTACTTTTAGACATCTTTATTTAGACAACTTGCTTTTGTAGGAGTTGAGAATCCGACTCCAATAATGTGCCAAGATCACCTGCAGTGCAAATAACTTGCTGAAAAGAAACCTAGGGAGCAAAGAGCTTGAAGCAAATACCGCACAAGAATATTTCACAATAGGAAATTAGAATTGCTATGTGAAAATGGAATAAATTTACAATGAGTGAGAGACCACTTATAAAGGCCTCATGGAAGCTTGTAGAACAAGCTAGAAGGAGGTAGAAGATAAGGCTGACAACTCAGCACACATCCACAAAAGGTGGAAAAGATAAGTATGCTAAAGAGAACAAACTCCCGTGTTGTCAACAACTAACCTCAACATGCATTAAATACTAAGTATTAAATAAATGCATTAACCTAAGTAAGCTGAAGTAAATAGAATAAATAATTAACAATTAATTAATTATTTACTCTAACAGCTTTTTAGTTCACACCATTTTTAGCATCTATAAAAATCTATTTATTGGTGCAATGTTAAAACAATTACTCATTCTGATTTTTATAATTTAGGTATGTTTGTAACAAGTTACAACAATAGATATCTTCACAAATACCTAGCGCTTCAATGCGCAAACTTGTTAAGTGGTTTGAACCTTATACCTAAGAAATATGACTTGAGATATATTGTTTGTTACCTAAAAAGCAAAATCCAAATGAATTCCCAAATTAATCGCTCAATAATCCTCCTAATTGTGTCTTTCAACAGCAAAGAGAATCTCATTCATGACGAATTTCATCCTCACACTCCAATTGATCTCTTAAATTTATAATTTAATTAAGCACGCCTGAAAGCGAGCCCTTGGAAGTCTTTTATACTACTCCCATTGGAGTTCATTCATGGTGGGAGAAATAAACATTACTCAACATTTACTTTTTTATGTCCCCAATATGTTATTAAATAAGGGGGACCTTTATTAATTAAATATTTCCCACTTAACTATAGTCCCATATTAATGAATCATATCAATGATATTAAAATCTTCTGTTGATATTAACCATTAACCATCAGCATGACACTATCATTGAAGATCCTAGCCCTGCCTAAATGACTTGTATAAATAGTAAGTATGCCAAAACTGCCTCCAGACACCTCAGATTGACCTGCAACTGAAAAACTACCCAGGCCAAAGGGTCTCAACATACCTTATAAAGGTAACGTTATGGATGGTTGCTGCATTCCATGTTAATAAAAGACAAATTTGATACAGCTTCCTATAGCCTTGCTCAAGTTCCCCTCATATGGCGTATACTCTATGCTTTTGAACAAAATTATAGCATGGGCCTTTATATGAGTGAATTCTCTAATCAGGAAATAATTATTCCTTGAGTGTGATTATTTTTCTTCTTGGTGTAAAACAGTATTATATTGTGGTGTGGTGTCTGGTAAGTTTTGACCACAATATATGTGGGTTCAGCATGACTTGTGAAGGCTGTGGTTTCATATTGTCCTTGGTGCAGTTCCATTAATATTGAACAGGTAGTCTATTGTCTTATGATGGTTGCTGCAGGAAATATATTTGGTCTGAAGATAGCTTGCCATAATACATTACAATGGTGAAGACCTTCTTGGGGAAAACATTTTTCATAGGCACACAACATGTTTAAACTTGGCCTCTCTTCATTTGGCTTGTATGCCTGGTGCTTTTATTTCCTATATTGTATGATGTTGGATGTGATACAAAGTATTTCCTGCTCGACTGTGGAGTACATGATTCTTGCTGATATTCATTTCATAGACTCGGCATTCTAAACACTGCTGTTAAGGTGTATTACATGTATTCTTTCTGTAAACAACAAATGACATTTTCTTTGTTTGCATCTATTGACAAATAGAAGATTGTAAATCAGAAAATTACTGCTGATTTTCATTTCTAGTTTGTATATAAATATGCTATTGGAAATCTTTATAATCTGTCTACACATGATGTTGGACATCTGAGCAATAGTTTTCATGCAAACTATTTGTTAAAAATTACTTAATTATACATGGCAGATTTTGGTAAAAGTAAACTCTGGAAGGGATAATTCATTCTTGAAGAAGCCAAACAGGTTCACAAACTATTTTAGCCAGGTTTTTTATAAGTTATCTTTAAGCCAAACTTTTAGACCGCTTAAAGTTGTTTCAACTACATAATTTAAATGTATCATATTATAGCACAATGCAAACTTAAAGCCATGTAACAATTTAGTCTTGCTCAGATATTAGTAATTAAGATGATTTCCATTTGGCTTTAATAGCAAGGACATTTAATTCTTTCATTTGTCTACTTAGTTCTCAGATACAAGTCTATGCATGAATAATCGGGTAAATTTAAATTTTTAATCCACATTCCACATTACTCTCAATTTCACTAGAAGTTGGAAATCACCTAGATTCAATTGTCTTATGTTTCATATTTTGTACTGTGGTCAAGCAAATGTCTTAATGGTTAATACCTCCAAGCAAAGCCACACACACCAATATTGCATAGAAACTATAATATGCACAAGAGTTCTTCAGACACTTGTAGATCCAATACAATCACAACAACTCTTATTTAACTATTTCATGATATGCTACACAAATACTGAACCACACTTGGGAGGATTCACCCAATAAATAATTTTAATAGCCCTGATACAAGTAATTGAAGGATTCCAGGTGAATTCTTCCGCTTAATGAGCAACATCTTTATAATAAATGGAAACAGCATGACTTCTATGACTCAACTGATACTTGGATTCAGACTCGTAATAGTTGCTTGTGTGTTAAAGTGGGTTCCCTTGCTTGTAATTATCACCAACAGAATGTGAACAAATGTCATTAGCATATTGACTCTTAATTAAAGTCATCTTCAGATGTCTTCATCAAACACAGTTCAAATCCGACAACAATATTTATTTATCTTGAGATGCCTTAATCAAACACAGATCAAATCTCACAATCCTTAACTAAATGTCATATGCCAAGTAAAACTAATGAAATATTCCATACCCTCATCTTCAAACTTATCCCAGTCATCGTCCCACTGAGCTGCAGTCTCCTGAATACCAGGTTGCCAGCCTGAAAATGTCAATCAAGCCCAAAATGCAAAGATTTAAAATCAGACATATGAGAAACATATTAAAACATACACAAATCAACAATCTTTACTACAATGAGACAATCTGTTGCCATACTGAAAAAATGCTGAACCTGTCAGAAATAAAACAGAAAAACTTTATAGCATGTCTCTTGTACATCACAACAAACGTTGTCCACCATTGCACATGTTCTCTAGTAGCTTTCTTGATGTCATTACAAATGAGGTAATTAGAAATGAGGTGTAGAAAATGCTTGTATATGGCACATCAACCACTCAAAGAAAATAATATCAACAGTCGAAAATCTGTAGATGATGTAAGAAACAGCACATTTGTGAGGGAATTTTGGCAAAAATGAATCTATAGTAGTGGAGAATTTGAAGAAGATTCAAGATATACTTGCTGGAGGAAAAATATATATGTTGCCAAAAGGCTTTCATAAGAATAATGTGTGATAAACCCAATTGCTTGTGAACCAATTTTCAAAAATTGAAGATCCTATCACAGACTTCTATAATAGAATGAAATCATTCAAATGGACACAAATATAATGAAAAGCCTCATTTCAGAACTAACCTCATGTTCATGTAACCTGACAAAAACAAACTGGTTATGGATTTTATGAGCCCCAACTGACCTAATCGAAACAGCAACCACCCTAACACAAATACATGTCCCCAGGTTAACCCGATATCGGACATTTGGGCAGTGAATGTCCAAGGCGGTGAATGGGCCATCAGGAGGTCTGAATGTCCGAAAGATGGTCACGGAGCTTCATAAAACTTATAGACTTATAGGAGGTCTTATTTTCTCCGGGATGCATGTTGATGTACCTATTTCCACAGGTCTATTTTTAGCAACTGTATTTCTGTGAAACAGATTATTCCTACACTGCTACTTTGTTTTCCTGCAAAACATATTATGCCTGTTAGCTACTTTCTAACCAGCTGCTTATGCTTGCTCAATTGTATGTGGATACTCAAAATAAAGCAAAATATTGAATAGCTCCAACTGTCAATGAAGTATGTATTACGATAATAGATAATTGTCTATTATTAGTTAATGGTAATCTATTGTAAATATCTAGTTAGCTTTAGTTTGCTTTAGCTTTTTTAGCTTTCTTTGTTAGAATAGAATGTTTCTATTATTTACGATCATTTCCTAAGGAAACATCGTTTTAGTCTTTTGTATATAATGACCTTTCGGTCTCTGTTAATAACAAGCAAATATTTACCAATTACTTTGTAATATGGTATCAGAGCCTAGACTTTGAATTTTTTAAATTTTTATAATTTCTTTCGAAATTATCTGCTCCCAAAATTTCAAAATTCTTTCTTAGTTTTTTACATGCTTCCTAATACCTAGTTCTAGCTAGGGTTTCTAAGACTTGGTTTTCTGGCAGCCTGCAATTTTTCCGTCTGGTTTTTCCGTGCCTGGAAAACGTGTTTTTTCTCTGAAAATCGTGTTCCAAATACTCATGTTTGCTTTCAATATCCAGCCCGCATCTGGGATCTTGGTCGTGGTGTTCGTCTTGCAACAAAAATGCGACCTCCAGTCCCTACAACAACCTCCTATCTCTACGAAAACAGTTTTTTTTGTCATTTTTTCTTGGATGCCCACGTTTTTTGATTTCCACCAGCAAACGTGCCCTAAAACAACTCTGCTTTCTCCCATACTCATGTGATTTTTTCATATTCTAGCCTTTGTCATCTCTCTCTGCCTAATACGCCTGAATCATGCCTTCAAACCACCATTTTATATGTTGTTTTGATCTCCATGGCCGCTAACATAGTTTTTTGCTCGAAACCCTAGATTTTTAGGCTCAAAACATTATTTTAATTTCAAATTATTGGTGGGTTTTTCGAGAGATCAACTGGATTGTTGTCAAATTTTTTGGGTGCCTCGATTTTTGAGCCAACAAATATATCTGAGTTGTTCAAGCTCTCTTCTGGGTTACTCTCCAATTTTTCTGTGTCTTCCATTTTTTGCCTCAAAAAACATGTCTTCAAAGATTTTCACATTTTTTCATTGAAAAATGTGCCATGGCATCTCCAACTAACATTTTGCTCGAGCACAACTCCAAATTCAATGGTCAAAATTATGGCACTTGGAAGCAGCATCTCCATTTGTGAATATTGGAACACCGATCAACTTGTATTGGGTGTTACAAAGCGTCTGATTGCTCCTGCTTCTCAAATTATCTGTACCTGATGATCAACTTTCTCAGATTACATCCAACAAGACAGCTACTGAGATCTAGACACATCTCAAAAGTCTTCATGAGACTTCTGACAAAAGCATAGCTTTCTTTTCAAAAAACACTCTATTTTCTATTGTCATGAATAAGCACACCTCGCTCTAGGCACACCTGAATCGGATTCAAGAAATCCATGATGAGTTACTTGCCATTGGTCAAAAGATGGAGGAAGAGGATATTGTGGTTCTCACTCTTCAAAGTTTACTAAAGTCCTATGAGCATTTTATCGAGACTCTCAACATCACATCTTCTAGTGTTGATTCAAAGTGCACTGATCTTTGAACACTGCTGCTTCAACAAGATCAGTGGAAACAACAACTTGGTAGCAGCTCCAATTCCACCTCCATAGAGCAAGCCTTTGTTGCGAAATCCTTTTAGAAGGATAAAGGCAAGTTTTAGCAACCATCTCAGCAGAAGTCTTTTGCTCCAACATCAGATGGTTCCCGAAAGAACATTCAATGCAACTACTGCCACAAGTTTGGACACATGAAAGTTGAATGTTGAAAACATTTAGTTGCACAATCTAAGCAATCAAGTTCGCAGCCCAAAGCGAACAATGCAGAGCACACTGAGTAGATGGAGTCTACCTTTTACGTCTTCATGCCTAAAAGCCCTACAGATCATGTGAATTCGTCTACCTGGTACATTGATTCTAGTGCCTCTCATCATTTCACTCACTGCAAAGACTGGTTTACTGACTACCATCCTTATTCAGACTCTGTTATTTTGGTGGTGGAGAAGAGTACACAATTGTCTGCAAAGGCAACATTCAGATTCAGTCTGTAGTGAGGAATCTCATATTCCTTAATGTGTACTACATTCCAAGGATGGAACTAAATCTACTCTCAATCAGTTAGTTGCTGAGACATTCTCCACTCTTGGATGTCACCTTTAGTTCACATCAGTGCACCATCACTAATCGAGCGACTTAGTCTACTGTTGCAGTGGGTCTTGAGGATGTCTTTTCAGACTTATTGATTCTGGTGATTCTCGAGACTTACCTAGCGCTGCTCAGAGGTCATCTATCAACACACTTTGGCATCAATGATATGGGCACTTAAATGCGCATTATCTCTCACAACTTGCTCGAGATGAGCGTGTCCTTGGATTGCCAAAGATTCAGACTCAACAGCTTGAAGTTTGTGATGCATGCCAAGCTGGGAAGCAACATCGCACACCTTTCACCAACGGCGATTCATGGCAAGCTTCTTAAGTACTTCAGCTTGTTCATGCCGATATCTGTGGCCCTATGGCCACTCCTCCAGTTCTTGGGTCCAGGTATTTTCCATTGTTTGTTGATGATTTCAATAGAAAAATGTGGGTGTATTTCCTTAAAAAGAAATCAGATGCATTTCCTGTATTTTAGAAGTTTAAACCTTTAGTTGAAAAAAAGCCTGGGAAATCCATTATTACTATCAGACAATGGGAGAGGAATTTTGTTATAATGTTTTCTCTAGCTTCTTGGATACACATGGCATCAAACGCCAGTTAGCCACCCCCCACACACCACACCACAACAAAACAATGTAGTTGAACCTCGAAATCGGACAATCACCAAGATGGCTCGATCCATGATCTAACACAGAAATGTTCCGAAGAAGTTTTGGGTAGAAGCATTTAAAACTGCAGTTTATCTATTGAATTGATCGCCCACAGTGACCTGAAGGTTTTTGTCTCCTTTGCTTTTGTCTAGATCCCTGATGCGTCAGGAACCAAGTTGGATGCCAAGAGTCAGAAACTCAAGCTTGATGGATAAAGTAGTCTTCACAAAGCCTACTGCCTTATCAATGTTGAGACATCTCGTCTCCTCTACAGTCGTGATGTAGTCTTTGATGAGCAGCGAGGACCATTCATGCATGTTTCTCTTGTTCCTGATCCAACAGACTAGCCTATGAAGGCTCATGATTTGGGAGTTCGGCTTCCATCAGGTCCACCTGATGGGAGGGCTCCAGTAGCTCTTGCAGCTCCAATTATACCAGTGATACCTGTACAGACATCTCTAGCTTCTGTTGCAAGATCACCTTGCTTTGTAGATGCTTCACTTGAGTTTGATCCAAATCCTTCTAATAAGGAACCTAATGATCATGTGTCTCCTGATACTAATGTTGGTCATTCTCCTATTCGGCCTAAGTGGTGGTCAAAGACACTTATTGATCTTTGTGATGATGAGCTCATTCATGGGAGAACTGCTCAAAAAAAGAGCAAAACTGCAGACTCTGTTAGCTTTTCTTTCATGGCCAACATTCATAGTGTGTTTGAACCTCAAACATATTCTGAGGCTAAAGGAATTCTAGAGTGGGAACAAGCCATGAAATCTGAACACCAAAGCCTGTTCAAGAACAACACTTAGGTCCTTTCTGATCTTCCATCAAGGAAGAAACCCATTGGTTGCAAATTGGTTTACAAAATCAAATACAAATCGATGGTACTTTGGATAAGTGTAGGGCTCATTTAGTGGCAAACAGTTTTTCTTAGCGTCAAGGCATTGATTATGAGGAGACCTTTGCTCCTACTACCAAGATGAGCACCATCAGATTAGTCCTAGCCATGGCAGCATAGTTTGGCTGGAAGGTCCATCAAATGAATGTCAAGAGTGCTTTCCTGAATGGTGATCTGCAAGAAGAGGTCTACATGATGCAACCTCCTGGTTTCAAGGTTGTTGTTAAAGACCATCAAGTTCTCAAATTAGTAAAAGCTCTGTATGGCTTGAAGCAGGCCCCTCAGGCATGGTATACCAAAATTGATAAATACCTCAGTGATCAAGGCTTCAAGAGAAGTTCTTCAGACTCAAATCTGAAGAACTCAAATCTGTACATCAAGACTACTGACAATGACATCATCCTTCTAGTTATTTATGTGGATGATTTGATCATCACTGGCAGTTCGGCATCTTTGATTCAGGGAATCAAACAGAATTTATGCCAGTCTTTTGATATGACTGACCTTGGGCTCATGCATTATTGCCTAAGTGTTGAAGATTGGCAACAATCTTCTGGTATATTCATCTCTCAATCCAAATATGCCAAGGCCTTGTTAGACAAATTCCATATGCAGGATTGCAAGCCCACATCTACACCTATGGAGAAAGGTCTCAAGTTATCCGCAAAGTCTGATTCTCCTTCCGTTGATGATACTACATACAGGCAACTAGTAGGCAGCATCATTTACCTCTGTGCTACTAGGCCCGATATCAACTTCGTAGTCAGCTATATCTCACACTTTATGACAACTCCTAAGGCTGATCGTTGGATGGCAGCAAAGTGTGTGCTTCGTTATGTGAAGGGCACTTCAGATTATGGACTTTTGTACTCTCGAAGTTCTAGTCCTAAACTCGGTGGGTTCACAGATTCAAATTGGGCAGGCTTTGTTGACGATAAAAAGTCAACTTCTAGATATGTGTTCAGTTTGGAATGTGGTGAAGTCACATGGACCAATAAGGCAATAAGGTCAACCATCAGGATCATTAGCTACTAGACTTGGCTGACTACATCAACGAACTATAAAATTGAAGGTATAACCTCCTTGAGATAAAATATTGACTAGGAGCAGATCACAATATTTTGAAGCGCCTAATCACCCAATCAGAACCAAGTAAGTTAGAAACAGTGGCAGGATCTTATGGAAAATGAATTTGGCACTAATGCCTATTACATCAAGAAGAGTATTATTTCAATGTTACATGTAGACACATCCCCCAGATCCAAGTGACATCCCATCAATAATTTTGACATCAAAATCTATTAGTCAAAAAGAATATAATTTATTATTTTAATGTTACATGTGGACACATTCCTAGGTACAAGTGACATCCCACCATATCTGATATCCAAAGGACTTGGGACTTGTGGAGGCGACATCTCATTTGTCAGGACTGGATTACCTGCTTCATTTGATGCATTATATTTTTCGTTAGGAGTAACTTTTTAAAAAAGAAAAATCCTAAAAATTAAGAAGGATTGCCCTTATAAATATTGTGGACATCCCAAGGACAGGGTATTTGGAGAGGGCATCCCCTTCTTTCAGCACTGGACAACCTGCTTCATAATAGAATTAAAAAGTTCTTGTTAATGTCAAAGTAAAAAGTGCTAAAAACTGAAAAGAGAGTCAATTGTCCTCAGAAATGTAGCACATAGAATTTATGTTTTAAAATTCCATCAGCATTTGGTTGGTTCAAGTGATTTATATATCCATGCACAAATTTTCTGGAACACAATTTAAAACTGTCACCTATAAAACCTTCACCGTGTCCTGGAAAACTGGACAAATGATAATTATTTTGAAACAAAGGTGCCCTCTATTTTCTACTATGTAAAAGATTTTGAAAAGCTCCATCAACGTAACTCTATATAATTATTCAGACCAATAATGGACGAGAAAATAGATCATATTAATGCAAAAATCAGCATCAAATTGTGAATTATTGAGAGTAATCACCAACCAGATAAGAAAGTGTGCCACATTAACTCACTGACCCATGTTGTTACTAAAACCACACTTTTTACTGAAGAAACTGAAAGTTTTCACTTGCTCACCAATATCTCTCCTTTGGCATGTAAATGGTTTGTTTCTTCAATTTACTTTCCTTTTTACACTCCACAATCATAATTTTTCAGAGCGTGGGTGTACTGAGGAATTCAAAAATCAATCAAGAAATATTGACACCAAACAATAAATGCACACCAAACTTTAAAATCAACTATTTCTTCTATTTTAGGGATAATGTTTGGGCATTTTGACTTCTTAAACTGTCTTATACTAGCCCTAACCTTAACATTTATTTGTTTTGCTTGAGCCAGAATTTAATGGAGAGGTAGCCCTAGGGATCTAGAATAAAATATCTTTTTTGAAAGGTTTCAGGTTATTTTTCTGCTCCTGTGTTTTGTTCTCATTTTTTACACAGGAGTTAGGAATCAGAGACGAGAAATCTTATTTCATAACTAACTAATGGCTAAATATAAATCAGAAAATAATATCATCAGTCTTTTATTCTTTATTTATTTTCTTCTTGGCTTGTAAAAACTCACAAACATTTGTAAAAATATTGATAACATCCACCACCAACCCAACCTCATGAGCCATTTCCTCCGATCTCTACTAACCCAAGGTGTTTAGTGATGTACAAACCAAGAGATATTTGACTGACTAAGACAACTGAGAATACATCCAACTAAACAAAAATTGTTTTAATTGTCTATTTTGCCTCAAAAACCATGTAATATTCCATCTTTCTTCCAAGGTTGACCATTTCTCTGTAGTATTATGTTGTCCATCTGCTCAAGGTTTTGACAAAAAGTCAAATATTAAAGAGAACAAATTTCCACAATCCATTATTTTGTATATATGCTTCTGGATTTGATTGTGTTAAGATTTTTACCATTGACGTTTTGAATCACACTACATGATCCATCATCAGGATGAAGAGCAAGAGAAGCAAAACAAAGTCATCATCCTGATGATGGATCACGTAGCGTGATTCGAAACGTTGATGGTAAAAATCTTAACACAATCGAATCCAGAAGCATATATACAAATCAAATATTGTTGTCGTAACATGGAGACAAATATTCAGTGTAGGGGCACACCCCCAGGGAAACCCCCATCCCTTAAATGCCCCTAACACATTTTTGTGGAGTGAGGTGTCCTTGTGGAAAACTCATTTAAGTCCATTTAGGCTTTCAGCATGCCATGTCAATGGTACCATGGAACAAGCTAATGACAAGAAACCACTAAAATAATAAAAAGATATCAAATCAAGTCGTATTGGCTTCCTTCAATACTACAACAAGACTTTGGAACTTCATGCAGGATAGCGGCTAGCCTAATTCTCAGAAGATCATCAGAGTTGACCTGGATTGAAAAGGGATTATAAAAGGACTGCATGTAGACATTCGCACATAAAGAACAAACAAGCTTTTGCAAATGGCTAAGAAGCAACTTAAAAGTTGTCATGAATCTTTGGCAACTGACCCCACTAGATATACTAGCATATCTAAAAATTTGATTCAATTTTTTTTTAATTAAGCCGAGAGGTATCTAATTTTCAAAAGAATTAAATATAAATTTAGTAAATATTGTATTCAAATGAACACAAAATTTACATGAATAAACTATTGTCTTTGTTTTTATATATACTATGCCTTGATATTAATTCATAGAACTTTTATGAGACTGGAAAATTCAGCATATCAAATTTAGACAATGATTTATTTGACCATGTACAAATTTTTAAAAAATCATATTCCATGAAAATCATAGCAATAAAAAAATGCATATTTATATTTTGTTTTTCTGACATGTAAATGAACGTCAAATTTTTTTTCAAAATGGAAAATGTTTACATTGAAGATTGCTGCCACTGTAGAAAGCCTCTCGGCTTAATTAATATAATCAAATGCTAAATTTTGATCTTCAATTCTATAAAGGTATGTTCCACAGTGTTTCGGGGATGAAGATGGGGAATTAACAGGGGACGCATTTCAGGAATGTTTCCTAAAGGTCCTAAAATAGGCACTGCAGGGAATGACAACACAAACATATATATATATATATATATAAAGACAGACACACACATACACATATCCATATATATGAAGTTTTCAAAATATATTAATATATTATCCTTTTCCTTATATTCTATAACACTTTTAATGACAACACTTATGGTGAAATCAGAAAAAGCCTTGTCTGAGACACAAAATAAACCTGCAACTCCACACTTTGATGCATGCATAAAATATAGATTCAAATTAGTGCCTACTCAGAACCTTTAGTTACTGTCAAAGCCCACTTGAATTTGTTTCAACTTTGCTGTCTTAAGAAAATAATTGACTAGTGTTGGTTTTAAAATGTTTCACAGCATTTTGGGGACAGGCAAGGGAGACAGCAGGGGATGCACTTCTGGGATGTTTCCTAGAGGGCCAAAAACAGGATTCACATCCCCATGTAACATAGCTATAAAGACAACAGCCACTGAAGCAAGAGATAGTTAGTATGGGCAGAGTGAACATTTTCCCATTATTGTATTAAAAGAAATAGGTGATACAATCAAAGTTTAAAATTTTGGTTCTCATTTACAAATTTACTGAAAGTACCATGGCCCGATCTGTTAGTCTACAGACATGCAAACATCAGAAGGAAAGATCCGGAAATTTGAAGGGAAAAAGTGTGTTTCAAAGATTAAAGTTTTGGTGCTTATGTACACATCTACTGAGAGTGTCATGACCCTTTCTGTAAGTCTACAGATGCAAATGTCAAAAGGAAAAATCAGGAAATTCAAAGGAAAAAACTGTGTTTTCATGTGTTCAGGATTACCATATGGTAGCTCAACCAATGAAGTGGGCCTTGTGCGGAGGCCAAACTGCTTGCAACGCTCATTCAGCGCCTTCCGTAGCTCTTCTAGTTCTGCCTGTATTCGGTCTGATCGAACCTGTAATATATAGAAATATCAACAAGATAAATCAAAATAAGCATATAATATGTAACTGCAAAGTATCAGTATGCCATAAAAATATTACCTGAAGAAGGCTATCTGCATTGCCTCCTTGTTCCATTCTAACAATTGCATTATACAACTCCATTTTCCTTTCCTGTTCAATGATAAAGAGATAATTTGAAATATGAAAATTGTTGTAATATTTTAGAATTGTGTATGCCGTACCTACATTAAAATTACAATGCAGAACTCTGACAAAAGGTGCTAGCTGTTTCAAAATTTGTCGGATACAAGTTACCCAATTTATTTTGATAGAATAATACTATAATCACACCTGGAGATCTCTGAAAGCAGCTTCCTCTGATGCCAATCGAGAGCCTGATTCCCCTGCTTGCTTGTACTTTTCTTCATACTTCTTTGACATAGATTCAACCTTCAATTTCATTTCATCGACACATACAACAGTGAGAAAACTCTAGATGATTTTGTAACTAGTCTCCGTTTGAGCCAAAACAAATCAAGATAGCAAGTAATGTTGTTTGGTTAGAAATATCAATGCGCAAATGAGGCATCTTAAATGTCTTAAAGATGTCTTGAACAACTAGATCATGGATACAGTCTCAAATAATCTAATTGATTGTTCACATTAAATCACAAAAAAAGATGTGCGATTTCAGCATTTATCCATCACAATCTGTTTTCTTTTTCCACTATCCTAACCTCAATTAAAATATGAAAATTGAAAGCTCGTACATAAAGTAAATATTTTTCCACAAATAATTTTCACCATCCTGATCTCAAAATTTACTATCTTTATAACAAAACAGTTTTTATATTTCAATTTGGTCTTCTAATACCAGCTTTAAAACCATGGTGGAAAGGATGAGATAAAATAACTTGCCCAATTTTTTCAACCTCCAAACAGCCACTAGAGCTACCTCCATATTTCCTATTTTCTTAACATGCTGGTATGAGATCTCAAAAATTTACATTCCCATCTTAATTTATTGAAAGATACTACTATTTATCAATGATTAGCATTAGCTCCTCTCAATTGAAGTATCTGCTATCCATTTTCCATGGCCACCATCTATGTTCTTAGAGAGCCAAATAAAATCTAGATCCACTTCTTGCATTCACAAGTACATCCAATGCTTTGCTTCCTCTATATAGAAAACTGTGCTGTGTTTTAGGGAAAAAAATCAGCATTTAATGTTTTCTCTTGTGATCTTCTAGAATCGATAGAGGTCAATCCGGATACTCTAATGGTGGTTATTAATTGATTAAAAAAAATCATGTTAATTTTTATTGGGAACCTTGAAATACCATCCATGACCTTGCAGGAGATGAGCTACATCTTCATGAGCTGGATCTTGAGAAATTTTGCTTACAAAGAATTCTACAATTATTGAAAACACCTTCTTCAGTTGGCTGAATCTCAAAACCTCGCACTCTTTATAAGCTACCACACTTTCCCAACTGTGGTAGATTCACTTGTTTTCCTTGTGGCAATAGTGCAAGCATTGTAGATTATATTCTCACCAACAAACTCCTCATCCCCCAGATCTATGGCTTCCTTATTTCCCCTACGCTCCACCTTGCTAACTATGTTGTCCTAATATCCACCCTACATAATAGTGCTAACCCTTCTCCCCCTCCTTTCACACTCCAATGCCCAATATTAGATAGACAACAATACACTTTCCATTATAACCATACCGATGGCCATGCTATTTGTCTCTCCCTTCTTGTGTCTAGGTTCTACTTCTCCCTCTTCCCACCAAATCCATGTATGAGTTCTTGCATCAAGCCCTTTGGGACATTGTCTTGAAATCGCGTTCCCACACCCCATGCCACAATAGTTATTCTCATGAAATTAGGCATATGAAATAAGAGATAATCATTCAACACATGCGCTTTGAACAAAAAACTGCAGCCTAAAAATAATCTATCCAGAAACCATTCGGGAACAAAATATATGGGAAGGTAGTAAATGGAAAGAAAGTGCCTCATGTTATGGAAATGGTTGTCCAATCAACATATGCCAATTCCAAGCTCATTCAATATTAATTATCGTCAATAACTTCTCCATGCAACACATGTCAAAACCAAAAACTTTATTAGCAAGAATTAGTAATATTTCCTCAAGTATCAAGCTACTTACAAAAACAATGAACATAAGCACATGTCCAAACAAGGAGATGCCAGATTTATGCGGAAACCCAAACTAGGAAAATCCATGGCAAGAATAGCTACTTGAATCTATTGCCCAAATCTAACCTTACATGAATATAACACGGGATTTGCAATATGGAGGAACTAACCTACCAAAAGCACCAATTTTCAATAATATGTTGACCTTCAATACATAGCATAATGTACATAATGCACACAATGATTAAGATGCTACTCACACAACATCACCCACATACTCACACATCAACCACACCCTTTCAATAAACACCTCGATAGGCACACTAGGAAAGAAACTAGATCAACTACAAAGGTGCATCATAATGATGATTACATTCATATGTCACCCAAGAACAAGATTACTGCATTTGCAAGTTGGGGACAAGAATAAATCTTAAACCAAAGTGTAATTGTCTTTGTCCACAAGCCCACATAGTACTCAAGGGACACATTATGTGTTACCCACTAAACATCAATGCACTACCTTCAGCTGCCATAAGTTACAATCCTCTAGGCCATCAAATCAATAAATCAGCAGTCATCCCACTAGAATAGTGAACACTTTCTCGCTTCTAATTAATTGTCTGTTGAAAATTTACGTTTGAAACTCTAGCATATGATCCTTCATTAGTGTTCTTATTTAACTTCTAAACTATGTGCCATAACTCTCATCAATAATAGAATGGGGAACTAATCACCATGACGATGCAACTAAGTGCATCTACTATTTCTGACCAACACGTGGTAGATCAATCAAGCATTACTATACCAAAGCATAATGATAACATTAAAAGAGCCATCAATCATAGCGATTCTACCAAAACTCAAATGCTCAAGAGTGTCATGCCAAACACAATTATAATTGTTGTAGAAACCAGACACGTAAAGTCACATATAATTATTCTAGATTGTAACTGACTTGTTGACTCCTTTGACATCAACGACAACACATTGTTCAAAAATCTCCCTCCTTTGTCATTACTGGAAAACAACAAAATGTTGCTCGCACACCAACCCAATCCAAGATAGTAAGCGTCTCCCCTTATGAGGTTTACACTATACCCCATTACTGTTCTTAAGAGATGTAGCATTTTGGGTCTCTTTCTCCCCCTTTGAGACCAATGGCAAAGGACAACATTAATCAACAACTTCTCTTGCTTTATAAACACTTTGGAAGGCCACCTAGTTTGCGTGTGGTAGGGAGGCAACAATCTTCAACATATGCTTCCTCCCAGATCAAGAGGGCACAATCACTCCCAACTTTTATTGGAGATACTCAAATGTCGCCTTTAGAACAGAATTAGTGATGACATTTGCAACTGCTCCTTTGTCAACATATTGTAACTTGATTTCTATACATAGTGAAAGATGTTTTTTCCTTGAATGCATCACTAGATGCTTGGAAATATTTATGATACTTATATTGTTATAAAAAATAATAATGGGCCCATCAAACTCTAGTTTAATTTCCTTCAAGTTTTTATTCATGCATAAAGCTTGAGCGCAACATGCAACTGTTACAATATACTCCACTTCTGTTGTAGATAAGGATATCGAATCTTGTTTTTTTCTCAACCAAGGTACAAATTTGTCACCAAAAAAAAAGCTTCATCCCTTGTACTCTTATGGTCATCTACATTTTCAGCCTAATCTGCATCTATGTATGCAACCAATGTGAACTTGTCAAATTAGCCTAACAAACCAAAATCCAATGTATCCTTCAAATATCTGAATTTTCATTTTACTGCCTTGACAGACGTTGCTTTATGCATTTGAAACCTAGCTATCATTACCTATTGCTTGCATTACATATAGAGTAGGAGTTACATACAACAGACGACCAACCTATACAAGGTGTGATGTTTCAAAGCAAACTCGTCTTTTTTTGTTGAGATTAAAGCCAGTAATCAATGGTGTACTTACTGGTTTTCACTCTTCCATATTGAATTTCCTCAACATTCATTTTATATACTTGGTTTCAGATATGAATATACCCTTTTTACTTCGAAATTTGTAAAGCGAAAAAGAAAGCCAAGTCACCAAGCATTGACACTTCAAATTCATTTCATATAGCATCTAGGAAGTCACTGCACATTTCATCACTACAAATTCTAAAGATGATGTCATCCACAAAAACAACAATCAACAAATTATTACTTTTTGTTTTCATAAACAAATTGATGTTCGCAATGCCTCCTTTAAGTCCTTACTATTGCTGGTATTTATCCAATCTTGAATACCATGCCCTAAGAGGCTTGTGTGAGTCCATAGAGGGCACTTTTAATGTGCACACGAAATTTGGTCTTTCTAAAAGCTGCAACTCTCTGTATTTAAAAATGCTGATTTCACATTCATTTGATATTCTTTCAAATTCTTCAATGTTGATAATCTAGAAACTTTTTGATTGCCTCCAATCTTGCTAGTAGAACAAATGTCATTCTGGATTACTTTCTCATCTTCATTTAACTTGTTTCTAAACACTCATTTGGTTCCCATGGCATTCTTGTCCTTAGGCTTTGGAACCAGCTATGTTAGTGCTTCCGCTGTTGCATCTAACCAACCTCTATCTTTTCTAACTTTTACAATGTTGTTCATTTTTTTAGAACAGGGCAAAGTGTAATTCATTTAATTTCTCCATCCTTTTTTGGCTCCGAACAACACTGTCTATAATTATGATTATTTAGTCTTTAGAATGATTCTTCTATACATATATTGTACCTTCATCTCCACTATGGAATTTTCCATCATTGTCATCCTTGTCTGTTACTTCAGTTGGATTGTATTGTCACATTAGCACTTTCCACTATTCTTCTCAGCCTTCTATTATAACATTTGTATGTCTTGATTATCATGGAATGACCAAGAAATGTACTTTCATCGAATCTAGCATCAAACTTACCCAAATTTCATCATCCCTTTTGATATAGCAATTATTTCCAAATATTCTGGGATGCCAAATTGATGGTGAACTTCCCTTCCATAGCTCACGTGGAGTCCTCATGGTCCTTGTCTTCATTTCTACTCCATTCAATAATGTATAACACTCACTGGACAGCTTCTCTCCAACACATATTTGGTGTCTCAACCTGACTTGAAATTGTTCTTGCCATCTCCTATATAGTCCTATTATTTCTTTCTGCTACTCGATATTTCTAAGGAATTCTAGTTGTAGAATATTGTATCTGGATTCCATACATCTCACAAAGTCCTCCATATCTGTCAGTGATAAATTCTCTGCTTCTATCTGATCCTAAACACTTGATTGTTCTACAGGTCTCATTATCTACCATTGCTTTGAATGCTTTAAACTTTTGACAAAAAAGTTCTGATTGTTATTTAAGAAAAGTAATACAAGTCATTTTAGAATAATAATCAATATGCATTATAAAAATAAACTCTTTGTCCTGATTCATCATCAGAATCCTGATCTTCTTGGTTCTTGGACACTTTCAAATCGTGTACAGATAAATTTAATCCTCACCAATCTTCTTACACTTTTGACATCAGTGACACTGTTCAACATTCCAATCATTGAGGCCACGTATGTATTCTTATGCCAAGCCCTTATAAAGCTTACATTTATTGTCCCTGCACCACATGTTAAGTCTAGATCCACGTCCCTCATGGATCTTGCCCCGTGACCCAATGGTATGATGATGAACATCTCATGCTGAATGCTTATTTTTTTGTCGATGATTTTTATATGTTTATGTGCATAAATTGAGTAGGTTTACTGATGATGCAAGATTCAGTTTATAATACATATGTTGCTTCCTTAGAAGTGTTATTTGCAAATAATGTCAAATCAGACTGCATAATATAATGGACCCCTTCATAAAATGGATATAACTATATTGAAGGTGCAGCACTAGATAGAGGACACCACTAAGACTCTAGAAGAAGTGACAACATTCGACCAAGAACCTATCAACTCAACCAAGAACGTATCAACAGAATTCAAAACTAAAATTATTATGTTAATTACTCTTTGCAGTATATGTTGAGAGATGTCAAAGAGCTTGAGTACATTGAGAAAATTAATTTCTGTGAGCAGATATATATTCCTATTTTCCCATGTTACTTTATAAAGCCTTTTTTATATTATTTAGCGAAGCATTTAAATAGTTGTGCACCATCAAAATCAATTCCTTACCAAGTCATCAATGCAAATCAGAAAATTTAGATTACAAAAAAACCATTTGCAATTCTAAGATATTTCTTGCATTTTTCATTTTCTTTAGGTATTTCTTCCCCAATTGTTGAAATAGATGCAAAGGACTTAGGAGAGAAGATACAGATGAATTGCAGATCTATCTCAATGTGGTGTGGTGTATACATTAATAAATAAAATGTCATGGGTAGTGAGCTATATAGCAACAAATGTTGGTTATAAACAGCCCCATAAGTAAGGGGAAAAGACAGACCATCAAAAACTTCAGCATTAAGAACAGCAATTGAATTGAGAGGAATTAATTGGTATAAAATATAAATTACTTCTCGTTTATCTGCAGCTGCTCTCTCTGTGATTTCATTGAGCCGATTGTCGCACCTACTCTTGTACAGAACCTGAAAAGCAAAATTTCAAACTTAAAAATCTGACACCCATGCATCCTTGCTTCAATGATTGAATACCAAAGAAAGAAATTATTAAAGGACAATGCAAATGCCAAAGCAATTATGAAATAACTTGCAGAGTTCCAAGGGCCTCCCAGACATTTTTTGTCAATAAGAAAACTTGCAAGAGAGAGGGAGAACAAGAAATTTTATGCTAAAAATTTTGCCACTCCTAGTTAACTTGCATTGTTTGTTATCCCTTACAACAATAAACAGGATGCTCATAGCATTTATGCACATTTGCATTGAAGCAATTTCTATATATAAAAACAGCAATTTGTGCATTTCTCCTTTCAAGACACTTGTTTCATAAAATCCTTTATATTGACCAAGAAAATCGATTTCAGAAAGTACATTACAAAACCCTTTCAAAGCATCTGAGATGTGATAGTAATGGCAGAAATCATTAGGAACATGACCAAATTTAAAATCCTCTTTGACACAATACAAAACAGCCCATAACTCCACTAGGCTTGGCAAAGTTGTGATGCAGCCAAATATGAAACTGTTCTAATTACTGTGGTTCAAACTTCAAATCATTCACATTGCAAATGGTTCAAGGCCAAGCCACAGTTCAAAAGCTCAAAACTAGAAAAAATCTTAGCATATTAAAAATAGTGCATATATTTATAAAGTAAAATTCAAAAACAAGCAAAATTCTGAATCCAGACAACTATATGTAGCTTCCATTAATTTTGGACAAAAATCATGACCGAATTTAAAATCCCCCTTGACACAATACTAAACAGCCCATAACTCCACTAGGCTTGGCAAAGTTGTGATGCAGCCAAATTTGAAACTGTTCTAATTACTGTGGTTGAAACTTCAAATCATTCACATTGCAAATGGTTCAAGGCCAAGCCACAGTTCAAATGCTCAAAACTAGAAAAAATCTTGGCACTTTAAAAATATTACATATATTTATAAAGTAAAATTCAAAAACAAGCAAAATACTGAATCTAGACAACCATATGTAGCTTTCATTAATTTTGGACAAAAAACAGGGTGCAATATACAACATAGTGAGTTCTATGGGCCCATACATTATAGGAAATTCTCAGTGCCCACAAGTTTTCACCACATTAACTTGCGGTCTTTCTCCAAAGTATTTTTAAAACAAACCATATTTTTTGGGGTAAACTCAAAGAAAATTTGGCATGTTTGACAGATTGACATGCCAAAAATATGAAAATATTGTGAAGACAAGCTATTTTGTCTTTCAAAATATTGTTTTTTGCATTAAAAAACTTCTTAAAGACTTTAAACATTCTTTAAGCTGTGATATTGCTATCAGGATTCAACTGTGTAGTTTTCAAGTCAAGCATATCGGCCCGTGTTTCATGAGTAGTGGTTCAACAAGAACCCATCTCTCAAATTTTACTTGCTATGGAAAATATCTCCTACTTATCAATTGATGAGCTTAAGTAGGTTTCTAATGAATGGTTCCTAAGGCATAACACTCACAGAAGGTTTTGCAAATAGTATTGCAAAAAAAGTGGGCTTAATCTTGGAGGAAACTCTGTGGTTGAGCGTGGTTGAGCGTGCTTGGTATAGGGATGGGTGACCTTAAGTCCCAATGCTTAAGTGTTCCATTCATTCTCATGAGAGATGGGCTCTTGTTGAACCACTACCCAAGAAACATGGGTCAATGTGTTTGACTCAAAAATTACACAGCTGAATCCTAATAGCAATATCACAATGTCAATTGTTGTTGAAAATGTCTCCTACTTATCAATTGGTGAGATTAAGAGGCTTTCCAATGAATGGTTCATAAGGCACAACACTTGCTGAAGGTTTTGCGAATGGGGTTGCAAGAAAAGTGGGCTTAACCTTGAAGGGAACTTCATGGTTGAGCGCATTTGAGCTGAAGTACTACTAAGATGGATGACCTCTTGGGAAATCTGGGAGCTTCACCTATGTGAGAATCACCTAGATGAAAGAGTACTATGCAGACCATGGAGTTGCTGATCTTGCAGCTGAGCAAACAAAATCGGTAACTGGAAATAGGTTATATGTTGATCATGTTAACTGTAAGTTATCTTCCTAGAATTGAGATAACCTTGTAGCTAACACACCAGATCTGGATAGTTTGGATTGTTTCAATGTGTGTAAAATACTATAATGATTGATGAACCATCTAGAACTTGAAGTGTGCATTGTTTTCTAATGTTATGTTATAAAATCGAAGGATCAATTGTGCAGCATATTATGCTATCTTGTATTGTGTTAGTTCTAAATTAATTTCCTAAAAGGCATATTACAATAACCCTAAAGAATATTATGATCATTCAATGAAGCTCTACCAAAAATCCCATCTGTTTTTCTAGACCCACTTCCCATTCCAATATTTCCCTCTCAAAATAAATACTCTTCCTCAAAGAAACATGAGCTCCTCAACTTGAACCACTCATTCTGAATATGAATTAATGCCAAGAATAACCTGCTCATCTATTATTTAAACAGAAAATTAGGAGTCAAATGGTAAGCCACTGTATGAACATTTTAATGAAGATTCTTGTTACATTTTTCTTCAATCATGCATATCAATTAGTTATACCAGAGTAGCCAAATATGCCTCTACCCCTCTCCAAGTGGGCATATTCGAGATACAGGTGCCATACTGTGCAGATGGATGTCCTATGTGATATTATTTTTTTTTAAACTAATGTAAATCTTCCTCAACACAATTTCAAAAAAATTCAACCATGCAACAAGACAAATGAAATGCTTTCCTTCTGTTTCAACAACCAATTGTTTTAAATTATCTTCCAATGCAACTCTGCTACCTTCTACTTATTGTATATCAGTAAAATCCACTTATAAATAATTATGTATCTGTATTGCTTTTAAGTTTTTAAGTAATGAAAATCTCCTCTAATAACTTTGAAAATTGTGTTTGTAATATTCTCCATCTACCAAGCATAGAACCCCAACTAAAGATTATTGTCACCTAACCAACTGTATAAATTTCTACAATAAGAAACTAGGAGATGATAATTTAAAAGTAAATCAGAAACTAATAATGGAGTTACCTACTTTGTAAGTCCTATACATCATGTTTAAATTTACCCCAAGTTATCGGATTCCCCTATTTGAGGCCGGGTTTTGGTCCCAGACTGAGTTTGGTCCCAGTGCAAAACTAATTCTCCTATGGGTGCACACCAAGTGCAGCCCAAGCTGGATTTGATCAAAATCTTCCGGTCTTATTCACTTCCAGGTGCGGCCCAGGCACCCAAGCCCAAGCCAGAGCAAACTCAACTGAACTTAGGCACTCCCGTGGCTGTACGTACCAAAAATGGGCCTTGCATGCCTTAAAAATATGTTGTCCCCAATAAAATCTCAAACAAGCATAATTCCACCTATTAAACTCTTCTTTGCCCATTTGGAGACTTGAATTTTATCATTTTGCAAATCATCAATAAAGTAAATAGGGAATTTTATTTATAACTTTTTTGGCAATCATAAACTTATGAGTATCATGATTCTAAAATCTTATTTATAACTATAAAGTTTGAACATTTAAATATAAATATATAAGATATCAATGTGTAGTATCCCTTTCTAGATATTTTACTAAAAAACCCTTGATATAAACGTGCAGAATAAAACCGAACAAAAAACCAATATTTGATATAAATTCCAGAACATTAATCGATTTGTAACCAACAGATTTGTATACAATAAAACCTATGTTACCCCAAGTTTCCGAGACGAGGGGACGGGGTGATGAGGAAATGGGTTTCCGGGACGGTTTTTTTTTGCGGAAACAGGGGACGACAGGGGACGGCTATATATATATATGAATTTTATCTGAATTTTCAAATATATTCATCAATTCTACATTCATCATAGCAACATAGTTTAAAATTATCAATTTCATTCATCAAATAAATCCATCAATGATCATAGAGCATAGCAATCAGCATCTAATCGAATCATCGTAGAAAATTCTAAATAGCATCATTTTCAATCATCATTTAAGTACTTAAGATACCATTAGCACATAATGAAATGAGTCAAATAAGAGAATGAAAAACATCAACTCTCAATAAAATGGAAACATTGAATAGATAAAGACTCAAACTTTAAAGTTTTAAACTTTTGAAGTATCAACTATAGTGTATCAATGATCATATAATATTATAATGTCAAGACAGAACACTCCAAGTCTGAAACATCAAAGTCAAAATGAAAACAAAAGATACTAAGGCAGCTGCCCCTAATCATCCATATCAAAGTCACTGTCACTATCATCCTGAGCTTCAAAATGAAAACAAAGATGGTATGATAGTTGCCCCTAATCATTCATTTTATAATATATTTTATAAAAAAATTGACTTCTACATGTCCGAGCCTGCAGATGACTGGAAAATCATTTTTTTAATGGTTTCTTTGAGTTTAATAAAGTTTAATAGGAAACCTTTTATGCAGTCCCCGAGACGTTAGGAAACGGAAAAACAATCCCCGAAACAATCAACGTGGTTCGGAAACTCGTTGACCATTTCCGAAGTTTCGGGGACGCGTTTCCTGTTTTCTTCTCCAAGTGGGGATGCCTGGGAAACATCCCCTGCCATCCCCCCGTCCCCGAAACCGTCCCCATTTACGAAACTTCAGGTTTAGGGGTGGAAACGCGTCCCCGGGTAACATAGAATAAAACTCAGAAAAGTTTGTTTATTTCCTCTAATATTCAGAAGTACATATATAAACCAAGAGTTAACATAAATAACCGCTAAATACGTTACTATATTATATAACAGCAACACAATAACATGCAACAATCCAAATAATCCAATCTTATAAACAGAAATAACAGTCAGATTGGCAAATGCAGATTAAACCTGTAAGAAGGCTAGGTTTGCGTCCAACCTCCAAAAGCTTCTTCAAGAGTTTGTGTCCTTGAAGAACCAGACATTATTTTCAGCGCCTAGATTAATATTTGTTTATAAATAGTATTCTCTTCATAACTCCCCATGCAGAGCTTGTTGTACCTTTATCACTTTTCCCAATGTGATGCATGCCCTTTTAGGCAATGTGGGATAAAACACCTTTTTTGTTCTTTAGTCACTTAAGTGAACATAATACCTTCTTAAAATAAAGTGACAAGTTAAATGAACTCATAAAGTCACTTAGTCAGTAAACCATATAATCATCAGGCATCAAAATAACTAACCAAATGAACTCGGATAAGCACATGCAATAGCTCCTTGGAAAACTCTCGGCAAGACGCTTCCAAACCAAGATTGAGATATCAAGAATTCTGAGCTTTGTTTACTTACTAAAAATGGTAAGCATCCGAACAACCTGCCAAAACTGCTCTAATGGGGCTTGAATATAGAAAAGTCTAGGCCAAATCTCAAACTGAACCCCGTAAAGAACTTTTTCGCCACTGAAACCTAGGCGAAATGAGCCGACAACACAGAATTATAATGTCCCAAAAAAAGGTACATTACAAAGCCTCCCTTCTCAAAGATTGCTTGCCCTCAAGCAATCCGCTCATACCTGTAAAAACCAAATGCCAGGATCCCATACTCGTTTCGAGAAAGACGTTCTACTCCTTAGCAGATGTACCCCAGCATGCATCTTCCCAAACTCAGAATGGTGAAACAATACAATAAGGATCAATGTGCCAAATAATTGAATGTCAGGGTTCCAAGTCTCACCATAAAGGGACACCAACTGCCATGTGCTACTGCCCTATGTGCCAATACCCTTTGTCAAAGTGAATGCCTCACTCCATGAGTGACCTTGTGAATCTCTATTGTCAAGTGAAGATGGGAGCTCAACAATATAACAATATCCACCCCAAGATGATAGCAACCAAATTCTCCAATTAGCTCCTCGATAAAAAGCAATACATAGGGATGCTCCACCTGGATCCCAAATTAGAACTCGTATGCTGTCTGAGATACCACCAACCAACTCCTATAATACTTGTACCACTATACCACTCCTATAATATCTGTACCGATGTCAATGACAGATCCGGCCAATCCGACTCCACCACCATATCACCCGGGTGAAAAAGGAGTAATCTTAATCTCTAGAACTCTGATGTGTCAGAAGGCTGAAACACACAAATCATAATCCTATGACTGTGTAACAACATAGCATAATCCACCAGATGTAAGATACTATCAACACTTGAATCCTCAATCACCCAATCAACATGATCCTAGGTAAAGGAAGGAGTGGTTGATGAATCACCAACATCATGAATGTTAATACTATCTTCACTATACTACTAAATAAAAAATGTAGACACCTCATGAGGAACGTAATGTATGTTCTCTCCGCTCATCTACAAATAACTCATTGACCCCTGAAGGCCAATTAGAATCAGCAAATATAATATTAACATACACAGGCAAATCACTGATAGCTAGAATATGCCAACAAGTAAAACCACCAATCAACAAGTAGGCCGTGGCCATCTCATAAGAGTTGAGTGATAAAACTTTGGGTAAGCTGAAAAATCCCTCAGAGCATGCTAAGGATAAATCTGAACTTCTGACTCCGGCATAAGTATCCTTGCTTATGTCAAAGTCTTCATAAAAGGAAGGTTCACCATTAATTGAAATCTCTGATTTATCCTCACTTGTATCACTAACCATGTGCTCATGTGAAAATGTAAAGTTGCTGTCATAAAAATCAGAAATTCTAGACTTGTCAACTTGCTGATCCATACAATTTTTCTCATCATAGAAAGTCTCAGACAGGGAACAAGTGATTGAATCACATTGTTTGCCTTCACATTTACCCACTTTATGAATTCCTTCAATGATTTGCATGATTTCTTGTGCCCTTAAACCACAATTATCTTCTTCATGAGTGGCTGCCCCACTCGTCTGATTTTCAGCTTTGTGGATGGAGTAATGTGTTAAGCTCAATTGAAGGTATACCTCATCTACCTCACTATCCTTGTCCTTTCCAAATTTTATTGCTAGATCTCTATCCATTAATAGTTGCAAGTAATCATATTTTATCATTTTCAAGGTTTCAAAAATAGTATGTAAAAGAGGACTTATGACACCACATACATTTTGATGTATCTCTTCTATCGCAATCTTCCACATGAGATCCTCAATCAATTTGGAAGAATCATCCATCCTCATCAACACTCGGACAACCTTGTCCACTTTGACCAAAAGCATATCCAATAAGTCAAGAAGTGATAATGGTTTTTGACTACCTCCTTCGAACACAAGCGGGTTGTTCTCCATAGAATCTTCTAATTTTTCATCACCTAGGGAGACAATAGTTTCAGATATGTCCTCTAACTCAACGTGTGCTAGATCATCTACCCTGCCAACATTGTGGTCCATTTGCTCCTCCTCAAAACTTGACATAATTTCCAACCTAGTATCATCATAAAATTCATCCAAGTTAATTTCCATGTCACCAAATAAGATGTTGGTGTTTTCCATGTCTAAATAAGATGGGGAATTGCCAATGTTGGTTGTTTGGTCAATTCTTCTACATGGGCCATCAACATACTCATTAGAAGGACTAGTGTAAACAGCTTCATAAGATACTCCTGCCCCCAAACTACCTATTAGTATACTTGTGCCATTATTAGTATTTTGCACATTATCATACGAAGGTTGCTCTTCTTTTTTTGTACTATTATCAAGTTGATTAATGTCTTCCTCATGCAAATTTCTATAATTGTCCTTTGCAAGGAGATTTCGAGCCAAATCATACCATTTGTTTCTTATCATATCCGTCTGTTTTGCAGCTCTAGCTGAAAGTTCACATAATCAATGAAAAGAAATTCTTTTTGAAGTTTTGACGAAAATTTGTTATAATCATCGTACAATCTCCTTACTTCAGTTTTAATATCAAGTTGGAAGTCTCGGGCTAGCTAGTGCTGCCTGTTTGTGTCTTTCAAGACATATTTTGGTTTTTCTGGAACTGCATCTTTGGGTGCTTCGACAGCATTCTTTGGACAATCTTTTGCAATATGTCCCTCTTCTCCACATTTACAACAGCCATGGCCTCTACGACGATATTAATTCCAGATTTTAGATGCACTATGACTGAAATCTACAGTCTCTTCTCTCTGCAAGAAGTCCATTTGATTTAGCGCCCCCATTGTTTTGGTTTTTGTTGCCACAGAAAAGCCCTTTTGATACAACTGCTGCTTTGAAAGGTAATGCATCTAAAAATATTAGGATAACACCCATGAAAAAGAGTCTAGTTGTAGTTCTCTCCAAGATTTGTTGCTTAGTTCACTTAGCAAGCTCAGTACCACTGATTCCTGAGATGGCGATAGTTTGAAGTATTCCACATTTGGGAAGACCATAGGGTTTATTGTTCATATCCATCCACATAAATCTTTGAAGCAGTTGTTGGAAGAACAACATTATGCATATTCAGGTTGTTACAAGCACTTGGATATAGCAAAAGATTTGATGGAAGAATTTGTGCAAACTTTGGGCTAGGGAAAACCACGTCTTTGTGAGTATCTTGGACAACTACTCTCCACTTCATGCCACTTAAATGAAACTTCAGTACTGCCAGCTCGAGTTCTATAACACTGGGACTTCACTCCACGTCCTATTTGTCAGTTATCAAAATCATATGTAGATTCCATTTATGACCCACCCATGCTTCGTGATAGCGCAATTAATCCCTTTATATTTTCAAAGGTACCTGTACTGGTTCGTGTTATGGAGATGCAAAGAAACTAAGCAAAATGCTTGCATGTATGCCATGCCCATCTCGAACAACAATACAACGCAGTCTTCCACCAAATAGGATCAAACAAACTTAAACTCAATATTCATATCACAAAATCTATAACAGTGAGATGATATTACTCAAGACTATACTCAGAATACAAAATGACAACCTGACAGTATTGGAAACGTTTAAATAGTGCAGAAGGAACATAAGGTAACAGACTTGTGTTGTTGTGGGTAAGTTGGGCAAGGTTTACCATTGATATAACCTTCAAACTACCATCAATCCGTATACTCCGACCAACTACTGCCTTGCTACATCCTTCAACAGTTGTTTCGGCTGAACGAAGCCTTCTCAACCCATGAAGGGGGAAATGATCAATGTCGTGACCAATTGTATATGTCGTGGGGACCCTAGATATAACCTCAACATTCAACTCCAATTGCAACTCGTGCATTTGAAGAAAATCCAACTCCCATGATGTGGTGAACAAACTGGGGCGAGGTTTATGCATGACTTAATCTTTCAACCCAACACCAATTCTTGTGTGTATTCTGCTCAGGCAAGAACTGTACTGGTTCGAATACTATACTAAAACCACTAAATTCTGCACTGGAACGTGACTGGGAGAGGCAGTTGATTAACGTATAGCAATGCCACTAGATTACATAGCAACTAGAGTTCTGTCCTTGTCTCAACAAATGCTACCAACATTCACGTTTTGCCCTCAAATGTCATCTACAACCTGCCACATGCTGGACCCAATTGTTATGCTTATTCCATACATTTCCATGTTACCCCTACGGCTGGAATACTGAACTATTACTGGCGGATGGTGATAACATCTCAACTCCGACTGCAATATTCTTATTATCTCCCAAAACGTTGTCTCTACTATGATCCTCTGGTGATGCTCCCTATGATTAAATCTGACTGAGCTAAAGGAAACGATGCTCATAGGGTCATTACCTTGCTGCTGTAGATGACTTCTTCACTTCTTCCTACTGTCCAACTCCATTTCAGTCAGTTGATGTCCTCGGCTATTGCTCTCAAACTCCTTGCGTGAGTATAAGTCTGTGGCGTTTACTCAGGCCCAACAACCAATGTGTGTAGTTGGGTTGTTGCTCAAAGAAAACCTACAGAGTTTACTACAATCACCAAATAACTGCTATCTACTTAAAATGAACTTGCTCACTGTTACTCCAGAATAGTTTGTACTTGAATACTAGGACGTCTAGTATCCCATTATTGTTTCAATGTAGCCCTTCAAACTGGTAGAATAACTAGGCTCTGTTATAGTTTCACAAGCTAGCAGGAAAACTAGCTCTGATACCATTGTAGTATCCCTTTCCAGATATTTTACTAAAAAACCCTTGATATAAACGTGCAAATTAAAACCAAACAGAACACCAATATTTGATATAAATTCCAAAACTTCAATTGATTTGTAACCAACAGATTTGTATACAATAAAACTCAAAAAAGTTTGTTTATTTCCTCTAATATTCAGAAGTACATATATAAACCAAGAGTTAACATAAATAACCGCCAAATACATTACTGCATTATATAACAACAATACAATAACATGCAACTATCCAAATAATCCAATCTTATAAACAAAAATAACAGTCAAATTGGCAAATGCAGATTAAACCTGTAAGAAGGCTAGGTTTGTGTCCAACCTCCAAAAGCTTCTTCAAGGGTTTGCGTCCTTAAAGAGAGATAACCAGTCACTATTTCTAGCTCCTAGATTAATATTTGTTTATAAATATTATCCTCTTCATAACTCCCTATGCGGAGTCTGTTGTACCTTTATCACTTTACCCAGTGTGATGCACGCCCTTTTAGGCAATGTGGGATAAAACACCAATTTTGTCCTTTAGTCACTTAAGTCAACATAATACCTTCTTAAAATAAAATGACAAGTTAAATAAACTTTTAAAGTCACTTAGGCAGTAAACCATATAATCATCAGGCATCAAAATAACTGACCAAATGAACTCAAATAAACACATGCAATAGCTCGTTGGAAAGCTCTCGGGTAGACGCTTCCAAACCAACACTGAGACACCAAGAATTATGAGCTCTGTTTACTTACTAAAAATAGTAAGCATCAAGACAACCTACCAAAACTGCTCTGATGGGGCTTGAAACTAAAAATGTCTAGGCAAAGTCTCGAACTGAACCCCGTAAAGAACTTTCTCGCCACCAAAACCTAGGCGAAGTGAGCCGACATCACAGAATTATAATGTCCCAAAAAAAGGGGACATTACACAATGTGTGTATAAAAATGTGTCTATATGAAAATACGTGCGTGTACTGATGAACCCAAACCCGATCCCAAGGAAAAAAAAATTGTCGAACCCACATAGCCAATCTTGTGCCGTTTTCACACATGAACCAGAATTGGCAACTTAGAATTTCTCTTGAGTGCCTTATATGTGCTATTGACAAACATATCAAAAATGGTCTTCCCGACTCCCCACCCTTCAGCGTTGTTTGAATAAGGAAAGTCCTCTTACCTCTTGTTCATGAGAACCTGCTTAAGGGACATCAGTGACTATAAAAAGCACAGTATCATAAAATAAGTGGCAATTTATGTAGCTCCTAACCACACAAGGTCCTTTGTCTTGTCATATTATTTCAATAGGTTATTCATCCAAAGGTTTTTGCATGTATTTAATCCATGATGTATTTAATTAAGGGCCAGATGTATTTGATTCATGATGTTCCTAGCCTCTTCCACCATGGGTTCGCACACATCTAATTGTTGCCTATGTTTTCAAGTAGAATATCAACATGAGTGGCACAAGGAATAAAAAATTTAAGAGTGTCGATCCTCAAGAAGTCTCTTTGATTCTACATATGGTGTTGCATTTTCAGTCACAACTTGAACAAAATTCACCAAGCCTACTTTCATGACAGCCTCATCCATATATTGCATGGTCTCAAATTTTTCCACTTTGCAAAAGGCATCAATTGGCTTCAAAAATACCAATTGTACACTAAAGTTACTGACAAGTTGATCAACATTAAGTTTTTGCAATAATTCATTCATTACACAAATAATGCTGCAGTTTTGCAACCAAATCCTTTTCGATCTTCTATCTTGATCCAAGTGTTTTTCACTACTTTATCCAACAACAGCCTCAATTAATTCATCCGGACTAGGTACTTTGATAGCTTTCAGAAATAAAGTCAATGTATTAAACAATGACTCTCAACTCAAGCTTCACATTACCTTGAACGATAACTATTCTAATTCTAAAAACAAGCATTTGTCATCCTAACCTCGAGATGGTTCACCTAGTTCCATGTGGTAACATAATGCAAAAATCAAATGCCAAGAGTATTAAAAGTAATAAAAAACAACCCAATGAATCTGACTGCAACCAACTAGAACAATCTGCAGTGGATGGGCCCCATTAGAAATGGACAAAAACAAAATCTACTACCTCGTTTCCAAGTCTAGAGGAAAATTCACAACTGCAATTGCCTCAACAGTCCTCTTCTTTTCTAGCATATTCTCCCTGGACAAAACAAGGACAACCTTCCCTCTAGTGTAATCTCAAGTTCCCTAAATTACACAACTACACATCTCATCGATGAATTGGGACAAGGAAATATTTGAGGCAATGATGTCTCATCTCATCAATAAGCCACAATAACTGCCACCACAGTTCGTACCCTTATACCTGGCTGTCATTCATCCAATCAGTGTCCCTGGTCATGCCAAAGCTATGGTTGCTTATGGATGTCATCTCTATCTGTAAATTCAAAAAATTGAAACACTAGAAAGAGGGGCAGAGCCAAAAACTTTTGAGATTGTAAAAATCAGCTCTTACATAAAGAAGAAATAATGTATATCTCAAAAATTATGCACCTGGTAGTGCTAGAAAACAACAAGAACGAAACTGAAAAAAAACGAAAAATGAAATTGAAAGTAATATACATTTTCAATCCAGTCAATAAATCTTTTGAATTAATCCAAGATCACTCAGATTTGTCACGATCACCTAAAAAAAGCAACACGAGGAAATCAAAAAGTAAAAAGTACAAGAGCATAATTTTAAATGAGTTGAAAAACAGTCCGTTCACTTATCTAGCCACAGCCTGCAATCAAGCAAGTGCTTCTCTCTAACCTAATCTTGTGACTTGTGTTGGTAGGTATGTAAGGGCATTGAACAGGGGAAGTGGCTCGAGAAGATATCCCCGAGGAGAATGAGTGCACAGCCAGAAAGAAATGGTGGAAAGAAACGGACCGAAAACCTATGTTCTTAATCTTCTCTGCACAATATGTTTTCAACACTATAAGAACTCGTTAATACTATCAATATTAATGTTGAAAGTGTTGTGTTGTGATGGATGAAACGCCCAAGGGTCAGATGAGACATAGTGAAAGCAGCCTAGGCACAACTACATTGCGAGTCTCATTGTTAAGTAGTGCACAGAAACACAGTAGCAAAGGAAAAGCAATGCCTGAGTAGAGAGCCCAAGGCAAAAGCAAAAGCAAATGATAACAAAGGTGGTTGCAGTGATGAACCACAGAGAAAGCATGAAAAGTAGCCAGAGAAAGAGAGGCAAATGGCAAAAAGCAACACGCAAATAGCATCCATCACAAGCTGCAAAGACGATGCAAAAAGCAGAGAAAGCCATGCTTGTAAGGAAAGAAACAAAGAGAGAAACGCAAGGAAGAGCAAACGAACGAACAGAAGTGCCAATACATGATGGCGATAGTAGCAAACAAACAGCCATGAAACACAGCACTAAACACACACAAGAAAACCACAATCAACCAGTTCATGCGGCTGAAAACACCATAGTTGTGTGGGTGGAGAACACCATGGTCGCGCAGGCGCGAACACTAGAGTGATAATCTGCAAAATGTATAACTTGGATAACTTATTGACCCAAGGGATGCTTCCAACAATTTTCTAGTATTAACAGTGAATCCAATGAGCTCATCTCAGGTTTCAATATTAGAATCAAAAGTTGGTTGGTAGGCTTAGATATCCATATATTCAAATCTTCAATCCCTTTATCATGTAACTCTGATTTTTGAAGGATCAATGCCTGGGGCAATTTCCCTTGCATAAGCATATAGACAGTATTAATGAATTCCACACAGGCTCAACAAATGGAGGGATGCATGACTCCTCGTACTGAACGAAACCCAAACTCTCTTTCTCAAAGGATGAAGGTTGCGGAGCAATTATCTCCTCTGCCAGAGAACAGTAGGAGCCCAACCCAATCCATAACATCCCACCCAACTGGGCCTTAGAATTGCAGGACCTCATAAATGCATGCTTAATTACTGACGATAAATTAGGAGGCCCTTGATCTCCAAAGGAACCATACTCGAGCTTCTTCCCAGTATACAGGGTTGCATCCTTTGTCCCTACCAGTAGTTCTCTGAGATAAAGAAATAGAAGTCCTTCCATCTCTACTTCATCAGCCGGGAGTTCAGTTCAATGGTGGAGGATGTCATAGTATGATATAAAACATTTTGTTGAACAAACTGCATTACCAGCCTTGAGCAACCCAGCCAATAGTTGATACTAATCCTGTAAAACAATAGTGAACCCATCTATGCTTCATTGCTATCATACGCTCCCAATTAAATGTCTTCAGTTCCTAAAAATAATCATGTATCCTCTTTATGCAACCAACTTGCAACTTTCTACATGCACACCATTAAATCCCCATAACGTTCACATAGTAGACTCACTTCCTAATGTCATCCCTAAGGCTACTATAGATCCTTATCCATACGCTGAATGGTGACATTAAGGAATTATTGTAATTTCTTTACATCGAAAAGATCTAATAAAGCAAATTAAAAGGGAAGCTTGTGCGCGACACTTTGACAACCTGATTGGTAAAGAAGGAAAATTAATTTTTGCAATCTGATAAGAGGAAATTAAAACACTCTCCATCTTTACGATATGACTATACCATCATGCTATGCCGCTAAAATAAGGCTTGTGACTTTCATATCATTAAAAAAAATTTACTACTTTAGATTTTCGGGAAAAGAATGACTCCAAATTTTCCACTTCCTTGGGTATGATTTGAACAATGCCAAACGTGTATTGAATATGCAGCGAACAAGTGCAAGAGATGATACAGAAGAGTCACTATGAATGCCTTAAAGTCAAATGTGTATGTTGAAAACAATAATCCACATTTCAATTCTGGAAAAGAAGGTATGTTTAATGTGTTCCTTACAAGTTCCTGCAGCTTGGATCGATAATAGTCAATCTTTTCTTTTGAATCCATAATATCCTTTTCCAACTCCTCTACCTGCAAGAAAGAAATGAGAATCAAAAGAAGCAATTAAACGTCAATAACCAGTTATTTAAGAGGGCACCTTTCCAGGCTAATAATCTTCAGCAATAATTTAAAGAGGAAATTCATCACTCGCAAATTTTGAAATGGTAGGAACTATATTTTTTACGACAGTAATAAGAATTTTTGTCAACTTAATCATTCAATTCAAACAATGAAAAGCATTGTCCATTTGCCAATTCCTTCAGGTTTCTTTTCTACTACCTGAGAGGTGATATCTAACAGTTTGAAAGTCATGTATGCTTTGGTTTTACATATACATATATATAACAGAATAACTACTCAAACAAGTTAAGAACTAAGCGAAATTCTGGATACACACTGATTCTCTCCTCAGAATAAGAAGGGCACCTATAGCGTGCCTCAATAGTAAAATCCATTTACTACTTTCTGATAAATTTTTGATCGAATGCATATTCAGACAAGAACAGGTATAGAGTAAACATGTGGTTGGACATAATTGTTGTGTGTTAGTGGTAGCTAAGCTCAACTTGCTCCTATGAATGCAGTCACATGTATTTATATATCCAGCATTAGTGGCAGGTAAGCTTGACTTCATTCATCGTGTGCAGTCACCCTTATTTATATTCAAACATATAAAATATGCCATGTAAAGTTATAAGAATCGTCCTTATCAAATCTTATTTACGTCTATGTAATTAAGACATTCATTGTGAAAGGGTCATGACAAACGTCAGAAGCTGTCATCTTAAGCATCCAACTCTGTGTATTAAAGTAGTTAATAAAGCCACACCCTATGTATTGTTATGTAAACAAAGTGCACAATGTATATTAAATTGTTTCTCATTTGAAAATTTTGCATGCCATCTGACCAAAAATACCACAATTTAATCATGCTGCAGTTTATTAAAGATGTGGTTGGTAGTGACTTGGTATAAGTGTTTATACCAACATTCTGACCCGTGCTCTGTGATCCACCATCAAGGAGAGAAGTAATTTTGTGAACATTTTTGTATTAACAATTTGGATCACACTCTAAGATGAATATTATTTTCCTCTTCCTGATAATAAGCCATATAGAGTGATCAAAAACATTGAGACAAAAACTTTACACAGATTTTACAGAAGCATCCTATTTCACTGTAATGAGCTGGGAAAATTATTATGTCTTTAATTGGTGACAACTTGTTCATATCAACTTCCACCTCAAGGAAGATAAAATTGACACCTATTTTACACCTCATAATTAGTGAGCTTTTTCTTCCTCTTTTACAGATTTGTCTTGTAATGTGATTTGCTACTTTTATGGATTTGTGAATAAATATTAAGGTAGACCTCTCCCACTTTGAGTTTGGAGCCTTGATCTTTGTAAATCTGCACTCTTAAGATGCAGGAGCGATTCCAGATTAATCTTGGCTATTCCTTTTGTTGGAGCTAGTTGTGAATTACTGCCTGTTATTTATAACTTTGCTATCTTCTCGCAAGTTTTATCTTCTTGGTTGCAGGCAGCTGTTGGCAATATCATTTGCCTTATTTAGCAGAAGTTTCAAGTCATTTAACTGTTATTCTGGATGGTCAGTGGCTGGCACTGGTATTGACTGCCTGTTTTTTAGTTTGTTCTATTTCTGTTCTAGGTGACTGCTGTAAGATCTGAGCTCATTTTGGTGGTGGCTCTCATCTCTTTTTGTTCTGGTGTTGATTTTGATGGTGCAGGGAAAGTATTATGGCAGGTGATGGGGTCTGAATGTAAATGGAGAACTCACAAATTCCTTATGTAGCTGACCTAACGCCTGAAAAAGAATACTAATTCTTAAAGGTATTGACTACAATTAAAATTTGTGTCTGAGAATTTGAATTCTTTTCTGTCACCATAGCCCTTCATTGGGACTTGGATCTATAGGAGAGTAATATTGTAGTCATAAAATCTGAATTTCTGGATGGTTGTAAGATTTTTTTGGTTTACAATGCTTGTGAAGATTTAGGAAGAATAAGCTGCTTGTGAAAGCCCATTGGACCAAAACGAAACACCATGGTTGGATTACTTCATTTAGGAGAGACTATTATTTAGAAGGAAATGTTATGCATATCTTAAGAACCCATGAGCTAAACTTTGATTAGAAATAAAACCCAATGAAGGTCAAGCAGATAAACCATTAGCATAACTGAGAGAGAATTACCATAGGTGCAGGATGTGCAGGGATGTGAAGCAATAAGAGAATTGTGGCGGCAAATTTTAAGGAGGACCAAAACTAAACACTGTGGTTGGATTATTTCATTAAGGATCCATGGGGGGAAATTCAATAAAGAAAACACAATGGAGGTTTGCTGGACACTTTGGAGTGAATAAGTAATTAGCACAATTGAGAGAATTTCTATTGGCCTAAAATGGGTAGGGACATAAAGAATATGGTTCAACACTGCAGAATTTGACAATAAGCCCAAAGCAGCAGCCAAAATACCAAATTATACTAGCCATTGCCTATTCCTGAAAAGAAGAGAGGAAGTGAATATGGATTTCATACTTGGGCAGCCAAGAATGCAGAGAGGTAATGATTCATTTAATATTGTTTCTGACCATTTCTCTGTGATAGCAAATCTTATCCCTTATAGGAATTATGTGATGGTTCTAATGTTGCAATTTTTTTCTGCAAGGAAGTGGTAAGAGTGGTTTAGCAAAAATCTATAGTCTCAAACCTAAGTGTGCTCCTACACCCCCTGAACCAGCAAAAGTTTGAACTGGTTCAAAGTTCAGGTCCGGTTCAATGTTTGGTCCAGGCAGGGTTTGATATTTTCCCTGCTGGTTCGAACTGATTTGAAACAAATTCAAACCAGGACAGACCATGTCGTTAAACATCGAACCGAGTTCGAGCCACATCATTGCAGACGGCAATAAAGTGTTTTGTTTGCAAAATTTAATGAAGATTATGAAGATTGAAGAACTTAGAATATTAATAGAATTTTATTCCATTAGTTGAACAATGAACGTGAAACAATGATATTTGAAATTGATGCTATGATTTATTTTTAATGTTTTGAATCTTTGATGTTAAACTTGTTACTTGAACTATATGATGGTATGATCACTATGATTACAACTTTATGGTGTTTTTGATGTTTAAATATGTTAATGCTACTATACTACATTCTAGTTTTAACTCATGCTTCATAAATATGTATATATGAGTGTGTATGTGTGTGTAAAATTTTACATGTTTTTGTACTAACGAACCCAAACCCCTTTGTGAACTGGTTCTCGAACTTTGAACTTGGAACCGAACTCGAGCCACTTAGTCTCTAACAAGGTCACAAAATTTGTGGGTCACTTTTGGAAAACACTATGGTGGAAATTGGACACCAAGCTCGGATTCACTAAAGCCTGCCATCCTCAAATGGATGGACAGATACAGAGGTTGTAAACAACGATGTGGGAGACCACTTGAGATGTTTGGTAGGAAAGAAGGCCACTTGAAGGGATTTGCCTCTTGCCTAAACTTTCAATTATCAAAATTCCATTGGCAAATCCTAGAAGCGCCTAACAAACCCTTTTTAAAATTGCATACGGGTACAGCCCAATTTGCTTAGACTCCTTGAAGATACTGTTGATTTAGACATAAAAAGTGCAGCAGCAGAAGACTTTGCTGGTTATATCCAGAACAAGAAGAACTTAGAGACAAATACAATAGTGTTAAGGAGCATGCTCATTGAAGAAGACATAAGCAGGAATTTTGAATTGGTGTTTATCAATGCATTCAAGGAAAGAGTGATTTCCCCAAAGAACTTGCAACAAGCAAAAATGGAAAAAGATTCCATCCAAGATCTTCAAAAAGTTTGCAGATAATGCCTATAAGCTAGAGCTTCATGATGGTATAGAATTTAGATAGTTCACCAATTCAATATTACCAAGAAAAAAATTGTCAGGATTTGGTCAAGATGAAGAAAAAGAGAGTTGAAGAAGTAAAAAGGGTGTACAGCTGAGGTGGCTAAGCAAGCAATGATGGTTCCAGAAACTTTATTAAAATGTTAATGAGTTTTGTAATTGTTGAATTATCTAGGATCATTTTTTGCAAATATAATACCAATGCCATCATAATTGGTGTATTCCAAATGAAGATTTGAAGACTTATAAATATGAGAGGAGACATGTCTCTATGGTTAATCATCATTAGATAATAATAATATATCAACAATAATATATATATATATATATATATATATATATATGTTTGTCTAAATGATGATTTACCATCAACAATATATCTCATGATCGAATCAATCCAACTAAAGTTACAAATATAACACTCCCTCTTAGCTAGGGAGGATTGTTATAGAACACATAATGCTCTCAAGTATATGAAGAGATGTCATCTCAGTATGATATTCCTCGAATGGCATAATTAAGGATATCAACATATATCCATCAACTCGCATGTTATCTTTCAATATAATTTGAAGTATGTTTCAACAAGAAATATCAAGCATATGATATTCATCATACTTATATTCTTTTGATATGTGCACTGGCAACAAATCTTTGATGCCTACCCAAAGAATATGTAATATTCTTATAGGATATGAGTTATCTAATTTCTAGCACTCCTATACAACAACTAAATGAAGTCGATCAAATAACTAGTAATCAACATGTCATGAACTCTATCATGACAAGTATCATGATCTTCAGCACTCTAGGACAGCAAGTTAATGTAGTTTGATCACAATAGTTCGTTATCATGACTACCAACACTCCAGGACAGCAACTTAATGTAGTTTGTCATGATAACAGGTCAAGTTATTGATAAGATCATCACCTTACAAAAGCAACCCTCCAAATATATATATATCAATGAAAGATTTTCACCTTTCATGACATAATCCAAATATGCAATAAAGTAACCACCATGAACCAAGTCAGAGGGTGGAACAAGGGCTTTCCCCTCAACTTCTCTCTCACAAAGAAGAATGCATTACAAGGAATTTCACTTAGAACTTCTTCCTCGTGGAGAAGATATCATTCACAAGGGATTGCACCTCAAAATTCTCCCTTTGAACAATGATCCTGGGAATTCAAGTCCTGTAGTTACTCCCTTGGAGGCTCTCTTCACCAAAGATGCCTATCGAACTCCCTTTGAATTTGATATCAATCTTCCAACTTTCTAGTGATAATTCATTACTTCCTCGTGATGTACACAAGAGTAGGCCCATCAAAATCATGCAGTCACACTCATGTCTTTCTAAACTGCCTCTGAATATCAATCTTCTGAGTTCCTACAGTGTCTTTGCCGAAGTGTCAAACTCCCTCTTAATATAGAAGGATACTCATAATTTCAATCATCGCGGATATTTTCTCCAAGAGTCTCGCTTTATCTAGCCTTATTTTCCTACAAGAACATCCCCAGACACAAAGGAAAAGATCAAGGCAAATAGATCTTATAGTATGTGTAGAATTACAAATAAGAGAGTGAACACAATAAGTAAGTAAATATAATACTCAAAGATAATAGATATTATCTACACATTAACGTTCTTGATACAAGTTGCTCCAACGAGGGTCCATGTGCCTCAAATAAGATGATGTCTCCGTATAAACATTTGTCAAACAATAGGAATGAAACATTGATTATCATTACTCCCACAATGTAAAATCCTCACTTGTTCCAACAACATTGTTGGGTGATAGTATCCATTTAGTGATATGAGTGATAAGTTCATTCTATGCAATTTGTATCTTGAAGAATGTATTGAAGTTATGTTTCCGTGAATGATCCATCAAAGCTATTATTCCTCATAACATCATCTGCTTTGGTATGGGTAATCCAATGGAATTCACAACACCATACATGATGGTCAACTAATAATTGATACTTGTGTATCCATTTCGTTGTGGACGTTCTCTACAGATATTATAAAATATTCATAGTTCTTTGCTCTATTGAGTGTTTTATTGTTTCTACTTGTATGTTTCTTAATGATTCCCCCTCTTCCTCCTTGTCTCACAAACAAGCTGGTTATATATCTTTAAGCCTCTAAAGGTCATACTCTTTGAAGGGTACTTCTTTTAAGAAACGTGTCTTCGCTTTGAGTCATAAGAACAATTACCTTCCTTAACCACCAATCATACTACTTAATAAATATTTATGTTCTTCAAGTGGTTCCTACAATTACTAATTTTCATCATTTAATGAATTACTAGTTTCAAGTTTATTCTAAACACGCTTTTCCATTTCTTGAGATTCATATATTTCCTTTAAGAATCATTGCTTTTGTTATCGCTGTCTCATATTGCTTATTACTAATTAATTATTGATAGCATCTTCACAACAGTTTTGTATTTAATTAGTTGTTATTTCAGTATTAAAAATATATATCACGTCTCTTTCATCATTAGTCGAATTCACTGTCTTTCTTTGATTGTTGTCCATACAAATCTAAAGGTTCTTATCTCTCTCCCATTCAATAGACATATGATTGTTTATGACAATGGATCTGCCGAATGGGTATTAGACTTTTAGTCTTCCTTGATTATTATCGCACTCTCTATCAGAAATGTCAATAGAGATATTGTCATACCTTTATTAATAATTATTATATTTATTAACAATGATCATCGAATTTCTATGGTAATAAGCATGATAGGTGTGTGACTATCATCTTCACTCTCTAATGGTACTCGCTATTTGCTGCTAATTCATAGGAATCATTGTTTTCTTCCCATGATATGTGCAATGTTATTCTAGTTGTTATTCTTCATCTTCACCTCTTCTTTTCAAAATATTTGATTTGCTCTCTATGTTCTTCATCGATGCCTTGGACTTTTGTGCAGGTACCTTTCCATGTGCAAAGACAACGTGGTTCCCTTCTACTCAGTCAAAGACCGCAGCAAATTTTGAATTCCCTTGTTTGTTATTTGTTTTATCTTTCACTCTAGCCAATCATCGATAGAGACTTGGATGTCTGTACTTTATTTTCTTTGATGTTTTCATATACGATATCTTTATGGAGTCGATGGTGTTGGAATTAACACGCCATGTTCCAAGATTGACTTTGAAGTTTGAAATTCTTTACAAATTCTAGTACTTTTTGTCTCCACTAGACGCTCAAGCTCTGATGACTAATTAGGAACTTACATACTTATCGATGACATGGTCCCCTCACATGTTGCTATCAAACCACTTTTAATGCAATCATTTCTTTTCCAAATAACTTACTGACCTTAGTGTTGTTGGTCACCATTATAGTGTAAGGGAAAGAATAAGTGTGCCCTTTGATTCTTCTGTTGTTTATGTTCTGCGTTCTACATATTTGACTGAGAAAGCTCACCCGATAGGGTCTTATCTTCTCACAGGCTACCCCTTTTCACCTGTCCACGTAAGTGACTATTCATAATTTATTTTAAATAGTATGAGGTCTAACTTTGAATGACTTGGGTTGGGTATCGAACATAGAGACTTTAGACTCTAAATAGAAACTTGAGAATATTGGATGACTTCACCACTTTTATACGTAAATATATTCATCCACAGTCCATTCAATCATTTGATAAATTTTTTTTTAAGATCCCAAAATTGACTCTCCATCTAATTCATCATTACATTTGAAAAGGTCTTGTTTCATGATTCCTTGTCTGAAATCTAAAATCTCATTCTCATGACATGATCTATGCTTGCTAATAGGCGTACGTCCATGAAAGACCATGATCCTTGAAGATTTTTTATGACTATAATGCATGACTGTATATGTTTAATGTTGTCGTGCATTGTCCCAACTTTCCCTATCAAGCTTTTCTAAATATTAGAATTTATTTATTTTTCAACATTGTTACTATATGTTTACTGTATAAACTTGGTGGCTTCTTGTGTTGCTTGATTTTTATGTACCATTGATATAAATTCTTTCTGAAATCAACTTTGTCCTCTGTTTCACTTTATCATTTATGTATTTATGATGTTCATTGTATGTTTTAATACAAATTGCACTTTTACCAGTAAAAGTATTGTTGCTCGGGTTGGATGATTGACCATCAATATCAAATAAAATTATGGAATGTCCAATTTCTTTTCTTCCTTTGTATGAATTTTACTCCATATCATTTCTATTCTCTCACATTCACAAACTAGGCTTTGATACCATGTAGAATTATCTAGATTGTTTTCTGCAAATAAAATAACACTTCCATTATAATTGGTGAGTTCCAAATGCAGATTTGAAGACTTGTAAATATGATAGGAGACATGTCTCTATGGTTAATCATCATTAGATAATAATAATATATTAACAATAATATAAATAACCATATATATAATATAAATTATATATGTGTAATATATTATATGTATAGAAATATTTGTCTAAATGATGATTAACCATCAAAAATGTATCTCATGATCAAATCAATCCAACTAAAGCTACAAACTTAATAGTAATAACCCCTGCCACTTATAGCTCTAACAGACACCAATTATTCTGACATTTGACATTTCGTCAAACATTTGGCATGCAACACTAATGCCACTAAAATGAACTCCAAATGTTTGTTGATTCACAATTTCCTCAATTACAAATTACCACACATATAATTAAAAAGGTATGGCAATTTTTTGAATAACATTGATGATGACCAAGCTAAATCAAATTGCAAGGAAAATTTGCAAATTATTTACTATGCCAAATAAACATCAAAGTACTGAATTTCTGAAACACACAATCTCTTAAGCTTATTTGCAAATGTTTAATAATTAATAACTGCAGTTCTAACTCCCTAAGTGTGATGTATTTCGTAAATTGCAATTTAGCCACCAATGCCGAGCTCTAAATAGCCAATACTCTATTGGTTCCGATGAGCTCAAGTTGAGTTAAAGGAGTTGAGTGATGCTCTCAGTTTTTATTTTGGGACTCTAGTTTGGACACCAAGAATCTTTGAGGGAGCATCCATTTATAATAAGTCACCCCGTCAGGTTCATTTATCATCTCTCTTCATCAGGATCACTCTAGTGTTGTCAAATTTCGATTCTAATACTTCTATAGTTGTTTTCGGAAGACAAGTGAATTACTTGTTCACATTAATTAATCATAACTAAAGGCTGCACATTATTTATTCACTTGCAAATTATAATCGCACATAGCAATTCACCGTCCACTTGTAAATGCCAAATTCAGAAGAAGTTGAATTGGCATTTAGGCAGGATTCTCGTGCCTTGAATTTGACTCACTAATCACCTTTTCATTGCCGCCATGTGTAGAAGAGAGTTTCTGAGGAAGTAACTTGAGGACCTAACTTCCTAGGATCAACGTGAAAGGGAGAAATTTTGAGATAAAATCCTTTGTGGATGATATCTTCTCTTTGAGGAGAAGTTCTAAGAGAAATTCTTTATAATGCGCTCTTCTCTATGAGAGAGAAGTATGAGGTGAAAACCCTTTGTACCACCCTTTGACTGGATTCATGGCAGTTACTATTTCACATATGATATGTAATGAAAGGTGGCAATCTTTCATTGACATTTATAAACAAAAAGTAACCATTATAAGATGACGATTTTATAAATGGTAGACCTGTTATCATGGTTCTTTGGCCCGGATTTTGCTGGACACCATGATAACGAACAGACAGAAGGTAATCTTTGTAAGGTGACGATCTTGCAAATGATAGGCATGTATTATGACAGTTTTGTTCCAGATACGCCGGAAGTAATTAATAGCGAAAGCATTATGATTATTCTAGATATGCATTATGATTACTCTAGATATTGTATCGAACAATTAGAGATCATAGTATATGTTATGATAGTGTTCATAATATTGTGATTGTAGTTATTTGACAAGTCACTATTTCAAAGTGTTAAAGTCAGATAATATGTTGTGTATAAATACCCTTGATACTGATATCTCATAAAATGTTTTCTCACTTCTCCCTTGCTAAGAGGGAGTGTTGAAGTATAGCATCAGTCGAAGTGATATACTCATTACATTGAGTATTTGTATTCATGATTTAAATGAACATTGTTTTATGTCTTATATTTTATTGATAAGAATAATATATATAATATATATTATATATGTAATACAATATATATTATATATATTATACATTATATATTATTATATAATAGTATAATAATTTATTACATATATGGTTAATATATTAATATTACATATATGCTTAAAAGTGAGTTATAGTTAACTAAAGATGATTAATTATAGGGACAGAGACATGTCTCTTCTCATATTTATATGAGATCCAAATCTGCATTTGGAAATCATCAATAACAATGGCCATGATTATACATTTGTAGAAATGATCCATGTTACTCAACAGCACATTCACCAATCCTCTCCAGAAAACACCAAACTATTTGCATCAGTGGGTCTCCTAATTGTAGATCCTAAAACCATCTACACAACATGAGAAAACATAAGAGCGTTCCCACCCCCATGCACAATGAGACACATTTCCTTGAGTGTGTTGAATGCCTACTCTAGTGCTACACATGGGATGCCTTTCCTATATAAGCAAGGTTGCATGGGAACGGGTGTACTTGGGTACTTAAGGTACTAGTACCGGTACAGCTATTTTTCATATAGTGGATGGGGGTACGTGGGTATGTCAAGAAAAAAAATATTATAATTTCATATTTATAGCAAACCTAAAATTATGAATCATGACAATGGTCTTTCAAAACAAGAACAGTGATAAAGTTTGCAAATGTAATGTATTGTTTTCAGAAATGTAAATCCAAATTGGACTTCATTTTGTTCAATGTAAAAAGAATACAAACAGAACTCGGAAAGCATACTATTTAGTAAGATTTCCTTGACATCTTTATCATCAAATTTGAAGTTTACACTTGCAAGTTGATTTAGAGAACAAAATGTACTGATATATTGAACAATATTATCTCCCCCTTTCATCTTCAACCCTAAAACTTCTTGCTTTATGGACATTTTAGCACTTGAAGCCTGTGAACCAAATAAAGTGTAAATCCAATCCCATATCTCCTTCAAGGCTTTCATTAAATCAATGTGATGTGAATATGCATCTCATAAACCAAGACCAATCATTGTCATGATCTTGTGATCTTTAGCCGTCCATTTTGTTGTTTCATCTGCATCAAGTGGTTCTTTTACAATTTCACTCACAAAGTCCCACAAATCAATCTCAATTAAAAGCAATTGTATTTTAATTTGCTATGTGTGAAATTCATACCCTTCAAACTTGGCAGTTACTAATATTTCCATTCTAATATCCTTATTGCCCCAAAAGATCTAAACTACTTGAAAGGATTGTATCATAATTTTTGAAACCTTCTTATAAAAAAAGTAAATTGACACATACCTCCCATCTGTCATTCAATAATATCCACATAATCCAACAAAGCCCCATATTGAAATCTGGCACGATGTGCCACATGCCATAGTTGCATAAAATGATATGGTTGTGGAACCTCGCAGCATTTGCACACCCTGAAATCTCAATATCAACCCTTGTTTGTCCTTTCCAGCAATACTTTTCAAATAAAGTTTGCATTAATAGGATTCTCATCACTCATGGCTTTGGCAAAGATAAAGACCCATTGTGAAACTCAAAAAAAATTGATAACAGTGTGATCTGGCCAGCAAATAAATCCAAAACAAACTGCAAATTATGGAAGGCCAAGCATGAAACCGCCCTGGAAACTATAGGATGCACGACCTCAACAGATACAAATACACTATAGTTGTGGAACCTCGCAGCATTTACACACCCTGAAATCTCAATATCAACCCTTGTTTGTCCTTTCCAGCAATGCTTTTCAAATACAATTTGCACTAATAGGATTCTCATCACTCACAGCTTTGGCAAAGATAAAGACCCATGGTGAAACTCAAAAAATAATTGATAACAGTGTGATCTGGCCAGCAAATAAATCAAAGCAAACTGCAAATTATGGAAGGCCAAGCATGAAACCGCCCTGGAAACTATAGGATGCACGACCTCAACAGATACCAAAACACTATGCCTCCATTGCAGCACAGATTGTAGTCCTCACACTACCCAAACCAGTACCTATTCATTGGCTCCTCACAAGATTGAAACCCTCACGTTGCTCTTCTGAACTGTGAATATTTTTCCTTCCCTACTTCAATGACATATTTCTCCCGTCACATCTACACAGAGCAACAACAATTGCAATGATATTGGATGCACTCAAAGGACCTCCCCCCCAGCTCTGATACTAAATATTAAAGTAAGAGAGCAGAAACAACTTAATAAATTGTTGATTCAAAAAAAGTGCCTTTAAAAAAGCTATATACACACAACTGCAACTGTTAAACAGTTACATAGCTGCTGAAAGCAACCAAGTGCAGTATTTTGTTAAAGTGTACTAAAGCTACACCTGCCAAATTTTGTAATATTTGCCAACAGGATTGCCTCATTGACTTGCCAGCACCAAAGAGCACAAAAACCAGTTTTTTCAGTTTGGGTGTACAATAATTCTTTTTTCCAGTTTAAACCACGCCTTTTTTAGTAGTTTTGGATTTTCCAGAAGCAACCATGGATAGATTAAGCACACACGAAAGAGTACTTCTTGTTCAACTAATATCCATTTCATTCGTGTAGAATTAGGGCTTTTTACTGCTCTATGGCCTCAACATCCACAGTTTTTAAAGGTTTATAGCTTGGTTAAAAGCAAGTGAATTATGAAAAAGGGAATGCACTATGAAGATCCTTGTTGTGTCAAACACCTTAATTTGGGCTTCTGTTTTGCATCAGGAAACATGTCACGCACTGCACCCAAAAATAAATATTTATACAATTGTAAGCAGACTGCATGCAGAAAATTAAACCATAAACACTCAAATAGTTAAACTTGACAAATCTTATCAAAACTGCTGATTCTGAATACAATAATCTACGATGACATCTCACTCAGAAGAGAGTAAATTGGTCAATCATACCCTTTACCTTTCTTTTAAAGGATACAAAAATATCAGAAAAGGTCCTCAAATTTTGTTTGTCTACGGGATTATTTGGAATCTTCTTCAAAATAGTAGCCCCACCAGCTTAGGAATGTTTTTTTGCCACTTGTCAAACATTCAACTTCGGATTTTTCTAAAAAACTGATTTTGGAGGGAAAATGATTTTTTTACTTGTTTTATTTTCTGCACAAAGTACAGATTCATGTAAGACAAAGTTATTGTATTCATAGGACTACCAGCTTCCTTAAATTTCAGAACTGAACTAGACTACTAAATGCATGGGACCACTAGCTTTAAAATATTCAAAAAAGTAGCAAGAAGCTCTAGCTCTATTTCTTAGAAAGCCTCCCAATGGGGCCCCAGCCTATGCTTAGGCTTTTAAATCTGAAATATAAGGTTAGAAAAACAGAAAAAACAGTCTCATAATTCTAAATCTGGAACAGACCAATACCAGTGCATGGAAAACAAGATTAGAAAAACAAATAAAGCATATTCTAAACTTACATTTCTAAACCTAAAACGTGCATGAGAAAGGTATGCATGTAAATACTTCTAGACATTCTCATTCTAAGAATTGATGAGAATAATGCATGCATGTGCCTTTCCGACATTGGTTGACAGTATTCTCACATAGGCAAGCATTCAGAATGTACTCCAGTCTATATGCCCACTGTTCCTGCACCTCTTCCCACTGGTGCTGCCCACTCCATTCCCTCACCGGTCTTCTGTGCACAGGATAAACTCTGATGTACTGATGCTCTGGATCTGCCTAAGTGGGCAGCCTCTACCAAGAAGAACACAGACTAAGCAACTAGGTAAAAACTCTAACAAGGACCCTATGAGGGCTCTGCCCCTTGACACTGGAAGCTGCTGCACTAAACACCCAACCCTAGTTTAAAAATGCGAAAAAAAACAATTGTTTTGTGCTGTAACAAATACAAAAGCAGATTTCCATATTTTTATGAAACTTACATCTTTTTTCAGTTTGTCAAGTTTTTCTCAATTATATCCCAGGTAATTGAATATCATTTATAGTTTTGGTGAGTCAATCGCAACCCAGATTACAATAGCATAAATCATTGGTTTGTCCATCTCAGACAATTTTAAGCTCCAAACCATAAGTGATCTTTGCTCTGAGTAAGTCTTGAGATCATCTTGGAATCCTCTTTGGCATAAACAATGTTGTCTGTGCTCATCTATTGAAGAATTGAGTTACTAATTTTGATCTGGGAAATTTTGAAGCATTCAAAATTATATTGATCACGTAAAGCTCCCAAAACTCAATAAATGTGGCATTGTCAGGGATAACAACCGAACATATTTGCTGTTCTTTTGGATCGCTGAGGCCTTCTTGGGAATGGATTGCCATAACACTATAAACATCCCAAGTACACTACTAAAAACTGCAGAAGATGTCATCGTACAGGTTGTACAAGCCCTGGATAGTTCAAATTCTAATAATGGTGAGCAGACTTGAATAGATTTTACCAGTAGGAAATTCAACTCATTATATAAAATAAAAGATCATTAATATAATAATATTCAAATGCTGTGCCTCAAAAATGTAGAGAAAATCAATGAAGAAAGAAAGGGTAGGAAGAAACGCAAGAAATATTCTAAAAATGAAAAGGTGATAACAGAATCGGAAAATAATATCTGGAACAGATATCTGAGATGCTGGGTGGGTGCAAACCGGCCACCCTATCTTGCTCTTAATTTCCCTTGGAATATTAAGTAACAAAAGGCCCCTAATTAAAAGTTGCCAATGTGGTTAATAGCTAATATTCCTTTTATAGTCCTAATACAGGGAGAAAATATATCAGAATAATCCCATTTACAAGCCATGAATATAGCTTGCAAAGCAATGACAGAGCTGCAGTTAATTCCAACAGCATTTGAAAACATCTGCCGCTTTGTTTGAACACCAAATTAAGGGTAATATCACCCATAGGTTTTGGTCATATAGCCCTGCTAAGCAGGAGTTTCAGGAGTTTAAGTAGCAAAGTGAAATTCATTGTTTCAACTTTCAACTGTAATTCTTCACAGAATCTACATTGGAATAACTTAAGGGAAACTCAATAAACTGTTAAGCCTTCTAGAATCTTGGCAAAGATATGTTATATGGGCCTCCAAAAAGTTTAAGGACACATTAAGCTACAAGGTACTTAGCAAAGTTTAATAATTGTATATCAACACACAAGCCAGGGGATGTAGAGCCCAAAGCTGTAAAATATGTATGGAACAACAGAAGGCTAGAAGAAGAATTAATTGCCAAAATCCTAAAGACGACAAAGATTTTTCATGTGTACAAACTTCAAAGTGGCCTATGAAAAATAACTAGAGTTTGAAAAAGTCAGCTTAGACTGTAAATCAGATGTCACAAAAGGGAAATGAGTTTTGCAGCTAAGGGATGCAAGTCTACACAAAACAAACTCAACAATGAAGGGCAAGTTAGCTCATAAGGTGGAGACCACCCAACAGGCTGTGAAACAAATAAAATAAAGAGCAAGTTGTCTCTGTGTTTTGACCCATTCCTGCCAGCATCCTTCCACATATTAGTGAATTTTGTAACTCAAAAGTCTTTCAAAAGCTTAATTCATTTAAGAGGTCAAAAAATCAGAAATTTGGAATTGTCAAACAAAAATGATATAATTCCTATAGGAAGTGAAAAAAAACAAAAGAATCTAGGCCACTGTGTTGAGAGCTATGTGAAGGAACTTAGGTTTTAAGAGGCGTTGCCTTGTGTTGGCTAACAGATTGGCCTTCCTAAACTTTAATGAAATAGGACTCTATTGCCCACACAAAACTGAATATATCAATCATCAGTTGAGTGAATCTATATTGATTACTATCTGAATTTGGTTGTTAAGGTACAGCTCCCTCCTTTAGATAAATTTTGAATTTTTAAATTATATGAATATAAGGGAATGCTTTTACTAGAAAGCAAGGTTGCACAGGAGCGGGGCTACTTCGGTACTTAGGGTACGGGTAGGGATATTTTCCAAAATAGGATACAGGAGTACACAGGTACGTCAAAAAAAAATTAATATAATTTAAAATTTATAGAAAGTCTGAAAATCTGATAAAGTTTGCAGATGTAATGTATTGTTTTCAGTTTCAGATTTGCAATATGTTTGTAATAATAATATATGCTAAATGGTTCAATGCATAACCAAGAAGGCAGTCTTTAACCATGAACAAGATCATAAATCATATGACAATGAAATAATGCAAATGATAAACTTCTAACTTAAACAGTGAAAGTTTACTGTTAATCAGTATTATATCAAACTTTCAAACTGATTACATATTGAATTATGCTCGGTAAACAACAAACTGATACACAAACAAAAAACCAAAACAAAATAAGAAATCCTAAGGTCCCCTTAGCTATGGTACTCTCCACTGAGTAACCATGCAACATAGCTAGAAAGCAATAAAGGGCCAACACTTACTCAGCACCATAAAATAACTGTGGAGAGCCAACCTTTTATTAAAATTCATGCACCAGTTCAAAGATCAGTTGCAACTCACAACCAATTTCTTCTGTCAGAAGTTTTTGCTCCAAGATAAAATACCTGTCTCAGATATGGCTCAAATGGTAACAGCAATTCCAATCACTAAGGACAGTAGACATCCATATAAACATTTGCCCCATAAAGAGTACTACTATGTTCAATTGAAATCAAAGTTCGAAAACAATTAAGGTATAAACCAGATCCACAAAGATATCTTCAGAAATCAGCAATTGGCATCTTCATTCATTTCACACAAGATTCGCAATATCAAAATCAATTCACACTCATATGTCAAAGCACAAGGGGGATTTCATAAATTGCTGATCCCTGCTTATGTTTACCCTTTTCCTATTAAAGATTATTTTATCCCTAAAAAAATTGTTTCTACTGTTACATGGTAACTGATTCTTTTAAATTTTAGAATAATCTATATCAGAAATAAACAAGTATTTTTAAACGAAAAAGTATTTTATGGAGTCTTTCGAGCTTCTCCTCTTGACGCTGGTGCCTGCTGAGTGACCTGTTGATGCTTGTGACCTGTAAAGCGTTGGTAACTGCTACCATTTTATAGTGATCCACAATATTCACGATCTTGCTCCACAAAGCCCAGAATTCTTTTCCCCTTTTTATCTCTTCAGCTTTGGCAAAGAAAGCTCAATGGTGATTAAAACACCACATTAAGGTGCACCGATCCAGGATAGCTCTTTATGCTTTTCTTTGATGAACATTGCCGAATCAGCTATAGCATCAATATGCTTTTTGTATTCTACCTTTTGTTCATTAGTGGAGGCCATTCCCAAATTATCTTTCTTCTTTAGCTTGCTTCCTCAAGCAGCTTATTCAATTTAAACAAACTCTTCTGTATGCACTTGCATTTCCAAATGAGATTGTATATTCATGGAGTATTTTGTCATAGAATTACATATTCCTAATCACTGCCACAACTAAACCCATGTCCACAATTTCCAATAATAACCTGGCAGTTGATATATATGACACATCTTTCATTTTCATAACTGAAATTTTGGATGATACGACATTCCTGGCTATTGCTTGCCCATTATAAGATCTGCTCAGATTGTCATTAAATGGTTGACCTTGATCCCTCAAATAATTGGCTAATGCAAACACACCAGACAGATTTATTAAATCAAAATAGCATCTGAACATGCTTAAATAATCCTTATTTGTTGCTATCCAACCTGGCTATGATACCATGTTAAAGCATATATATAAAAACAAAGACACCAAGATTACTCTGGGAAAACCCTCCAACTTCAGGGAAAAACCCAGCCACACCAAAAACAATGTTTTTATTATATAATGATGATTATTTGAACACAATACTCTCTGACTTCTAAGACTATGCACACTTGAGGAACGATACACAATGTTCTCTCTCCAAAATTATTGCTGATAAACAGCAGAGGACCTTTACACTCGATGCACCTCTATATGCAAAGGACGCCAAATACACCTGTAAAACAATGGGCACTACAAACAATAATAATATCCTCCTCCAGTACAACAACAATAATCTGAACCATATACGCCTGATAATAATACAACAACTCATACAAGGATCGTCCACAAATATCACCTTGCAATGATAATGCAAGATCCCAAACGTATGATAACACACTTCATGATAAGCATTGTGTCAAGCCAAAATACAATACAAAACCCCACCTTTACAGAACAAGGAGAGAGTTTTTTTGTCTCCTGACTGCTGTGGCACATGAGCTGTCAGCAGTTAGAAGTGATCTTTCCTCTGATGACTTTGAAAAATCTGCAGCCTTTGGTGAACGACACCAAGAGGCATGAATCTTCATATAGATAACCATTCATTATTGAAAACTCTTCAAAGCCTTAGAATACCCAATAATAAGGAAAGATTAAATTTGATGGCAGCAGAAAACAGACAGCAAATATCACAACCACAATGCTGATGCAACTAACGCGGGTGAGGAAAATATATCCTGCAGCTAGAATCGCCAACAAATGGAATAATACTACACATGATAGTTCTCAAAGGGATCACCAAGATTAAAATTGGGCATATCAGGTTCAGTGCTAATAAGCCAACCAATTATCTACCAAATTACAAGCTATTTCCCTAGAGGTCCCCATCCATAACAGTATAACTCCAGTACCGATTCTGATCCGAGTGCCTCTTGGATACATCTCAGGTTATTCTATAATTGTTGGTACTCAACTGCCATAATAAAACATAATTATAGAAAACTGCAGATCTATGTGTACTAATCATGATCAAACAACAAAAAGAAAGATTTAGAACTTGCATTGCATTTTAAAAAAAAAAACTGCTGCAAGTCCCACTAAATAAAACCAACTTGTAATGAACCAATAACTAATTTTGGATGCTCTTGATAAAAATCCAAATGACAATTTGATCAAGCAGTTGTTGAATAATTATATTGGGACTCATTTACTACTCTGAAATATGAACTATCAGAAGTGTTTCCTTTTTTGTTTATGTTATGCCTATAACTTTACTATTATGTTCAATTTTGTTCATTTTTTCAACATTTTTTGTATAAACAAACCCAACTCAAATGGTATCTAAGATTCAAACCATTTCAAAAATGGAGTACTCTATATTTTTTGAATTGGTGAGCAAGATTAGCTTATAGCAAACCAATTAAAAAATGTAAAGAATATTCCTTACCATCGTCAAGTTGCTTATAAGATTTAGGACAATTAAGTTCAACGTGGCAAAGTCAAGCAAAAGCAAAGGATAACACCTCAGCAAACAAAGAGAATTGATGATATAATGTGCTGTGAAATACTCCAATCACCAGACATTGTTTTCATCTCCTCTTGCGACATGCACATGACTTCAAGCATTATTCAAATGAGAAAAAGCTCAAGGCAATAATATTCTCCTCCTTTGCCTTTCTGCCTGAATTTTAAGCTTGGAATTTCAGTCTTCTAAGTTTTTACTCCTTTCCAAAAGATTAAAGGCATTATTAATGGGATTCTTGTTGAACGGGCCAAATAACTGAGAGGGGGTGAATAAGTTATTCCCACACAACTTTACAAAACTTTCCTCTGTCAGTTAAAACTCAACAATTGCAATGATAACTTAATAATCATTGGTTTAGCATATCAAACATCCACAGTAAAGATAAGCATGAAATACACCAAAACAGAGAACACCATATGTTAAATTTTTTCATGAAAAATCCAAACTGGAAAAAAACACGGACAAGCTAATTCTCATGAAATGTTAAAAGTTAAAACACTTGTTAAGGTGACACCAAAAAGGTGATTTGTACAAAGAGGATCACTGCAAGAATGCTCACTGCCAGACAACTCACCGTTGGTACAATAAGGTTCACTTCCAATACACAAGGGCTTGCTGCTGAAAGATATGAAAAGAGATAGTATCCACCTCTAAGACCAACAGACAGCTTTGCAAGAACACAGATCTCCCTCACATAGATTCGCAGTCACTTCGCATATATTTCACACAAGCCACATGTGCAATACACTTTTCTTTTTCACACATAGACGAATACGAACAGCTGAACTGCTTACCCTACTTCTACTGCATGATGAGATCCACCAAGTCGGCCAAAACATTTGAAATAAATCACACCAAAACATTCCCACGGTGGTAAGGAATGAAATGAGCAACACCTCGACCAATACTACACACCACGCTTTGGGCCAACACACAACACTTCCTCCAAAGCACCCAGTTTCAACGGATGTATTTAGCACGCTACAATTGCATAGCTGAAACTAAAACCATAGACACCTCCAGATAGGATCGAACCAAAACATGTAATCTACCACGATGTAGATTACACGCCAAAGCCAGTCGGTGAATGCACCAACCGATACACAGATTATCAGTACATGACAACCAATACACCAACAAGCCAGTTACACATCAACCAATAGAACCAGAGGTTGAGAGAAGAGTATGTTGACATCAATGACAATCACTAATGAGAACAACATTTGAATAGCATCAACCTCCCATTCTAACAACTCTTGCATTATCTCTTACTACCTTTGAGATTGGAGGATTAGATTGGTGTACATACAAATCCATCTTTTTGAATTTATCCTGATTTTCTTTGTAAGAAATGAATTGATTTTCTTTTTGAGAGATCGATTTCTTTGAATCATTGCACCTTTTGCCAATTGAGTTAGCAAAAAACGTGTGTTTATGAAAAGTTTTTGTAATACTCCAATCTTTGTGCCAACTGCCAGGCATATGCTCAAATTTGAAGAATCTAAGTAATAAGGGCATACAAAATTCTCAGGATTAGTTCATTGAGTCATTTTGGTCCTTGGAGATGAATATAAATGTCCTTGGAGGTGAATATAAGTGTGTAAGAAACAATACATAATCAATAATTATGTGGGACAACGTACATTATCACTAAATCACTTTGAAAAGGATATACCCTCAGATATAAGAAAAAGTGACACCTATAAAGGACAACACCACAGAAGATGGAGGTAGGAATATGTGGGTATGGACAATATACTTCAGGTTTTTTTTGGGCTTGCAGATGACATTAAACTACAAAAGCTGATGATAAAATTTCGTTGGTGAGGGAAAAATACAGGTATTGCAGATTTGGATTTTATAGCTCAGAAGATGGCACCAGTAAAAATTCTAAAGCTGTTGAAATGGGCAGCCACCAAACTGTTTAGAGAGAAGTACCTTTCAGATCAGAGTGAGCAACCCCATTGGTAATTTGACAAGGGCCATGGAGGATCTAGAGCCACTAATTGAGCATATAAATGTCATGAACACTTCTGTTGGCTAATAAAAACATTGTAGATAAGGCACTATGATGATGCTGAAGTAAGATTTTACACCTAATGAAGGGCATGTTAGGACAGATGATGCTGCAGAAATGAAAATTGATACAGTCTCTGCACGTTGTGAAAATTCATAAAACGGAATTAAAGACAGGAGAAAGATGAGAGGATCTATCAGAGTTGCTATATGAGCTAGAGTAAGCTGGGCAATGCCTAAACCTGAAACTGCTAGATAAGAACATGTGCAGCTGAAGAACTCAAATATTACAAAACATGAGGAAGAATCAGGGCAAAGACACATCCTGCTCATGATTGTTGCAGATGCTGTCAGCTGATGGCAAGAATATTAACTCAACTATTTCTAGCTATAGGATAAAAATTTACTAGTTGATCTTATATTCAAATTTCTATAGAATAAAAGCTGCAGGGTGTCTAACACACTTGGATGTCAATAATATCAGAAACATGTATATAAAGCAAAAACCTATTTCCTTTCCAACTATGGCTCTGCTCTTCTGTATTTCAGACGTCATTAATTACTTGCTTATAGAGCAGTATCCTGTTATACCTCCTAATTTTGGCTGTGAAGAATAACCCAGACATGTCACTTTCCCTTTTAACTTACGCCTCAAAACAGAATATAGTTCACTTGGCACATTGAGCTAGTGACAACTATACAAATTAGACTACACAAATATTCACATGAAATTCTATTTGCAAAAACCTGCAATCTCTTCCGTATAGATTTTACCTGTTAATTTAGCCTAACAAATTTAGTAAAGATCACAATAATATTATTTCATTTTATTTTTCATGATTTTTCTTGGTATCATTTAAAATATAATGATTTTATTACTTCCCTTTGTTTCTGTACCCAGCTACTATGAACTACAACATGGGAAGATGATAAACGGTTCAAAAAGAAATCAACTTACAACCATCACCTGCTAAAACCAAAAAAATATACACTAGAAGAAAAAACGTAGAAAACAAAACTATTTCGGAATGCACCTTTTTCTCTGCTTCTTCTGCATCCTTCTGCTTGGACTTCAGAGTATTTTGTTCTTCCCGGCTTAACTGATTCACCCTATGCATTTCCAAAACTGGCACTCTGGATCTCTGCTGAAGCCCTGTAGCAACACCATCACCTTGTGGAACTGGCGCCTGCTTTGGCATGTTCACAGGAACTGTACCATGGAAAGCCGATGACGATGCCATGACCGCACGCTGTTGCAAGCCTGTGTACCATTAAAACAGGCACATGCAAGTTCACTTTAGTGAAAAAAAATCAGGCCAAAGCATGGTCATGAAACACTTTAGATTTTTCCCAATCAGAGCTACACAATATATACACTGGCAGCTGACAGATGGGCAAGAAATTAATTTGTCCACTTTTCATTGAAGTAAAGGAAAGATGGATTATGCTATTAAGCGTTGGCCATTATGTAAAATCTGAAAGTATCCTACACCAATAAGCATGTGTATAAATTAAAATAATATTCAATAGTACCAGGATTTTGTTGCCAAGGCATCCCATTGAATCCAAGAGATCGTTGTATTTCAGGTACAGACTGCATTGCATCATCAACCTGAATACCACTAGGGAGCACAGGGGGAAGAGGTCGTCCTTCTCTATATCGTTCCATCAGATAGAGTGCAATACAAAACTCCCTTAAAGACAGCATACTATCCCCATCCTGGTCGGACAAGTCCCAAACTTGTTTCAAAACCTCTGCCACAGCAGACCCAAAAGAGTAGCGTGATTTAGAACCCAGATTACATGCCAGAAAGTAATATTTATGTTCAAGTTATTAAAGAAGACAGATTTCAAAGTAAGGATTGTACAGAAAATAGGAGTTATCTTTAAAAACTACCTCATATAGATCTTACAGCCAGCTATGGTTAGAGCATGTTCCTATAAAGAAGAGGAATAAGTTGCCCACTGAGGCATTCAAAAAAGCCTAGCCCTTTGTTTTTAAAGAATGGGTCTTAGAGAAACTTGTAATGAATGTTTATAAGTAATACACAATTAACACGTCTGAAATTTTAAATCAAAAACAACTTTCAACTAGTCATCCTTGAAAAGTGAAATGATTGCCTAAATATACTTGAGAGTTAAAAGCACAATGAGAAAGCCCTCAACTGTGTACTTTCATATATTCTCTTTAAAAATACCTCTTGGAAGTCGCCAGCTGAGGAAAAGATCACGAGCTTGTTCTCCAGTGATTTTTCCATCCCTATCAGTATCCACCTCACTAAAAACCTTTGTATACTTTTTAACATCAGATTCTGTCATTCTTGGCCACTGCAATTGATTGTTTCCTCCCAAATCTGAAGTACCAACTCCTGTAGTTAAAGGAACGATGGATGTGCTCTGCAGCTTATCTGGCTGGCTCTGCTTAGCAGGAGCTGGACTGGGTGCAGTGGAGGTTGAGACAAGCGCCATAGAGGATGAAAAATTGTTCACTGGATACAAAGCCTGGGAAGGTGCACTAGATGTTGAGACAAGAGCCATTGAAGATGAAAAATTGTTGAAAGAATATGAAGGCTGAGAAGCTACATTTTGCTTATGCTGAGAAGAGGCAGCAGAAAAAACATCACCACCAAACATCATATCTGTTGAAAAACCATTGCCGCCAACCGATGTGGTTTTGCTCTCACTTAGCCCTGATGGGAAGCCAGGCCTCACATTGTCTTGGGAAGGTTGAGTTGGTACAGACAAAGTTGGCCCTCCTTGAAGAGTTGAAGCAACTTTTCCAAAATTGTCTTGTTTAAATGTTGTGGGTGCAGTGCCTCTGATCTGAACATTTGGTGTTGGATTAGCATTGCTGATAGCTCCAACAGATGTTGATCCAGCAATCCTTGCACCAGGCCACTCGGTTGAACTACCAGAAATTTGTGGTTGCTGAACAATTACACCAACTCCAGGAAGACTCCCAGAAGTTGTTGATATGGGGGTTGGTGTTGGAACAGCTTGCGTGGACACAGGCCGTACAAACTGACTACTTGCTCGATGGGCATTCTGTTGTGTAGCTCCCAGACTTGAATGTATCTGTGGCCCTCTAAAACTTGCAGATGGAACCACTGGAGGAGGTGCAGCTTGTGCAGTTGGCACGGATGTAATTTGAGGCGCAGGAATTTTAGATGCTGCAGGACCAAACAAAGCTGCCCTCACAATATCTGGTGTTAAATCACGACCACTTTGTGCCACAGTGACTAGCTTTAAAGCATTATAAAATTCTGCTCTTCCTAAAAAGCCTGTGTGATTATGATCAGCATGCATCCAAATCTGAAAAAGAAAAAGAAAACTTATTATCAGAAAAAAAAAGAAATTCAATTCTATATATTTCCCAATCATTTTATTTTTCTCAAAATCTTACTGTTGCGCAATGTCTGGTGTTGGATCATGTCATGTGCTGGTGTGGTTTCGCCATATTTTATGCTCAAAGCAAATAAAAATTCTAACAATTAGCAATATGATATTTTGTAGTGTGCTGATATCAATGTCCAAAAGTGTAAATACTTATACGATGAAAAATATAAAATTTAACCAATGCGGATCACTTTTATATGAAGTAAAGAATAGAACTGGAAAAGCACGATTTGCTCATTTGTGAAACCTCAAAAGTTGAGAACGTCCAAAGATAAATTAAACTGCGTATGTTATAAAATCATGCCTTAAGAAGTACGGTATCGAAAAACTCCACAAGATTTAGGCAAATGTTCTTTTGTCGAGACGACAAGCTGATTAACTTATGTTTTTTATAGCAGTAATTTGCTGGAATCCCATCCCAGCGACCAGAGAAAGTAATGTATCATAATATCAATCATCCAATTCTAATGGCGTTTAAGGCAAATATAATTGACAGTAGGTGGAAAGATTCTTCTGCCTGTCATAAATAAATTGCATACAGATTGAATTAGTGCAGGCTTTCAACAATTATTCTAAGCTTAGCATTTAGTATTGCATCTAAAAGTCTCAGCAGAGCCGCTCAATACGAGATCACGGAGCAGACACCATGGGACACATAGGCTGCAACTAGATAGATACTAGTTCACTCAAAACTCCACTACGCGGATAATTTCCCTGGATAGCCCAACCTTGTTTGCACTTGTAATTTTGAGCATGTGATGCACCTTTTGCAACCTTTCACTATTTACCTAGGTTGTAGTGACGGAGGATCATTGAGTGCGATCCGAAATCGCTACACAAGTTTCTCCCAAAGTAATAAACATGATCAATAATATTTGTGTCCAGGGTTTCTGGATTAAAGAGCCCTAAATAAATAATTCCCAACTCGTGGATGCAGGCCAATTAAGAAACAACTCGTGGCAATAAAAAGAAAAGAAAATAGTTACCTGTGCAAGCACTTGCTTGGGTAATTTGGCCCCTTGAAAGAAAGCCACCGCTTCGGCTCCGCTGATCCTGCCATCGTGGTCCAAATCTGCCGTCCGAAAATACGCATCGAACAAATCCATGCCTGCACTCATCTAGATCCCCCGATTTAACAATCTCCGATTTCTACAAGTCGATCTAGGCTTCCCAAAGGTCCATCTCCAAATTCTAAATTCCTCGCAAACAAGCCGATCTTGATCGTCCAATGAAATCGATTCTTTGCCCGAGTACAATGCTGATGTTTGTTAAATACCGAATGTAGAAAATGCATGGAAAGACACTGTTAAAAACTACCTTGCCTATGCTTAAAGACTCTCTCTCTCAACACAGCTCTCATGTAAAATTAAAATACTATACTTAATCGTGGGTTTAATTAGGAAGGGCAGAATTACAGCCATGTTCCTGCGTTGTGACGTCACTACTGAGAGTGGGTGGCGTGGTTATGTAGTTCCTCTTCGAAGTATGCCCCTGAAAATATTTTTAATGTATTTATTTGATTATGAGGAAAAACAACCTCCAAAACTATTTTTATTACTAAGTGGAACTTAGTGTGGAATGGGTACTTCTAATAAATATAGAAATTCAATTGATGAGAATTGGTTTATTAGTTCTTTCTTTGGATACTTATGGCATGGCATCTTGACTGTCAATTTAGTTATTTGACCAAGTCAAACAACCAATGAAAACAAAAGATTAAATTTCAATAGATTAAAAGATAATAGTTGAGTATTAATAATTATTTTCAACAATTTTAAATTATGATTTTTCTCAATTTTCATTTGTTAGAGCAAGCAAAAAAATAATTTATCCTTAATAAAAATAAGAAAAACTATTCTCTTGTCTTTCTAGAAAATTCTCTTTGTAGACAAGCACAAATTTGTAAAGATAATGTTTCATAACCAGTGGGGTCCTCTGCTTGCATTGCGCTAGAAGAGCATAAGTTGTTCGAGACCTTCCACGTTATCATATAAAGTAATGGCTTGTGTCTATTTGTAAGCATTCACCATATCTAAATTTCAGTCTATGAAAAGGCATCCGACTTGATATAGAATAAATTCTCATTTACTAGTAAAGCCCAAATTTCCCTAACCTACTTGTTACTGCTAGTGGCTTTTCAAGAGGTTTTTTCTTCCATTGTTGACGACCTCCACTGCCCTAGCTACTTTCTGAGCCTCCAAATAGGACATTTGCAAACCAGATCCTAACTGTTAAGATAGGGGAAATTGTGCATTGGACATTATAATGGGGCAATGTAGATTGTCCATATATGGAAGCCCACACTAAACTCTTAATCCAAACAAGATGAATAAGGATCAGAAGAACCCCACCCTACATAATTCTAATGCTCACACCCACCAAATTATATCCTTATCTGTCACAAAAGACTGTAGAAAAGAAAATGAAATGCTAGGGTTGATTTGCACGTTATCCTAATTTAGCCCTTCTTATCTTAGGTCCTTAAAAGCATGGATTGTTTTAAATTAAGGTTTGGGGACTTTGATAACTTATAGAGTGCAGGCTATGTGGACAAATTTGGGTTTGTGGATTTGATAGAACTTGATTGTTTGTTTCATAGTTTATAGTATTTTAAATGGGATTCCCATAAATTTGGCAATATGTTATTACTTCACAAGTGTGCTTGAGTACCTAAAATAAGAGCAATTATTTTACACTACAACCATTTGGCTTTGTTTTGTTTTATAAAACTTAAGCTCTTATTTCCTATATAGCCCTGAAAATTTGTTGAACAATCACAAGCACAATTTAGTCTGCTGACACTCTAATATGAATATTATTTTACGAGTATGCCAAATAATGTTGTTAGACCTTGTATTTTATGTCATAGTACTAATTTAAGCATCTGAAACAAAAATTAATTATAAGAAAGGTTGCTCAAGAATCTTGCTACATCACATAGATCTCTTGCTAGTAAAATGATGCCAATCCAAAATTAATTTTTAAAAAATCAGTTTCATAAACTCAATTATTTCATATTTATATAAAATAACAGCCTAGACATTACATGCTAAAAAGATATATTTTCTTTAGAATGATTGCATCAAATAGTAATGAGAAAATGACAATTTCTTGAGCACATTATAGAGAAACTTAGTAGTAGTCCCACATATAACTATAAGAGGATTTCATCTTGATAGTACAAAAGACATAGTGTTATAAATTTAAATAAACTTTGAAGCTATATGGACTAATGAATATCTCCTCTTTTGAAGGTAAAAACGTAAAAGCTTAATTGCACTAGCCTATGAATGCTAGAGTACAAGGTTAAATAGATATCGTAGATTACAAAAATGCAGTTGTTATTCATAAAATAGAGGAAAATATAATATGATTAAACCATACTTCAATAGTTGGAATTGTTGGAAATATAAGTGATGGGCTAAGTTACTAAGAGGGGAAGGGTGAATCAGTAAACAATAAAACTATTAATCCTTTATAAGCAATTAATCCTTCATGTGTATTCTAATCTAATTGTATGCATGAAAAATTGAAATCATTAAAGCATTCATAACACTTTTGACACCCAATATGATGACCCAAAAACCTTCCAAATAGAAAGTAAAACTAGGGTGGGGATAATACCCACAAGCTTTAGTACTACAGTATAAAGTTGGCTTGTTAAGGCTTACAATGATCACTTTTGATGATCTCCCCTGTTAGGAGCAATAAGGACTACTAGGTCCACCTTGCAAAAGGATTTGCAAACATACAATGAAGTATGCACTCGGTAAAGAGATTTACAAAAGATTGTTAAGTCTACCTTGTGAAAGGATTTAACTAATCCACCTGTCAGGATGAAACAGTAACTGATCTCTGATCTGCAACTTGGTTTGCTGAGTGAGATTCCTTTGAGTGTAATGATCACCTTGATGTGATAGATAAATCTTTGTCGCACCTTATACTACTGTAACCTTTGTAATTCACTCTTTTGTTCTTCTCTGCTAGCTATATTACATTCTTACTTCTTATTGGATGTGATACTATACATTACATATATACCAATCCAATTTATAAATTAATAAAGTCGACTACAATACAAGTTTACACAAAGTCAGCCCAAACTGCAAGAACTCAGGTTTTGAAGACTAGCTCGATGAGGTTCTCATACTCAGTATCCATAGTCAATGCTCGGCATCGTCATGCATTCAGTAGATGTAGAAGCTCAGTCCATACTGATCACTTCCAAGTATTTTGAACTCAGTCTACACTGGTGACTCGGTGAATATTGCGAAACTCAACATATAAATTGAATCACTTGATTCATACTACATAGCTCGATAAATGTTATCACTACGAGCTTGGTATAAATTGAATCACTTGGTTATCACTAAGTGGCTTGCTTAACACTTGATTCACATCATTGTAACTATGAACTTGTTAAGTACTGCACAACTCGATTTGTACTAAGGAACTCAATAAGCACTACACAACTCAATTTGCACTGAGGAACTCATTAAACCTTATGAAGCTTAGTTTACATTGCTGATCACCTTCATGGTAGAAATTGCTCGGTGCAAACTGAATACTATTCATTGAACTTAGTAGCAACTATAGAGCTCAGTAGAGACTGAAATGCTTGGTTAACTCTATTAACTATACAATACGCTTAGTGGATACGTACAATTTGAATAAGTGTGTGTCACTAATAACAAACATGACTGAAATATCAACAATCTCCCCCTTTGGCATTAGTGATAAAAACAAAACACTTATCAGTCAAAACTGAATTAAAAGAGTTCAAGAACATCATTTATCCATCATCTAGTGTCTCCAACTCAGTAGAGTATTTTGTTTTTGAGATTTTTCAAAATTGCTTTTGTAAAAGATGTTTCTCTAAGTATCTGTATATATATAGTATGGTAATGCTCCCCCGTGTGTGTGTGTGTGTGTGTGTGTGTGTGTGTGTATACATCTATATGTGTATATATATGTATATGCATATATGTGTGTGTGTGTGTGTGTGTGTGTGTGTACATATATATATGTATATACATATACATATGTATATACATATACATATACATATGTATATACATATGTATATGTATATACATATACATATGTATGTATATACATATACATATGTATATGTATATACATATACATATGTATATACATATGTATATGTATATGTATATACATATATATATGTACACACACACACACACACACACACACACATATATATGTATATATGTATGTATATATATATATGTATATATATACATATATATACATACATATATACATATACATATGTATATGCATATGCATATGTATATGCATATGTACATATATATGTACATATATGTACATATGCATATACATATGCATATGCATATGCATATGCATATACATATGCATATGCATATGCATATGCATATACATATGCATATGCATATACATATGCATATGTACATATATATGTACATATACATATACATATACATATACATATACATATACATATACATATACATATACATATATATATATATATATATATATATATATATATATATATATATATATATATATATACAACACACTTTACATCCTTTCACATTTGATATACACATTTTCTCCCCCCTTATGTATATTTTCCCTTTACAATATACATCTTCTTCCCCTTTTTGACATTATTGTTGTTACAAGCTAGAGTTGTCATTGCACCAAAAGATTGACCTCTTAATGCCTGATACAACCACTAGACTTATAGAACATAGGAGGTGGTTAAACCATGTCACGAATCCTGAAGGGGAAGGCTGGTAGTTAGTCCAACAATTCCCCCCTCAACATTACCTGAGGGGATTCGAACTTGTGACCAAGCTCTGATACCACTTGTTACAAGCTAGAGTTTCCATTACACCAAAAGATCGACCTTTTAATGCCTAATACAACCACTAGACTTATAGAACACAAAAGGCAATCAAGCCATGTCATGAATCCCGAAGAGGAAGGTTGGTGGTTAGTCCAACAAATGCCAAAGATGTATGCTATATATTTATGTAGTAATGCCAAAATGTGACAAGAAATCTGAATGTACCTTTAGGTTAGTGCCATTGTCTTGTCCCAATTTTCTTGCAACACCTTGCATGTGTGCAATGCAACTTGAACTTCTGTTGAAAGTTCTATCATATGATCTGCAATTGAGAAGTTGTTGTCATGTATGAGCATTTTAGCATGTGTAATATGTTTCTGCAATGCATCCATGTGTAGGAGAATCATGTCCTATATATTTATCAATGTGGCTCTTATTCTGGCTTCTTCTCTTAGCAATTATGCCTACATATTCATTAAGAATCTGATCTTTGTGTAGTGGGCAGAGCTATAACTCGGATCAAGTTGCAAGTATTGTGCACTTGCCTTGAGATCTTCATCAATTTTAGAAAGTTTTTCTTTAATTTCTTTGGTGAAAATTGAAATATCATAGAGTTTACTGAATAATGTAGACACATTATTGCAAGAGGTCTCCAATGAGCCTAGAATAGTAGATAGATTTACTTGATGAATAATAATCTGCTGAGCTACTAGTTCCAAAACTTTATTCTCAAATTACTTCTTAGCTCTCTACAATATTTTGTTGTGTCCATTCAAATCTTTGTTGAATTTTTGGACTACCTCTGCTAACTAAATCAAAATTGGTTGGGAAGTGTCAACCTCTATGTTTAGCGCCTCTGCTAGGATATTCTTTGCATCTTTAATTACTTGAAATTCTTTATCTCTTTCTTCTCTAAGCCTTTGTTGCTTAGCTTTCTTCTAAAGAAGTTCTCTAAATAAATGCATTTGATTAGTATTTAGATTGGAGATGTCCCATTTTGGAATCACAACCTCTTTATCAAGACCAATTTCTTCTTCTTTCTCTTTGCCTTTACTCGAAAACTTTGTATTTGGTTGAGGCTTGGTCTCAACTGTCCTTGCACTTATTATTTTCATGCTAGGAGTGGAAACAATGGTAGAAATAGTAGGACTAGCTGAAAAAGTAGATATTGCACTTATTGATAGAATACCTAGTGTAACCAAAATTGATGTAGGAGGAAGTGTTGTATGCTCGGTAGATGAAGTGCTTGTCACTTCTATTAATGTAGTATTGAGCTATATAGGTGCAAAAATTGATTGAATTCTTGTACTTACTATGTTTGTCACAATCAATTCTATAGTAGCTTTCTATGGGCTTGATGTTTTCAATGTTTTGCTCAGAGAATAAGGAAGTGAGGCTATGACTGCTGCAACAATTTTCTCTGGGTTGGTCTCCTCTGTGTTCTATACATCAAGTAAATCTTCCTCGGTAGCTTCCTGTCCCTGTTCCTCTTCCTCATCATCTATGTTATCATAATCTGTAACTTTTTCATTATCAATTTCCTCATCTTTTTCATGTTCATCATCATCTTCATCCTTGTCACTGACATTAACAACAAAATCACTTTGCTTGCAAAGAACACAAATGTTCTTCCATGTGTTGGTGGCATTCCTTACCACATGTTCAATGTCATCCATCAATATAAGACAAGTGTTGAATCTTCAGGTAAGTTTTTCTTCATTCTTCTTCAAGAATTCTTTTACTTCCTTATCACTCAAGCTCAACATGAGTTGCCTCAAGGTCTACTCATATATGTCTTTAGCAGTTTTCATGGCATTCTCCTATCTTGGCTTGATCTTCTCCATTAGATCACTCTGAATCTGTTGAGCTGGTCTAGGGAATATTTCCACTTACCCATTTTAGACATTATCATGTCTTCTATTTGCTTTTGCTCCTCTACAGTCATAGTCTTATGCTTTAGTGATCTAAAGTTTGTTACATTGGCTCCTGAATCTATTTCCTTCAACCTTTCTTCAAAGGTGGGTGGAGGCCTTTTAAAGATTAGATTTCCTCCTTCTTTGTCAAGTTTCTTCCTAGATGACCTCCTTGTGAACACAACAATAAATGATTTGGTAGGCTTGGTTATTATAACCTTACCTTTCTTCTTTACTAGTTCTTCTTCCTTTGATTTCTTTTCACCTTCTACTTCATCATCCTCACTGTCATCTCCTTTGCCTTCAGTCAATAGAAGAGTGGAGCTGGTTTTTAATTTTGCAATTCTCTTCCCTTTGTTGACTGCTTGAGGGAGTTTTATTTCAAGTTCTATTCTAGCCTTTACTTCATCATATGTGCCAAAGTATGTAGCTTTAAGGTCAACAAGCTCATGAATCAACGCTTCAATAATGTCCTTGGTTTCATTAATGTTAACCTCATAACCTAGAGACCCATACAATTCTTAGTCTAACTGTCTGAATATATACTTTATCACTATCAACCATGAAACAAACATCATATTTGTAATCATCAATGAGTTTCTTAGGTATCCTGAATTTGTTATTCATCTTGTCCTTAAATGCATCAAAGTAATTATCCATAATATTCACATAGTTTTCTCCCATTTCAGTTATATATTCATTAATATGATAAAGAACAGGTACATCCTTCCTCCATACGACTGTACCTTTGGATGGGAAGAACTTTTGTACATAGAAAAATATACAAGTTAAGAGTGAACTAAACTTAGAAGGATTGTTCTTTGAAATTCGTATACTCTCCATATTCTTGTTGAACTGGTTCAACATCAACTCAGCAAGGTCAAGTAATATGTTATTTTTTACCACTTTGTATGCGAGATCCACTACTTTGCATGACACATTGTTGAGTCTGCTTGAGCTATATATCTTGTGTGTGATGACATGTATCCCAAACTTTAGTTCCATATCTATGACACAACTAATCTTCATTCCCCTTCCACCCCACTCAGCAAGGGTTTTCTTTTCAAGCTCGACCCGACTTAAGGCTTCCGACATTTTTGCTTTTGCCAACATAGGAAGACTAGTGATCCTATGGATCATCTTCTTGGTTATCAAAATAGGTTGTTCCAACCACAACTGACCATTAACACATGGCTGAGGATAAATCTTATCCATTTGATCTGAAAATCTCGTGGCATATGTGGAATGCGAGTCAAACCCTTCACTTCAAGGTATTGATGCTCTAGTTTTAACATGCCATTCACACATAGCTTCTCCAAGGTTTCATCCATTTCCAAAGTTCCAATATCTTGAATAACACACTAAAAATGTGAACAAATATCATTGATTAACAATACCTTTTATGGAATTTTTGATTGAGTTCTGCTTAGATCTAAGGTTTCTGTGATGGCTAGACTTAGCTTAAAGTCTGGTGCATTCCATTTTGCGCCTCAAACTAACATATCTGATCCTTTCTTTGATATGCTACTAGTGGATGCTATTTTGCTCGGTAGGGTTTATAAAGACACAAAAATCTCCAATAGTGATTTTCTTAGATTGTTCGGATGCTTAGAAATTGCTTTGCATAGATAGCTCTCAAAAATTCATGGTGAGAAATGACTTTGATTTCGCCCTTGTTATCGAATTTCGCCTTTCAATCACCATAAATGCTTAGTACAATTATTCACTTAAATGACAGACTATCATCCACTTTGCTTGTATTGAATGCTCTGCAGAGTCATCCATGACTCGGTAACCACACAACAAATATAGTAGCTCCTAACCTTGCTTGACAAGGTCTTACAACCCGACCTTACTCGGTAAGGTCTGCAACCTAACCTCATTCAGTGATGACTGCCATCTTGAATACTCAATGATCCCTTTGTATCTTGAATGTTGATATGGATCTTTCATTCTATTGATTGGAACTGATGTGAGATGTCTTCTCTAAAATCCTAGTTCTAGTTTTCCTTTGAGAAATCAAGTGGAAATGTTGGAGTCACCCAATTCTTGAGTGACATGTTCATTATTGATTAGACTTGCATTCTCAAAAGATTTTGGAATCCATTGTTGTCTCATCTGCTTTCTGATGTTATCAGCTTTTGCCTTTTTTTCATCTTCAATTCTTCCAATATTCATACAGTTCTTGGCAAGATGACCAAGTTTGGTATAGATATAACATCTTCTAGTGGTGTCTTTTTTCCTTATGTGATGTTTTACACAATTCCTTCCAATGTGTCTAGATTTTCCTCAATAATGACATCTGCATCAAGTGTTATAGTCCCAACCAAATATAGCTTTTACAATTTGTTCTGTTGGGTTTAATTTCTTAGTTTTGCATTCTGAGGATTTTTGCCCATGCTTCTTACATTTGTGACATTTGCCTTTAAACTTTGGTTTCTTTTTGTATTCGTTAACTTTATGACCATGCTAATTACAATTGTAGCATTTTCATTGAATTTAGCTTTCCCATTGCTCCAACATTTGTTTGAAGTATGACCTATCTTACCATAGTGATTGCAAGTAGGTCTTTGATTCCTTTGAGCTCCTTGCTTAGATGATTCACCTTCTTCTGTATATCCAATTCCTACCTTTCCCTTTTGTCTGTAATGACTTTGCTCACTTAATTGAATCATGTCTACTTGAGATTTCATCATCCTTTCATTGGTTTTCTTTTTAGTGTTTAGATCATTCAACAATATTTCATTCTCTGATATTATATTCATGATTTCTTCATTTGCATTGGTGAGTTGATCAATGAAGTCTACTTGCTAAAGGGATAGATGTTGAACTTCATTGTTATTTCCTTCTATCTCTTCTTTTATCTTGTTTTTCTTTTCCATGACTTCGCATAATCTTATTGACTGAATTTCTTGCTCTCTTCTCAGTGTAATGCCCCGCCATGTGACCCAAAAGAAGTTAACCTAAAGTTTTACTAAGTTTGTAAAATGTGTGTGTGTGTGTGTTAAAGACAATAACTTAACAACAATAGAATAATATAGCGGAAGCAATTAACATACACTCATATATCAACAACACATAAACAAGTTACAACTCTTAAGGGTCCCATGACGTTGAATCACATTTAAGTTTAATTAATACTAACACCAATATATAATACATCTATTTTAAAGAATAACTATAAGTACAAATTTCATTTTAACAATATACAATTATCTCGAATGCCACTTGGTAATAATCAGAATGCACAATCATCCACTATATAGGTCACATGGTATGAAACGCTGAAATAATATACATCATGAAATAAAATACATCATCTCTTAAGATCTATGAAATCAACTACAATACACTAAGTATAACCATCCATCATAGAAATACAAGATCAATTAGAAAGGAACATTTGCACAAACACATCTAGCAACAGCATCCAACGGTCGGATCTCAACGATATAAAAAAAGCATTGCCACCCGACTTTGTGGAACCCAAAAAGGTCCACTCCCACCGTGTTGATGAGATAAACTCAAGTTCCAAACAAGATATCAAACTCAAAAGTCAAACCAACATCTAGGCTCAAGGAATCACCTAAAAGCAAACTATCTCAAAGGGTGCCAAGACACAAGTATCAACTAAACCCACAGACAACAATGACACGTAAGAAATCTACTATGCAAGTGGAAAGTGTCATCGTACGAACCAACTCTAGGGTTATCCAGCTAGTCTTTTAATCCTCTGGCCCCCTAGTGACTCTATGTGGCACTAGTATCCTTTTGTACTGACAAGGCATACTAACGAGTCAACTCTAAGGTTACCTGACTAATCTTTTAATCCTCTGGCCCCTTAGTGACTTTCTATGGTACCAATATTTTATTCATTCATTTTAAACCCATTCAATGAAATGTTATCACTTGTTAAATAACCTACAATGGGTTACCCTGGTAGCCACTTTGGGCCCCAACCTCCATTGCAAGCCACTTCCCAACTTAAGATATAGATAACCTACCCTAAGCTCAGCAAAATCAAAAGATCATGAAAGACCACATCCCATACATCAATTCTGAAACAAGCAACTGCCAAGTATTGAAAAACACTGATCATAATCATGGATTCCACCAATACGATCATCCTAACAGGACTGATCCCAAAATCAAGTGAACATAAACCAATTCCATGTCACAACATGACATCACCAAAAATAAATCATACAAACACCTTAATCCTATACAAGTGACTAAAAATCAATCCAAATACAACTGATCGAAGACTCAAAGATTATATCAGATAGGTCACACCATTCACCTCAGTTTCACACAAGAACACTAGAAAGTAATAACAATCAATGCATCAAAACATCTCATAGAGCATACTAGACACATTATCATGGTTGAGTATAAAAGATCAAGATCAAAACATCATCATGACATCACAAAACATAACTCTCGAACCTCTAGTAAACATGCTGACTGGCCAAAGCTAAGACAAACTCAAAAATCCCAACACCAATAAGTCACACGTCACATAAAGTGCATACAAAAGTGAATTTCATAATTCATTAGGTTTTGAAAACCCTAAAGTTCAATATTTACTAAAGTTTTTAGATTAAATCATAGACAATTCTATAATGGATATAAATTTTCTCAAATAGGTGTTTCAACCCAGAGAACTTTTGAAAACTAAAACACAACAAACACGAAGAAGATAGGAATTCAAAGAACAATCAACTACTCCACAAACCCACAAGATCCTGCCTGGATCTAATGCTAAAATAATGAATGCACAAACACACAAGAATCTTGCTTTTCCTTTGAAAACCCTCTTTTCAAAAATTGGCTCCTCCAAACCTGTGTATATAGAAATGAGCTCTAATTTCTTTAATAAAGAGTTTTTCCCCCAAGTCAAGGCTTTGATCATGCAATCATGTGAAAACCCTTTGTCTTTAATTACTATATTTCAATTTTCATACACACACTTTATGCAATTTAATTAAAATAAACTTTATTAAATTAAAGCTTTCTCTCCCTTATTAAATCATGTGACATTTTTAATAAATATTTATTAATTTAACTAATAATATTACTTAGAGCTTATTAAAAATAAAACTCCTAAATCAATTATTATTAAATTAAATAAATATAAATACACCTAAATTAGAACTTTAATCAAATCTTTTAAATTTAATTCTTTCATGCACATTTAAAGAACTTTTTAATTAAAATATTCTTTTATATTCTCTTTTCTTCCATTTATTAATTAGAGTAACCACTATTTAAAGCATAGTTTATTATTTAAATTAATAAGAATAATTAAAGATCATTATTTAAATGCAACTCTAATTTAATGATTATTAATTAAATAATCATAATAAAAAATATTAAATCTTTATTTTTTAATTTTTTAATTCTATTTTTATCCAACTTCTTAAATTAGACTTTTAGAATAAATATTTTAAACGAATTACATATTTAATTAATTTCTAATTAATTAAATAACACCATATTCTAATCTTTCTTTAACCAATTTTTAAAATTGAGACCTCTAATTAGACTTCTAAATTTAAACTTTTTATTTAAAGCATAAATTTAATTAGTTTTTAATTAATAAAATATTCACATATTTTAATATTTTCTTTTTAATCAAATAATATTTATTACTCAACTAATAATATTATTTATATTTTATTATTAAAATAAAACTCTTAAATAATAATTATTAAATTAAATAAATATAAATATGCTAAAATTAGAACTTTAATTTAATCTTTTAAATTTAATTATTTTATTTTATTAATTTTTCAATTAATTAAATATAATTGAATATTGTATTTTTTATTTATAATTTTCATGCAACAACTTTATGGAATTTAAATTAAAATATCTTTATTAAATTAATTTTCTTTCTCACTTTAACTAATCATGAGACGTTTTTAATATCATATTTATTAATTTAATTAATAATATTATTATAGATTTTATTAATAAAACTCCTAAATAAATTATTATTAAATTAAATAATTATAAATATGCCAAAATTAGAACTATAATTTTATCTTTATATTTTATTATTTTGTTTAATTAATTTTTCAATTAATTAAATATAATTAAATATAAAAGTTCTTTATAAAATTTTCATTAAATTAAATCATTAAATTATCTTTTAATTTGATTCAATTATAATAGAAAGTCACAATAGACCCACAAAACCAAATACGATAACTCAACTGAAGACACAGGACAAGATCAAATTCCAGGGTTAAAATCATGAATTCACGTCACTTGATGAATTTAGACGAGTAAACTAACTCAGATACTTGTCCTACTTTCTAAGATAGGCTTAGGGTTTAGGATTTGGACTCGAGAGTTATCTCCCCACTTACACCATTCAAATACTACGATAGGGTAAGCTTATCCTGGCAATTCAAGGAAGTTGATACTTGGTACCTGCAATTTGCATAAAATCCATGCATGTACAAACATAATATTTTAAACTAAACAAACAATGATAGGAAGTGGTTCATCATGTAGATCCCGACTAGCAGGTGACTACGACTCCCTTCCTCAACCACATAAAAAATGTCAAATATAAAGAAAACATACACACACACCATACACATTATGTATGGGGTAAGTATCTATAGAAACCACATAAAAATCATTCATCTAACTAACATCATCAAAAAATTGAAAGTCACTACATGAACATATATATCATCATCGAACAATCATGCATACATGAAATAACTAGGTAACTTAATATATAATCAACTTCTAAAGTTGATTATATGTTTGTAAAGTATGAAATGACATATTTAGTATTGCAATATAAAGTTGGCCTATTAAGGCTTACAATGATCACTTCTAATGTTTTGCTCTATTAGGAGCAATAAGGACTGCTAGGTCCACCTTGCAAAAGGATTTACAAACATATAATGAAGTATGCACTCGGCAAAGAGATTTACAAAAGATTGTTGAGTCTACCTTGTGAAAGGATTTAACTAATCCACTTATCAGGATGAAACAACAATTGATCTCTGATTTGCAACTTGGTTTGCTGAGTGAGATTCCTTTGAGTTTAATGATCACCTTGCTGTGATAGATAAATCTTTGATGCTTCTTATACTATTGTAGCCTTTGTAATTTGCTTTTTTGTTCTTCTCTACTAGCTATATTACATTCTTACTTCTTATTAGATGTGATACAATACATTACATATATACCAATCCAATTTACAAATTAAAAAAGTCAGCTATAATTAAAGTTTACAAAAAATACACAAAGTCGACCCAAACTACAGGAACTCAGGTTTTGAAGACTAGCTTGGTGAGGTTCTGATACTCGACATCCACAGTTAATGCTCGACATTGTCATGCATTCAATAGATGTAGAAGCTCGGTCTATACTGATCACTTCCAAGTATGAACTCGATTTGCACTGGTGACTCGATGAATATTTCAAAACTCGGTATATAAATTGAATCACTTGATTCATATTGCATAGCTCATTAAATTCTATCACTACAAGCTCGATATAAACTAAATCATTTGGTTATCACTGAGTGGCTTGGTTAACACTTGATTCACATTATGTAACTGCAAACATGGTAAGCACTGTACAACTCAATTTGTACTAAGGAACTCGGTAAGCACTGAACAACTTAGTTTGCATTGAGGAACTCAGGAAACCTTATGAATCTCAGTTTACACTGTTGATCACCATCATGGTAGAAACTGCTCAGTGCAAATTGAATACTGTTCATTGAACTCGGTAGCAACTATAGAGCTTGGTAGAGACTAAAATGTTTGGTTAACTCTGTTAACTGTACAATACACTCGGTGGATACTTACAATTTGAATAAGTGTGTGTCACTAATAACAAACATGACTGAAATGTCAATAGGAACATCCTTATTGATGCATAAAACCTCTAATATACAGGCCTAACTATCACTGGATATGACAATACACTTAGTGGTGGGGAATTTTAGAAACTAAAAATAAATAAAAAATCTTTGTGTGGATTGACTAAAAGTTCCCTACATGCACAATGAAGTTTTATGTATGATCACAAGCCAATGGCAGAGGCAATTGGGAACATAGGGAACTTGATGATAATGAAAGCATTGAACAAGAATATTGTACAATGTAGGATATATAGAAGTATTTTATTCTATTCATGATGGGGTGACTTATATGTTTAAGAGCATAAATGATAAAATGAAAAGATAGACTAAAAATGGAAGCAATGGACAAAAACATGTCCATCAATTGATGGGAAATGTTGAGTTTCCTACAGAACTTGCCCAAAGGATGGAACCAACCAAGGAAAGAAGCTAATTTCAATAAACATGTCTTACACAGAAGATCCCACTACTCCTCAATGGTTAAAGTAGACAAGGTTAAGCCATGTTTTACATTGCATAAATAATTAACTTTTCTAAGAGCTTCCTTGAAAAACTAATTTTATGCAAGCATACAAAGACTGGCATCATGAGATAGACTCACATCATAGCAGGCTAATGCAACACAAGATCATGAGTAAGGTAGAAGTGCCATATCATTTGAGGAAGAGAAAAAGGAAGCAATTATAGCTTGCATTACAAACTGAAAATACTTCTTGTACGCCATGACTTGTAGTAGGTAGAAACCAAATGCTATCACTTTCCATGGACCTACTTTGAATCCAAAGGTTATGAATAATATCACCTTCAACACTTGTATGAAATGTTACATGCTATGTTAAGAGGAGAGTGCAAGATGTCAAAGCAGACTCCTCACACATGCATTTTTGACAAAATGCCACAGCTTCTCCTTGTAAACTAAATTATAGAATACAGCTAATTTACCAAAAATAATTGCCATGTGGGAGGGAGAGTGTTTGTGAATGGAAATATTTTATCATGTTTTATGTTCACTGACTCTTTAAGTCCCATTCAAGGGTTGATTTTTTAAAAAGATTCCTAAGTTTTGTTAAGACATTTGCTCACTTGGAATCTTTTTTGTGCAATCAAATGAGACAAACAGAAAGAAGTGGTAGGGTCTTGACTATGAAGAAATGGTAAGAATATAGATTTTTTTAAAATAATTCAAACTTTTCATTATTTTTTTTTTGTCATTTCTTTATCGTATTAAATAATATTCAAAAAATTTACATTTAATTTTTCAAATATAATTTGATTATATTAGTTTGGAAAATATTTTCAAATAACTTTTTTTTAGATTATTTCACTTTTGTCCATTATTATCACTATGTAATTGTTCTTCGGTGTTTTGTTTGACTATATTCTCATTTGTTCTCTATCCTCTCTAATCTCTTAGTCCTTTTGATGCCAACAAATATTAACAAGATATATTAACTATGATTGTATTATTCATTAATAATTCTATTTTATTCCACAAATATACATTGCGCTTCTTAATTCAAATATTACCTAGTATGAAAGAGTATTTCTTCATCCTTTCATTATTTTCCATTTAATCAAATTTTAAAAATAGTCTCATATCCAAAATATATGGAGTAAAATATGTTTTCCAACCTTGCTATGTCAATGTTTGTAGGGGCCACTAAAAATGGTTTTTATAAATTTAAGGGTTAAAAATGGTAGGAGAGGGTTTTCATCATGATATAGTTTATGCGGTCTCCAAAGGATTTTACAAAGTTTGCAGTGTTCATCGAACTTCAGTTGGTTAACACTGGAAATCATTTCTAGAGCTATGTCTACCAAGCAGGGTCGACCAATGAAGGATTTCGTTATTTTGGGAAATAAAGCTTAATTGTTTTATGTAATGATTGTAGCCGACTGAGGTAATGATTATTGGTAATTGTAACTTGTGAATGAGTCAACTTGACAATTTGTAAGGTATAAATAAAAGGTCAAGTTGTGAATTCTAAAGTGTAATGAGCGAGCATGCAAGTGTGTTGATTGTGTGAAGAGGAAAGTGTGAGCGAATTTTGAAGAAGGGTCAGTTATCTTTGAGGAGTAGCAAAATTGTATTTGACCAGGAAGGATCTAGTGAAGCAGAACAAAGATCTGTATTAGCAATTTAGTTGCATCTCATTCAGGTCACTTCATTGTTACTTTCTCACCATTATAGCAGTGATTTCTAAATCTCCTAACAGAGTTGGTCTAACAACCATTTTGTAAATCCTCTAACAAGGTGACAGTTCTATTGAATTGTTCTAAAGTCCTCTAGCAAGGCCACTCCTAATAGGGTGATTAAATCCTTTAGCAAGGTCACACCTAACAGTGTGTTTTGTAACCTTTAACAGGGTTGGCTCCTAATAGGGCTCACTTTAGAAGAGTGAAAATTAGTAACTAGTTACTTGGTGGGTTTTTCCCATATTGGGTTTCCACGTTAAATTTGGTGTCTCTTATGTTCATGTTATTTCTTTTATGCATGCACGTTAAATCTTTATGAATGCTTAAAGATTAGTAATAAGTTAACATACAATACATCTATTGAGTTACAACATTTTTCTATATAGCTACCGAGTGACAGCAATAACTAGTTTATAAGACATCTAAGGGATCTGTGGATTTGGTTTTGTGGTATCAGAGCTTTTGGTTCTTGTATGAAGGATTTCAAAGATCTAAGCTAAGGATCAGGATGTCTTACAAGAGGGAAATTCCAAGGCTTAACAGGGATAACTTTTCAGCATGGCAAGGTCTCATGAGACTCCATTTGGCTTCCATTGGAGATACAGGATTGAAATATCTTGACGAAGAATATACAACACCTGCTAGTACATTATCTGTTAATGACATTGCTAAGAAGTTTGTCTTAAGCTATGAAGAATCTGATGATATCAAGGACTACAAAACTGCCTTTGCTATGTGGAACAAGCTGAAAGATATCTATGGAGGTGATGATAATGTGAGAAGAGCCAAAGAAGAAAGTCTAAGAGGACAAATTGATCAGATGAGGATGAGAGAGGATGAAAACATTGTCAAATATGTTGAAAGAGTCAAAGCAAGCGTCAGTGCAATCAGGGCTTCTGGAGGAGATATCAAAGAGGAAACAGTTGTAAGTAAAATTCTTAGAACATTGCTTCCCATTTATGCAATTAGAATTCCTGCAATTCAAGAAAGAAGATGTGAAGCAAATCATAAGATAAATTTAGAGGCCATAGTAGGAAGATTGACTACATTTGAGCTAGATAACTATGACAACTATGTTCTAGCTTCCAAAAGCATTGAATCAGCATTTGAAGACAAGTTTTTTCTCAAAGAAAAGAGCAAGAAGATAAAGGATTCTTAGTCAGAAAGTGAAGAAGAATCAGAAGAGAGTTCTGGTAGTGATCTTGAGGTGGTTAAAGCTCTACTTGCAAGGAAATATTCTAGAGGCAAAGGAAAATACAAAGTTAAGATTCCTCTAATCTATTTTTCATGTGAGGAAATTGGTCATATTGCTGCTAGTGCCCAAACAAGCAAAACAAGGATGAGAAGAAAGGTCACAAGTGCAATGTCAAGAAAGACTTCAAATCATTCAAGGAAAAAGGTAAGAAAACATGTTTCATGGCTAAAGATTCTAAAGATTTTGACAATAGTGAAGATGAAATTGTTTACATTGCTGTGAAAGATGAATCTGATAATGATAGGAAGATAAGATGGCACTTATCTCTCATGTGAGAAAAAATGATACATGGATCATAGATAATGGTTTTTTACATCATATGACTAGTGACAAAACAAAGTTTGAACAATTTGAAGATTATGATGGTGGAAGTGTGAGGTTTGGTAATAATGAACCTTGTTGCATAAAAGGAAGAGGAAGAATCTCACTAACCAAAGAGCTTGTATGTGATAATGCCCATTGGGTTGAAGGACTAAAACACAATTCATTGAGTGTGGCACAACTAATAAATATTGGATTCAAGGTGGAATTCATGCATGGAAAAGAAAGATTGTTGGATGACAAAGCAAAGCTGATTGGATCAAGCATATAGACAAAAGGTAACTTGTTCTATCTTAAACTTGGTGAATGTTCATGTTTTATTGCTCAAATTGAAGAAAGTTGGTTATGGCACAGAAGGTTATGTCATGTGAATTTGATAACCTGGTGAAAATAAGAAAATTTAGGAAAGTAAGAGGCATTCCTAGTATAAAGAAACCAGAGGTTGGTCTATGCAAGAATTGTCAAATTGGTAAGATGGGAAAGACTAGCTTTAAAAGTAAAAACTATCAATTTGAAGAAGTTCTGGAAATTGTGCATACTGATTTGTGTAGACCTATTGGAATTAAGAGTTATATTGGAGAAAAGTTCTACATTCTTTTTGTTGATGACTACTCTAGAATGATGACTGTCATGTATCTGAGAGAGAAATCAAAAGCATTTGAGAAGTTCAAATGGTATTTGGCCAGAGTAGAAAAAGAAACAGGGAAAAGACTAAAATGCTTGAGGTCAGACAGAGGTGGTAAATTCATCTCCCATGAATTCAATAACTTTTGCATTGAAAGAGAAATCAAAATATAGGTATCAGCTCTTGGAACTCTCGAGTAGAATGGAATAGCCGAAAGGAGGAATAGATCTGTCATGGATTGTGCAAGAACTCTAATGATTGAAAAGAACATGGCTATCAAATACTAGAAGGAAGCTATCAACATTGTAGTTCATACCTTGAACTGAGTACAGTTGAAGGACTCATTCAAAACCCCCTATGAGTTATGGTATGGCTATAAACCCAATGTAAGATACCTAAAAGTATTTGGAAACAAATGTTACATTTTGAAAGAATCTAGAAAAGGAAAATTTGATGTGAAGGGTGATGAAGGCATATTTTTAGGATATTCTTGCAAGAGTAAGGCATATAGATGTTTGAATTTGTCTACTCACAAAGTCATAGAAAGTGCACATGTAAAAGTTGACAAGTTTGTAGAAAAGACTAAAGAAGAAAGTAAAAAAGAACTAGAAGACTACAGGAGATTTGTTTTCATTGAACCTAATATAGTGCTAGATACATTTGTCAATCAAGTGACTTCTACTCCCGAGTCTTCCTCAGTCACCGAGTTGCAAGAAGTTCCAACTAAGTCACAAGGACCCGAGTCATAGTCTGAAGCTACTGAGCCAATGTCTACCGAGTTTACAGGACCCGAGCAACAGATAGATCAACCAGAGCTAGAAATTGAAATTCAAAATGAAGATAGTGGAACTCAGTCAAAAGGCAAGGAACTTGTATTGGCCAAGTATGTTAGGAGACATCATACACCGTATTAGATTATTGGAGACAAATCTGAAGGTACTATGACAAGAAGTAAGCTAAAAGGCACTTGTTTACTTGCTGATTTTGAACTTAGAAATGTTAAAAATGCATTGGAAAATGAAAGCCGGATTAAGGATATGAACGAAGAGATAGAGAAAATAGAAAAGAATAAAACATGGACTCTTGTACCTAGGCCTAAAGATAAAAATGTGATTGGAACTAAGTGGGTATTCAGAAATAAGTTGAATGAAGATGGTAAGGTATCAAGAAACAAAGCTAGATTGGTATATAAAGGCTACTCTCAAGAAGAAGGAATTAATTATGGAGAGACCTTTGCTCCTGTTGCAAGATTGGAAGCTGTCAGGACCTTACTTGCATATGTTGCACACAAAGGATTTAAGATTTATTAGATGGATGTAAAATCTGCATTTCTCAATGGTATTCTAGATGAAGAAGTCTACATTGAGCAATCTAAAGGTTTTGTTGATCTAGACAAGAAGGGCATGGTCTGGAAATTACACAAAGCATTATATGGTCTGAAACAAGCCCCCAGAGCATGGTATGAAAGATTGCATAACTATCTTATTCAGATTGGTTTTTAGAGAACTAATGATAATGATATCTTGTATATCAAGGAAGGACCAGATAACAAGATTGTTTTGACAAAAATGTTTATGGATGATACTTTGTTTACAGGGAATGATGACCTATGCAAAGAATTTTCAGAGCAAATGAACAAGGAATTTGAGATGTCAATGTTTGGTGAGATTAAATTCTTTGTTGGTCTTCAAATTTATCAGAGTAAGAATGGTATCTACATTACTCAGTCTAAATACATCAAGGAGATACTCAAGAAGTTCAGTATGGAAGATTCAAAACTAGTTGGAGCTCCCATGTGTACTAGACTAAAGCTTACCAAGGATGATGAATCAAAAGGGGTAGATCAGACCTTATATAGATCAATGATTGGAAAATTGTAGTATGTAGTTCATACAAGGCCTAATATTGCTCTTGCAGTTGATATAGTAGCAAGATTTTTAGCAAAACCCATAGAAAATCACATGATAGCAATCAAGAGAATCTTGAGATACTTGAAAGGCACTAAAGATTATGGATTGTGGTACAAATTTGGAGAAAATCTGGACTTGAAAGTGCTTACTGATGCTGATTGGGTAGGAAATATTGATGATAGAAAGAGTACAATTGGTGGAGCATTCTTTCTTGGAAAGAGGTTGGTTTCTTGGACACGTAAAAAGCAAAATTGTACATCCCAATCTACAGTAGAAGCAGAGTATGTTGCAGCAGTAGTAAACTATTCTAATATTGTTTGGTTCAAACAATTATTGGAAGGCATGAAAGTTGAAATCAAAGAACCAGTTGTTATGTTTTGTGACAATACAAGTGTAATCAACATATCTAAAAATCCAGTGATGCATTCCAAAACCAAGCACATTGCAATAAAGTATCACTTTGCCAAAGAATTGGTGTAGGATAAGAAGATTAGATTGGAATATGTCCATACAAAAGAGCAAATTGCTGACATATTCACCAAACCATTACCTAAAGATGCATTCTTGTATCTAAGAGGTAAGTTAGGGGTCATTCCCCTATTTGAAGCTCACTAAAATAAAGTTTTAGTGATGCATCAACAGGAACCAAGTTGAAGATCTATCAGTTGATGTAGCATAGTCATGGAAACATTGCATATGAATCAGTACTTACGGTACATTGTTACTCATTTGGTATGTGTTGTCTTTGGGATGTGTTTTCAAAGAGGGAGAGTTTACTATCATATCCTTCTAAAATTTGAATTTGTCTAAGGAAGAGTTTGTTGTTTGAAAAGAAGCTATGTAATTCCTTCACAGAGGGAGAATACTGCATTAGAGAAGTTTGTGACATAAAATCTAAGAGGGAGAAATGTTCTGTTAGAAAAAGACTTGTTCTCAAATTTCATTGTGCTATGACATGTTGTGTTGCCATCAATGCCAAAGAGGGAGATTGTTGGATACAATTGTTCAATTATGTGTTGTCTTTGATGTTAAACAAATGTCATATCAGTCAATAGACATAGTCTACCAAGCTTAGTTGGTCAGCAAAGTAAATTCTAGAGTCTACTAAGCATTCCTAGAAATTACTCTGTAGAAATAGTTTTTACCGAGCTCACTCGGGCGTTGAAGGATTTTGTGGCAGAAGTTAGTGGTAATTGAGCTCACAAGGTTAATGAAGGAAAGTTAATGTTTACCAAGTTCAATCACTCTCAAAAGGATTTTACAAAGTTTGCAGTGTTCACCGAGCTTCAGTTAGTTAACACTGGAAATCATTTCTGGAGTAGTGTCTACCAAGTAGGGTCGGCCAATGAAGGATTTCATTGTTTTGGGAAATAAAGCTTAATTGTTTTATCTAATGATTGTAGCCAATTGAGGTAATGATTATTGGTAATTTTAACTTGTAAATGAGCCAACTTGAGAATTTGTAAGGTATAAATAAAAAGTGAAGTTGTGAATTCTAAAGTGCAATGAGTGAGCATGCAAGTGGATTGATTGTGTGAAGAGGAAAGTGTGAGCGAATTTTGAAGAAGGATTAGATATCTTTCAGGAGCAACAAAATTGTATTTGATCAAGAAGGATCTAGTGAAGCAGAACAGAGGTCTGCATTAGCAATTCAATTGCATCTCATTCAAGTCACTTCATTGTTACTTTCTCACCATTGTAATAGTGATTTCTAAATCTCCTAACAGAGTTGGTCTAACAACCATTTTGTAAATCCTCTAACAAGGTGACAGTTCTATTAAATTGTTCTGAAGTCCTCTAGCAAGGGCACTCCTAACAGGGTGATTAAATCCTTTAACAAGGTCACACCTAACACTGTGTTTTGTAACCTTTAACAAGGTTGGCTCCTAATAGGGCTCACTTCAGAAGAGTGAAAATCAGTAACTAGTTACTTAGTGATTTTTTCCCATATTGGGTTTCCACATTAAATTTGGTGTCTCTTGTGTTCATGTTATTTCTTTTATGCATGCATGTTAAATCTCTATGAATGCTTAAAGATCAGTAATAAGTTAACATATAGTACATCTATCGAGTTACAACATTTTTTTGTATATCTACCGAGTGACAACAGTAACTAGTTTATAAGACATCTAAGGGATCTGTGGATTTGTTTTTGTGTTAATTGATTCACCCATTCCCCCCTCTCAGTTAGTCCATCTATTTTTCCAACACATATTCACCAATTTGGAAGCTTGTACTTATAATGTTTGTTTTAAATAGTGATTATTGTACTTGAATTTTGGTAATGTGAGGTAAATCTTGTGGATTCGCAACTGCAAAAATTGTATACAAAGTTGTCAGAATGAATCTATATGGTTTCTCACAATAATGAATTAATGTAATTTCAATATGAAAAAGGATGATCATTATGCTTTTTATCATCTTACATGTATACAAGTAGAGTTTTGATCAGCAATTTTCAAAATTTATTTGATCTATTTTTTAATGTATGTGTGTGTGTGTGTGTCCAGTACATGAAATTAATTTAAGTCATTTAGCAAATGATTTTTACTTTGTGCAATAAAGATCTAAATAGAGATGTGACAACTTCAAATCAACAATGCATCCACTTAAATGAATAAACATGATTGAAATAAAAAAATTGAATTCAAAAGATAAGCAAGCGCCCTTACCATTTTGGTTGTCTTGTATGTGTATGATCAGAATTTCGATGACTGATCTTCAAAGTCTATTTGATAGATATTTTATATTCAATTTGCCTCTCTTTATAGCTCAACATGTCTCTTTTTAATCTTTTTAAATCTTTTTATTTCTAGACTTTCTATTTCTTTATTCCTTTCCCTATGCCTATCCATATCTTTGTTTTACTCCCCCTCTATGTATCTCTTTACACATCTAAAAGCCTCTTTTGCATCTTTCTCCTATCCACAATCATTTGCTTCCCCTCTCTATTATTCATTTATTTTACATATATCTCTATCTATTTGAATTAAAATCTTAACATCTCTTCAATTGCACTTTCACTATACACAAATGTATTAAAAATAATAAGATGAACAAGAGCACTATCACCAATATCAAGAGTATTTTAGTTATTGTATTATAAGCATTGATTCATGTACAAAATTAAGGGCATACACAAATTTTATGGGTCCTTTCGAGAATCAATCAATAGATTTCATAAGCCTACGATTATGGAATAGATATTCAACTCCATATACAATTGGAACAAAGTATAAAATATGACTTACAAGAGTGACAATATGATTCTAAATGATAACATTTCCTCTATTTAAAGAGAAAATAATTTCTCAAATATACTAAAGAAGTGCTTGATTTCCTACCATTAGATTAAATGAATTTTTACTATTAGAAGAAATCTTGTAATGTAGATAGATTATATAAAATTAGTTGTCACAATTGTAGGAAATTTTATTGGCATAGTACTGCTAATAAATGACGGTGGCATTTTATAATTGATGCCAATCTGGGTACTTTTCATCTTGGATTGTTAAATAAATGTAACTCAAATAATAGCAATGAATAGTGACATTGATCAAAGAACAACTTGGTACAAATGCTCCCTCTGTGTGACACATTTTTAAAAATTGAGTGTCTTTCTCTAGGACAAGATGACAACATTTTCTAATATATACAAAATTTATCTAATGAAAGCCAAGAATTAACTTTTCTAGGAGTGTTTGACATAGGTGGTGTTGGAAAACTATGCTTTTTGAACTTGTGCTCAATCTTGAAGAGGTGCAGATTAGCTTTAACCTAGATATGGTGTTTCTAGCTTACAGTGTCACTTAACAATTTTATTTGTGTTCATGGGTGTAATCTTGGAAGACATTAAATAGCTCTGAAAATCAATCATTTATTTGATGAAAGATGATGTTTGGAAAAATAATTGGAATTTTTATTGGAATCTGTTGTGTCGGTCGATATGGTCAACACTTGCAAAATATCAACCCACTTTACAAGAACAAGCAATCGACATCGACAGAAAGGGAATCAATGGTTACAAACAATATAATAATCTTGCACTGTCTTCCAATGGTTATGAACTATTGATGCACAAACTGAGCTTGTTCATTTCATATAAGGTACACCTCATGCATAATTAATCATTTTTTCCAAGATATTAAATTCTATAGATATCAATGTCTTTTAAACTTAAAAATTAAAAATATTATAAAGTAGTTTATTTCTAAATTAATATAAAAATGGATCAAACTATTATAAATTAAGAAATTTAATTATCTAATTGTACTTTCTAAGGATTTTAACCTCGATACATTTTAATTAGTAACTTACCAGTAGAGATGATCATTTTATCATACTTTACATTCTAACTCATTATGTTACACATTTTTGTGCGGGTGGCTTGACTATAAGATTCAAATACATGTAATTGATTGAGAACTCTCATGCACCTTAATTTCTCCTAACTTTCAGAACTAAAAATTCTCTTATTTACATAAAAAAGTATTTTCTACTTCATAGAGGTTAACAAGCAAATAGTATTAATGAATACATTATAATTAAGACCTCAACATATCCAAAATTATGAAGAATAATAAAAACTATAACTAGAAGTTGTATACAAGGGATGAATAAACATAATCTAAATTAGTAATTACTTTGAAATGTGGTAAGAGATTGAAAGGAAGAGTATTATTGGTATATGACAATCGACATAGGCCTAAGCTATACTATTTTTTTAAGAGAGAATGTATTAAGTGTATAGATAGGCGAAAAATGTTATCAATGTCTTCATTTTATAGTTCATTAATTCTTCCAAATCTTAATTAGACTTATCAAATTGAGAATAGTGGCAATAAATAAAAAATGGTGTCCAATAAGATAGGAGGGAAAGAGAAGAAGTCAATTAGAAAATAAGTGTGGGTGAGAAGTGATGAACATGGTAGAGGAATTTGGTATGATAAATTTCATTAATATTTCTGTAAGTTATATATATCATAAATCAAAGGAGGTTATAAATCCTATCTTCGAATCTAGGTTGTAAGGATGTTGGTTCTAAGAAATGAGGGAAGTAAAAATAAATCTATCCTCAACCACTACAAATCTATTGGACACCATATTCATGCATTTTTTGACATAGCATGTACAAAAAATTATTCTATTGCTTGAATAGATATTAACCCCAAGAGGTTTTTATGTAAAGTTTTGTGAGCATGTGAGAAACCAACAACATTTGTTTTTTGTATCTTCTTCAAGGGGCTCCAATAGAGTTTCAAGGGAAAATACAAGTACCTGATTCTCTTGATTGTGATATTATTCTTAATACATTTAAGAGATTGAGTGATCTAGTAAAATATCATTTTTATTGACCAACAACCAACATAATTCAACCTTTCACATTTGTAAACTTAAAATAGTTTACCACATTGCACAACAAGCATACAAAAAATTTGAAAGTAAAATTTATAAATCAACCCTAAAATTGACCTAATCTAATAAGTATCATGGAGGGTACAAAAGAAGGCAAGAGAAAAAAGGGGACATAATGAGCATGTTGTTCTTATCCTCTAAACATCATTTAATGAGAAGACAATGTTTCTTGATAATCACTTCATTAAATGACTAACATACACTCAACCAATATATCAAAGAATGTAATAACCAAATGGATACACAATATATAAAAGAAATAACAAATGAGCACACTATTTCAATGTAAGATACAAGTATTTCTCTTCACACCATTTTGTGCAAGACTAATATTAATAATTATTGTTTCTCTATGCATGCTCAAGTCAACCACACAAAATAATATTCCATCAACAATTCTCAATGCACACTTTAAATTCATCACATGTTTATGAGATTGATAGACATAGAAGAAATAACTGAATATTTGATTGGAAAACTATTGAGAAAAAAGAAGAGAGGACAAAAAAATTAACTAAATTAGAGAAACAAAAGGTTGAATTTTCAACTCTTTAGGTCATATATAGAGTTGTTTAGCAAGAAATTATAAATCTCTACCTCTATTTTTACCAAATGATTTCAAAAAAATAAAGAATAAACTATCATACAAACCTCAATTTTGAATATGTGACAATTATTTTACTTCCAAATTTAATTTTATTCTTACTCGATTCATCTACAAGCCATCTTGATGGTAAAGGTGATATTTTTTCATGAATGATCCAAATCTTCAACAATAGCAAGTATAATAGCAAAAACTTGTTTTGATTTTGCTTTTACACAAAATATTTAATGGCTTTTTCCTTTCTATGAATTTGAAAGAAACAAATGTATCCCTTACTATCACATTTCCCTAATTCAAATGCATAAATCACAAATTGGTTAGCCCCAATTCATGATGTAAATGAGAATGATATGAATGTACATGAAATAGTCATATCAGTTGTTATATTGTCATTTATGTCAATGTCTTAGTTGGCTAGACATTATGATGTTGAGTGCCATATCAATTGATTATTACTGAGGATTTGAAGAAACTATGATGATGACATAGTTGATGAATATGGTATTCAATGGGTACTTTGATCATTTGGACAATGATAATGTAATATCAGCTTGATTGTTTTACAATCATGTAATTCTATAATGTAATGATTTAGTTTATGTATTCATTGAGCTTTGTAAGCCAAACTGAGTTACAAAGTGAAAGAAGAAGTACAATATTGCCCAAGTTGTTACAATACTAACCAAGTGATGTATTACCTGAGTGAAATATTCACGGAGTATGAGTTGGAAAAAAAAGTTATGAAAGATAAATTTAGAGGCCGACTTATGGTGAAAATAAATAATGTTTGAGATGTTAAAAGTTGCAAGTCAAGGTTAGTTACAAGATTAATGATTGGAAAAATATAAAGAAGATCTAATGATGGAGATTTAAGCAAGATGAGGATGAGCACAAATTTCAATGAAAGTTATAATTTCTAAGTGACTAAGTATAATGAAACACAGATCTATGGATGTGATTAAGCAACAAAATATGAAAGAATCTAGAACCAGAGAGTTTACTATTTAAGGAGATGTTGAAGCAAGTTTTTGGTTACTAATTGTATTATTAAGAGGAAGATTTGTGCAAAGTTAGGAGAAAGAAAGAAGCAAGGTGAGCTGAGTAGAGCAAAAGGAAGATCAAGCAGAGTCGATGCAAAGAGAAAGAGTGAAGGAGTGAATCATCCAAGTAGAGATCAAAGAAGGAAGAATAAATAGCGGAACCAAGATCTAAACAAGCAAGGTAGTGCTAAATCTTATAGTTCATTTTGTTGTTACTTTATTACCATCATAGCATAAAAATATCTTAACCAAGTGGACCTAACAAGTCTGTGAAATCCTATATGTAACATTGATTAATAATGTTTGTAAGTCCTTTAGTGCAGGCTACTCTTTAAGAAGGATCAAGGAGTGATAAGGTCTAGATGGCTTTATGTTTAAACCCTCTAACTAGGTCACACTAAAAAATGTGCATGTAAACCTTTAACAAAGTTGGATCCTATAAGAGCTCACTTCAAAAGAGTGAAATTATTTGGGTTGTTAGTCCTAGGTGTTTTTTCCCTTTATAGGGTTTCACCGTTAAATCTTGGTGTCAAATATGTGAATGTTTTCTATGTTGCAAGTTGAGTTCCATGATAAGTATTTTATATTGAAACTTGATAGCAATAAGATAATAAGGTAATAGTAAAGATATATATGATATTTGGTAATTATTGGAATAGTGAGAAAATAGTTTGAAGTATATTGATTACAGATTGAATTGTCAAGCTGGATGAATTCACCAAGTTATTTATTTTGAATGAGTTCACCAAGTTATTTATTTTGATGTTTATGAAGTTATATTAGTACTGAAATGTGTGTTGCAAGTTGATTTCTATGATAAGTGTTTTATATTATATCTGATATTTGGTAATTACTAGAATATTGAGAAAACAATTTGAAGTGAATTGATTACAAATTGAATTGCCAAGTTGGATGAGCTCACCAAGTCATTTATTTTGATGTTTACAAAGTTATATTAGTACTAAAATATTTGAAAGGCATGTAGGATAGCTGGATATAACTAATTCACCCACCCCCTCCCCCCTCGCAATTATCTAACGAAATTTGATATCAATAATAATATTAAATTTAGCATCTAGGGCTCCTTAAGTCAAAATCAAGCACACGAAATAAGAGACTTCATTGAGGGAATCATATATTTTGATGTACCTTTTTAAAGAATAGATAGTGCTTTGATCACCTAGAGGGTTGTCAAAGATCAAATATCATAGATTATAGTAATGCATGTCTATGTGCTATAAAGAAGCAATATATTGAGATACATGTCAATCCATGTTAGATCATGCCTATAGGAAGCTAGAGATTCATTAGGAATTTGGGTAAGGTTTGTGGTTGTCCACATTCCTAAAAATCATGAGTGGATGGTCAGGTGTGCAAGACAATACATCTCCTTCAAAAATTAGGTATCAAGGGTTAATATGTGAACACATCCCAATACCAAAAAAAAAAATGGGGAAGGGTTGGTACACAACATGACAAGAGGATTATGTAATGTTCCCATCATAAAATAAATATTTAATCAAATCTTTGTTAGTGGGCTGATTGATTTAGTATATCTCGAACCCATTTTTATTTAATTATTTTTGTAGGTATGGTCATCGACTATCTTTGTAAACCATCAGGAAGTTTCTCCAAAGGGTATTTAAGCATGACATGTAGGTGGTAGTAGGTATGCGATTTGGATTATGTCTTTGTACTACAAATTATTGTTGGAGTTTTGTATTTTCTACCATTTTGGAAGTGAAGGATCTTCCCTACTTGGTTATTCCAATTTCAGTAGGAGTCAACCCTCACCCTATTCCATCTTTGTATTACTTGCTTAGATATGGAAATTTTGCATACCATCTTTGTTTGCAAATACATATATATATGTATCTATCTTTTATTGGTTTTCAATACTTGTACTGGCATTATTTAATGTTTATAGCAAATATAAGCAACTTGTACTACTAGCTCAGAGTATGGTTCAATCTGTAATGAAGCAACCCACAACATCCTCCTTCCTCACCATGACGACACTTGCTTCCATACCCATCTATACAACTCCTAACTCCATCGTGCAAAATATACTCTCATACTATATGGACTATGTCTATACAATTCCCCATTCATATCATACATATATTTCCATCATCTTAGACCGTACGATCATATGCATATCATACAACCAAACATATTTTGTATGACCATTTGGACTCCCTACCAAATGACCTCCAACTAGTCATATGGTCATCTACACTCCATTATGACCATCACTTCCCTCACTCTCAAGCCAAATGACCAACTTGCCTACTTGTTCCAACTGTACGATCACCTGAATATCAACGTACGTCTAGTTTGTGCTCTTAGTTTGGATGATTAGAAATCAACATCTAGAAGGAAAAATTATAGATTAGCAATAATATGTGTAATTACAATAAGATTTTAAGGTTATGAAGTTGACATGTAGCATTAGCATTCACTTTTTAGACTTGGTGTTCACTTGGGTATTGACCAATTGATTTAATCTTGAACAAATAACATGTAAACTTGAGAGTTTTCTAAGGATTAGGTCATGAATATTATGATATTGTAGCTATGAACAAAAACCCATTGGAGATAATAATTAGAGGATGAAAGCCCGTTGGTTCCTCATGGGAATTCTCACCTAAGGAGTGCAATAAAGCTTCAAGATATTATAGGACGGTTAAGTGAGTTATTATAACATTAATTTTATTATGGTATATTGTTTAGATTAATGCAAAAACAAGTTTTGAAGGGACCCAAAACCTTTTACAAAAGCTAAAGATAAACATGACACATCATTAGGTTTTACAAGGACCTGGAACTTGAAGTTCACCACAAAACATAAAAAAACTATGTTTTACAGGGACTTGAAACCACTAAAGTAATTCAAACATAAAAAAACCTAGTTTTTACAAGGCCCTGAAACCTAAAGTTAAAAAAAAGAAGCTAGAAACAACAAAAAATAGAACCAACAAACCAACATGGACCAAAAACCAACACACCAACGAAATCACTAGCTCCTAAAGAAGCTCTTTAATGATCTTCGCTACCTCCTTTCCTACCTCTGCGGTACTCTAGATGATATCAACTGTAGTAGGTCTAGGAGCCTCAAGAGCCTCAATAACCTTTTTCTTCATACTTTTCCTTGTTCTCTTAATTGGATTGTTTGTACTCTTAGCTCCAATAGTATTTAGAGACATAATCTCCTCAGTGCTTTTCTTTCCTAAACTAGTCACTACAACACATAAATTGGAAGTAACAAGCTCCATCTTCAGCCCAATATCCTTGATCAAATATCGAAGTTCCAGTTCACACTCCTTAAGTTTGTTAGGAATATTTCCAACTTGGTTTTCTAGATGGTCTCTCAACATTTTTTCATGATCCAAATCTTTCTACATATCCTCAACTTTTCTCTTTAGCACCATAATCTCATTATAGAGCCACAAATCATCTTGAAGAGAAGTATTAGCTTTAAGCTTGGCTCTATGGAGGAAAGACAAGTTCACCTAATGAGAATCATCCCTAGGCCCTCAGACCTATTCTCAAATTCAATGGTAGTATCCTTGTTATCCTTGATATTGACCTAGTTCTTGGTGTTTAAGTCCTGCTTCTCCTTAAGCTCCTCTTTATTCTCCTTACTCATGTTGTGCTCTTTCATGATAAGGGCTTTACCATCATCATTATTTTTAGCTTTCATGTCCTTTTTATCCTTTGTGGAATCCCTTTTAGTGGATGTAGGGTGAGCACTTTGGTTCCCCTCTTCATGCCCCGAAGCTTCCGACCCAACATTAGACTATGTTTTCCTTTCTTTACTACTATCCACATTATCCTTGTCGGTCATACCTCTACTTCTAGAATAACTATCCAAATTAGAACTAAGGTCCCCCATTTCCATTTTATTATCATCTTTAGTAGTTTTATTAGACTCTATAACTTCCTCCACTTTTTTCTTCTTTATCTCCCTTTTGTTACCCTTCTTAGCACCCTTACTATCACTAACTCCATCCTCATTTCTATTACCAGGAAATTTATGCTTCTTTTTCACACTAAGAGAGTGCTTAAAAACTTTTCTTTTACAATAATTTTCAACAAGTAAAATTAACCCCTCATGGAGTACAGGTCTAGACTCCTTTTTTCTATAGGCTTGGAGACTTTGAATCAAAGAGAACTTCAAATAATCTCTTAGAAACCACAAAATGAAAGTTGTGTACCCTCTTAGATCTTCCATCAAGGATGAAATACTTGTGAATGCAGGATAAAACATCCCTCCATATAACCTTAATCTAGCTCAAGTCATAGTAATTGCCACTCTTCTCCAAATTTTTCTCCTCTTCATCACTTTTTGGGAATTTCTTGAAGGAAACATTTGACATACTGGTCTTCTTGCTAAATTTTAGACCCTTGATAGGAAGACCTATAATCTTGGCAAGAAATTCCTCAAACAATTTCACAGTAACCCCATGCATTGTAACTCTATCTTCAATCTAGTTTTTGTAAAAATACTCCGTAATGTAGGGCTTGTAACCATGAAGCTTCTTAATATACGTCGTTACTTTCCCTTTTTGTAGAATATCCTACACAATCAAATCAGCCTTCCATTCCTTGCATGTCTTCAACTCTTGTTTCCTTGGCTCTCCTCCCTTCTCGTATTTGGCTTTACACTTGCAACTAATTTGAGAAATTATAACCAAAAAGGAGAACAAAGTGTGTTTAATTTCCAAGAAAATTTTAACCTTGAAAACATGCCCAGTACTTTCCATTATGGCATGATTGTACCACCTTGGAATACATAGATAATCTGCCATAAGACCATCACTTCTCATCATAAATTTCTCAATTTTGAGTGATCTTTCCTTCAATAACATGTGTTATATCATACTTAACAATTATCGTCAGCTCAAATTCCTTGCTAAGGTAATCTTACCAACTCATCTTTGCTTTCTTATAGATGGCTTGATTGGCTATCCAGTCAGCAACTTTGTTACCTTCACGAAAAATATAAGTAAAAATAACATTATTAATTTTTTTAATAAGGTCTTTTATTTCCATGATATTTCCCTTAATGTTCCAAGTTATCAAACTCTTATTATTTAGCATATTCACAATATTAAGGGAATCCCCTTCTAGCCATAAATTTTGGCATCCATATTCCACAACCATCCTCACCATGAATAGAGAAACCATAGCCTCAACTTTATGACTAGTAGAATGACCTATAGGTATAACAATAGCATCCATTACTCTACTGTAATGGTCTCTCAGTACTCCACCACATCCCACTTTTCTAGGATTCCCTTTAGTTGATCCATCAAAATTACCTTTATCCCATCCCAAAGGGGAAGATCTCCAATTTACATACTATCTTTGGTCATCCTATTTAGTTTTAATAATTTTACCATTCATAGGATTACTTAATTGGGTTCATCAAAAAATTTCCTCTGAGACTTGAAATTCTCTTTAATAGCTCTTATAATATTTTGACCCAAAACCTAATAAGGAGTTTCCTTATTTTTGAAGATTCTATTATTCCTCTCTTTCCAGACACCCCACTAGAGATGGAGAAGATATATCTTCCAAAGAAAACCAATTTCAACATCCTTTATAAGACATATCCAACTCTAAAAACACTAATCAATGTTATTATGTTGAACCCAAGCTATGTTCCAGTAATGAAAAAGATAACTCCAAACATTTTGGCTAAATCTGCAATTAAAAAAAAGGTGATTCCTATCTTCTGAATACAACTTGTAGAGATAACATTTGTTGACCAAATAAACCCCTCTTTTCTGAAAATTATCCATAGTTAAAATTTTAATTTGAAGCATTGTCCAAAAAAAGATATTAATTTTAGGAATAAGTCCTTTGATCCATGCTTTAGCCCACATTGGAGAAATACCCTTATCCTCAGATCTAAACACATAAGAGAGATTGAAGCATCCTCTTGGTTCAATCCCCCAAACCATAAGATCCTCCTGCTCTGGATAAAGCCTGCAAGCATTTAGGGTAGTGTCGATACTGAAAAATCCTTGATTAATCACAACAATATTAACCCAGTTATTGTTAGTCCAATAATTCTCCACAAATTTACCATAAATCTATTTGCAAATTTCTATAGAATTCAAATCATCAATCCTTAATTATAGGGTGATCCAATAGCCATTCATCATCCCAAAATCTAACTTTACTACCATTACTAATTTTCCATTTAGAACCTTTATACAAGATATGTTTAGTACCTTGGACAACACTCCAAATAGTAGAAGAAGTAGGAATAATAGGGTAGGATAAAAAGTCTAAAATAGTTGGAGCCTCATAAAGATACTTATGTTTCCAAATAGAGCTCCATTCCTTATTGTCATGATACACTCTCCACCCTTGTTTAGCAAGTAAAGCTTTATTCATACCCAGACCACCATCCATCGTAGGTTTATAGATCTTTTCCTAAGCAATAAAAGCAATTCTCTTCTTTTCCTTAGTTCCAGACCATAAAAAGTTCCTTTGAATTTTATCAATTGCATTTGAAAATTTAGTTGGGATCCTAAAGAGGCTCAAAGAATAAATAGGGATACTTTGAAGACAAGCTTTGAGAAGAGTAACTTTACCAGCTTGACTCAACATATTAGCTTTCCAACCAACTAGTTTCTTATTGAATTTCTTAACAAGATCCTCCCAAAAGGTATCCGAGGGACTAAGCCCTAGAGGGAGACCAAGTTAGGTAAAAAGATCCTATAGAGCATCCAAGAATATTAGCAGTATTTTTCTATCTAAATTCAAGAGTGTTGATAAAAAATAGAGAGCTCTTATTCTAATTAATCAATTGACCAGAAGCAAAGAATAAAGATTCAGAGCCTTTTAAAGACTTCTAGCCTCCCTAACATCAAATTTACCTAGAAAAATACTATCATCCACAAATGATTCATGAGAGCATATAAGAGGATGCATCAAAAGAGGGTCTCAAACCTTGAATTTCCCCTCTTAAAACTAACATCCCAATAAATCTGCCCAAACTATCAGCCATAATAGTAGAGAGGATAGGAGATAAAGGATCACCCTATCTCAACCCCCTAACGGGTTTTAAAAAATTTGTGGACCTCCCATTAACCAACACAACAAGAAAAGTATTGGACACCATCTGCATAATTAATTTAATAACATTAACACTAAAGCCAAAAGAAAGTAAAACCTTGTGAAGAAAAGTCCATTTGACTCTATCATAAGCTTTAGCAATATGAATTTTCATAATAAACCCTTGATTGTTAGAAAGAGATAAAGAATGGATATTTTCATGAACATATATAATAGATTTAAGGATTTATCTTCTAAGAATAAAACCATTCTATTGCTCAGAAATCAAATCAAGAAGAATGCTCAATAATCTCAAAGTGAGGACTTTAGAGATGATTTTATAAATCAAATTACAGAGACTAATAGGTTTAAACTATTCTAGGGAGTTAGCTCTAATCTTCTTTGGGATAAGACAAGGAAAGGTAGAGTTGATTTCCTTTGGCATTCTTTTAGCTCCAAAGAATTCTTTGACAACATCACACACATCTTTACAAACCAATTTGCACTCTTTTTGAAAGAAAAACATAGGGAAACCATCCAGCCCAGGGGACTTATCTCCTTCAAAAGAGAAAACAACTTTGAAAATTTCCTCTCCTTTAGGAATAACACTCAACATTTTATTTTGTTCATAAGAAACCAGATGGGAAATAACTTCAAGCAACTCAACTTGTTTAGTTTCATAAATATTTAGGTAAGAAGACAACAAAGATGAAAAAAAGGGAGACCATTTCATTAGTAATTTTTTGTCTTCCTTTAGTAAGGCTAGAAATATGATTCTTGGCTTCATGTTTCATAGTTGATAGATGGAAATTTTTTGTATTAATTGTTCCCTTCTTCTATCCATATGGATCTAGACCTTTGCCTCGAAAAGATCTCTTCTTTAGAAATGATGTCATGGTATTCCACCAACTTTTCATTTTCTTCCTTTACTAACTCTATTGAGTATCCTTCCTATTGAATTCTATCTTGGATAGATGTAAGATCATCTTTCAGATTTGATTTGCTTTCAAAAACCCAAAGGATCTTTTATTCCATTCTCTAACTTTCTTTTTAACACTTTAAAGTTTAAAGGCAACTCAAAATAGAGCCATTCCTTTTATATTAATATTCCATCATTCTTCCATCAGATCCTCAAACTGTGGGTGTTGCATCCAGATTTTCTCAAATCAGAGCAGGAAATTCTTCCTAGCTTGAATAACTTTTGCCTTAAACAATAGATGAAAATGGTTAGAGGCAATCTTCTGAATAGCATTGAGACTACACAAAAAATATTTAGTCTAATCCAGAGATATAAGGACTCTATCCAAGCGAGCTTGGATGCAATCATTTCCAACTCTTTTTTTACTCCAAGTATAATCAAGCCCTCACTAGTACATTTTTGGCAAATATGTGATTACGTGACTAAAATGTTTAGTCACACCACTAAAAGTTTTAGTCACGTGACTAAAACTAATCAACATTCTACTATTTATTTGTAAGTTACTACTATATGTGACTAAATGAGTGACCATTTGGTCATTGGGTAAACTAAAAAGTTCAACCAAATAAAAGCAACTAAATGAACTACCAAATAAATGACTAAATACATGATTGAAAAACCAGTCACTTATAATTAGTCACCTAACAAAGGTGACTAAATACACTACCAAATAAATGACTAAATAGTTAATCACTAATAATCAATCATTCAAATAAAAATGATTGAATAATTATTACTCCTTTATAGTAACATTTGATAAAATAATCATAGACTAATATATAAATTAGAAGTTTCATTTCACTAGAAATATGTGTTCCTTAAATAGAATTATTGCATGATAAATCTATCTAAACATGACTAATGCTAGAATTCTTGGTTTTAGGTGATTTTAAAATCAAATATTGATAAATACCATTTAGATTATATATCATATAAGAATAAAAATTAGGAATTAGAAAAAAATAAATAAAAATGAGAACTACTTCTTCTAATAAAATTTATATAACAAACCAAAGGAAGATTTGTAATATACAAAAAGGGGATAAATTCTAATGTATGAAATTAATTAAAAATAATAAAAAATAATTTATATTATAAAAAAAGTAGAAGAATTCACATAATTAAAAAAACAATCAATAAAGACTACACACATTACATAGTAAAAAAAATTATAATAAGAAAATAGCATAGCCTTACATATATATTAGCTAACAATATATCCTTTGCAATTTTGTAAAGGTGGGTATTTAATCATAAATACTAATTTACACCTCAACATGCCTACAAAACTCATAGTGCCAATATAAAAATTAATAGATTCATTAGCAAGTGGAGCTATTGATTAAGAAACTAGATTATTGTAATGTTTTATCAGGCATGTTTGATCTCTATTATGTCTTTTCTTATTATATTTCTAATTAGGATTTTATTCAAGTAGATCCAACTTTTGCACTATCGAGATAGGGGCCTAGCTGAGACCCATATCCTAATGTTGATTAGTGCAATCACTGCAACACTTTAGTACCATTTAGGTGCTTGTGTGTGTAGAGTGTTGGAAATAGAGATAGAGTAACTGAGAGGGGAGGGGTGAATCAGTTACCACAAAAATTATTTCTACAGATCCTTAGATGTCTTAAAATACAGCTATTGCTGACACTTGGTAACCACATAAATAAATGCTGAAACTTGATAGATGTTTTCTTTACTTTATTAAGCATTTAAAGTGATTAACATGCATGCATAAAGAAATAACATGAACACAAGAGACACCAGATTTAATGTGGAAACCCAATTTAGGAAAAACCACCAAGTAACTAGTTACCAATTTTCACTCTTCTGAAGTGAGCCCTGTTAGGAGCCAACCCTATTAAAGGTTACAAAACACACTGTTAGGTGTGACCTTGTTAGAGGATTTGATCACCTTGTTAGAGGTGGCCTTGTGAGAGGTCTTTAAAACAATTCAACTAAACTGTCACCTTGTTAGAGGATTTACAAAATGGCTGTCAAACCAACTCTGTTAAGAGATTTTGAATCACTGTTACAATGATTAGAAAGCAATAATGAAGTGATCTGAGATATATGCAACTTATCTTTGCTAAATATAGATCTCTGTTCTGCTTCATTAAATCCTCACTAATCGAATGCAACTTTGCAGCTTCATAGGGATGACAAATTCTTCCTCAACATTCGCTCATGTATTTGCTTGCACTTTTTGCATCCATTCACTTCCTTACTTTTGAATTCACAACTTGAATTTTCATATATACCTTACAGATTGTCAAGTCAGCTCAATCAACTGAAAAACATAAATTAGTTGGCTGCATTAAACTTAATTCTTTAGAACAATAAGATTCTTCACTACCTGACCCAGCTCAGTGACCATTGCTCAGAATGTTTCCCCAGTGTTAACCAAATGGAGCTTGGTAAGCACTGCAAACCTTGCAACTTCCTTTGGAGATCGAGTTAACTTGGTAAATACTGACCTTCCTTTGTTTACTGAGTGAGCTCGGTAAAAGCTAATTTTTCTTCGCTTACCGAGTGAGCTCGATAAAGGCTAACTTGCCTTAGCTTACCGAGTGAGCTTGGTAAAAGCTAACTTTCCTTTGCTTACCGAGTGAGCTCGGTAAAAGTTAACTTACCTTTGCTTACCGAGTGAGCTCGGTAAAAGTTAACTTACCTTTGAAATGTTCAAGAATGCTCGGTAGTCACTATAAATTGCTTTGCTAACCATCTGAGCTGGGTAGACTCTGTCTGATGACTGATATGACATTTGTGTAACATCAAAGACAATACACAATACACAATTGTATCCAACAATCTCCCTCTTTGGCATTGATGGCAACACAACATGTCATAGCAGAAATAAAATTTGAAAACAAGTCTTTTACTTATATGGCAACACAACATGTCAATATAACAATTCTCCCTCTAAGATAGAAAACTCTTCCTCTTACAATAATCTCCTTCTGTTTTGAACACATTTTAGAGAAATATGACAGTAATAAACTCTCCCTCTTTGACAACACATGCCAAAGACAATTCAAGCTCAAATGAATTTCATTGTACCTTTAGTACTGATTCATATGCAATGATTCCTGGTTATGTTGCATCAACTGATAGATCTTCAATCTGGTATGAGTTGATGCATCACTAGAACTTTATTTTAGTGAACTTCGGATAGGGGAGTGACCCCTAACTTACCTCTTAGATAGAAGAATGCATCCTTAGGTAATGGTTTTGTGAATATGTCAGCAATTTGGTCCTTTGTATGAATATATTCCAATCTAATCTCCTTATCTTGCACCAATTCTCTGACAAAATGATATTTTATTGCAATGTTCTTGGTTTTGGAATGCATCACTGGATTCTTAGATATGTTGATTGCACTTGTATTATCACAGAACATAACAACAGGTTCTTTGATTTCCATCTTCATGCCTTCCAACAATTGTTTAAACCAAACAATGTTAGAGCAGTTTACTGCTGCAACAACATACTCTGCCTCTGCTGTTGATTGAGATGTACAATTCTTCTTTTTGCTTGTCCAAGAAACCAACCTTTTTCCAAGAAATAATGAACCTCCACTTGTACTTTTTCTGTCATCAAGGTTTCCTGCCCAATCAACATCAGTAAATACTTTCAAATCCAAATTTCCTCCAAACTTATACCATAAACCATACTCTTCAGTTCTTTTTAAATATCTCATTATTCTTTTGATTGCCATCAAGTGGTTTTCTCTTGGTTTTGCTGAAAATATTGCTACAATACCAACTGCAAGAGCAATATTTGGCCTTGTATGAACTACATACTGCAATTTTCCAATCATAGATCTATACAATGTTTGATCTACTTCCTTTGATTCATCTTCCTTGGTAAGTTTTAATCCGGTACACATAGGAGTCCCAATTGGTTTACAATCTTCCATTCTAAACTTTTTCAATATCTCTTTGATGTACTTTGATTGAGTAATGTAGATACCATTTTTATTCTGTTGAATTTGAAGACCAACAAAGAATTTGATCTCACCAAACATAAACATTTCAAATTTCTTGTTCATTTGTTTTGAGAATTCTTTGCACAGATCATCATTCCCTGTGAAAACAGTATCATCTACAAATATTTCTGCCAAGACAATCTTATTATGTGGTCCTTCCTTAATATACAAGCTACTATTATCATTAGTTCTTTGAAAACCAATATGAATAAGATAGTTATGCAATCTTTTGTACCATGCTCTAGGGGCTTGTTTCAGACCGTACAATGCCTTGTGTAATTTGCAGACCATGTTCTTCTTATCTGGATTAACAAAACCTTCAGGTTGTTCAATGTAAACCTCTTCATCCAGTATACCATTGAGGAATGCTGATTTGACATCCATCTAATAAACTTTTAAACCCTTGTGAGCAGCATATGCTAGTAAGGTTCTAACTCCTTCCAATCTTGCAACAGGAGCAAAAGTTTCTCCATAGTCTATTCCTTCTTCTTGAGCATATCCTTTGCATACTAGTCTAGCTTTGTTTCTTGATACCTTACCATCTTCATCCAACTTGTTTTTGAATACCCACTTAGTTCCAATTACATTTTTGTCTTTAGGTCTGAGTACAAGAGTCCATGTCTTGGTTTTCTCTATATGCTCTATTTCTTCATTCATAGCCTCAATCCAACTATCATTTTCCAATGCATCTTTGACATTTCTAGGTTCAAAATCAGCAAGTAAACAACTACCTTTCAGCTTATTTCTTGTTATGGTTCCTTCAGATTTATCTCCAATGATCTGATCTACTGAATGATGTCTTCTGACATACTTGGCTAATACAAGTTCCTTGCCTTTTGAATGGATTTCATTATTATCTTTTTTCTTTTCAACTTCAAGCTCTTTCTGTTCTAGCTTGGTAGATATTTGCTTGGTAAATACTTGCTCGGTAGATACTGAGTTTAACTCGGTTTGCTGTGGCTCGGTTTGAACTTCCTGTAACTCGGTTACAGATGACTCAGGGGGTAGAAGTTTCCTGATTCTCTGATGTAACTGGTACTGTATCAGGTTCACTGAAGACAAACCTTTTATAATCTTCTGGTTCCCTTTTGCTTTCTTCTTCAGTCCTTTCTGCAAACTCATCAACTTTCACCTGTGCACTTTCTATGACTTTGTGAGTAGACAAGTTTAAACATCTATATGCCTTACTTGTGCATGAGTATCCAAGGAATATACCTTCATCACCTTTTACATCAAATTTGCCTTTTCTAGATTCTTTCAAAATATAACATTTACTTCCAAATACTTTAAGATAACTTACATTAGGTTTATAGCCATACCATAACTCATAGGGGGTTTTGAATGAGTCTTTCTTCAGCTGTACTCGATTCAAGGTATAAACTGCAGTGCTGATTGCTTCCTTCCAGTATTTAATAGCAATGCTCTTTTCAATCATTAATGTTCTTGCACAATCCATGATGGATCTGTTTCTTCTTTCAACTATTCCATTCTGCTGGGGTGTTCCAAGTGTTGATACCTGTCTTTTGATTCCTCTTTCAATGCAAAAGTTATTGAATTCTTGTGAAATGAATTCTCCACCTCTGTTTGATCTCAAGCATTTTAATCTTTTTCCTGTTTCCTTTTCTACTCTGTCCAAATACCATTTGAACTTTTCAAATGCTTCTGATTTATTTAGTAGATACATGACTGTCATCATTCTTGAGTAATCATCAACAAAAAGAATGAAGAACTTTTCTCCAGTATAGCTTTCAATTCCAATAGGTCCACATAAATCAATATGCACAATTTCTAATATGTCTTCAGACTGATAGTTTTTACTTTTAAAACTAGTCTTTCCCATCTTTCCAATTTGACAATTTTTGCATAGACCGACCTCAGGTTTCTTTATGTTGGGAATGCCTTTTACTTTTCTGAACTTGCTTATCTTTACCAGATTATCAAAGTTTACATGACACAACCTTTTATGCCATAACCAACTTTCTTCAACTTGAGCAATGAAACATGAACATTCACGTAGTTCAAGATAGAACAAGTTACCTTTAGTTTGAGTGCCTGATCCAATCAGCTTTCCTTTCTCATCCAACAGTCTTATTTTACCATGCATGAATTCTACTTTGATTCCATTATTGAGTAGCTATGCCACACTTAACAGATTATGCTTTAGTCCTTCTACCCAATAGGCATTATCACATATAAGTTCTTTAGTTAGAGGGATTCTTCCTCTTCCTTTTATACAACAAGGTTCATTGTTACCAAATCTTACACTACCACCATCATAGTCTTCAAAGTATTCAAACTTAGTTTTGTCGCCAGTCATGTGATGAGAGCAACCACTATCTATGATCCATGTATCTTTTTTGCTCATATGAGAAATGAGTGCCATTTCTTCATCACTATCAGATTCATCTTTCACAGTAATATAGACAATCTCATCTTCTTCTTCATCATTAGAGTCATTAGAATCTTTAGCCATAAAACATGTTTTCTTACCTTTGTCCTTGAATGATTTGAAATCTTTCTTGCCATTCCATTTTTGATCTTTCTTTTCATCCTTATTCTACTTGTTTGGACATCTAGCAGCAATATGACCAACTTCTTCACATGAAAAATAGATTAGGGGTACTTTACCTTTGTATTTTCCTCTGCCTCTAGAATATTTCCTTGCTAGAAGGGATTCAATTACTTCAAGATCACTGTTTGAACTTTGGTTTGATTCATCTTCACTTTCTGACTGAGATTTCTTTTTGCCTTTCTCCTTGAGTGAAAGTTTGGGTTCAAATGCTGATTCAATGTTTTTGGAAGCTGGAACATAGTTATCAAAGTTGTCTAGTTCAAATGCAGTCAATCTTCCAACTATAGCCTCTAGATTTATCTTATGATTTTCTTCACATCTTCTTTCCTGAATTGTAGAGACTCTGATTGCATAAATGGGAAGGAGAGTTCTGAGGAATTTGCTTATAACTGTCTCTTCACTGATAGCTTTGATTGCACTGACACATGCTTTAACTCTTTCAACATATTTTGCAATGTTTTCATCCTCTCTCATCCTCATTTGATCAAATTGTCCTCTCAGACTTTTTGCTTTGGCTCTTCTAACATTATCATCTTCTCCATATATCTCTTTCAGCTTTTCCCACATTTCAAAGGCAGATTTGCAATCCTTGATATCATCAAATTCTTCATAACTCAGAGCAGATGCTATATCTATCATCATAATGTTGTGAGTCTTCTTTTCAACAATATCATTGACAGATAGTGTACCAATTGGTTCTGCATATTTTTCATCAAGGTACTTCAGTCCTATATCACCAATGGATGCTAGGTGAAGTCTCATCAGTCCTTGCCATGCTAAGAAGTTATTTCTGTTAAGTCTTGGGATTTCCCTTTTGTAAGACATCTTGATCTTTGGCTTAGATCCCTGAAATCTTATCCTACAAGCACCAAAAGCTCTGATACCAATTGTTGGAAATAGAGATGGAGTAACTGAGAGGGGAGGGGTGAATCAGTTACCACAAAAATTATTTCTATAGATCCTTAGATGTCTTAAAATACAGTTGTTGCTGACACTTGGTAACCACACAAATAAATGTTGAAACTTGATAGATGTTTTGTTTACTTTATTAAGCATTTAAAGTGATTAACATGCATGCATAAAGAAATAACATGAACACAAGAGACACTAGATTTAATGTGGAAACCCAATTTGGGAAAAACCACCAAGTAACTAGTTACCAATTTTCACTCTTCTAAAGTGAGCCTTGTTAGGAGCCAACCCTGTTAAAGGTTACAAAACACACTGTTAGGTGTGACCCTGTTAGAGGATTTGATCACCTTGTTAGAGGTGGCCTTGTGAGAGGTCTTTAAAACAATTCAACTGAATTGTCACCTTGTTAGAGGATTTACAAAATGGCTGTCAAACCAACTCTGCTAAGAAATTTTGAATCACTGTTACAATGATTAGAAAGCAACAATGAAGTGATCTGAGATATATACAACTTATCTTTGTTGAATACAGATCTTTGTTCTGCTTCATTAAATCCTCACTGATCAAATGCAACTTTGCAGCTTCATAGTGATGACAAATTCTTTCTCAACATTCGCTCATGTATTTGCTCGCACTTTTTGCATCCATTCACTTCCTTACTTTTGAATTCACAACTTGACTTTTCATATATACCTTACAGACTGTCAAGTTGGCTCAATCAACTAAAAAACATAAATTAGTCGGCTGCATTAAACTTAATTCTTTAGAACAATAAGATTCTTCACTGCCTGACCCAGCTCGGTGACTATTGCTTAGAATGTTTCCCCAGTGTTAACCAAATGGAGCTTGGTAAACACTGCAAACCTTGCAACTTCCTTTGGAGATCGAGTTAACTTGGTAAATACTGACCTTCCTTTGTTTACCGAGTGAGCTCGGTAAAAGCTAATTTTTCTTCGCTTACCGAGTGAGCTCGGTAAAGGCTAACTTGCCTTAGCTTACCGAGTGAGCTCAGTAAAAGCTAACTTTCCTTTGCTTACCGAGTGAGCTCGGTAAAAGTTAACTTATCTTTACTTACCGAGTGAGCTCAGTAAAAGTTAACTTACCTTTGAAATGTTCAGGAATGCTTGGTAGTCACTATAAATTGCTTTGCTAACCATCTGAGCTCAGTAGACTCTGTCTGATGACTGATATGACATTTGTGTAACATCAAAGACAATACACAATTAACAATTGTATCCAACATAGAGAGCATAAGTCATGCCCTTGCTTCAACTTGTAAGTTCATTTTAATGACCATAAAAGAAAATAACCACCTTGCTCAGGTCTAAAATTCTATATTTCTCCATTACCAATTTCCATTCAATACTTCCAAAATCAATGAATTATTTCCTTTAATGGTATTTGCAATTATGATCCACATATGCATGACCTTTCTAGATATGAAGAGCTTGAAGTAATACCAATTTTTTAAAACTAAATCATCTTATTCGAGAAGGACTTGACAATTTATGAAAAAGTGGGAAAATAATTTAGACCATTCTAAAATGAATTTGAAATCAGTGACACCCTCTACAACAAATTCAAATGTTAGGACACCTTCAACAATGAATTTTTATTATAATTTCAATATTTAAATTGACCAAATTTAATAAATTAATAATAGATTGAATATTAAAAATTTTAATTTTAAATTGATCAAATATTAATATTTATTTTTGAAAATAAAATAACTAAATAAAAGCCATATTAAATTTTAATATTGTAGTTAAAATTTTACCCTCAAATCAAATTAACTTAGAAAATTAATGTTTTAGATCCATTTGAAGGGATCATATCTAACAAGTCAGTGAGTGTGAGTAAAATTTAGGTATCTTGAGGTATGGGGTCACAAGAATTTAAGCCTTGCATTATTAAACTCTAAATTATAACTAATATTTGGAAGCAATTTTTTATTCACAAAGAAGCATTCCAAACTACAAAATCTGGTTGAACTTTTTCATAACTTCCACTTCTAAGAATTTTCATAGTTATATTTTCTACAACATGTCAAATTAGGATATTACTAATAGAATTTAACTATATAATCATTGAATCAAACTTATTGAATTAAATCTGAGAAGAACCTAAATTTTTTTACTTTGTGTATTGAATTCTATTGTGTATAGTGTTTGAAGAAGTAAACTATTTTATTTTTATGTGTAAATAAATTTGTGAAAGGATTTTTATTTAATTTGATTTTAGAAGGAAATCTTGTTCACCATTTTATCAAATCCACATGAGACTAAACGTTTCAATTCCATTGTTGGAGGGAAAGTTTAACTCAACACCTTTCACCACACTAATTTCACTTAAAATGAGCCTCTTGAGAAGAAATAAAACATCAGATTCAATGGGAAATGGTTTTGAAAAGATTAAAATTTGATTCCTAACTGCATTACTTTATAGAGAAAAATACTTTAAAAAAGAAAAAAGATACTCACAGAGAGGATTGAGAGTATTTGTCCCTTAATACACTATGTAGAGAGTGGATTGAGAGTTTTTGTCCCTCAATACAAGATGTAGATAATAGGTTTCGGCACAAATATGGAAAGAAAGCTCTAGATTTTGTGTTAAAGTAGCCATACACATAGAGGAAAGGGCACAAATGAGAGAATATCAACATATCAAGGTAGGATTTCATATATTTTGCATGTTTCATTTTCCTCATTCAAGAATTTTATAAGGAAAAGTCATCAAATTATCAGATGCTTACTAAGTCAATGCTAAAATATTATAAAGTTGCTCTACCAATACTATGTAAATTTTACAATTTATACACCTGTACCCCAAAAAATTATTCATGTCTTGTCTTTGATAAAAGTGAACCATAAATGGTCATCAAAGTCAATTTGAACTCCTAAAATTCTAGATTAGTCCTAAACCTTATAGGTGATATCATGGGCCCTTCCACACTCACATTAGAACACTCCATGTTCTCTTTATGTTGATAGAACTTCTCACATCATAACTCACAACTCTAGTCACTATCCAAATCTCTTCCTTGATACGATCAACTATTTAAGACTCCTCTACTTATCATAACCTCATAATCCCTAGCTTTGATCACAACTTTTGAATTACAAACAACATTCCTCTATTTTGTAGCTCCAAATTGCATACTCTTGATCACATCACTCACACACCATCTCTTAGCCTCTTCCAAATGAATACAAGCATTAAGACTTATCCAAAAAATCTCTATGTACTCCCATAATAAGCAACCACTCATAACCCCTTCAACAACTCACTAAATATATTCTACTCTAATTACATGGTCTTCACTCCTAATCCCATTTTCTGATCATATACATAATCTCTCCTTCAATAGTATCATATTTCATCAATTATACCTCTTACTACTCACAAAATCTACCTTGATTTCATTCATTCTTATTTCCACTCAATAGTCAACCACTCATGGCAAAACTTTGATCCCAACATCTGATTATAGACATTTCCCATGATTAATTTATAGTCCCAACCTTGACTAATTACAAACCCTCCTATGACAATACTCTTAATACTTTGTGATTACACTTGACAATCCAAATTACCCTTTGTACACCCAAATCTATATTGTGACATATTCTATATCCTTAAGGATTCAAACCTACCCCAACTAACAACTCAACTCAATCTTTTAAATTAGTGACTTTGAACTATGACTACCCCACTTATTACTAACCCTTGTCTTTATTGAATCTTGTATCTTAGATCCCTACATTCCCATAAGCAATAAGGAATCTTACTGTATCTTCTTAAATAGCTAACACACCCAACCAATCTCTACATTACACCTTTACTAATGCACCAAATCAACCTACTATCCATTGTGATAGTCATACCTTTGTTTGCTGAGATAGTCACAACTTAAACTCAACCACAGTGCCGCTTTGCCTAAAAAACACAATGACACTATTAGAATCCCTTAACGCTTTAACACTCCATTCTAAACTATAGACTTCTTCCTCTAATTAATCTTGCAATTAGATTAATGACCATGACCTAGATGTCTTAGTTTGAGATGGTTTAAAATACCTTTTTTTTATTGACAACATGTTCTTTCCTTTGCATGGTTTCCTACTCATAATTAGAAGACATAATATAGAAATTTTTCCTTCTTTTAACCAATCATGGGTTTTTTACACACCCAAACAAAAATTATACTTTTCATAAGATTACTAATTACCTTAAGGAGGGCTTGGCAATTTAAACAAAAACTTGAATGCCTTCCTTAAAAACTATATGAAGTTAAATGAAACAAAAACCAAAATAAGAACATGTAGACCTTCGTTAAACCCTAAAGACAAAAGATGTACCCAAATGATTCCATACATTCAGATTTGGCCTCAAAAAATAGTTATACTAGACAAAAAAATAATTTATGCAAAGAACCAAAACTTTATTGATTGTAAGCTTGATACATTAACTTTTGCCCTTATTCTAATTTCTCTTATTTAACTTCTTTAGTATTCTCTTCCATTCCTGTGGGTTGTTGACTTGCACCATCCTTCAAAGGTTGGTTTATGCGAGATTGGTTTTTCAGTTAGAGTTATTAATTTGCTAGTTTTTAAATCTTTTTAATTTTGATCTCTTATGGCAATTGATATTTGTTATTCATTTGGAAAAGTATTTTTAATAGAGTCAAGTTCATTGAAAATGCAACTTATTTGCGAGTAGCAGATTTAGATGATGAGCTACAAAAACAATGGGGATAAGTTTTAGACTCATGAAAATGAAAGCCATGGAAGCCGTATCTTTTATCTTAATAGCATGATTACTTCAACTCCATACTTGTTCTCAAGAGAGAGATATTTTCTAAGAGTTCATGAAGCTATAGGTAAGGACTATTTTCATATGAATTTTTGGGATATTTTTAGGGAAAAGTAATTATTAGAGCTTCTAGTTTGTTTCTATATTTGTAGAAATTTCTCCTACTGGAGAATAACACAGTTTAGATGGCTTAGTGGAGATCATGGACGAACCTATTGGTGTTATTAGAGAGATAAGATAGAACATGAAATTGGAAGGTAAATAGTTGTTTTCCTACACATCCTTGCAAGATAGTTTTGGAGTCAGACATGCATTCATTTAGTTTTTTTTTTTTCTTTTTTGCTTTTAAATCACATTCTTGAAATTGATTTAGATTTGAATTAAGGAAGAGGAGATTATATCAAGGGAGTGAACAACCATGCTTTTATGGACATAGTTTCCCTACTATTTTCTAGGATAATTTGACTATTGGGATTATTTGATTATGTAAAGTTCATGTGCTTTTGAAATTATTCCAATAATCAAATTAAATTTGTAGGAAAAATGAATAGATATTCCCAAGCAATTATAACATGCTTATGTTTTTGTTTTTACATCTTTCTTAAAACCTTCCTAGTGCATTTAGCATTCATGTTATATTAGCACAAGTATTTCATTTAGATTTTAGAATTCAATATGCTATAACTGTTGTGGAAAAATAGTAACCTACCAAAAATCATTTTGTAGTCCATATATCGGGTTAAAATACTATTAACTTATTAATTTATACTTTTTTTTATAAGTTATATTCCTCTCACATAAATATATAAGGTCAAAGTATCCATTAAATTACCAAAAATATCATGTCCATACATTGGGAGATAATTCCATTGTGATTGACTTCCACCTTAATTTGACTAATATCTATTGCAAGGATTAATGTCTATCACTAAAATGCCCCCTTTTTGTAAGTCCCCAAATCTTTTCCCTAGAATCACAAATTTCATGAAAATAAGAATCGTAAGATGGTTAGATATATAACCTTACCACTTTAAAAATGCCCTTAATAAGGTAAATCCAAATTTGTCTTGCAATCCCTAAATAGGGAGCATTGCATATATATATATTTAACTAAATTGCTATAGTAATACAATCTTCCTCAACCATTATTAATTGATAATATGAAATATATACTATCCTACTCTTGGGAGTAGCCACAGTGTAATACCAAAATTGGGGTTTGTTGGGATGGTGAGATGTTGAGATGAGTTTTTAGGAGGGGGAACAAAGGACGTCAATTTTGGGATGGTGTGACGATCACTAGGGGATGGTGGTGGGGAGGTGACAAGGAAAGGATGTGTGTTGTTTACTATATATAGAACTTAATATGCTACAACTAAAATAGGAGAAATAATGCTAGTCTGCTCAGAATCAGAATAAGATATCATTGGCATACTTCATCTCAACAAAGTCCTGCCAACGATCTCATAGAAGGAGATTTCTAATAATATTGGGATGCTTCTAGAAGTGTGTAGTACAATAGCATTGGGAAAGAATACTAGTGTTGGTGACCATGTTGCAAGACTATAACAAAACACTCAATAAAGAATTTTAAAGGATGAAAAGGCTATCTAGCATACCAAATACTAGAATCCATCTTTAATTGCCAAACAACATTGCAGAAAATAGAGTACTCAAAATTTTAGTTCTAGATTATTTCCAGGTAAATTCAATCTTTGAAACCATCATCACAGTCTAAAAAAGCCCAAAAAAATTGTACCTATTGCAATATCAAATACACATTAAAGAATAATAACAAAATTTATATAGTTTAAAAATAAATTGAACACATTAAAGAATAATAACAAAATTTATACAGTTTAAAAATCAATCGAACACATTAAAGAATAATAACAATTTACTTTCAACATATCCTTATTGAGTGTATGTTCATATGTTCCACATCAGTCAGTGAATTTGAATAGAATTAGATATTGAAAATTTATAGTAATAACTTCAAAGCATAATTTATTGAAATAACCTAAGCCCGAATGGAGTACCAGCAAATGTGCAACTTGCCACCATAAAAAAATGGCAAAAAGTCACAACTTCTTGTGTTACTTTAAGTCTTGCTCATTAATTTTTTTTTTAATATTGTAAAGTAGTTTCCATGTTGAAGATGGGCTCAAGATGTATCAACCTTGCTTCAGAAGATGGTGAATACATCTTGAGCCCATCATCAGTATGAAAATTTGCATTCAATTGTAACTAGTCACATGGAGATGTCTAGTCATTTAATGATCACACCTCTCCAACAACTTCACTTCCCAGTCTAAGACCTCATTCATTCTAAAGTACATTGGTCCCCCTAACTTTCCACCACCAGCCAAAATTTTGTAGGGGTGGAAAGTAAAGATTATTTCATTTTAATCTGAAACCCTAGGTAAGTGAAGGTTTTGAAACTTTCTGCACTAAAATGGGAATAGCTTTACTAAAACATAGTGAAATCCCTTCAAAATAGCTATAATAGAAAGCTTACTCTATACACTAGACAACAATTCTAATTTGATCCCCAGATGAATTTGTACATGCTCGTACACAATACAAGATTAGTAGATTTGACAAGGAAAATGAAAGCTTATTTGCTTCTTCTCATCCAAATCTTCAACAACCCATGCCTCTCAACCACTAGAGGCCCATATAGGCTTAATTCAATGTCCTTGATTATCTTCAACTAGATTTCAAACCAAATATGATCGTTGGAGGTGAGTTGCACATTAGGTGCAAAAGTTGCATAATTGTTGTCAATGTTGTCATGCAACATTTTAACAACATTTTACATCTCTTAACAACATTTTGCATTTGACATCCTATCAATATAGTAACATCACAAATTGATCTTTCTTGATCCAAAAAATCATTAGAAACCTATTCGACCCTCTCCTAAACTCCTATTGACCCTCTCCTAAACTCCTATTGACCCTTTGACTAGATTTTACCAAGTTGGCTTATACATGCCTAGTACGTGACCTTACAATTGGGTCCAAATTACTAAAAAAATTTAATTGTTTCTTAAGACCTTATTACATCAAAATAAACTCATGATACACCATGAGCCTTCAAGTTCCTCTAAATTTTCTATGAGATGCCTCTGTACCATACTCCCCAAGTAGATGAATCTCAAGTCGCACTTAAGATGGGCTCTTCAAGGTTGCTTATGTGCTTCTTGATATCATTCATATCCATCCAGACTACTTCTTTAGGTAATCCTTTCCACTTAACTAGGTATAGCTTATATGTGTTCTTCATGGTCTTCTTTACAACTTTTTTGTCCAAAATACACTCAAGCTTGAAGGGTTGGCTTGGAGGAAGATCCTTCAACTATTCCATATCATCTTGTTGTGTAAATGATGTAGAGCATCATGCAAAACCAAAAAATCAATAGGATCCATGCTTATCCCTTCAAAATTCATTTAATAATTCCATTATTATAAGTCTCAAGAGGCAAAACAAAACACTTTCCAACACAAGTCTACCAATACTTCACCATTTGCATAGTCTGATTTCTATTCCATAGAATATCATTCATAACTTTATTTTATTCTATTTTCTTGCTAAAAACTTTAGATTAATTAGTTTAGAATTAGTCCTTCTAAAATATATCCAAATTTGAGCTTGATCCAAAAAACTAGTTACAAGTTATCATCTGTTTATCGAGACCCAATTTTGTTGTCAAAAATAAAAAGTAAAAACCCAAAACCTTGCTTGGGGCATCTGATATCTTTCTCAAAAAAAATCCAAATGAAACAAAATCAATTTCTAATTCATTTTTTTAATTCTAGTTTCATTATCTATAAGCCATATATTTTTCCCATTCATAAATCATTTTATAAGCACAAATCACTTCCTACAACTCTAGTGGAGATCTTTAAAAACCAGTTTCCACTCAAATGTATATAAATTTCACAAATATGGACAAAAAAAACTTGAAAAGAAAGGGAATGAAATTTAGTTCACATATCTTTCCAATGAATATTATTAGAGGTCCTCATTCTCCAAAATGTGTCTGTACCAAATGTTTCATTCAGATTGTGGTCAAGCAGTTTCAAATCTGCAGATAACAACTTTGGCCAAATCTGCCATAACTTATTCATTTCTCAATATAATCACTCCAAACTAGAACAAAATGAAATATCATTCATATTAATTTAAATAAATTACACTTTTTACAAAAATTTTAGGATTCACAGGTTTGTACAAGACCTGGAAACCACATCAAAATAGTTAACACCAATCAAAACTGCAAGTTATGAAGATTTCAATTGTTTGAAAATGATCTTCCTCTTCTCATTCATTCAAATCTAATTTGGAATGATCAATAAAATGCTTTATAGTGTTTGTGGTGCTTCACAACTTTCCAACCACCTTTTAAACCAATAATCCTTCCCCTTACAACATTATGCACTTTATGCATTTCTGCATTACAAATTTTTATGTCATTGTGACAACTTCACAATTTTAACTCCAAACTTAAAAATTATTTGAATGGACACTTGAATCACCCTAAAATGGACTTACTAAAAATTTTATATCAAATTTATCCTTTATTAGATATTGTTTCATATTTTGATCTTCTTGACAAAACTAGGACCTTAACATGACAATATTAACAATGTCATACAAATGGCTTCACATAGCCTTTATATATCAACTAAAATATCTCACAAATGAATCAAATATATTTTCATATCTGATCTAATGACTCTTAACCTCATGTAGCTTGGGTGCTCCTACACCAATGTCCCCTTCTGACTGTAGTATAATCTATGCATATCCTTCAATGAGCTCTTCACTCATTTCATATCCCATGGGTCCAATAAATTTTACTCTAAGTTCTATTTCCTCCATAAAAATAGTGTTAGTCTCTACCATAAAGCATATTTCATCTTCATGGAACACTCATTACTATCCCAATTTGTTAATAAGGATTCAAATCTAAAGACTACATTCTTAGATTTCTTTAGTTTCACAATGTTATCCAATAGTTGTATTCTAATAATTTTACAAATGTTCAATTTTATTTTCTCAACTTCTATCACATATGTTGTATGCAAAAATCTTATTGGAACTAAGTTAACTCTAGAACTATGGTTCAACTTGTATCCTATAATTTTTTTTAATATTATGATTCCAATATCCTTAATCAGGTCAACTCTTATGTTCCTTCCATCAAACTTAGTTTTCAAGTTGGTTTCAACAATCTTCCTCACATTCCTATCATTTACTAGATTAAATACTTTATTGCTTAAGCCTTTGATATCATGTTTTAGGGCTTCTGCAACTTCACACTTCAAATGCTTCACTTTGCACTTGAATTCACTATCAAATCACTCACAAATTGATCCAAACTCTTTGTATGATCAAATGGTACTCTCAATATTTCTTGCAATCCTTAAATCATTTCAAATCTAACTCCACATTAAATGCATATCTACTACAAATTCAAAAGTTATCATTGATTAACAGTATACTTGTTTTCTTTCGTACGACTTCCTATAATCATACCAATGCTTGTGCACTTGACCATAGCTTCCTTTCTATATCTTATACCTTCTACTAACTGTGCAACTTCTAACTTCATTTCTAACATTAGTTCTGACTAAGTGATGCTTTACCTCTACTAGAAGTTCTTAATCCAAATAGGATGAGTCACAAACGATTACTAGCTTCAATCTTCCATTAGGTGTATCAAAATACTGCTCTTCTAAGACTATATGAGAACTTTTTGGATTACTAGCTTTCACAAATACTTCCTTGAATTCATCAACAGTCTCTTTAATTGCTTCCTTCTGAGTGTTGTCACTTCTTCTATTATTCAAGTTATTTTTCCTTTTATAGTTTAGATTCTTGTTGATGTTCCTTCTATCCATTCTAAAAAATCTTGTTGTGCGCAAATTTATTGCATAACTAACATACATGTGCGTTCCTTCTCTAATTGTTTTTATTCTAACTTTCAGGTGCTTTGACATTCCTTGCAATATGTCTAGGATTATTACATTTGTAACACACAATCTAATTCCTTCCTCTGTTAGGTCTTTCTCCATCATTGGATCTTCTTAGTGTTATTCCTCTATCATTTCCTACAAGGTTAGTATTCCTTAAAAGTCTACTATTTCCATTATTACTATCAAACTAAGGCTTATTGCAATCTATTGCTCTATATCCATTACCATGACAATTACAAAAATAGAAATTAGTAATTGTTCTAAAAGACTTACCTGTGCAATCTCTCTTCATATGACCAACTTCATTGCATATGAAACATTTACATTTGAATTCATGTCTAACTTCTTTAGATGATTCAACTTGCTTAGGTTCATCAACTTGCTCTATTATCTTTGGTTCATCATGTTTCTTAGACACATCAACTTATTTAGATACTTCTATAGATATGCTTGAATCAATTTTATTTTGATCAGACTCTTTAGGATTAGGGGTTTCAATAACTGGATCTGGTTCTTTTCTAACTTCAATTTTCTTGGCTGATTTTTCAATAAGATATCATAAGAAGGTCTCTGGTGAAATATTTTTTCATCAATTTTCTCACTATTGGAATAAAGCTTCTCTAACTTCTTTTTAGCTTGTGTAAATTCTCCTTTCATAATGGTATTGTACTTTTATAGTTCTACATGCTCTATTTTGACAGAATCTAATTTAGATGTTACTTGAGTCAACTGGGATCTAAGATCCACATTTTTTAGTTTTCAAGTCTGGTTCACTCTTATTGTCATCTTTCTTAAGACTCAAGTTCAACAATTTTGAACTCATGTTTCAAGATCTCATTTTATTTCTTAAAGATTTCTACTTCATTGTTGTCACTAATATGTTAATTTTATTCCTTTCTAGATTTCAGATCATTGATCTTATCTTTTAGTTTACCAATGTAGACTTTTGCATCTTCATACTTATCTTTTAGGTTATCTCTTTCTTCTATAAGAAGATGAATTTGCTCAAGAGCTTCTTCTATATATATTTTTTCAATTTTTTCATATTCATAGGGATCTTACTTAAGCAATTAAGCCTTTTGTGAGTAACTATGCTCTGATACCAATTGTGAGAAATAGAAATTACTTTTGAGGGGGGGGGGGGGGGGGGGGCGGCTGAATCATTATTCTACAAATTGTTTCCCACAACTGAATATTGTTAATTACTTTATAACTTGCATATGAAAGTAAACTAACAATGATAAACAATAAATATAACCATATAAAAAGAGAACTCATAACACCTTTATTTTTTAACTAGGGAAACCCTAGACAAGGGAAAACCTTGGTGGGGATGATACCCACAAGATGATTCACTAAACAAAAAGAAACTTGTTAAGGATATTGACCCTATTAGGAGTCTATCAATTACATATAGTGTGGCGAGTCCTTGTTAGAGGACTAGGCCTTGCTAAAAGCCTCAACCTTGATAAGTAGGAGATAATTTCCATAGCAAGTCAAATTGTGAATTAAAACCTTCACCAAGTGTTGTGCCTTATGAACCATTTATTAGAAATGCCCTTAAGCTCATTAATTGACAAGTAGGAACCTAGATCTAATGAGTGCTAAGTGTTCCATTTATTCTCATGAGAGATGGATTCATGTTGAATCACCACTCATGAAACATGGGTTAATGAGTTTCACTCAAAATCACATAGTTAAATCCTGATAGCAATATCATAAGCCTCAACCCTATTTGGAGTTGGTAGATCATTTACAATGTATCGAAGAAGAGCCCACTACCCTAACATGCAATTATAAAAATAACAGTCTTCATAAGAATAGATATACATACAATACTATCTTATTATTGAATCTCACACTTGCTCTAATTACATTAGATTTTGCATCACATAAGGCTCACACATCATATATACTAGCTTCAAAATAGTTTGCATCACATACACATCATCACATATTACACTCTTATCTATGCAAGATATGATCATCATATATACCTTACAAATTACCAAAACTCTGCTATATTGGCCTTGATGCTTTCACACGCTTGTCTAAACATAACTTAGGATGTTTACTCAACATTATAAGTAATTTTTTTTACAAAAATAATTCCTTAAGCCATACAATCTAATTTACTAACATGCTCTATTCTACTTTGTTGATTACCTAAACTGGTAATTCAACTATAACTTGCACTGTACAGTCTATACAAGTCTGCGCACTGATATACATCATCATGACACTACCAACTAACTAACATCCACTATGCATGAGATAACTCAAAGTATATCATCTATACATATCATATCTGTCTATGTACTACTGCAAACTATCTAACACTTTAGACAATTTTCTAACTCTGATTGAATAAATAAAATACCAAATATACGTTTCCATAAATGGCAACACTCAGACATCTATCTAGCCATATTGTCAACAAAAATAGATTTTTAAGGGAGAAATTGATAATTAGGATTGCAATGTGTACTTGAAAAAAGGTGTACTACAATGATTTTGATTTTGTAGTTTCAAAGAAAGATGAAAAGGGTACTATGATCTGCAACCTATTCATCGATTCAGTATCCATACTATTAGTAAACAATTTTTCCCAAGATTTTGACAAATTTAAAGGGGAAGATACTAGTAGACTAACAAATTGAATTCCTAATTATAGATAAGGAATTCTCTGCTTGAGATTTACTTTGTGTTACAAGGTGCAACTAACCTTTTATGAAAAGATAATCATTTAGTCCTCTACTGAGGGGAAATCTTCCCAATATGGATTTTAATGAAAATACTGAAAAGCTTTAAGTCATCTCATGAATACAAGATAAATGTGAATATTGAAAAACCATTTGATTTTAAACATCAGTATCATCCACATGATTGAATGTTAAAATAAAGGATAGATAGTGAAATAATATATATTCCACCTCCTACAACCTTTGAAGATTTTTAAAAAATAATTCCAAAATACATAGTAAATGTAACTTCACTTCCACATATAACATTCACCCTCAAGAATGCAAATTATCATAAAGCAAAGAATAGTATCTACTTTAGAAAGCCACATAAAACTATAGAATTTTACTTCAACTTGTTGCTAATATAGGAAATATTTTATTCAAAATTCAAAGTGTAGAACTTTAAAACAAAAGTACTTTTGTATCAGTCTACGAAGAGATGAACCCTATTAGATATTATCTATTACATATTTATATGGCATAGGGCTAGATAACTATCCAAAATTACCCCGCCAGGAGTAAATTGTCTCTTCATTAACACAACCATGTTAACTGAAATGCATAAAAAGAAATAAATAGGAGGAAACAAAATGTAGCTACCCAATGAACATGTACCATGTCAAGAAGAATTGTCCACACTAGTCACAGTTCTTGTTGCCTTCCATGTCTTGTAAGTAGTGGTAAATGTAGAGATAATTGACTAATGAGGTAAGCTGATGTATGTAATTCTCTGCTTCTAGACTTCCTTTTCCCTCTTCAATTCTATTACCTTCTCTTCATGCATCTCCAAATGTTTTAGGTTTATTATTAACATAGCCTCAGTATGAGCGACATTTGAAAATTTTTGTCTAGATGGCATTTTCTTCTCTTAGATCTCCTAAAACTTCTTCAAGACTTCATTTATTATTTCTTCCACTTGGGCTATAGAGTCATTTTCCTTACTCGTGTAATGTTTTTTGAACCACTTTAGATCACCTTGGATTATTTCATCCAAAAGCTTGAGACCATCTAAGATTTCTTTGATCTTAGTTACTGCCTAGATCAGTGCCTCATTTTTCCATTTGATACAATCTTTAATCACATATAAATTCTTATCATCTAGACCAACTATAGGGCATTTAGCTTGGAACATTTGCAATCCAAATCCTCAAATTTCCTCTATCTAGAGCACCACTTTTACCCAATTTCTTTTTTCTTTCTCAAAGCCTTCATTAATGGACTCCACCTTTTTTATGATGGCAATAGTTTCCTTTGAAGCTTTGTCCAAAAGACTTATCTATTTCACAGTTTCACTTAGGACATATTGCAACCATTCTTTAGATGTCCTTGCAGTAGCTTTACATTTATGCAAATTATCAAGAAACTATTGATTGGCCAAAGAAGATACAACCACAATTGCAGACATCTCATTTAGAGGCTTAGGTTCTAGGTGCAAGATAGTGTTGATGTATTGCACCATGCTCCTCATTGATTCTTTCATATCTTGCTTATCCTAAGAATCTTTCTAGACTCTATCTACAATCTTTTGTTTGAAGCTTCAAAAATCTTCATATCCACTGCGCGACTCCCCTTCCCAAGATGAATCCTTGATACTTGATAATCTTGAGGAGTGAGATCCTCGTGTGAGATACCTTTTGGTGGCTTGGAAATATTAGCTAAAAAATGGCCTGAACTTTTATCGAACTTTATCCTAGATTTAGTTCTAGTCTTTTCAATTTTCGAAGACTTTCCCAGACACTTGCCAACTGGGTCATCAATAGGCATCGACAGGGGTACCATGCTTCTTTTCTTCTTGATGGAAGTCTCCAACCACTTGGGTATGGTTGGGTCTTTTCCTGTCATGGGATTAAGGCAAGGGTACTTGATTGAGTACCAATGCTTTTAGGTAACTTTTGAGGATCTGATGTGTTATCAGCCATGGGAGAACTGGGAGACTACTCTAGATTTGACTTTATTTTGGTAGGATCTAGATCAACCATCATTATGTCCTTTCCTTTTCTTGGCATTGCTTTCTTAGTACTTGAGTGAGTTACCCCTCTGACCTTCCACACCTCCTTATGAACTTGAAGTTGAAGTGGCTATGAAGTTACTTCAACTTTAATTTTAGGGGAACCTACAACAGGATCATTAATACTAAGGTTAGTGATGGCCTTTGGCTTTGAGTGTGCCTTTTTGTGTTTGGCTCTTGAGTATTTCTCTGGGGCACTAGGGGTAGCTGATTTAACATTCTTTGACTTCAACCATTTTTTAGTTCTTCTCAACACTTTTGAGGTACGAGAAAGTAGATCATCTTCTTCCCTTCTAGTCCAATCAATTTCAGAGATGGACATGCATTCAATTTGATTAACATAAAATGGGTCAACCAATTCTTCAACTTCATCTTCTGTTATCCCATGGGTGTTTAGGTTAACTTTAAACATATTAATTTGGCTAACTGTCAACCTAGACCACAATCTTTTTCTAAATTCAAATTCATCAGGAAAATTAACCTAGTAATCTTCCAAATGTAGAACATGGACTAGTGAAGCTACATGCTTGAAATTATCTCTATCAAAACATGTATAATCAAAATCTTCTCTAGGAGAGTAGGGTTTGAGGCATAAGCATAATGCAATTTTTGTTAACACAACTTGCTTGATGTTTGAGCATCTATAATAACCAATTTCTATGGGAAATATTAAAGAAGATGACTTTTTGGTGCTTTCAAGAGACTCTATCATAGAAACAAACTACCTACATATCTCAAATAAGACAATGTTTTCTAAACAATAGCGTGGTAACCTGAGAGGCTCACCAAAAATATCTCCAACTCTGAGATATGTAAATTTAGGAAATTGGATATAGAAATAGCCATAAGTCTTGATGTCTTACAATGATTCTTTTGATTTCATGTCCTTGGAGCTCAAATACTAACCTTTTGAGGAATACATCAATCACCCTCCTTAATTCTTTGCAAAATTTAGTTGCATGGAGATCTTTGTAGCATTGATAGATAGTCATTTTATCAGTCCAGGGCATGTGTGGAAGTCCCTCCCATTCCTTAGATGCCACTAAAATGTAGATTAAGAAGGAAGACAAAAATAATGAGTTGAAACTACTCACAACTATCAGGCCTTTATGTAAATTTTCAATGATTAAATTAGCCCAATCAATGAATTTTTCACCTTTGACAACCTTTTGAATAAAGAGTTACATCCATCTCTTGTAGTGGAAGGCGTGGTCATTATCCTTGACTCTGTTTAAGAGTAGTACAATGTCTACAATTTCTCTAACAAAATGCTCAATAGTCAAGGGTTTGGGCAATCTAGAGCCTCCTTCAGCTAGTTTTAAAAGCCAAGTTTGAGCTACAATCATAGTGTTTCTTTCTATCACCATACAGGCATTCTGCTTCCTCAAATGTTTAGGGCTCATAATGTTCTTTGTGAGGAAATCTTTAGAGTTGAATTGACACTAGCCTTGTTTATCCTAACCAACACCTCTCCAAAAACCTTCTTTGTGCACTTGGTGCTGGGGTCATAATGATTTGCACATTCAACAACCAATTCTAGACACCCTATGGCTAATGGAAGGTGGCAACTTTGAGTAACCCACTACTGGCCAATTTTTGGTATATTGGTCCAGACTAAACATTTTTTGCTCACTCAACTATATCATCTAGGTTTTTATTTACCAGGAAAGTATCCTAAATTTTGGGGAGGGAACTCAAGAGGCATGGATTTTCTAGCTTAGGCATATTAGGGTGGAAAAGCGTCATGGTTTAATTTGAAAGAGGAAGATTTATAGAGATAAAATACAATACTTTAAATGAAAACTAGGGACGATAAAAATTACAGAGTAGAGGATAATGCACTTACAGTTCTTGACAAAGCTTAACCTTCCACCTCTTTTGCTTACTAGTCGATGTCAAGAGCTCAAAATGATTAAATGAACAATTATATTAGCTAGATGGGTAATTTTAGGAAATTATTTCTTGAAAATCTTAGGACAAATATGAGTGGGCAAAGGTATTTATAACAAGTAGGTTGACTATACCTGACAAGACTCGTAAGGTTGTTTGTAGTTAATACCCCCAAATTTGCACGTAGATTTATATCTCATAATATCACAAAATCTTAATGCCATTTTCCCATAAAACCAATCATACTTTAGAACAATTTTTCTTAGCTATCATATTTATTGCCTTTCATGTCTTCAAGATTGCCACTGGGTGGGACCCAATTCTTGCCTCACAAATAGAGTTCATGATTTCTAGTACATTACCTGCGAGAAAATAAGCAAATGTTAGAAAATTACAAAGTTGAGGTTGAAGTTGAAGTTTTGAATCAACTCCTACTTCAACTTCAACTTTGAGAATATGGACTTGGGTTGACGAATAAAGACTTTGCTAGGGTGATGAAAAGTGGGTGGAGCTGAACTTGAACTTGAACTAGGTTAAAACTTCAAGTTTGAATTCAAGTTACAAAAAGGACTCTTGGCCAACAATATTGCACATTGCCAAAAAGTGGGGGTAACACATACCATGTAATAAAAAGGGATTCTTTTTTATGGGGGTTTGCCTCAATAAAACTCTAGTTGAAGAATTGACCTTGAATTTAAATAATTGAAACACCATGAATGTAAAGTAAATGTACAAATTCACCTCACAAAAGTTAGATCTCTTAGATTGAATGCAATGTGCCTACTTCACCAATGGATTTAGACCAAGAAGATGAAGATAAATAGATGTAGAATATGCAACAAAGGATCTTGAATGAATTTTATAATATCTTAAGTATAAACTCCTTCAATTTCTTGAATGCTTGAATCATTGATCTTCAATGAATGAATTCTTGAATGAATGCTTGAAGACTTAAAGGCTTAAAACTTGAACACTTGAGATCTAGAGCTTGTGGATGCTTAAGAACTTGAGAGAAAAATGTTGTGATGCTTAGATCTAAAAAAGGGTCAAATGGAAGTGTTTATATAGAGATCAAAATTGAATTACTCATGCAAGATGATGGACCTAAGCGTTAACACCCAAACATCCTGTTGAGCTATCATTTTTCATGATGCTTAATGATAGGAATCCTTTCAAACTCCTCTCTTGAAAAGTTAATCTAGGATCAACTCCAAGGTTCTAGGCAATCTTGTGACCTATTGTAATCTGCTCAGTTGAAGATAAATATGAGTGTTCACAATGAGGCCTTTGCTAGTTCTTTAAAAAGTTTGGATAAATTTTTTGAATCTGCTTGCTATCTCAAAATAACAACCACAAATTAAATATATTCTTTATTTTTTTCTATTTTATGATGAATGCAATCTAACTATATAACTTATGAATTCCCAATTTAACCAAGAGGTTAGTAAAGCAAATAACAAAGATAGGGTAACAAGAGGTTTAAGAAAATAACATGAAAGTAAATTCCTAATAGATATAAGGCACGTAAACAATGTGTCTATGAGTTAAGCCTTCGAAAAGATCAGTGGGTAACCAATGAAAATAGGAGGAGTGCTTCCATAATTCCACTGATGCAATCATCGATGGGAATTCAGTAACCATAAAATGTTTCACCATTTATCAAATCACAAGGCCATGAAAAGTGCACTCATGTGAGACAAAAAGCTATTCATCGAACTAAGTACGTTAGTGGAATTTATAAACACTAGAATTAAAAAGTTCATACAACCAAAACAATGCAATAAAACTATTGGCTCAATTACATTCCATGAACATACATTCAAAAAATATAACACACTTAGGCAAGAATCACTACACTCCAAATACAAGCACCAATAGCATATATTTTCACATCAAAATAATGGCGACCTTAAATACATCCTACATTCTTGAATTTATAAGAAATATTCTCCTCAATTTGTGTTGAGAGTGAGAGATATCTTTATGTAAACATATGCTTCTAAACTAATAAAACAAATCTATTTATATACAAACTAAATATATAACTAGTGCTAAGTAGGACTCCATCCATATTTATATCATTAAATGGATGCATGAGCCTTTACATGTCTTAAAAAAATAAAACATGAGAAAATAAGAAGAAGAAAGCTTTTAGATGATGTAGGAGTGTTTGGAAGTACCAAAAATAGAAGCTCCATGTTCACTAGGCATCTATAGGAGTTAAACTACTATCAAAATGCGTTTCCAATGCATGGAAAGCTCTAAATTTAGAATTGGTAGCTAACTATTTGTGCACCTCTAAATTCTTCAAAAATTTTGGCACACCTCTAAAAAAGTGCACCTGCACACCTAGTGCACCTTGAAAGTAGGTTCAAAAAATACCAAAATTTCACCAAGTGTCAAAACTGAAATTTTGGCTTCTGGGTTTTGTTCCCCTTTATACTAGAGCTATGCCTGGGTATTTTCCCTTGAATTTCTCAATAATATTAGTGACTTGAGCTGCATCAGGAAAATCTAAGGCTTCAAATTTGTCCTTTACTTTCTACCTATAGTTGCCCACCTTAATGCGAGTCTCTACAAAATCTCTAATTTCACATCTAAATCTAACAATGCTTCTTCGGTTCTGAATTCTTGTCTGATGTCATCATCATTAGAAGCTTCTTTAAAAGTCTTTTGAAATTGATCAACTACTACCTCTACAACTATCAATTTATCCCTTGCATCATCCTCAAAAATATCTAAACATGCATCACTATAATGTTTCTCTTCCTCCAAAATTCACTCTTGGGCTTGATCCTTGAGCTTGTGAATCTCCACATGTAATATTTCCATTACTTTATTACCATCCACAATCTTCTCTATCCTATCATCAATCTTATCTAATTCTTCTATCGTATATACCTCCATCAACATCTAATATGTTCGGCCTTTAATTGACTATAGTGCTTGTAAGTCCCTACCCCAAGTATGTACTTCTTCCATCAAACCAAAATCTTGATTAAAAATGGCCACTAGCTTATCAACATTATCCTACATATGGTGTAGTAGCTTAAGATTTCCCTGTATAATATGTACACCTTTCTCTTCAAAAATTTCTCTTCATTACTAAAAAGCTCTCAAAAATGGATCTAACGACACTATTCCTTATCCCTTTTCTCCAATGCTATGTTCAAAGTTTCCTCAGGATTTGCAAGATCTAAAGGACCAAAAACTTCATTTAGGTATCTTTTTAGGATCTCATTTTGTCTCTGAAGTGTTATCAATTCTACCCCATCCTATTCTAAGTGCCTAAACAACTCTTTAATTCTCATTGTCACCATCAACTTAGTTATGTCCAATGCAGGTTTCCCAAGCATGACCTCCTTGATCTGATAATCTCTTAGAGTCAATTCTTCAACATTTGTATGTAGAGGAGGGATAGCCACATGAGAAAATAAGTCCTAGTTTTGATCACTCAAAATGAAGGCTAATGCCTGTGTATCCTTTGGTGGTGACTCATTTTTCTTAAGAACTGAATTCAATCAATCCCATCCTAATCTCTTCCTCAGAAGTGAATTGTTGCCTTTTGTTTCTAATGACTTATTTTCTCAATCATCTTGGAACATTCTCTATCAGGGATTTTCCTTTTGAAGATGAGGGAGTTTTCTCGGCTATACTCTTCCCCTTATCACTCCTCTCTGGAGTCTCCTCCTTTTGTGAGAGATCCACATTGGGAGTCTCTATGTCCGTGGAGTCTATAGTTCTCACCTCTCTATCTTGAGAAGTTTGCTAAGGTTTCTCATTTATTTGTCCTTCCTTTGATACTTCATTAGTGGATACTTGCTGTGGATCTTCCTCTCATCCTAATTGAACCTGTTCTTCTTCATTGTTTGGAGGGAGAGGAATGATTGATCCTTTATCTACACAAAATTTGACTTGAATGGGCAATGGCGGAGCTACTTTGGGCCCTTGTGGCTTAGGTAGAAACTAACTCCAATCCTCCTATTGAGGTTGATTAATTAGAGTGTCTCTTATTTTTCCTCCCACCAATTTAGTGCCAACCAACATAAAATCAAAATCTGACAACTTGAAGACATCAGTCCCTTCAACATCTTGCTCATCAATCCATTGCTATAGTTCATCTTTTAATGTAGTGGATTGAATAGATTGCTCAAGAATGGATGACAGTGTAATTGTAGAGCTTCTTCTCCATTCCAAATGTGTAGCTCGAGCAAGATAGGTTCTTTGGTTCAAAGGAAAGTTATCTTCTTCATCCTCATTATCTTCTTCTTCCTCTCTTACTTCTAGTATAACTTCTAGGACTAATGGGAAGGGAATAAGTCTCCTAATGACCTTTAGTCTCCTCTTGATTGGAGTCTTGATCTTTCATCTTTTAGGAGTTGATGGGGAGGCTTCTAACTCTTGTTGAGGTGGAGACACCTTTTTTACTTCCATTTTAGCTCCTCCTTTCCCTTGTTCAGTTGGTGGCACTTGAGGATTGTCTTGGGTTGTGTAGCTTCAATATTTTCCAGCCCTTGTACATTTTCTATACCTAGCTATGGAGGTTCTTGAGTTGCTTTCTCTTCTGGCTTGGCTTGTTGAGGAGAAGTTCTCTTCCTCTTACCTTTACCTTTCTAAGCCCTATAACATCCAACTTGTTTGTCAAGTAGGTACATAGTTTCTAGCCTCACAGGGGACTGAGATATAAAGGTAGGTACTGTAACCTTAGCTCCTTGACCTCTTGCTAGGTAGGCTTGAGCATGGAAGACTACTGCTTGAGGAACTGGATCCAACTTGAAAGGTCTTTTGATCAAATCCTTTGTCAAATTGATGACATGCCTAGCCTTGTGATTGATGTCTGAGTTTTCTTTGCATTCATAATAGGTCGATCACCAATCTTGTCCCTATTGAACAATATAGATCAAGAGTATCTTGAGTATCTTGTTGCACAACCTTTAAAGAAACCTTAATCTTCAAAGCATTGGTTGCCAGATAGAGAGTCATCCTACAATAATCCCTTATACAGATATCATAGTTGTCTATTGCATTCATCTAGTGGTCTTCAATGGTATTTTCATGTTGAAATGTCTTACTAGCCAGATACTATACCCTTCCAATGTTATCAAAATAGGGTTGAGGAGGATTATATTCATTCAAAGGATATTGGTCCCATTCAAACTCAAAAAATGGAATATCTTGTCTCTGGACCACATTGAATGTCTTATAGTAATAGGCTACACCCATGTTATTTTGTGTTGCTTCCTAACTCTGTCATGTGCATAAAAGAGTTCTCAAGTGATCTCTAGTAGTATAAGTTTGTCACTAGGATACCTAGGGAGCTTCTTAGGATTGAGAGTGGTACCTGCTACCCTTAAATAAGTGAATGTTCAATACTAGATGTAGTAGGTTCCAACCTTTGTAATCTTATCCGCTGCCTCATCTGGCATCCTCTTCAAATAATCCCCTTCAATGAACTAGATAGTTGAAAATATAAATGCATCATTCACTATCCTATATTCCTTGCTATGCTCTAGAAGCCTTTTTTTCACCAACTGGGGATAAATTATATATGGCCATGCATTTGGATCTTGCATACTACCCTTTTTGTACAATCTTGGGTAGTCTGTTGCCCATGCAGCTAACAAGTATACCAAATATGATGTCATATAGAACTTACAATTATTCTTAACTACCACCATTTGCTCACCCAAGTTCTCACTAAGAATCATCCCAAATGATTGGCATCTCCATTGTTTTGATAGTCTTAATAAAATGCACCATCCATATATTTAGGTGTCCCAATGCTGGAAACCCCATGACTCTACTCAAGAGTATGATAGAATATCCAATAACTTTCTTCTTATAACCTCTTGTCATGTCCACTTTGCTTGCTTTATGCCCTAGAGGAGTCTTTTCAATAAGGTATAAGGATTGGATGATTTCAAAAGCTTCCTTTACATGTTACCTGTACCATCTTTCTACTTAGTGATAGGTCAATCTAATGAACTGATCTGCTCTTGGAAGATGGAACACCTCTATGTTTTTGGGTCAGAGATCCAAGATGATCTCTCCAATTATGCTCTTTACAACCCTTTCTTCAGAAACATAGTTCTTAGTGAGTGTCATGATCTCTCTAAGGACTATACCAATGTTGGATGTGATGCTACACTAACTAGTCCTGATTAGATCAGAGCATATATCATTGGGGATCTTTTGGTAGGTTTGTTGCACAATACCAAGAATGCACTCAAATTTGTATGACCCAATTTGGTGTCCTGAATCTTTGAATAATTGTCTTGAAAGTGTGACTTGGCTAGAATACCTTGAAACTTGAACACCATGAGTTTTGGGACCATATTTGCCGCTAGGGAGGAAAATGAAGATGCCATTAAATTTGCACAAAAATGTCTATTAGTCTGGAGTCAAAGAAAAATCAATTAAAACCAACCCTAATATTGACACAAGAAAAACCCAAAAATTGTAAATGATGAAAACATCTAAAAACTTAATTTTAACCCTTAAATGTAAAAAAAATACCACACCTAGCACACATGTGAGGTGTGCTAGGTGTGCCTATCCTTAGCAACCTTTAATACATAAGGGTGCATACTAGTGCACCTTATGGGGTGCACTTGGTGCGCACCTCATGAGTCATTTTTTATGTATTTAGGAGTATAAAGTGTGTAATTGTGCACCTATGTGTAGCTGTGCAACTAAATAGGTGCATAGCTGCGCACCTTTATTAGTGTTTTGATATTTCTTATCTTTGTGTGTGCAGGTGGAGCGAAGAAGGGGTGGCGCAACACCGCACTTGGACAACTACACAAGTGTGGGTCAAAGAGCTCAGAATGAGGTGAATAAAGTATGGAGGGATCGGGGGTCCCTAGGTTTTATAGACTTGGGACCCAACACACCCCTTGGTGTTGTGCAGTTGCGCTGATGCACTATTGCACATCACCAAGGGGTGATGCTTTCTTATGAATTTTGGTGCACTAGCACACCTAGGAAAGTGTGTTTGTGCACCATTCTTCTATGCAAAATGACTTATGCTCTCTAATGATGATTTCCAAATTTGGGTTTTTGAATCGGGACCTGGATTTGACCAAAAAAATTAGATAAAACCCTTAAAAGGACTCAGACCCTAGGTTAGGGATCCAAAAAGTGAAAAAATAAAGTAGGGGTCCCCATTTCTAAGTGAAGTGGGGCATGCATTATGAAACCACAACACATCCTAGAACATGAGACATAAAAAGGGAGCCAAAATAAGGCTTCATCAAGGGTGTACTACACCACTAATTATCTTATAAGGGGAAAATTGCACCTAAAATTAGTCAGGTGTGTACTCCATAACTGATGATTAAGTGCACAAACTCCATGACTATCTACTAGTACAAAAAATAATAATATGTGACTAAAATCAGTCACATGAATATTAGTTAATATCCAGTCATTTATAATGCTACTAAATTTACTACTAAACGATTTTAGTCACTTATTTGATCATCGATTTAGTCACATATTTAGTGATATATTTAATAGTGTATTTAATCACATATTTAGTTATATATTTGATAATTGATTTAGTCACATATTTAGTGGTATATCTAGTAGCATATTTAATCACATATTTAGTATATATACTCACGTATTTGGTAGTGTATTTAGTAGCATATTTAATAGTATATTTGGTCACATATTTAGTAGCATACTCAATAGCATATTTATTCACATATTTGGTAGTGTACTTGGTCATAATATGGCATGATGGAATCAAACCACCATCCTCCTACTTGTAAAGTAGGTGCTCTTCCATTGAGCTAGCACCCTTTAAAGAACACATAATAAATTATTATTTGTTTCATTTCATTCTCAATATAGCACCCAAAAAGGTTTTGGACCTGTATTTATTGAAATGGGGCCAACAAGGCAACATCTAATCTAATTGATGGTTTAAAGGATCCTTTTATTTCAAATAATTTTTCCAGTTTGTCAAACTTAAATCAGCCAGAGGAAAAGGGAGTTGGGGTAATGGATTTTAAATTAAAAATGGTGTCCAACTTGTTACTAACAATGTAGAAGTGCATGTAGTGACTAGAAGATTGCTTCAAGCATGTCATCCAAAATAGACACTCTATAGTAGATATAATGTCATTTCCTTAATGAAACTTTGCACTAGCCATTGGTATGACACTCCACTAATAGATGAAAAACCACCAATCATAAACAGATGATCCAGAAAAAGCACACACTGAACTCTTCATAATCCATACCATCCATGTACCTATCAATACAAGAATGTTTTCTTGTGCCTCATATTTGCAGTTAGCCACCTATAACAATTTCTGCAAACTTAGATGTTAACAATAATAATATAATGAGAATATTTACACCATGGTAAATAATGTAGTTGAAATATCTAAAAACTTAAATGTTACACTAAAATATAGTGAGACTATTTATATATCACTAAATAATGAAAAACAATGATGTTCTTAGTGCACTAACTTCTTCATAATTAGTTGAGATCATTCAAAAAACAAAGTATCAGGCTCTATCAAGTTTGCAACAACAAATGGTCTGGAGCTAGACAAGGATAAAAATCTCAAACTATGTCATTTAATCCCAAAAGCAGAGTTCTTGTGAAACATTATCCAAAATTTTTAGTCGATAAGTGTTTGTTAAAAATATGCAAATAAATCCCAATAAAACATCACATAAGAATAGAAATCACCAAGCCAGAAAAACAATGAACTAGTAGTATAGTAGAGCAATTTCCATGTTGATGATGGTTTCAAGATGTATTGGCAAAAGGGAAATTGGAAGTATAAAGATTCTAGAGAAAGAAAGCCTGGAAGAATAAAGTGTAACACACCTCCTTTTGTATGGGAAGTTGGCTGGTTCTCCTTTGGAAATCAAAGTAGTGGTAGTGCCTCTCCTCAAAAGGAGCCTACCAAAATAATAGCTTCTAAAAATATCAATACTAAATTCAAAAGTAAAATGATGATTTAGAACAACATCAACACCATACATGTAGAAAGAAGCTAGTTGCAAGCTTACCACTCTTTTCTCAAGCTTGGAAACTTGCATTTCAAGATTTACAAGTCTTCTACATGTATCTATCTTCTCTTCTATAGATTTCATCAGGGAAACCTGAATTGTATCACCCAAACCATTCTGCATAGAAAATTGACAAGTGTCAACATATATCATGATAAGGTACTAAAAATATTGTGATATCTTGACACAAAAGTGAGGAAGATGATCATTAGAAGAAACCTGTAAAAGTGTTCCAATGCCAATTGCAAATTTCATTCGCCCATCTTCACCTTCACCAACTTTAGTAACTCCCAAATGCAATGGACAATCCCATCCTAAGACATTCATCTCTGAAACAAGAAAATGATATGCCTGCACCATAATTATTGGGTTACTTGCTTTCATTGAGAAGACAAAGTTGTGGAAATCCAACTTTTGACAAATTCATGAAAATTCAAATACCGATTCCACCCATTTTATGACAATGGACTGTTAGAAAAAATGTAACTAACATTACTTATGAACATACCATAATTTTCTAGCAAAGTAAAATAAAATTTACTTAAACATATAATCTATATGCCCAACTTAATAGAAATAGAAGTAACAAATGAACTTATATTCCCCTAGAGAATCACCATAGTAACTCATGATCTGATAAAAAAGACTTCCATGGTTTTTCCCAATGAAAATCACCCTTCCATATTTCTTTTACTTATCTACTAGAGGAACAAAAAAAAACCTATAACAATTTGCAATATATGTAAAATGTTCAAAGTTCAAACATTTTAATCCATATCGAGCAAATATCTCAAAATACACTTGTTACTCACTATTGTAACAATAATATGAGAGAGAGAGAGATAGAGAGAGATGAAATAAATATATCTATCTTACCTTCTCAATGTGTTCCAACTCCTTTTGATAGTCTTCTTCAGTGTATTCTAGCTTATCAAATTGTGCGCATCTATCAACTGCAATAAAGATAGAATAGGTCATAGGTTATCCCCACTAAAGGAAAATGTTTACTCTAATATTTTTAATACCAAAAAATAATGTTATCCAAGATATTACATGTCCATTTAATTTGTTTTGAACATGTCACTTGTGAAAATCAGAATCATCAACAAACAAGTTATTCTTTCATGTCATAGCATTATAAGGAAAGGTAATATTTTACTTCCAAATATTGATCTCCCACTATGTAGATGCATTGGATAGGATTTGAGGAAAATAATTCTCAATTATTTTCTTCAAAATCAATCAAAAACTATCTTACAAAAATTTGCTAATCAAAACTATCTTACAAAAAACTCCTAATAATCCATAAGTCCCTTATATTTTAGTTTTTGAAAGCCTTGGACAAGTGTGTGTGTGTGTGTGTATATATATATATATAATTTCCATTCTAGCACATATATGTGTGTGTGTGTGTGTGTGTGTGTGTGAATTTACTTATAATATATTACTTGCTTCAATCCAAATGAAGCTATCTCTTAACAAGTGTGTGTTGGCTTTGATTGGGAAAGATTACTTCCATGCAACAATGGTAATGATACTAATTCAGAAGAGTACAAGGGTATCCTAATGCTAATTATTTTCCTGCTGATTTTTGTTATTTTTGATGGGTGTGTGGGATTTTTTCAATGGTTTTATTTCCATTTCTAAATTATTAATTTTATGAAAGTGAGCCAGATGGCTAGGAAGATAGTTTTCAAATTCAACAACAATCTTGCAAAAAGATTTGATTGCATTTTTAGTTGACACTTTTGGTTGCCCAACAATTATAACCACCCACAATTGATTATAACTGTTGAAAAAATCATTAAAATCATGTAAATAACTGAAAATTATTGGAGAGAGAAGAATTGAATGAAGTTGAATGAATTGCAAACAAAAAAATAGAGTTTTACTATGTTTTTGACTATTGTTTCACTTGGTGTACCCATGTACAGATTCAAATAAGAAGTCCAACTTGATAGGAAGTTGAGAAATCTTCTTATCTTTTATTTGTAACAAGTCTGAGACCCTAAGTTAGAGAATTGAGGGAGAAATCTTATCATATTCGTTGTTATTGGCACAAAAACTAGGTTACCCAAGTTTAAAATCCCTTATGTCCAAATGTAACTGTTGGAAAAATTCCAAACCTAGTTCAAATGAGAGGTAAGGGAGTCTATTATAGTTTTAAATTAGCTTCAAATCAATTGGTTATAGTTTGTGTGAGATATGCATGAAACCCTAGCTAAGTATCTCAACGTGACTAGCATAATTAATTAGGAAAGAAGCAACAATCCCCCATAACTTTGGATGGGCATCGAATCAAAGCCTAAAATTGAAGGATTGATGCTAATGCAAGTGCCCCTAGATGTCCCCATGGTACTTTTGACTAGATTCCAAGTTTGAAGGGTACTTCCACTCGATAGAATGTTTGTGAGAATAGGCTCACAAAAGTGGATTTGAGTGATAAAATCACCTTTTGAGATTACAAATAGTCTACAATGAACTCCATTACTTTAAAAATTATACATAAAACTATTTTTGTTGTCCTCTTCTTCCAAAATCTTGTTGGAACAAGTGTCACACTCCTTCCAAAAATTTTAGTTGAGACTTTTGGTTGCAATACTATCCCACACATTGCATTTATCTAGCAACATATGAAATGAGGTTCCTTACAAGTCTACACATAAATATATCTCCATACTATATAGTTCACAAATTTATGAATTGAGAGTCTCCATCTACCCCTCTGTTAAAGCCATAATTCTTCACTACATAAATAAAAATTGACTTTTGCTCAAGCTTTGCAGTACTTTTCTTGAATGAATGCAATTTTATCTCCAAATGGAAATGCTCGACTATTGTAGTCAAAAGGTCATGATTCACCAGAACTAGTGAAATTTGACAAAGATACAATGATCTGAACCTGTCAATGTGTGCCATGTCAACATCATCAAGTTATGATAATAAAGCTTTGTAGGGGGGTAATGGGATCAGAATCTGACATCGGGAAAGGTAATCTGCACCCATGAACACAACAAGCAAACAATCAATATCCAATCAATGAATAAGATGAAATAAAGTGCAAAATTATGACCAAAAATTAAATTTTCAAACATTAAATTTGTACTATACACTAGAATTTCATGCAAACATGTAGATTCTCGTACAAGATTACACATCTTTGATTAAGGATACACTTTGTTGTGTGAAGAGCGATCAAGCTATGAGTGGAAAACACACAAACATTAGGGCTTTTTGAGAAAAAGATGGGTATCCTCTACACAACGAAACCCACAAAGCCAAGTGATAAAGTACTAGCTTGGTACTTCTTTGCATGAATGGCAATTAGGCCCACATGAGGAGAGACATCCTCATGCAAAAATTAACAAGACAAAAACTTAAAATGCCCTAAAATATGTTAAAACACCTTGAAAAGTGTGAAAATTCAAATGTGAAGCAAGCTTATCGACTCATTAGATGTCCATACTCCATTCGCTGACTATGTCATCGGGAAAGCTTGAATTGATGTCTCTACATGGGGACCACCATTTTCTCCTTAGAGCTCTCTTCTTCACAAAAGCCAAAAGTAAAAATGACCCTTTGGGCCCTTATATAGGTTTTGACCTAATTTTTAAAAGTGCTCCAATTGGCATGAAAATCACCCCCTGGCTACTCTGAATCCATTTTTAGGATTAAATTCAAAATTTGACACACTTAAACAACTCAAAATTACATTTTAAAATTTCAAGACCAATGCGATCGAATGCTTGTCCATTTTTCTAATACTTTTTGAATCTTGGAATCTTTTCAAATCAAATTTCCTTCAAAATTTTCCAAATTTTTGGAAAAGGTCAACTCAAGTCAAATTTGGTCAAACTTGGTCTTTTGGACCTCAAAATCACTTCGAATCAACTCCAAATTTTCTTCTGATCATTTTGATCTCTTCTACATTCTTCTAAATCTCTGATTTCTTCAATATCTCTCAATATACTACTCTACATCACTATTCTGGTGTGTCATCTTTCAATTTTACTCCCAAGGGGATAGGATGATTACATCATTGAGTCTTCCAAGACTGGCTTCAATTCAATTTGAATCTTATGTCTTCATCACTCAGGGCATCTTATCACTTAGGGCATCTTGTTTGCCTCTATCTGGCATCTATGTCATCTATCTTATCTTGTTATCAACTGATCAATCTTATAGTAGTCCTTATCAGAGTTTGATGGATAGGTATTTAGATAGTCTAAAACTTGACACCTAAGGATCAAGACTCATTCTGAAGATGATTCTATGACTCATGATTGGATCTTGTTTTTTTATGGACTAATATTTAGGTGTTTTATCTAGACTCTTGGGAATTAAGCTCCGATCTAGAGATAATTCCAAATTCTTGCTAGGGATTAAGCTTCATTTTGGAGATAATCCTAAATCTTCCTAAGGATCAAGCATCATTCTGGGGATGATTCTAGGAAGTGTGATTAATCCTATCACCTTCTAATGGACATGTATCGAGATAATCTAAACCTTGACTCCTGAGAATTGAGTGTTATTCTAAGAACAATTCTGTGAAGTTTGAAAGTCTTTGTCTTATCAATCTCAATATCTAGGTGTTCTATCTAGATCCCTTAAGGTTAAGCTTCATTCTAGAGATAACCTTAAAAAGCTTATCAATCTTGGTATCTAGGTGTTCTATTTGGATCCCCTAAGGTTAAGCTTTTTTCTAGATATGATCTTAAAAATCTTATCAATTGGTCTTTGTATCATCAATTTTAGAACCAATCTCATTTCTTGATCTATGCCTCATACTTTTGATTTCTTTGAATCAAACATGATGGTCGCACATTCATTCAAAGAGGGTCAAATGTAATGCCCCAAAATTGGCACATTGCCATGTTAACCAATTCTAGTCTATTTGATCATCCCTAAGTCCTATTTTACTAGGCATTTCTAATTTTGATAATTGACATTTGACCTAGGTGTCAAATGCAGAAAACCTTAATCTGTATTAATCACACTATTTACTTAATTCCTAAGTATCGACTCAAATTAGCTATATTAAACCTATTGATTAAGTTTAATTTAATTATAAGTGTTCATACTTTAATTTAATTAAAATTACTTCTTTACCTAATGTACAAAGGAATTAAATGTATTTGATTTAATAAGATATCTCCTCTTTTTTATTATTCAATTAATTAAAGTTTACCCATTTATGAGGTCATATTATATTTTATTAAATTAAATATTCTCTCCAAATATTCTCTTCAGTTCAAAAATGGAAACTATGGGTGGACTAAAATTAGAAAAGGAATTTAATTTGTTGTTAACTCCTTATTTCACTCAAAATTAAATCAGTTAACTCCTTATTCAGTTAACTCCCTTTTCATAAGTAATTTTCCTTTCTGACTGAGTCTTATATTCAATCTTGATCATTCATTCCAATTGATCTTGACCATTGATCTATCCTAGGATATTATTTAAGGAGCTTTTGATTCCTCATTACAGAGGTTGAATTGAATTTGCATCGAATTAATGTTAGAATAGTTATTCATTTTCATACATTTGGTAGCTTAAATCTCTTGTATTTGGATCTCATATTAGCTTAATATGCATCCATTTAGCATAATATATAGAAGTTGATGAAAGCCAACTTCACAGCTCACCAAGATCACCTACATGCAAATAGCTTGCTGAAGAGAAATCAAAGGAGCAAGAGCTTGAAGGGAACAAAGAAAGAGAAAATATTTCACAATAGGAAAATGAAATTGCTATGTGAATTAATGAATTTACAATGAGAGAGAGACTGAATATAAAGGCCTCAAGGAAGCTTGTAGAACAATCTGGAAGGTGGTAGAAGATAAGGTTGGCAACTAAGCACTCTTCCACAAAAAGGTGAAACATGCTAGAAGGGAACAAACTCTCATGTTGTCAACAACTCATCACTACAAATATTAAATACATGCATTAACCTAAGTAAGCTTAAGTAAAAGAATAAATAATTAATAGATAATTATTTACTCTAACACCCCCTCAAAGTGCAACTTAGGGGAATGCCTTAAGCTCACAGAAACTAAGAGAAAATGCAGAATGGGTCTCGGCAACAAGGCCATGTTAGGTACCCATGAACAATGCAAAGAAATTCAACATCTGAAAATGGGGAAAGAGGGAAAACCTCATGGGAAAAACCCTCCTCCAAAAAGAGCTAAAACATGTTGAAAAAAAACATGAAGGGAGTGAAGGAAGAAAGGCCTCAACAAGACCCCCCAAGGACAACTTCCATCGAAAATGTTTCAAGAGACTCTCTCAAAACCATAAGTACAATCAACCCCCCCATGAGAGATAGATAAGACACCAAAGCCCCCCTAGAATAATGGATTCCCTAGAGAAAGAATCAAACCAATGAAACTCCAATGTAGAGGAAACAAGGGAGCAAAATAAGGGAACCTCTGAAAGAGAGGGAAAATTGGAAGGCCTAGCTAATGCTCAAAGGAGAAAATATGACGATCCTAAAAGCGAATCCCCAAGGTAGGTGTGTTGATACTGTTATGAATGTCCACTATAGAATCTACAACAAGTGCACCTAGAGGCTCGATGAATGGAGCTAGAGGATTAGGTAGAGAAAAAGAAGAATCCTACTAAAGAGAAAAGCCTTCAACTGGATGTGGTGTGGTAGTAAAAATAGGGATCTCAGGAACAATATAAAGGTTCAAGTATCTGGACTGCACCACATGATGCTCTTACTAAAGAGAAGAAGTGTGCTCTGACAATAGAGATGGTGGACCAAAGTGTGAGAAGGTGTAGAGATGGGTGGAAGGATCAACTACCTCTGTAGAAATAAGACCTCCTATTGTACAATCTCGAATGAAGACTAAATCTACAGTGATCTCAACTGTTTTCCCTGATCCACTATGTGTAATCTGAGAAATTGAGAGAAGGTTTGCAAACAAAGATGGAACATACAATACATCATTGAATATACCATCCTAAATGCTAACTAAACCTTTCCCACAAACTGGTAGGGTAGTGTTATTCCCCATGTGAATATGAGGAATGGGAGAAGCCTCAAGAGTAGAGAAGACACTATGAGAAGATGTCATATGGTGAGAAGCACTTGAATCTAGTATCCAAGGGACCTAGGAAGGGGATGTAATGGAAGCCTATAATGCATGATCCTTTCTAAGATCCAGTGTAGATGTCAAAGATGTGGAAGAAGACTAAAAGGTAGACCTCTATGAGGTAGAAGAGGATGGAGAGAAAATAGTTCTCTTTTGAAGAAGAGCTTGCAAATCTGAAATTTTTTTTCTCATAACCATCAAATCTCTTCTAAAAATAATGTGCCTCATCATGAGATCCTTTCTAACAATAGGAATAGGTAGGAGTCTGAGTCTTCTTTTTCTCCTTCTTCTTAAAAGAAGATGATGAACAAGTAGAAGGGGAATCTGATATCTACTTCAGCTTCTGCTCCTGCGCATCCTTGGCAAGCAATGCTTGTGACTGTGAACCTAGAAGTGAATCCATTTGAGTGATCTTGGATTTTTCACGAGTTAACTAATCACAAAATATCTCAAATGAAGGCATCCTGTGTCTGTCACCCAAGGCATCCATAGTGGAGTAGAAAGTGGAAGAGAAGAACTAATACTATCCCCTCAACTTTGAGAGTATAAAAAATATACACTCATCATCTATCTTGGTTTTCCCACATCCCTACAAAAGTGTACATAGAGATTTGAAATTCATCAAGAAGTCCTCAATGGTGGGTAAGTTATCAGGTGTCAAAGAAGTCAACTCTACATCAAGCTGAAGTGCCCAAAACTCATTCATTGTGCCAAAAAAAGTCTAAAATTTGAGCCAATAAGCTTGTGGAGTGGTCAAACCATCGAAATGAAATAGTAGATTATCTAAAATATTTAGTGCAGTCAATCCCATGGCCTCATCCATTTTATTCTTATGTTGACAAACCTCAAAAGGGTGTGTTAGAGTAGGTTGGTTCTCATCTAGACATGACCATAAGCCTCTTGACATGAGAAGCCTTGTCATTTGTGCCTTCTAGGTGTGATAGTTGTGTGGAGTTAGCTGGGTCACAGAAGGATTTGACATTGACAGAAGAATATAGAAGTAGAAGGGTCTATTCTGAGGTAAATTATAGAAAAGAAAATGCTCCCCCCCACAATGCAAAAGAGATCAATTAACCCCCCCAATATATGATTTGGGCACTCTATACATAGTGCGACTACAATAACCAATTTAGGGCCTATTTCTAAAAGCAATATTTCTGTCCACATAACCTATAATCTAATTGCAGATCTAGAAAGTAGACAAAAAAATATGTACTTTAAAAAAAAAAGAAACCTGATTATGTGTCCAGATGAGCCCATACAAAGCATTTAAAGTGGAAAAAATTGTGATTTACAAGTTGCAAAAAATTTCAGAAATAAAGATCTCAAATCACCTGCACCAATGTGTAGATCACACAATTCTACCCCAAAACAAAAAAAATTGCTCAAAAAAATGAGTTTGTATAAGAGAGATATCACTATTTGAAAATCACCTCTATAGTTATTTTTTCTAAATCACCGCCGTTGCACCTCCAAAAAATAAAGCAAAAAACTCAAAAAATGTCAGATTTGTTATGTCAAATCCTCTTTCTCCTTTTTCTCCAAATATTGAAAAAATATTCTTCCTCCCAATTGAAGAAAAAATCACAAACAACTAGGGTTTGTGTCTCTGAATTGCAACTTCAAAAATCCTTTAGACCAAGAAGCAGCAAGAAGGCTCTGATACCATGTAGAAGTTGATGAAAGCCAACTTCATAGCTTGCCAAGATCACCTGCATGCAAATAGCTTGCTAAAGAGAAACTGAAGGAGCAAAAGCTTGAAGGGAACAAAGAAAGAGAAAATATTTCACAATAGGAAAATGAAATTGCTATGTGAATGAATGAATTTACAATGAGAGAGAGATTGAATATAAAGGCCTCAAGAAAGCTTGTAGAACAAGCTGAAAGGTGGTAGAAGATAAGGTTGAGAACTAAGCACTCTTCCACAAAAAGGTGAAACATGCTAGAAGGGAACAAACTCTTGTGTTGTCAACAACTCATCACTACAACTATTAACTACATGCATTAACCTAAGTAAGCTTAAGTAAAAATAAAATAAAATAAAAAATAATTATTTACTCTAACGTAATATATTTCTCTTATTTCTTAGATGAACAATGCTTTGTTGGAATTACAAGTGGGAAGAGAGTAAACTTCTAAGAGGGGGGGCGGGGGGGGCACGGGCAAATCAGGAGTTTAAACTTGGACCCATAAAATTTTCACCATTCATTCATCACATGCATTAATATACTAAACTAACATGTAAAGCATATGTATCAATCATGTAAACATATAATCAAATACACACATAACACTGGATAGGATTACCCAAAAACCCTCCAAATGAGAAGGTAAAATAGGGGTGGGGATGACACCCACAAATCTTCACTACTGCAGCAATAAAGTGTATCCAAAGAAGGTTACAATGGTTTGACCATGAATCATGCTTTGTCCTATGAAAGACGTGCCCTATTAAAGGCTTACAAAGATTGTTAAGTCACACCTTGTTAGGGGATTTCAACACCCTGTTAGAAGTGTGCCTGGTTAGAGGACTTCAACTTACATACAATTAAGCACCCTGCTAAAGGATTTCATACAGTCTGTTAGGACTACTTTGTTAAGAGATTTAACTAAAATCACCTATTAAAATGTCTCAACATAGATCCTATGGTTAGCACTTACTTTCTTGATAACATATCACCTTTACACAATCTCTAATTGATCCTTCATCATCTGATGTATCAATGTTGTATCCTCCTCTTATATACTCTGTACTTCTCTAACTGATTCTACAATTCACTCTTACTTCTAAGTCACCTTGAATGCTCTACAAACTGTCTTGTTTACACTTTTCAATTCCTTCTACATTCACTGTCCTCTATCATAAAGAGTTTAGGGCTTCATCCTCCTTAAGAAGACTCTAGTGGCTTAGGGTTAGGTGTGAATCTACAGTTGAGATTCATCCATTTTGCACTTAAACCTTCCCATTTTTTGATTGGTTACATGTACTTACATAGGGAATCCAAATATAGATTCATCTTTATCTCCAAAAGATCAAAATTATCCTTAAGTCAACTTAGAAATGGTTTACATGGTTGTTTGTGCCATTTCAAATAAAAATGTCAAAACTGTATCACTTGGCATATAAAGTCATTGATGCTTGACATGCACTATATTTTTGCTTCTGACTTGGCACCTATATTTCTCAACATCCACTATTTACTTGGCACTGAGATCACTTGGTATGGTCTATCTACTTGGCACTTGAGTGACTCAGCACATGAGTGACTTGGCACTCATTGCAACTTGGCATGGTTTAATATTTACATGTTGTTCTCGGCATGTATTATTAGTTTAGAATGAACTAAGTAATTGGCTCAAGTGTGTTGACACTCACTTGTCAAAACTAATATGAGATCCAATCTCCCCCTTTGACATGACTGTCAAAATCACTTAAATATACATAATCAATCTTAATCTTCTCGAGCATAACATATCATGACTTAGCTTAGATACAAAACTTCAAAATTTTAAAATTTTGTAATAACCTATATACCTAAGAATTGATAACTCCCCCTAAGTTAATGTGTCTATTTTGTATCCAAAATATGTGCTTCTTTTTGACTTCAATGCATTATATCTGATAATCTTTCATTTGATATGCTCTATCTTAGCTCATATTTGTATCTATTTATTACTTTACTCTCCAAAATGTATATCACCCTAATGATATAACTTGTTTGTTACTATGCTCCCCCTTTCATTTCTATGTCTCTTTTGTTCATGTTCCCCCATACTTTGTCTTCCTCTCCCCTTTCTTTATTCTCCCTCATGGTGTATTTCTCCTTTCTTTCTTTTATTCTTTTTTTATTTTCCCCATTGTTTCTATCTCCCCCTTTTTGACACTTATGTCAAATAGGTTATACACTTATAGTGTATTTGTCCAAAAAGGATTTATGGACTTCCTTTATGATTTTGAGAGCTACATCTCAGTTGTCACATGCAACATCCAATGACTTGATCTAGATTGCAAGCTCGACAACAAGGTGCACTAGGCCATCTAGAGTAGAAAGAAAGGGGTCTTTCTTCAATAAGGTCTTGGCAAAACCTAGTTTCTTGTGTAGTATCTCCATGTGTGGGGTAAGGGATGCTTGTATACATGTCAATTTGGCTCTTATTCTAGCCTCATCTAATGTTAGTAAAGCTAATTGACTTTGTGTTTGGAGCAATGTTCTAAAAATTTTCTCATTTTGAGCTAGGTTCTGAGGTAGCTTAGTACTTGATATGTTAAGGTTTCTCTCCAAAATAAAAATATGGCTTCTGGTCTCTTGAGTGAAGAGTGTAGGATCACATAGCTTTGTGTACAATGAGAATATATTTTCAAGTACCTTCTTCACATCTTCAACTTTAGTTTCCAATGCAACTTGAGTCAGTGTTATCTCACTTGATATCTTTTCATTCACTTTTCCTTGAAACTTTTTCTCAGACCATTCTAAAAGTTTTGTAGTAGTATCAAGATCTTCATTGTTGACCTTTTTCCACTGTATTAGTTAGTTTCTCTATCAGTGGCTTGGTCTCTTTAGGAGTTGGCAGGTTGAATGCATCTAAAAAGATGTCTTTAATATCTTGAAGAGCTTACTTTTGCCTATGTTCTCTCTTGAGCATTTCTTGATGCTTTTTCTTCTCTAAGTCTTGCTGCAAAATGCCTATTTGTTCCAATGTCATTGTGTCATAGTCAAACTTTGGAATCATTATTTCTTCATCAAGGCTAATGTCTCCATAGTGAATTACCTTATCAACCTTTGATGAACTAGGGCTTGGCACTAAGATTTGCAATGGTATGACTTATGTGCTCAGCTTCTGAAGAACTTGTGTAGAAGGACTGTTAGATGTTGGTAGAGTTGTCAATGCTTGGATGGCTTCCTATTCCTTCACCTTAGGTGTTTGCCTATTTTCTTCAGGCTTTCCCTAATTGAACACTATGACTTGAATAGCACCTTGTTCTTGTGCTTTAGGTATAGATGAGTCTATCTATCCTATTATTTGTTGTTGACCTACAATATCTTTTTCTTCTGCCTGCTTCTTCTCAATAGTATCAATTTTAACATTTGTATCAACCTTAGTAGATTTGTCTATTGTTGTTTGAATTGAAGTTTGAACACTAGTGACTAAAGGGATGATAGAAGGTGGTTCTTGTGTGTTTACATTTTCCTTTGTGAGCTCACTTATTGCCTTTTGCAACTCTTCTACACTGACCAAAATTGGATTTTCAGAGTCTTGCTTGGAGTGTAGATTGGTCTAGAATCTTTTTCAAATCTTTTGCAATAAGTGGATTGATATTTTTAGTTGAAGCATCAAGAACATCCTTTACAGTTACATTCTTAGTAGTTGTACTTGTGTCATGAGGGGGATTGACACTCAACACTGATGTGTCCTACACACTCTATTCATTTTGCTGCTATTTAGTTGTTACCTTGTCATCAGTTTTCTTTTTAGTTTCTTCCACAACTATATCATCTTTTTCTTTGTCATCATCATTATCATCATCTTTATCATCAAGTTTATCATCATCCTTATCTTCTTTTTTTACCTTTAGAGGGATCAACTTCTCCTTTTTCACTATGGTTAACCCATAGATAAGTTTCTAGATTTGGGTTTATTTCTTGAACACATCTTCAATATTATTTTGAAGAATCCCGAAGGCTCTATATTTAGGTGTAAACCCAAAAAAATATCTTTTGACAACCTTAGCAATCTATCCCTTTGTTGGCTTTGGCATCACTTGAGCTAATGTTGTTTCTCTAATCTATTTTTCTAGATTCAAATAGTAATGCCACTTTTGCTCAATAGTATATATAAACCTTTTGGTATTATGTTGGCAAACACTAGTGGAGTGTTTTTAAACTTAGACATCATAGCATACAATGACTCTTCCACTTGATTCTTCTCTTCTTTTCCAAGTTTTTCAAAATCAATATGCTTTAAACAAAATAATTACTTTTGGTATTTTCACAAAAATTTTCAAGATTAGATAAGGGATTATAGCTTACCACTTTAAATTTGTTGTACTCATTTGATTCTATCCTTTCCTCATCTAAATCTAGTTGTGCAACATATTTTCTTCTTTATTTCTTTTGCACTTGGCCACCTTGTTCTATTTTCTTGGAATTCTCCTTGGCCTTTTGAGTTGTGGCACATGTGCTAGCTTTGGTGGTAGGTGTTGTGGACTTGGCTTGGCTTGTTTTGACAATTTTCTTTTCCTTGCCATTGGCTATGCTCTAGCCTTTCTCTTCTTTGGCTCAGCATGAGTAGGTGCTTCCTTGACTTCTTCTCCTTTGGCACCTTATGTTTCCTCCTCTTCCTTATATTCTCCCATGCCTTGAGTTAATGTAAGAGGTTCTTGTGGTTGTGTTTGTTCTTTCTCTTCATCCTCTTCCTCTTCTTCATCTTCCTACTTTGCACCTTCTCCAAATTTGGCCTTTAGCTTCTTTACTAGCTTATCTTTCTTCTTGAGTGTGGAGGAACTTTTTGACTCCATGGTAATATTTTATTTTACCATTTCATAGTTGCCAAATATCTTTGCACTTTTATCAATTTCCTCTACTAGGAGTGCTATAATGGTTGTTGAAGTTTCATCAATATTTATTTCATACCCAAGCGGTCTTAACCATCTAACCTTTGGTGTGGTAGCTTGCATAAAGGTGTAATTAGCATCAACAAGAAAACATATGTTATTATAATTTTTCTCAACCAAAGAAATTGGTATCCTCATTCTTTGCTTCATTGATTTCTTAAAATCTTCAAAATAACTTGTCATTAGTGTTTCAAGATTTTCTCCCATTTGCTCAATATACTCATTAATCTGCACTACAATTGACCTATTGGTCTTCCATCCTATAGTACCAAAAGAGGGAAATTTACTTTTCACATAAAAGAATATAAAAACTAGAATTGAACCAAATTTACATTGTGCACTCTTTGTTTTCCTGATAGCTCCAAGATTTTCCATTAGCTGTTGTAGTTGTAGCTCAGCTAGATCATAAGTATGATCTTTCTTTACAATCTTGTAGCCAACATCCATGGCAATTTAGGGTACACTATTCAATCTACTAGATTGATAGAATTAATGAGAAATTACCCTTTCAAAAAAGTTTAGTAGTGGATCAGTGATGGTATCTATAGTCATACCTCTTTTATTCCAAATTGCTCCACTATTGTTCTCAATTACTTCCTTGGAGACACTTCTAAGTGTCTTTGGTTAATCTAGGGTTGGATAACTAGTTACCCTATGAATTATTCTCTTTGTGATCTTGATAGGTCCTCCTTCTAGCCATAAGGAACCATCATAAATTCAGCTTAGAACAATTCTTATCCACTCAATTTTAAACGCATTTGAAAATTCTAGGGCTCGTATTGAACCCTTCTTCTCAACAATTTTATATTCCTCCTTCAGAACACCATTCCCACACAATTTGTCATATGCATCTCTAATTTCCATATCTTATATTCCTCCTATTTTATAATTATAACACTTTCTAACATCTTGCACCATGATAACATTTGGCAAGATCATTGACAAAGTACCAGAAGGATCTTGTTTATAGGCTATGTTAGGGATGGCTATAAATATTGGTTGTTTAAATTTTTTACCAACAAGCTAGACATTCAAAACCTCTTTCCCTTCTAGATTCTTTGAACTAGATGTCATTCTATCAAACGAGGGTTTGTGCAAAAGTAAACTATGTAGCTTGGCTTATGATAAATACCTTGTGAAATCTATATGCTAGTGTGAGAACATTGCTAGATTTTCTACAAATGCTTTGGATAGGTTTTGGAATCACTTTCTACTTTTCTTTCTTTTTTTTGAATTCAAAATGGTGAATAATGAGCATAAATCAGTCATATATCCTTTGAAAACCTTGCATTTAATGCTTAGTTCTTGTACAACTATAAGCTTGACATCAAATCAATTTCAAAATCACTCAACATCTATTAGTATTTCTATCACTTGAAAGCTACTACAAACTTGGCATCAGCTAGATTGTCTAGCAACTCGACATTAACTAGTGTTCCACTTGACATACGTATGAGACTTTTCATACTCGGCAACAATATGAATTTTTTTAAAGATTTAACTTGAATTTTCAAAAAAAATCTTGCATCGTTATTTGTGCTAATGCCAACTTTTTAGTACTATCTCCTTTTGGAACTGATGTATGATATAACACTTGAATATCAGTCCCACATTCCTCTTGATTACCTAGTTTGATGAGGTGCAATCACTTGACCCATTAGGTGAAGTGATCCATTCTCCATTTGATGTGTTGCAAACATCTTTCTTTTTCCATGTCTTATTCATCTCATCTCTGATGTGTTTAACATCTACCTTACCTTTTACCTTTATCAAATTCACAACTTGGTGCCTTTGACCTAGTTGGACAATGCTTACTGATGTGACTAGTCTTCAAACAACTAAAATATGTAGTTTGACTCAACCACCTTTTGTAGTTACCACTAAAGTGTGTTCTAATGCAATTCTTAAGAATATGTCCATATTCTTGACAATAGCGACAACTATATCTTGTATTATAATCCCAATTATAAAAGTTTCCATTGTTTCTTACCTTTGTTGGCTTGTTTGGTGACCACATGGATTTGGAACTACATTCAAAGGCTCTATGTCCATACTTCTAACAATTGTAGCAATATCCTTCAAATCTTTGTTTATGCATGGTCCTTGTTCTACATTCATGTGCCTTATGACCATGCTTGTTGTATTTATGACAATGAGTCTTAGGCTTGACATTCTGATTTGTATTCTTGCTCCTGTGCACAATAGCAGTATGTCTTTTCTTACCACAATTATGAAAAGTAGATTTGGAGTTCTTAACTTTGATGTTCCTTTCTTCAACAACTTTGGATGATTCTCCTTCTTCAGTGCTTGTGTAGCCCAATCCTAATGTATCTTTGTTGGATCTATAAGGGATCTCAATAATTGTTCAAAGTATTTGAAGGCTTCATTTGGCTTGTTGAGACTTTCAACAAATTCCTTTTCTCTTTTCAAGTCACTTTGCAATTGTTCATTCTGCAACTTGTATGTAGTTATCTTAATGTCCTTAACATTCAATTCATATTTGGCATTCATCATTTGACTTAGAGTATCCAATTGCATGTTGGAGATCTTGGTTAACTCTATTGACTTCTCTTCCAATCTATTTGCCAGAATTCTTTTGTCTTCTTCAATCATGGCTATATCTTCCATGGCTTTCTTCTTCTGTTTAGTCATCTCACATAGTAGTATGGCTTGAGATTCTTGCTCTAACTTGAGATTTTGGATTTCCTTTGCTTGAATTTTGTTCTTTTTCAGTAGATCTGTAACTACTACATCAAATTCATTAGAGTTACCATCTGCAAATAGCTTGGTAGTGTCTATCTCTTTGTATAGTGTGTAATTCTCTATAATAGCAATCTCTTTCCTTCTCTTCAAGGATTTATTTAGTTCCTCTCTTGCCTCATTCAACTAATGTAGTATGAGATGTATTTCAATCTCTCGATTCTCAATAGTCTTTCCCATCTTGTAGACTTCCATTTCAAGATGTTTCCTCAAAGTTGCAAACGCTCTCTTTCAGAGAATAAGGCTCTGATACCAATTGTTGGAATTACAAGTGGGAAGATAGTAAAATTCTAAGAGGGGGGGTGAATCAAGAGTTTAAACTTGGACCCATAAAACTTTCACCATTCATTCATCACATGCATTAATATACTAAAATAACATGTAAAGCATATGTATCAATCATGTAAACATGTAATCAAACACACACATAACACTGGATAGGATTACCCAAAAAACCTCCAAGTGAGAAGGTAAAATAGGGGTGGGGATGACACCCACAAATCTTCACTACTGCAACAATAAAGTGTATCCAATGAAGGTTACAATGGTTTGACCATGAATCATGGTCTACCCTATGAAAGGCCTACCTTGTTAAAGGCTTACAAAGACTATTAAGTCCCACCTAGTTAGAGGATTTCAACACCATATTATAAGTGTACCTAGTTAGAGGACTTCAACATACAATTAAGTAAGCATCTTACTAAAAGATTTCTTACAGCCTATTAGGACTACTCCGTTAAGAGATTTAACTAAAATCACTTGTTAAAATGTCTCAGTGTAGATCCTGCGGTTAGCACTTGCTTGCTTAATAAATAGATCACCTCTGCACAATTTCTAATTGATCCGTCATGATCTGATGTATCAATGCTATATCCTCCTCTTATATCCTCTGTTCTTCTCTAATTGATTCTGTAATTCACTCTTACTTCTAAGTCACCTTGAATGTTCTTCAAATTGTCTTATTCACACTTTTCAATTCCTTCTACATTCACTCTCCTCTATTATAAAGAGTTTAGGGCTTTGTCCTCCTTAAGAAGACTCTGGTGGCTTAGGGTTAGGTATGAATCTATGGCTGAGATTCATCCATTTTTCTACTTAAAACTTTCCATTTTTTGATTGGCTACATGTAATTACATAGGGAATCCAAATCTAGATTTGTCCTTATCTCCAAAAGATCAAAATCTATCCTTAAGTTAGATTAGAAATGGTTTACATAGTTATTTGTGCCATTTTAAACAAAAATGTCAAAACTGTGTCACTCAGCATATCAAGTCAATGATGCTTGACATGCACTATATTTCTTCTTCTGACTTGGCACTTGCATTACTTGACATCCACTCTTTACTCAACACTTGAATCACTCAACATGGTCTATCTAGATGCTTGGCACCTGAGTGACTCACTCAGCACATGAGTGACTTGACACTCATCCAAATTGACATGGTCTAATATTTACATGTTGTGCTCAACATGTATTATTAGTTTGGCATGAACTAAGTAAATGGCTTAAGTGTGTTGACACTCACTTATCAAAACCAATCTGAGATCAACATGCATTTCATATAGATTAATTGCATTCTCATATAGGTTAAATAAATCCTTCGTACTAGAGGTCTGGTTGCTAGCTTCTTGTTTTGAGAGCAACAAAAAAATCCTTCTAATTAGAAGGTAATAGATCAAACTATTGGGTTACTCAGATGGATAATCTCATATTCATTTTAGGATGATCTCTTAGATAATGACAATGTTGAAGTGTATGTGAGAATCTAAGGCCCACATTTTACATATACACATCCAAGACATATCAAAGTATCTCTTACTAAGCTAACACCTAATCATATTGCTTACTCAAAAGCTGCACCATTTTACACAAATAATACATTTGACAATCAGTTAAGACATCATTTCATAGTGGATTCTTTTACGTTGTTATAATGATAAATACTATGTCTGGTAGTTATATTGTAAGGAATAACCCTTTGACTGCCACAAAATACCAAATTTAGTCAACTTTTCTTTTGAATGTTCATTTGTTTATATATTTATATATCCATCTATCCATATATAATAGTCATCAAACCATTCATGTTAAGGATCCATGTATGAATCACAATGGGCTACATCTTTCAAATAGGATAGGTAATATAATTATCTAGCTAGAGACTATTACTAAACAATAGTTTTTTCCCTATGCCCTTGGATGCTATCTACCCTACTAGTAGTACACTGAGGTCATGTTCATTTTAAGGATATATAGATGTAGTGCTCTATTATTAAAATCATATTCATCATAATCAATTGATCCATGTCCTTCCTTTGATTTTTGGATCATTGGTAGAATTACTAAGTTCAATACAATCTCTTTGTTATCAAGCATCTAATTAGTTATTGGTACATTCTTGAGTCTTATTTTTGACATAAAGATAAGTAGCGGTTAGCTAGTGTTTCAATGTTTTTACTTAAGGGAAACCTAAAATGCATGATCCCACTTTCTGATAATTTACTATTGAATAGTGCACAAGGCGCTATGCTCTAGAGGTTTCATCCACCTCAAGTCTACCTACATACTCATGTGTGTCCATGGGATCAAACCCCTAATGCTCCCCACTCTTAGGAAAATGTATGTAGTTCTAGTCTCCAATTATTTTCATGTAATGAGCTTTGTAAGACATTTAGGCATAGTGGTTGTGCTCTTGAGATTTTATCCACCTCTAATCTTCCTATTTACCCATGTCGATGGGATAAGGTCCCTAATGTTTCTCACTCAAATGAATATAAATATAGCTTCAGTTTCTAATTGTTTCCATGCAACTGGTAGTGAAATTAAATGTCTTGGGGTTTCTATCACTAGTACAATTAAGGTCATTTTTTGACCATTATTGGTCAAAATTTTGACCCAAATTTTGACCAACTTTGACCAAACCATTGGTCAAAATTTTTCTTGTCAAAATTTTGAGCAACCTACTAGTTGGTCAAAATTTTGACCAATCTATTGGTCGAAAACCTTCTAGAGCCATGCTGCATGTTCTATTAGGCAGTGGTCAATTTTTTTACCAATGATGGTATAAAATACCTAGGTGTTGGTCAAAATTTTGACCAATGAAGGCAAAAATTTCAACCAATAAAGGTAGAGAATTCAACCAATGAAGGTAGAGAATTTGACCAATAAAGGTAGAAAATTTGACCAATGAAGGTAGAAAACTCGACTAATGAAGGTAGAAATTTTGACCAATGAAGGTAGAAAACACCCAAGCATTGGTCAAAATTTTGACCAATGAAGGTAGAAATTTTGACCAGTGCCTGGGTGTAAATTGTTTTTAGGCATTCTAAAAAATAGTTCACATGCCTTGCATATGATTTGACATTTTTCATGCATCCTACACTCTCTCATCTGGCTAATGATGGATTACAGAGAGTGATATGAAATCGTGATGCTGAAAAACACACACAATCAAATCCAAAATGAACTTGCATTACAAATGGATTGTTGAAATCTGATATTGTTAACAATATCAGATTTCAACAATCCATTTGTAATGCAAGTTCATTTTGGATTTGATTGTGTGTGTTTTTTAGCATCATTATTTCAGATCACTCTCTGTAATCCATCATCAGCTGGATGAGAGAGTGCAGGATGCATGCAAAATGTCAAATCATATGCAAGGCATGTGAACTATTTTATAGAATTCTTGAAAAACATCGACAATAACTAATCAAACTATCTTAAACACTGACAATAACTAATATGCTTCTTCATTAATATGCCCAATACAATAAGCGAACTCAGCAACTATGCATTGAAAATTATATGCTAAAAAGAAATCATTTAGGAGATACCAAATATGGGGAGAGTGGGACAATCTCTATCTAACACTTGCTCCAGAGTATGAAGTTGCATAGATTGAAGTATTTGGGAAAATGTTTTTTTTTAGAACCACATTTATAGAGGCTAGAAATTGATTCATTGGAGTCCCTCATCTAGCATGGCTTTGGTTAAGGCTAAGTTGGAGTATCCAGAGGGACACATATCAAGAAGTGTTGTGGGTGGAGATTACATAATGAAAAAATTTGGAATAGGGCTGGTTCATACTGCTCTAAGCCATAGCCAAGAAGATTTTTTGACTAGCATGAAATATAAGCTTCCAGTGTTGTCTCCAGTAGATGATAATGGAAAGTTTACTAAAGAAACTAAGCAGTTTGCTGGTTTGGATGTCTTGGGTGATGGAAATGTGGCAATTGTCAAGAGCTTAGATCAGTCTCTGAAATAGATGACATCTTTTCCCATGCCAATTCTCAAATTTGATACTAAATTGATCAACTGAGAATGAATCATTAGTGTGTCTCTTGGTCATTGCATCTATTGCAACTCTATACAACACATAAGAAATATATGTTTTTCAAGAAAACTAATGACAAAACTTGAATCCTAAATAAACTTGTACAAGCTAGCACTTACAAATCTAAGGCTTTGGCTTCATAAAATTTAAAACATTTGAACTCAAGGATTCTAAGGCTCCAACACAATTTTAATACCCCAATACAACACTCTCTCAAATTGTTCCAACAGTCCAACTCTCTACTCTTTAGGCCTACTACATACTTGAAATGGGGATGACTTTGGCTTTTCCCAAGATATGTGACAATGTAATGATGCCCTATTTGGTGTATTATAGCATATCATGGATTTCCTCATATTTTTTTTTTGATTAGCACAACTACCCTTGACTAATACCCTATTTTTATGCATAAAAATGACTACTTTTTCAAAGGAATTATCATCAAATGACATCTAATTAACCCCAACTCCTAGACAATGACTTATTACCTCTTCAATTGCTTAATCCCAAAAGGAATTGCTCTCCAATACCTTGCAACATAAAAACCCTCAAACTAGCATTCCCAAACCCTTGAACTAGGGCTTCCTCAATCCCCCAATTACAAACACTTCCAATCCAAATTAACAATGGATTCATCTTCACATGAACATTGTTCAATGTTTGCAGTCATCAAATAGACCCCTTGTTTGGGTAGAATTTCTACTGCTATACTTGATTTAATACACTATCATGTTGTTGTTTAATCGAGACCTTACAACCAAACAAATGGCTCTATTGGCCTTATTTCATCAACTCAATGAAAAAAATGGTCACTATTGGACCTTATTACATTTATGGGAGTCCTAAGACATCCTTTATCATTCTTAGGTGCCCTGTACCACATGCTAATCCACTAAAACTATTTCTAATCTTCTGTGCTAGTATGCAGACAATGGACACGTGACCTTCATAAGAAGGCTTTCACATGACCTTCATAAGACAATGGACAATGGAAACATGAAATTCCATTGGTTTTGCTATGCTATTGCTATAAATATTCCCATACCATACATCAACTCATCCCATACACACTCCATCAATAAGTGGACATCCATAGAGCAATTTAAATTATTAGTATCACATTTGGAAAATAAGTTGGAAATTAAACCTATGAATATTTTGATGTGTGGGGCTCAATCACCAAATATTATTGTAACTAATACTAGAACTTTTATACCATTTAAACATATCTCTGTATAATTAATGTCTAGTGGGGCTCAATATTGAAAGAACTCATTATAAGTAGCAATTGTTCCATGAGTTATGTAATGATAATTGGCAGAGTAAAACAAGAAGAAATATATAATAAAAAACAACAATGATATATTAATGATTATGTATAAATCAGCAAACTTGTGTATAAATTGATCAACAAACTAATCAATTAATATGAGGCACATAATCAACTAAACAACAAGCATGATTGTATCAATTGGAGGAATGCGATGGTACAACAAACAACGTATCGTACACATAGTCCTTATATCCTTGAAAGAATTGGATTGCATCTAATATCATATCATAACAAAAAAATTGCACGTATCTTCATATATAAGAGGAATTATGTATGGACATTACCTATTCTTAATTAGAAATGATCATCAGCTTATTGTGATGCATTCCCATACAAGAAGAAGTTTATAACTTAATCATGCAATTAACACTATTAGCCACAAAGAGTGTGATTACCATGTTATATCCCAAATGATGCATAATAATTAGTCTCTAAAGGGGTATGGTAACTAAGGAGGAGAAGATCTAACTTAATTGAAAGATTGTGACTATTTGAAAAGAGGTATCTCTAAGGGGATATAAAAAAGTGAGCTTGAAACATCATGGAGGGAATGAATACAAGATTAGTGATTTAAAAGAAGAATTCAGATTGCATACATAGACCTATGAGTGATTATTCATTAGCTAGAAGAAAAAGTGTAACAACAAGAGTACACGTCAATACTGCTTTACAAAATGTAGTATTTGAAAGCTAATAAGACTAAGAGCCAATACACAGTCTAGTTAATAACATATAGTATTGATCTTAGTTTATATTGGTAAATTAGAAATATATAAACATATACATAAATACATACATAAATGGATACATTCAGAATCGATTTGAAGTTGATATATTCATATCCTATCCCTTAGTGTCTTTTTATAGCTCCTTTTAATTAGGAGTAGGTTGTCGGGTATGGCTGGAGTAATTCCTTGCAAGGTGGGTGAATCCCAAGAGAGGCTAAGGCATGGATTTTGGAAACCATAAGAGTGTAGTTTCAAGATGGCTATGAATATGTGTCAAGTACTCCATATTAGTGCAGCCTGTGACAAGTACTCTGTATATCACGTTGTGAAATATTCTCCTACTTATCAACAAAAAATAGTTGGAAGGTGATGAAAGCCAAACTAGTGGCATGTACATCAATGAGTTAAATCTTGATAGCAATTTAACATTGTGGAAAATATCTCCTACTTATCAACAAAAACTAGTTGGAAGGCAATGAAAGCTAAACTATAGGCATGTACATCAAAGGGTTTCAACATGTTCATCCAAAGGTTTTTGTTTTTGTTCCTTTTTTTTTTGTTAATTTAAATTTATGAATAAGTTAGTTTTAGTACCTAAAGTCTTGGATCAATTGCTACTCATGAAGACACAATCATAGAATTGCAACAATCAACGGTTACATTGTTTTGCAATTTTAGCAAGTTTTGAAAAGCTGCATTTTACAACTTTTACATTCTTGACACAACGGCTTTAAATTGTTGCAAGAACCTTCCAAAAACATTAAAAATGGACTATAAATGAATTTTATAGTTACCCTTCTATGGCTCTTTTATACAAATATGGCCTTCTAATCAGAATCAAGACCTATTAGGAGAACTTTTCAACTTTGACTTGTGTATCCTTACATTTGGATTTAAAAGGATTTATGACTAAAATAATCTTATCACATATGAATAAACTCTTTGGACTTAAAGTATCATAATGTTTCATATTGACTTCCTATAGCTTAGGTGCTCCAACACCATTAAGCATTTTCAACAAGCTATACAATACTACCAGTGATGAAAAAACTAACAAAAAAGTGCATTGAATATTTGATGAAAGAAAAGCTATGTACAAAATCCAATCAAAAGCAACTCAAGTATGAAGTAGGTCAAATAAATACATTTTATATTTAATAAAAGATAGTCTGCAAACAAAGATCAAATCAAAAGTAAGTCAAGTATGAAGCCCATCAATGGACACAATGTACAAATCTCAAATACAAAAAATGACATACTTGTATCTTGGAATCCGAGAGACAGAAGAAACAAAATCTTTCTCATGTTTTCCCCACCAAGTTGAATGGCCATTTTGTTTGGATGCTAGAGTTGCTCCATGATCAATTATAGACTTTGAAAGTATTGTACTTGAATCAATGTTGTTAACACAGATGGGAAGTGATAGACCACTTTAAATATTCCTAATCAGTTGGCCTTTATAACACTTTTTATGCCATATGATACAGTGGAGGAAATAGGTTACTAATATCACACCAACAATCAAACCAATGGAAATCCCCATAATCACTTGCTTTGGTTGAGTACTCATTTCTCTATAAGATCAAGGCTGTAGGAGACCTACTTAAGAAAACCTTAAATCTTCTTTTGAATTGTAATACAAATAAAAACCAATAACATGACCACTAAAAATATATAGCATTTCACAATATTCAAAATAATTAGGACTCAGTGCATGTACAATTACCCGACAATCAATAATTGCTAACTCATATAGCTAAGAAGATATCATGAAAGTGACTATCTCCTTTCCATCAAACAAGCCAAAAAAAAATGAAACTATCTAAATAATATCAGATTTCCATAATCCATTGAAGATTATGAAGTTTGCTTCTCGATTCAATTGTTTATATTTTTTAGCATCATAACTATCTAAAAATACACACAATTGAATCTATAAGCAGACTTCATAACTACCTAAACAATTAAAGGTAACTTAATTGAGGATAATTAGTTCAATAATAGCACAATGGCTTATAGAAGTAAGCCCTTATACCTAGTGAGGTTCAAAGGTACCTTGTTGACCAGGCCAAATGACTCTTCTACTAGACAACCTATTAACAAAAGTTTCCCCAATTGTAGAAAAAAGTGACTTTCTTTGGGCAAAGAGAAAATAATAAAACTTTCTTTGGTCTTAGTAACTTGTAAAAGTTGTAGTGACATCTATAGTTGATCTCAAAAATGCATGAATCTTAAATGTTTGTGTATGCGCATATTAGCATATTATAAATTATACAAACATAAGCCTCACTTGTCAATCTCCTTAATGATCAGCTGCATACAAGTTTGTATCCTCCCTACCTAGTATTTCGGTTGGCATAAAAGTTATTCTAAAGTGGGTTTCTTAGTTCTCACAATAAAATGCAATACCATTTTAATACTAATTCAAAGGATATTAAACTTAACATGTAATGCAAATTTGATAAAAATTTTAAATCATAAAACATCAAACTTGTAATCATTTCAAATGGTTCAACCATATTGAAACATTTACCAAAACATTGCAAAACATACATGTTTTCACCATACAATCAATTTGTTTACATGAACCTTAAGCTTCAAAAAAGAAACTCAATTAAACACCCTTTTGATTCATGTAAATATTTTTGTAAAATAAACTTGAGAACCAAGCCAAATAAAAAAATGAATGTAATGGATAGGAAAAACACCCTGAAAAAGAGCTATCCTCATTAGCATACTCCTTTTTAGAGACAAAACTATCATCATCGTGATCCTTGATTCTTGCAAATTCATCATCTTCATATTTATCTATACTTTTGTTGTGGAGAGCATCACCATCTTGACCATTGAGATTTTGGTCTTTGTACTTCTAAGCATAATCATCTTTTCTTTGACTAGGACTACCATCAGATTTGCCACCATTCTGACTTCCATAGAAATCATCATCACATTGATCACCATGGTATCTACCACCAAACCTTAAGTATGAACTAGGCTTGTATCCTCTAGATGAAGATAGACCACCATACGTAATAGAATTATATAGTAAGTTTTCATTACATGTAAATAAATATAAGAATAAGCTCATCAAGAAATTATTTAATTCCAAAATTAATTTTGAAAGAAGCCAATAACTACTTAGCCACTTACTTGTCTCTATTGGCTGCTGCCTTTTGTCTCACTTCGTGTATTTTATCTTTATCATTGATATGAGAGAGAATATTTTGAGCCTTCTTTCTCACATTGATTCCCTGATCCTAACTGTTTGGTTCAACAAACTCAAAATTTGAAAGTGTTTAATCGATGAAAATTCCAACTATCAATCTCATAGCTAAAACATCAATCTCGAATATTTTAATAGAAGAACCTAGAAATATTCAATATATAGCAGAGAAGAAATCAAGAATCAAACATATAAGTAAATTAATTTTAGTTGGCCGATGAAAGTTTCCTAGTCGACAAAAATACAGTCTTGGTAGGTCTTATACTGAAATTTGGAAGGTGTGTTCTAATAGTTCATCAACAACACATTCAGATCCATTTGCTACAAGATATTCTAGAATAGTCAATGCCTTGAAATGACAAAAGATGAGTTTCTTAATAGAATGTTTTACAACTCCAACGGTGCCATAAGATGAGAACAAAATCAATTCTGTAGTTTTGACAAAAGATAAAAAAGGAACACTTCCATTGCAAAAAAAAAAAACATGGTTTTAAAAATTACAAATGTTAGCTTAGGCAAGTCATATATTATTGTTGACTTTTGGCATGAACCAAGTATATGCAGCTTGAAATTACTAACTTCCAGAGAAGGATAAGAACAATCTACCTTGTAAACATGACACCAGTTTCTGCTAGTGTCACTAACCCTTTTCTAGAGAACACCCATAACCAATTGGCTTTCATTGCTGCATCAAATACAAATTTCTTTTCCCACTATTTGTTGGATGACTACTAAAAATAAATGTAAATATGTGTGAGAGCTCTGATGCAAAACCCTAAAGATTGTCTTACAAATTTCTTGTAGCCTAAGCAATCTTAGCCATAACCATCCCATGTGGACCCCAAGGTTCATCGCTTGTTGCATCAAGTACATACAAAATAAAGAAAGTGATCTATGAGTTTCCACTTTGAAATGCCAGATAAAAAATATCATAAGAGATTTAGCTAAAAATGCACAAGCTTCTCTCTAAACTAAAAAGTGTTCTTAAACCCATGCAGTCAAGATATCCCATTTCAACTTCAATTGTTGTGGATTTTTCTTTGCGATTTAAAATTTCAATTTCTTTCAAAATGGTACTAGATCATTTGTCACAGCTAACCCTCAGGTTGAAAGATGAGTTGCACATAAGAGTGAACTCTATTTCTTTTTCAGTTAAAACTTTACCTGTGTAGTTGTATTAGAAAAATCCATATAATGTTCTAAAGAATCCATATGACATGTATTTATTACATCATTACTAGGACAATGCTATTGATTAGGATTATGTTGTACTTGAATAAAACAAATTATATGTATTATGCATCTTTCGTCCTTAATTTTAACCAATGACAGGGAAAAGTCATAAAAATGCTGTCAATAAATGATGGGAAAAAAATCAATAAATGATAGAAAAAAGTCATATTAAATTTAGTCCAGCCATTGCTTCATTTCTTTATTAAAAGTTGACAAATACAATTGATTATTAACTTCTCACTTAATCCAACAAAGTACACCAATAGGAAGTTTGTTGACTTGTGTGTCTTTAACTAAAATTGTACAAAACAATAACTAGAATAGACTATCTATGTTGACATCACAATATACATTAGATTTTTTTGTACAAAGCGAGAAAATATAAATTCAACTTAACTCATAATACATGCAATATGCTTGAAATCAAAGGTGCAACTCAAATCTGATCTAGTATTTATTCTGCAAGATTAACATCTATTGCTGGAACAATATTGATGAGAAATTGTGTAGGGTTGTCCAATTTTGTGAATAAAAAATTTAGGACAACAATGGTTAAGCTTTTTTTATCCTTATGAAAGCAAAGGGAGATTGGAGAGATTAGAACTTTAACAATTCAACCTTCCCTAGTGTAACTTGTGGGGCATGTATACACCTCCCATCTTATCAATCAATCATTCATGTTCCTATTCTTGTTTCAATTTAATATAGAATAATTATGTTCTTAGGTTTTATTGGCACTCCCAAATACAAGTGTCTACTCTTCAATGCTTCGCTATGTCCAAGGCAAACTTAATACTACCAATATTTGAGATATGTCCAAAAGAAGGTACACAACATATTAGCATGCATATTTTGCAATACCCTACTTCTTGAAGTAACCACCTCAAAAATGATAAGAGTCAAACACCTTTGCCCATGACAATCAAAGAAGATAGATGGCACATAGTCTGAATCTTCATTCAAACAAGAGTACCTCCAATGGATCTCAAAGAAGATGGTACTGCTGAAAATAAAGATATCATTTTCCACCTTGTTTTAAATAATATTATGTATATCAAATCATAAAAAGAAGCATTCAAACTACAAACTAAGGCATATCCTAAATAAATTAAAGCTTCAAAATTAATTAATTGCACACAAACAAAAAAGTTGTAGAGTTATAACATACCCATTATCTTGTAATATGCTCTATATACTACATGTGTCCCATCTATTAGCATTAACCGAGCACTTGAAGTAGACCTTGCACCATTTGAGTGTACTTTTGAAGCAGCCAGATTGTTATTGATCTTGCCTATCTCAATAACTACAGGAACTATGGATTTCTTATTTTTTGATAGTTCATAGGTCCATGGAGGATTTTGATTGCCTAGTAGCTTGAAGCTTTCCTATAAATATAAAAAGAATAAGTTGACATGTTTTATAGATGTTTCATCTACAACATCACAATGAATTGCTGGCTATTCTAGATGAAACATTATGTTAGTCTTTAGATAATAAAGATTAGAGTTCTAGCCTTCTCAACTAAAAACATTATTGGTTACCTTGAGGTTCAAACTAGTTGAGAAATATTTCTCTTGAACATATATAGAAATATGATTTTGGGCCCTGGAATCTTGCCTTCCCCTGACTTGGGGGAAAATGCCTTCCAACTTTAACAATGGCCTCCATAGCATGCAAAATTGCTGGCGTGAAACCTAGCAACATGCCATTGGTCAATATCAGCAACAAATGATGTTTGAAATTACTTGATGACCAAAATGCAACACTCGTTAGAGAGAGAGAGATATATAGAACCAAACCACAAAACAAAAGCATTTGCAATTATCTGTAAAACACACTAAGAAATGGCATAAACTACTTTGCCAAATGGAAAATTACAATGTTCCTCCTTTAAAACCTAAAAAAAAAAAAGTCACTCAAATCAATTTTTTTACTAAGTTGTTTATTATATCAAAATACGAATAGGAAGGTTTTGTGCTGTGCTGTCAGATATAATTATTATAAAAAAATAGTAAATAGTTTTCATCTCAAGATAAAATAAATGAAACTAGTCATGCACTTTCTCCTCTGCAAATCTAGAATAATTAGGCAAGAGAAATTTAATTAACTTTTTTCCATTATCATTAATGAGGCTCAGATATCGAACAACTTTCCAAGCTGATTCTTCTTTAGTGAGGGAAAGAGTCATTAGGGAGCAACCAATCCTACAACTCTGGAATTACACCTTCAACATCATCCTACTTCTAAAACCAATAATTGTTTCAACACCATATTCACTTCTTTTCTATTAGCATATACATTATATAATATTAACCCAAATGAAATTAAAAACAATTGTTTATAGAAATAACTAAAAGAAGAAAAATCATATTGTCACAGTCTTTCTAAGAGTCTAAAAGAGAACTCAATATCAAAACAAGCTTCGTTTATTGTGATATTGCTATTAGGATACAATTGTGTAGTTTTCTAGTCAAATTCATTGACCAATGCTTCTTCACCTTTGTGAGCGTCACATAAATACAATGAGTGTTGGTTGTTTCATTCATTTCATGAGAAATGGGTTCTTTTGAGCCACTACTCATGAAACAAAGATCAACAAGTTTGACTCAAAAACACACAACTGAATCCTAATAGTAAGATCACAATTTGACTTCTTGTGTAAAATATCTCCTACTTATCAAGCTTCAAATATCTTAATCTTTTTCTACTTTACCTCTTCCTATAATGCTTGAGAATTTAATGGGACTTAGATGTTTTAGTTTGAAACAAGTACAAATTTCCTGATATCTAAGTGTCCAAGTCATTTACAATAGTCTACAATAATGCAATGTCTTTGTTCCTCATATATTTTGCCTAAGAAATTAATTAAACAAACTAATTAAATATCAAATTGTCTTGATATTACTGATACTCTTTCATTCCATCCATCCCATATGATGATTATTAGGATAAATTTCCAATAGAATTTAAAAGTTTTCTTTCAATTTTCAATGTCTATCCTTCTATAAGGGGACTTAGTAAATTTGGACAAGGTCCTTTCTAGGTTCAAGTATTTTCACAAAGAGGAACAAGAGAAAAATTTGGTAATCAAGGGGCGATTCTAGATACTTCTATGCTATGAAAATAGTATTAACTATTTAAGTTATTACTGTTAGAGTAATTAGTTGTTTTCACTTATTAATTAAATCACTTTGATTTAATTAATTAAGTTGCCTATTACTCTAGTTTTCTTAAGCTATCTTGTAGGTGCATATAATTAATATTTTATTAATTATATTGTGTAACCTAGCTTTTTTAGGCTTTAGGTTGCCCTTTTCAGGTTTCGATCTCCTTTATAAGGATTGATCTCTTTGTATTTTTCATTATGAAGATCCATTGAAAAATATTTTCTTCGTTTGAGTTTTTCAGATCAAACCCTTACTTCTTCTTGTCTTTTTCTTCTCTGTGATAGGTTTTCTGCATGCAGGTTTTCTTGGGCTTCGTGGATTTGTTGTGCACTTTTGCTCAAATCCTACATGGTATCAGAGCTAGATCTGCTATAGCTTGTTCGGTGTTTCAAGGAAAAGGGAGAACAAGGGTTCGGCAAATTAGATATGGTGTTTTTTTGAGCTTTTTATGAGAAAACAGGGGGTCACTAATTTTTAGAGCAGTTTGAGGCCAAACAGACCTCACAAATGGATTCAGAAGGCATCAAAACCCCCATTTTGATATAAAATTTGTCCAATTTGGACAACATTGATCTGGGAGGCAATTTTTTTTTGCCGTACAGGGCCGTACAACCTCTGCACATAATCTGAGATGTGGAAAAATTAAAAAAATTGCAAAAAATTGTGTAGGCATTTTTTAGCCCATGACGGTTAGTTAACTACAGTAGAACCGCTAGCGATTTCTGCTGGCGGTTTGCAGAGTCTCCGCCGGCGGCTCTCGCCGCAGCCCCACCCCACGGGGGCCCTCCACCCTCCCGCTACCTCGGCCCCCACTCTACCAGTGGTGCAGGGGTGGCACCCTTTTTTTTTGTTTTTTATTATTATTTTTTTATTAAAAAAAATAATTTTTGCATTTTCAAAGGCCCTGTTAGTTTTTCTTCCATAACTTGAGCATACAGACGTATTTTTTCAATCTGAAAAATGCATCAAAAAGTTGGTTCTGAGACGAAGATGATGGTATAGGTGTTTTTGGGTTTTGATGTAGTTTGGTTGCCTATTTTGGCAGTCAAAGCCAAATGTTTTGTTTTGCACTCTGGGAGGCGTATCTTGAGCATCCGATCTCCGATTTTGGACTTCTTTATATCGCTAGAAATCTCTTTCTATGATCTTTCTAGTGATGCTAGTTGTTTTTCTAGATTCTAGTTGTTATTCTAGATTCTATTCTAGGCACATCCTATTTAGTCTTTTGCATTTTAGCATTCTGGTGGATATCCTGTTTGTTTTAGGTCCAGGGATCGATTTTGTTGCTTCAGTTGCTTTGTTTTGGGCTCTACCTTCTTTTGTTTTTGCCTTATGTTTTTTTAGATCATTATTGGTATTCATTGTAAGCATCTTTATGCAACGTACTGAGATAAAGTGCCACTCTTGCATTTCAGGATCCTTTTCATCATTGTGATTCGTTGTACTCGCACTATTTTATAAAGTGCCATGGGGGAGATAGTTGTTTGCCACTTATAGGCCCTCTTTCTCTTTTGCCTCATGCAGTGTCGATGACAGATTCCTTTATTGGTGTCTATACCTCACTCTTGATGTGTTTGGTTCTTGTGTTGTAGGAGATTTTTGGCCCATATTTTTAGTTGCCTGTCACCTCACCTCGTCTACATTAAGGGGGGGTTATATTGTTATTCTATTCTTCCTTGGTTTGATGGTTCGTTGGTGTGAGCTATGTATTTAGTACCTGATCCTACATACTAGGCAATTGCAGTGGCTGGCTACCTATGCATTTTGGTGAGATGGATCCTCTACCATATAGACATGCTCGGTTTGTGCCTTCTATTTTCATGGAGGTTCTACAAATCAACATTTTTGAGAGAGTTTTGTGGCTTTTCATGCTTCAATGATTCTCTTCTGATCTCTCTTTGTTCCTTCTTATGGAACATTCTTCGCTATCTCTTTTTGGAGTAGGGTTTTTCCCATGTGGTTTTCCCTATTTCTCCTCTTTATAGAGATTTTGTTGTGATTGGGTACCTAATCAAGCCTTGTTACTGGGACCCAATTTTCTGCTTTCATAGTTTGTGCTAGGTTAGCTTACCTCCTGAGCTTCACTTAAGGGGGGGTGTTAGAGTAATTAGTTGTTTTCACTTATTAATTAAATCAATTTGATTTAATTAATTAAGTTTCCTATTACTCTAGTTTTCTTAAGCTATCTTGCAGGTGCATATGATTAATATTTTATTAATTATATTGTGCAACCTAGCTTTTTTAGGCTTTAGGTTACCCTTTTCGGGATTTGATCTCCTTTATAAGGATTGATCTCTTTGTATTTTTCATTATGAAGATCCGTTGAAAAATATTTTCTTTGTCTGAGTTTTTCAGATCAAACCCTTGCCTCTTCTTGTCTTTTTCTTCTCCATGATAGGTTTTCTGCATGCAAGTTTTCTTGGGCTTCGTGGATTTGTTGTGCACTTTTTCTCAAATCCTACAATTACAAGCTCAACACAATAACCACAGTGCACTTAGCTAGTTTTCTAAAGTCTTGATTCCCAATTAATGGGTTGCATTAAATGCAAGCATGTTGCAATTCATCTTAATATTAGCATTAGTAATGATTTGTTGTATTGAAATCATAGATTGGTGAAACCAAGGGCAAGAGCTATTTATTAATGAATTTTTAACTAAAATCATGTATCACTGAAACCCATGGTAAAAGCATTCAAGTTACTAGATGAAGCTTATTCTATGAGCCTGTATATTTGAGTTGCAGAGTTTTGCCACACAATCTTTCTCCATCATCATATATTGATCATATCAACTTCATGCAAAATTTGTACAGCTATGGTACTCAGTAAATAACATTCATTCCTTTGCATTTTCTTCATCTTTTTCTTCATTCAAATTGATTGTGAAAGTGTACTCTTGATCACACCCAAGGTATGAATTGCACATGAAATACAATATATATGCTTCTCTCCAAGCTCTGAAGGTGCAGTAAACTCAAGCTTGACTTTAGTCTTCCTCTGGAGCGATACCCTCTTAATGGCCAGTAGCTGATTGCTTTTTAAATCCCTAATTACTAGCCATTATCCTTCTTCCTTTGCTTTGGGATACCTTGGTGCATCAATTGGACCCAACTCCTATCTACCTTCAAGATCTCTTTCTAGAGTGACCTGCACTATTACATTCTCTCCAGCCCTCACATCATCACTATCAACTATGCCATACACTAGATTAATGTTTGGGAATCAATTACAAAAATGAGCAATGTCTAACAGTTATGAATTTGTCATCTGTAACAATTCATGCCTTTCATCATCCTCCATCTCCACTAAATAAAAAATAGTTTCAATGCTTTTCCCTAGATTTTCATGGAACTTCTTAGCAAGTTACTCGGTGAAATGTGGAAGTTGTAATAGGACAAAATCATGGTCCCAAAGACCTTGTGTAACCATTTGGCTCAATTCCATTGCTGCAAGAGTTGGATTCAACCAACCATTACTAGAAATAACATCTACCATAGCCTGAAGAAGCCAGTTAGTAGAAAGAAGCACTTCTCACTGATCTAGTGCTAGGTTGCTAGCTATGACATGCCATGAAATGTGAGCTTGCAACAATGCATTTTACTTTACATGTGGATCAGTATATTTTGGTTTGTCAATAGAAAACTTTTGATGATTTATCAATTTTCTAATTGTTGCTTCTTCTCCTAGCTGTATAAGAAGCTATGAATACTCTGAGGTAGAAGCAAGAATTTCAAGAAGCCCTTTTAGCTTTGCCCTTGTAGACAAGGATGAGATGAAGAGTTCAATGGTGGTATATCTAATATAGTAGTAAGATGCTATCATCCCCAGGTTCAAAGGAGAAAGATACATGTCATCTTCTATGGAAACACATTTTCTTGATTCCAAATCACTCAGCGTACTCTCTATAAGCTTAGAAAGGTGGTTTGACAAATGCCTGTGGCTAACACCTTGAAGATTATAGTAATTTGGATTCTATGTAAGTCTTTGGTAGAAGAATGTCCAAGTAAGATAGTCTACAACATCCTGCTTACTTTCAATAGTACCCATGGCAACTTTAGCATTGATATGATCATGGAGAAAGTGATCTAGATGAATCTCCACAGGAAATGGCTCATTTAAGAATTTTTTATAATATTCTTTATGAGGTGCATGACATAAAATTACACACTTCCAACATTATCAAGCAGAGGTCTACTGGCATGCCCCATCATTTGGAGAAGATTAGTTATAGGATAGTGTATGTGAGCATTTTCCCATCCATCATAATACTGTGTACCTATGACAACAACCAAATGAGCTGAAAAAGACAATTCCCAACTCATTGAACTGCTTGCAACATACACCTGAATTGCCCCTGCATTGAACAACTGGGCTACAAGTTCCTATTCTACCAAAGTGAGACCTTCATGTAAATACCCAATTCAATTAGATAATGCATGGCTCAATGTAGGTTCTTTCACTTTGGCAATGAAATGTTTCAAATCTTCTTTAGTAAATTGAAGAAACTGGGATCTTTTCCTACCATCTATATTTGAATAAGTTAATAAATCAATGGCAATAAGCTAGGCATGTTTTCTTGTTGGCATGAACACTAGAGTTGGTTTGCCTCCTTTTACATGTTGAATTATTTATGTGTAAGTTGGCTATATCAACACCCTGGATGTGAATATCTAATGGTACAAGATGGACACTAGGGGGGAAATTAAAAAGGCCATGTGCAGTAGCTCTAATCCACTCACCAAGATCTTTAGCATTTGCAAGTGAAGTGGAAAGAGCAACAATACGAACATGATTTTCAAATTGACTTGAAATACACCTCATTCTAGAAACAATTACTTCCAATATGGGACCACCCTCTCCACCAATTAAATGAAGTTTATACATTATTTCCATATGCGAGACAGAGAATCCCATTTCTCAGGTGTACTTGTAACAATCTGACCTCTCTCAAGTAGCTTCAAATCAGTCGTAGTCTCACCTGTTAGTTCAACTACTTTCCATCCCAGACCTTTCCCAAAATTTTTCTCCCATTCATAATATTTTTCCTTTACAAGTGCAGCTACAGGAGTAATGTAAATAGATTGAAATGTATTGTCTGCACCTTTTTGATGTAGTCGTAGCAAAGTAAACTCAACACAAATAGTCTCACCACTTCCAGTGGGTGTTGCAACCAAAACATTAACATCTGAGTTATATAGGACTGTAAATACCTATGTTTGAATAGGATTCAAGTGCCTAAACTACTGATACAAAGCTTTGTATGAAGGATTTCTTAATGCAGATACAAGAAGTGGCTGCAAATCTAATAATTCAATTTGAGGTGGATATTTATCTGGTAGAATAAGATAGGATTGGAAAATCTAAAAATTACTACTATCTACACTCCATATGAATTTTATATTTACACTAACTATACCTTACTATAATGTGCATAGGAACACTATACTATGATCATAAATAATAAATAGGATTGGTCTTGTTTGTGCCCATTATGCCCACTATTAAACATGTCATATTTTCCTATCCTATGCTTTCCTCCACACTTTGGAGTTTATTGAACCTGGAATACATGAATTCTTCATGAATTATAGTAGGCAATCCATTAATCCTTTATCAATATAGAGTTTATCACTTAGAAAGATGGAGATGGGAATGGATGGGATGGGTAGCCTCTCACTGCTAGTACCTAACTAGATCTCCAACCAATCTTTAGTATGTAATATGAGCCAACTAAGATATATAAGGACATCCCTATCTATATAAGAAGGTAGCACCAATGAGTGTTTTGCAGTTCCTAGCCGATTGTATCAAGGATTTGAAAAGTCAAATATGCAGAGGCCCCTATATTGAATGGAGGTAGAATCTCCAACCATTTCTCTCCCCTATGATTCTCCTCCACCTCTAGCTACCAGAAATGGATTGAATCTCTATCTATAGTTGTTAGAAGATGAGGAATAAATTTGAGTCCCTTTTTTTACTTATTTTTAGACATAAAATAAAATCCACTTCTCTAAATTAAATGATCATATAGAGAGTTTGCAAGAAACCCAACATTGAAAGGAAATTTATAGGAGTTTCCTAAATTATACAAACACCAATGGGGGCTCACAAATAACAAAGTCAACATTTTGATAAATTTGACAACATTAAGAGTAGTTGCTATTAACAAAGGGCACAAAAAATATATGTAACCTTAATGTAGATATTGCATATAAAAAAATGTCAAGGTCGGGACCTAGAATACGAGTTTGGCATTTATCCCTTTTTTGAACCTCTAAGACAAAACTCTCTTATCAATCATAATAGTACAATATTCCCTTGTAAACATGTAGAGAGGGTTCCTTCAAATTTATTGTCTATAGTCATGCATCTTGACAATAATCAAGTTGTCCTAAGTATGTTAAAAGTACAATTGAGAAGAATATAAACTGGTGCAATATTTAGACATGTGGGAAACAAAATTATAATGTAAGATGTCCATGAAGACTTTTAGAGGCTGTAAGCTTACATATTCAACAAAATCAATAGAGGCATGAGAGAGTAACACCTCACATTGTTTTGAAGTTTTATTTTGAAAATTCCCTATATTATGTTCTTGTAGATAAAATTCTTGAGCAATGAGGAAATATCAATGAAGGATCCAAAAAAAGAAAAACCACCAAAGGAATGAAGATACATACCAGCAATCATCATTAAAAGCAGTAGAATAACATGACTGCAAGAAGACACAAAGTAGTAGGTCAGAAGCCAATATCAGTTAAGGTGACTTGTAACTAAACTTTGTTAAAGGCGTCAACAGGGGGTAGGTTGGGAATAGAATTTCCTTTCATTTTTCAAAAGAGTTAACTTACTTGAAAGACTCTCAATCATGCATCAAGTTTTCCCTTAATAATGTAAGAATCACCATAATTGGCAATATCATTTCTTGGTTCTTCCAGTAGATTCTAGCACCTTCCAATTATAATGGGGCAGAGAATGAACTTTGACACAGTTTGTGCCTTGCATGAGTAACCTAAAGCCTTACCCATGAGGCTTCACCTAATATTTTCCATCACCATCTCAGACATCACAATATTATTGGAGTGTATGTTCTCATGAATACACTGGAACAAAGAGAAAATCCCAATATTGTGGAATTGGTTCAACCTATAGGCCTCACAGTCGAGTTCTAAATCCAAACACCATGCTAGGATTATAGTTAAACACTTTTGGCAACTTTGAGCCATCTTAAAATCATACACAGTGGGAATTATTTGAAACTAAAGTAAAATAAGGTGGGTCGTTGTCTTGTTATCTCTAGGAGGATTTCATTTAACTTGCTTAAGTAGATGAGTGTATCTAGATCTAACAAAACCATGTAGTCCAAAGGAACCTAATTTTTCAATAGAGATTGTATTTTGAATGTTGTGGACTTAATAGCAGGAAGAGTTACAATTTTCAATATAAGAACTTACATGATGTCTTCTCATGGAATGCAATGATTACAAGATATGTACAAAATGGATTAGTTGAAGGGATCTATAAACATTCAATAAAATGAAACTAAAATGTGTAGACACAGATTCTACAACTTATGCTAACATTCCTTGTTCTTGTACTAAAATAAGATCTTTGGAATAGTGCACAGGCATACATCAAAGTTTCAAACCAAGTTTCCTTTTGTGCCAAAATAAGATCTTTTAGCAAGTTTCTAGTTGTTACACTATAGATGATAGGCACAAAACATAAAGCTAGGGCTAAGTTAATCAATTTACTTAGTTAAAATGATGGAATGGTGGCTATGGTTAATAACTATCCTAATGGATAATAGTTAGAAAACCTATGAAACACAAAAAACTTTGTACAGACAAAAGATGATTCAATGGTATCCAACACACCATTCAGTAACAACTTACAACTACTTAGCAATCCCAACTACTCTTTGAAATAGATAGGCCTCAACAGGGAGCCACTCTTATTGATAAATCAAAGGGTTTAATTCGATTGTTTGAAGGGTAGAAGCATCTTTCATTCAATTAGTAGAGAACCTAGGGGATTGGGTATGAAAAGCTCTCTCAGTTTTGGAGATTGGGGCACAATTTGGGATAAGGTAAAAGTTTAGTACAAGATATAGGAAATGACTATTTCATATTTAAAAAATATATTAAAAAAACTCAAAATTTCCATTTTAAAATATAACTAAACAAAAAAATCTTGAACAACCTAAAAGAATATGATTTTTTAAAATGTAATACTGAATAATATATGAGATGCATAGTAATAATCCACTAGATATATAATTCTTCTAATAGTTATAACATGCATTAGGATTTGTGTTGCATTAATTGAAGTTACATAACAAGTAGTCAAAAGCATGAGCTAGGAAATGCCAAAAAAGAAAAAGAAAAATGTTTGTACCTACTCCATGAATTTATCCAATAACAAGCTCCAATATTTTAGAATCATCCACTGGGTATCCGAGAAGCTTCTCTTGAACATTAGAATCATTAGACTGAATTGCACCCTACAAAAAAAAACCCAATCATTATTGACTACACAACCTACTCTACCTAATAATGATGAAATAGAAAATCAATGATAGTTTTCTATCCATGTGTGATAAAAAATCTAAACCATGACTAGATAGAGTTCATGAAATGAAAAGAACAATGGGTCACTCAAAGGTAAGAGTGCAATATGATTGAAAGAAGTTCACAATAATAAACATAAAGATCATAGTATCTAATAAAAGACTATGACAATGAAAGCTTATATAGCAGATGTAGAAGACACAAAGGTTAAAAGTTACATAGAACAAAATATGTAAGAGACATAGAACTTCCAAAATGGAGGACTTAAGATGATGAAAAAGTATAGGAGCATTCACTGTGTTATTTATGCCATTCCCTTGCATTTTTATTTATTCCTAATTTGATGATGTTGTTTCAATCCCCTTTGTGTTGTAGGTTGCTAAAGATCCATTTGGGAAGGACATCAATGCACTGGAGCAGCACATAAAGAACTTGCTTTGCTCTTCCATGCCATTTTTCTTCAATACCTTATAGGATCCATACAGGGAGGGTGCAAATTTTTTTTGCAGATACCTTTTCAATCTGTGCCATGGAAGTAGAAATAACATCATTTATACTTACAGTCGAGATTCAAGACTTACAGTCAAGAAAGTGTTGCTTGTATAGGAAATAAGCATACAAGTCTTTCCACCATAACAATGAATTAGGGCACGAACTATACTATTTTATTTTCCTAGTTTAATGGTATGTTCATGGCACAGACTTGGAAATTTCAAATTGACCTTAGAGGCAATATTTTCAATAGAGATATGGATTATTATATACCACTGAAACTGAGAGAATCCAAATTTTCCATTTTTGTAGTTGGTTTTTACACATGTATTCACTAGAAGAAGCCATAGGAGGTTTTATCTTTTTGGGGGTTCCTCAGTAATAATGAAGATTTATTGTTTCTGATGGAATATAATCTGATTTGGATAAGTTTTAGATAAGATTTGATTCATTAGCGACCACAAAGAAAGAATTGAATATTTTAAAGGTAGTTGGAAGAGTTTTGTTAGAAAAGAGTAGTTAGAGATACTGGCAAAGGTAGAACATGACAAAACAAGATTAGATTTGAAGCTCTAGCACATATTATGACATGTATATAATATTCCTTCAGAGAGAGCTTTTTTGATTACCTTTTAGGAGATATATCAGATACTCTACAACACCAATTAATCCATTTGGATTTCTAGCAGATGAAGGAAGATTAGTTTCAACAAACATTAGGATGAAGATAGTTTCAACAAGACACATGGAAATATCATATTCATATCTAAAAGCTTCTTCTCCTCTATATATCTCTCTTCATTTCTTTTTGTATGAGTTCCAATGTTAGAGAATTCTCTTACTATTGTGATACCATAGTTGGTTCCTGTTCCACTCTAGTAACTATGTTTCCACGTTCCTCAGTAGTTTCTCTATTATGAATAGCATATTATAGTTTCTCAAAGCATTTAACTTATACAATCATTATATTATGTATTTTTTAATTTTTTCTTACACATGATGTATTGATTTCTAGAAATGAATATAGAGCTTTATTTGAAATTTCATTTTGAAGTTTATCTCCTTTTTTGTGGGTTTGTAGTTTTTTTTTGAATATGCCCAAAGTGCATATTGTCTAGTTGTAGCTTGTTATTCAAATTGTATGTCATTGTGTGTCTTGTTGTTGGGTCAAGGACTTGAGTGATTTGCTTGATATTGCATTGACAAAACTAGAGGGATCACAGGAGGAAATGATAAGTATGAACTTCATTTGAAGATTAATGTCTATTTGCAAGTTAGATAGATAGATCAAATATCTAGATATACGAGTATATTTTAGGTATCCATGTGTATGTTTTGACTTAGTTTATGCCCAATGGATAAGGTTATCAGCTTTAGAGATTTCATGTTCTCTATTTTTGTATACCTAGGTTATGTTGATTTAGTCATTAATCAAATATATTTTCCCTTTCAGTTTAAGAGTTGAAAGAGTTGCCCTCACTTAGTTTATTAGGTTCACATGCCCTATTATTAGCTATTTCATGTCCACGAATGCTTGTATAAACATAGAAGATTCAAGGGTTATTATTTTTTATCTAGATTTAGTTATATGCCTTTACATTGGTACCATATAAAGAATGTAAGGTCCACCTGCCTAAGCCTTGTAGAGCTTGAAGAAGAAGAAGGAAAGTTAAAAGCCTTATAGTTGTCCCTGGTGTTTGAATAGGTGCATTGAGGATGGGAGTTAGTTGCCCCTAGTTGTAAATGTTCTTATCACTAGGTTATTCAAAAGTTGTTAATTCAGAAGCTAATAAGCCTCAAGGAATTAAACAAAACAATTTGGAATTCCTACCAAGTCCACAAATAATACATTTTATATTTACGTTATATTAGGCATTGAGTTCTCACTCTCTTCACTTGAATAATTAATATTGTATTTATTTATTATATTTTCTTAACAAATCATCCCCCATGAGCCCATACCAGTATTCTAGTGGAAAACCTCCTCCATAGACTTCCTAGATACATTGCTTCAAAATGAATTTTTTTTAATAGTTACTCACATCAAAGACAAATCAAAGTCTCTTTTACTGATCTAATGACTAAACATATTACTCAACATATATTTTCTTCCATTGACACAAACCATATATCTATTGATCTATTAAGATATCAGGGCATAGTGGTTGTGCTCTTGAGGTTTTCTCCACCTCCAGTCTCCCTACATACATGAGTCGATGGGATCAAACCCCTAATGCTTCTCACTCAAATGAATATGAATGTAGTTTTGGTTTCCAATTTTTTTAATGTAAATGGTATTGAAACAAAACCTCTTATAGCTTCTATCCATCTCCAATATTTATTCATTGTTGAGCATTTGCCTATGCAAATAAGACAAAATCCTTGAACATCCATTATAATCTTAACAATAATAAGCTCATGTTGTAGTTTGACCATGTGCAACCTCAAAGAATTACTAACAATAGCAATTATTTTAATAGAAAACAAAACAAGTAAACACAAAATAATATACAAAAATTCTATGAAGGGAATGGGAATTAAAATTTCAATACAATGTTAATATAAAACATAGTCTTTGTATGCTTTGTGGAAATCTCAAATGGAATTGATTGACTCCTCAAGTCTTAAGCTTGATTTTCTAGGGACTTGATTTTTTTATATACTCAGTTTGATAGAAGGCAATCTCGACCTAAGGCTTCAAGGAATTAAACAAACCAATTCTAAATTTCCACCAAGTGCACAATAACAATATATATTTATGTTATATTAAGCATTTAGTACTCACCCCCTTCACTCAAATAATCAATATCATATTTATTTATTATATTTTCTTAACAACTCATCTTCTATGAGCCCCATCCTCCTTTGGCCTATCTTTCACTAGTAACCTCCTCCCTAGGCTTCATAGATACATCACTTCAAAATGACAAATGTTGAAAAGTTACATGGATCTAAGACATATCAAAGTCTCTTTTACTAACCTAACACTTAACCATATTACTAACCCAAAAGCTGCATTATTTGACAAAAATAATATATTTATCAATCTATTAAGACATCAGGTCATAATGGATAATTTATTGCTTAATATATTAAGCTAATAATTTAAGATTTAATGCAACCTAAATCACCACATTTTTACTAAATTTAGTTCTAAAATATTTAAAGTCGCTCAATAATTTATTTTATTAAAAAAATTAAACTCAAAGATTCACCACAATATTCAATACATGATTAGATTTGATTCACCCAAATATTATATATTATCAAAGAACTTAAAATTAATTCACCAATAATTATCATAATTATTAGTTACTTTAGGAATATATTACCAATATCTAGTTTTCACTATTGATTTAAAATATAATGTAATTATCCTCATAATTTCCATGAGATAAAACATGTTCAAATTTGATTTGTAATATTCCATGATGATTAGCAAACTTTCTATTATTATTAAGATTCACCAATATTTTCTACTCAAAAATTATGATTCCAAAATAATCACCAATGTAAATAATATTTAAAATTTAAAAAATTGGGAGATTCATTGATAAAAATAATTTGGTTTTTTAAAATAATTAAAGATTTTCCAATAATTTATATCTTTTTCTGGAGGGGGGTTTCTTAAAGTTTACCCTATCCATAAGCCCATCTACGACTTGCCAATATTCTAGTAGAAAACCTCCTCCACAGACTTCCTAGATACATCGCTTCAAAATGACAAATTTTGAATAGCTACATGCATCAAAGACATATCAAAGTCTCTTTTACTAACCTAACAGCTAGCCATATTACTCAACATAAATTTTCCTCTATTAATACAAATCATATATTTATCAATTTGCTAAGACATATGGCCATAGTGATTGTACTCTTGAGGTTTTCTGGTCCTCTAATTTGCCTACACACTTATGTTGACCGGATCAAGCCCCTAATGTTTCTCACCAAAAAAAATATGAGTGTAGTTCTAGTTTACAACTATTTTAATGCAATGGGTATTGAAATGAAACTTCTTTGGGCTTCTATCCATCTCCAAGAGTTATTGTTGTTGAACGTCCGCTCAAGCAAATAAGATGAAATCCTTGAACATCTATTACAATCTTAACAATACTAATAAGCTCAAGTTGTAGTTTGACCATGTGCTACCTCAAAGAATTGCTAAAATAGTATTTAGTTTAATAGGAAACAAAATAGGTAAACAAAAAATAAGATACAAAAATTTAATAAAGGGAATGGGAATTAAAATTTTAATATAAAGTTAATATATAACACATTCTTTGTATACTTTGCAGGCTCGAATGGAATTGATTGACTCCTCAAGTATTAAGCTTGATTCTCAAGGGAGTTGATTTGTTTATATACATAGTCTAATAGATGACAACCTTGACCTAAGGCCTCAAGGAATTAAACAAATAAATTCATAAATTCCACAAAGTCCACAAATGATACACTTTATATTTATGTTATGTTAAGCATTTAGTTTTCACTGCTTCATTTAATTAATTAATATAATATTAATTTATTATATTTTCTTAACAGGTCATCTTCCATGAGCCCCATCCTCCCTTGGCCTACAATTTTATTGGTAAACACCTCCCTAGACTTCCTAGATACATCACTTCAAAATTAAATTTTTTGAAAAGTTACATACATCCAAGTCAAATTCTCTCTTATTAACCTAATGTCTAACCATATAACTTACTCTAAAGCTACATCACTTGACACAAATAATAATTTTATCAATCAGTTAAGACATCAGATCATAGTGGATGATTTTATATTGTCCTAATGATAAATACTATGTCTAGTAGTTATATTGTAAGGCATAACCCTTTGACTACCACAAAATAACAAATTTAGTTAAATTTTCTTTTGAGTTTTTATTTTTAAATATATTTACATATCCATCTCTCCATACATAACAGTCATCAAATCATTCATGTTAAGGATCCATCTATGAAGTGCGATGGGATACATCTTTCAAAAATGATAGGTAATATAATTATCTAGTTAGAGACTATTCCTAAACAATAGTTTCTTGCCCTATGCCTTTGGACCCTAGCTCCCCTAATAGTAGTGCACTAAGGTCATCATCATTTTTAGAATATATAGATATAATGCTCAGCTCTTAAAATCATATTCATCTTAATCAAGAGTTTTTCCTTCCTTGGATTTTGAGATCACCGAGGGAATTACTAAGCTTGATATCACCTCCTAGTTATTAGGCATCCATTTAGGTATTGATTCATTCCTAAGTCTTAGTTTTGACATAAAGATTAGTAGTGGTTAGCTAGTGTTTCAATCCTTTTATTTAACATAAACCTAAAATTAACAATCCTAATTTCTCATAATTTACTGTTGAATAATGCACAAAGCATTGTGCTCTAGAAGTTTCCTCCACCTCAAGGTTGTTTTGATACTCGTGTCCATGGGATCAAGCCCCTACTGCTCCTCACTCTTACAAAAATGTGTGTAGTTTTGGTCTCCAATTGTTTTCATGTAACAATTTTTCTATGACATTGGTGCATACTGGTTGTTCTCTTCAGGTTTCATCCACCTCCAATCTGCCTACATACCCATGTCGATGGGATCAAGCCCCTCATGTTGCTCACCTCAAACAAATATGAATGTAGTTCTAGTTTCTAATTATTTTCACCTAACTGGTATTGAAACAAAACCTCTCAAGAATTCTATCTATCCTCTTGGGTTATTCATTGTCATGCCCAAAATACGTGGGTACAAAACACACATAATTTTTTTTAAAAATAAAAATAAAAAATTCTACTAAGATAATTTGTATTTTGAACATAATAATTAACTTTCTTATCAAATGCAACTAAATCTACATTAACCAAACTTTACTAGTGTTGATTAGATCTATTAACTTTATTACTTATTAACATTAAACAAAATAAAAACCAGCTAGTTTCAAATTACATCTTACAAACACTTTAAAATAAATTCTTATATAAATAAATACTAATTGAAATTAATTAACTTTACTATTATCTTAGAAAGAAACACATATTACTAACCAATTTAAACTAAATTCTAAAACCCATAATTTACATTACCTAAAACATAAATTAATTATCTTTACAAAATAATCAAATTTACTAACAACTAAAAATTTACTATCCAATCCCACATACACTAACCCCCCCATAACAATCTAACTCTAAAAACAACATTACTAACTACATGTAAAATGAATTTTCATGACAAAGTTAACTAAAAATCTCAAACTTATATATATATATATATATATATATATACACACTAATACCAAAACATATTTAACTAAATCTAAATTACACTAATCTACTAAACAAGTATTATTTAATAATTGAAACTACCTTGAATTTAAAGCTTTTCATAAAATAAACATACTAAACAAATTTAATATTTAAAACTTCATTTAATAATTAAACATATTATAACTATCTTAACTTAACCAAAACTAAACAAGTAAATACTAACCAAATTACTGTTCAATTTAGATAAACCAATTTACTAATCAACCATTATCTTAATTTAGTAACAACTAATCTAATTTAAAATTACTAACAATTAATTTAGAATTACTTCTCTAATTTAATCCATACACCAACAAATTAATAATATCTACTTCAAATATTTACTATCAGTTAGAAGTTTTCTAATGACAAAATGTATGAACTAATATCTATTTGGTAGAATTAAAGATCTATTCTAAAGTAATAATAATAATAAAAATATATTTAAATTAATTATACTAAAACCTAAACTAAATTAACATGACTAAAACTTAACTAACTTTAATATATACATAAATTGTATCTAATAATACTAACTTAAATTTAATACCAACTAACTAAATTTAATATCATCTAACTACATTTAATAAAAAAAAAACTAACTAAAATTTAAACTAAAACTAATAATACAACTTACTAACTAATATATAAAAAAAAGAACTTAATAAAACAAATAAAAAAACATTAACTAAAACCTAAACCAACCTAATAACTACACCCCCTATCCCATCTAATCCTAACTTACCCCTCCCACACATCACATCCTCCCTGGAAACTCATGCGCTTCCCAAGCACTTTAACTTTTGCGCAGACTTGCAATGAATACTGCCCACCAACACTAGGCAAGCACTAGAAAGAGGGAGGAAGAATAAGGTTTTTGTTTTAATAGTTTAAGAATCAACTTTCAAATTACCCCTCCTCAAAAGCATACACAACAACCAATAAGATTAAGTGTTCAAAATGACAAGATAGAGAGGTGACGTCAGCCATACCATTAATGGCTGACTTTATTTCCATTTTCTACGCCTAGATTTATGGGTTATGGATAGTGTAGTTATGTTTTAAAGTTTACTTGATAGGATATTTGTTTTTGTTAATATGCATATATTTTATTGTTTATTTCTTTTTGAATTTAAATTTGAAACAAAGGATCAACAGAGAATATTCTGTGTTCCTCAAATGATTTAATTTCTTCCCTTCATGTGAAATCCAGAGAGCATTTTGCTCTTGGTGGGGGATTTTTTTTTTTTTTAAGCTTTATTTTTCTAAGTATAGATTTAGAAAGCAATGTATTTTTTTTAAAAATTTACAAGGGGTATATTTTTTTGAATGGTTTTAAAACATGGATTCAATAGTTTGTGTCACAATAATACAAGATTTATTTGATCTCCTAATAAGTACAAAATTGAACTGAAATATCGACCATATCCATTTTTTCTTTCCTTAACATAATTGAACTCAAAATTTGCATAATTGAATGTCATCCTTTTATCTCATTTTTGATATGCATCCATATAACCAAAAATTACAAGAAAACTCATGAGAAACAATAATATACTAACACTATTTTATTGGCAACCTGATTCAAAGGCTCAGCCGAGAAAGAACCAGAAAGAAAACCTGGCATCATTGCCATTACAACAAAGTTTTGAAATACAATTTACATAGGATTCCAATCCCAAAATTTCAACAATACAAATAAATTTCCTTCATGACACTTATCAAGGGGTCCATATCATTTTCTGCAACACATTGCTAAGATCGTGGAGAGAACAGAATCTGACCAGGTGACAACAAGCATAACAAGGAGCCAAAATCAACATTCGTATTCATACTAGGTTTTCACAACAGGAATTCAACAATGAATCAAAACTAGGGAAAGGTGGATTTTTCCAACAGGAGATGTCAGACACAAAACCAAACCAGGTGCCCAATCGGGGCTATAACTCAAGAACTTCCGTTCTTCCATTCTTACATGCCAAAACTCATACGTGGTTTGTGCTGACAGGTAGGAGTCCATAACACCTTACCCTCTCTCCCTTTTCTCATCTTGAGAAGAGACTCTACACTGTTGGAGTCCAACTAAAAAGATGTTTCTCGAAATTGGCCACTTCTACCCTCCCTAAGGGTGAGTAATGCCAAAACAACCATACAAGAAAACTTCAAAATTCAAGCAAAAACATGAAAGAAAGCATTCAAGAAAACATGGTTTTCAATCCTTCCCAAACATACCCAACATACATACAAGCATACAAATAAAAACAAAATAGCATAAGCATGAAACAAGCATGAAAAATCTGAACAAGGGAGATGAAGAACTCCTACCTTCACAAAGAGGTTATGAAAAATGATCAAATTGAGAAGAGCTTTTCCTTCCTTCCCTCAATCTTCCAAGACTTCTCTCTAAAAGTAGAGATTGGGTAACAACCAAAACTACTCCAAGAAGGGCCTCTAAATAAGATCCAAATTCAACCACCCAAAAAGGGCAATAACTTCACCCACCCACCTACAAATCTAGAAGTTTCTAACTCAACCAATCCTAAGGTTAACCACTAAGTGGAGTTGAGGTTATGCAACTCATGGTAACCACTTTAAATTTTCGCACAAAGGCAAAAATAGACTTTTTGATTGACCTCAAAAGTTAATAAAAGGGGCTTAGGGGGTAGAAAATACCTCCAACCCATACCCATACCCCTTGGGTAAAAAGATTTTATGTTTTAAGGCCTTAGGAATTGATTTGGGACCCAACAAATGCTAGGAAAATTTAAGACCATCTAACAACTCTAAAATGCAGATTAAGCACTAATCTGGATTAGGGTAACTAAACTCGATTAAGAAACAAATTAGCAAAAAGGTCACTAACTTAGTCTGACATAGGTCCAAAGGTTACATAGTTAACCCTAACTAACATGCTAGAATGCATATGCAAATTCACGAGTGCCAAGTGGCACTATAAGAAAACGGTTACGAAATATTAACATTTACTAAATTACAGGAAGATACATTCACACATCTCACAATACAATTAAGTTATGAACACCAAGGTTTCCACAAATGGCACATATGGATCAGTTTTGTTCCTCCATCAGTTTTTTTGGCTAAAATATCCTGCACACTCATTGCACACATCAGTAGCCCCATAAAATCACATGCACATATGTATATACATATCAGGGAATTACATAAATTAAAACATACATCTATAAATCAATCAGGGTTTCTCTCATCCTACTCATATTCTTAATCATTAAAATCTCTTAATCAAACTGTTAATCCTACATTTACTTATTTTGTCAACATACATGTTCATAAAGCATTAAATGACGAACTCAAATATCTAAAAGTAAACATCACACAACATGAAATAATATAATATGTTCAAGTACTCGATAATGTCTTGACATATCGAGTCATAAGTATCAAAACAATAAGGTATCAACTATACTACGAAGGGTCAAGGCGAGGCCTCACATTCATTGTTGAACATCTACTCATACAAATTATATGAGACCCTTGAACATCCACTACAATCTTAACAATACAAAGCTCATGTTGTAATTTGACCATGTGAAACCTCAAAGAATTGCTAACAATAGAAATTAGTTTAATAGTAAACAAAACAAGTAAACGTAAAATAACATACAAAAATTCAATGAAGGGAATGAAAATTAAAATTTCAATATGAAGTTGATATAAAACATACTCTTTGTATGATTTGCAGGAATCTCAAATGGATTTGATTGACTCCTCAAGTCTTGAGCTCAATGGAAACTGTATTAAGGCCTCAAGGAATTAAACTAACCAATTTAAAACTCCCACCAAATGCACAAATAATACACTATATATTTTATATTGTTTTAATAATTTATTTCTCATTTCCTTCACTTAAATAATTAATATCATATTCATTTATTATATTTTCTTAATAGGTCATCTTCCATGAGCTCCATCCTCCCCTAGCCTATAGTTTTACGGGTAACCCCTTCTCTAGAATTCCTAGATACAACACTTGAAAATAACAAATTTTGAAAATTTACATACATCCAAGACATATCAAAGTCTCTTTACTAACCTAACACCTAAGCATATTACTTATCCCAAAGTTGCATCTGTTGACACAAACAATATATTTATCAATTTTCTAAGACATCAAGTAACATCCTTCATTGGATTTTGGGATCATTGAGAGAATTAATAAGTGTGATACCACCTCTAAGTTATTAGACATCCAGTCAAGTACTAATACATTCATGAGTATTATTTTTGACATGAAGATTAGTAGTGCTTAGCTATTGTTTCAATCTTTTTACGTAAGGTAAACCTAAAATGTGCAATTTGACTTTTTCACAATTTAGTGTTGAATATTGCACAAGGCACTATGCTCTAGAGGTTTCCACCACCTCTAGGTTGCCTACATATGTGTGTCCATAGGATCAAGCCCCTAATGCTCCTCACTCTTATGAATATTCATGTAGTTTTGTTCTCCAATTTTTTCTTGTAATTAGTTGGAAATGGATCCTCTCACTGCTTCTATTTGTCTCTAGTTGTTATTAGAGGCTACCTACATGCCTGTGTCCATGAGATCAAGCCCTTAATGTTGCTCACTCTAAAAAATTTCAATATAAAGTTAATATAAAACATACTCTTTGTATACTTTGCAAGAATCTTGGTTGGATTTGATTGACTCTTCAAGCCTTAAGCTCAATTTTTGAGGAACTTTATTTGTTTATACACATAGTCTGGTAGATGGCAACCTAAACCTTAGGCCTCAAGGAATTAAACAAACCAATTTAGAATTTCTATCAAGTGCACAAATAATACACTTTATATTTATATTATATTATGCATTTATTTCTCATTCCCTTCAATTGAATAATTAATATCATATTTATTTATTATATATATTTTTAACAAGTTATCTTCTATGATCCCCATCCTCCCTTGGCCTATAGTTTTATGGGTAAAACTACCTCGCTAGTCTTCCTATATACATAACTTGAAAATGATAAATTTTGAAAAGTTACATATAGGTCAAAAACATATCAATGTCTCTTTTCCTAACCTAATGACTAACCACATTACTTAACTTAAAGTTTCCTTAGTTGACACAAAAAATGTATTTATCAATCTACTAAGGCATTGGGTCATAGTGGATGAATTTACATTTTTATAATCCTAAGTACTATGTCCAAAAGTTATATTGTAAGGCATAATCTTTTGACTACCACAAGATACCAAATTTAGTTAACTTTTCTTTTGAGTGTTCATTTGTTTGTATATTTACATATCCATCTATAAAAAATTAATAGTCATCAAACTATTTACGGTAAGGATTCATTAATGAATTGTGATGGATGTTTATCTTTCAAATAGGATAGGTAATATAATTATCTAGCTAGATACTTTTTCTAAAAAAATTGTATTTCACACTATGCCCTTGGATCCTATACTCCCCTAATAGTAGTACACCAATATTTTCATCATTTTTAGGGTATAATATAATGCTCAATTCTTGTAATCATATTTGTCATAATCAATAGATCCATGCCCTTCCTCAAATTTTGGTATCATCAAGAGAATGAATAAGTTTATTACACTTGTCAGTTATCAAGCATCCAACTAGGTATCAATACATTCCTGAGTCTTATTTTTGACCTAAAGATTAGCAATGGTTAGCAAGTGTTTCAATATTTTTACTTATGGTAAACCTAAAATGTGGGATACAACTTTTTTGTAATTTAGTATTGGCACATGCCACTACGGTCTAGAGGTTTCATCCACCTCCACACTACCTACATACCTGTGTCCACTGGATTAAGCCATAATTCTCCTCACTCTTATGAACATGTATTTAGTTCTGGTCTCCAATTTTTTTCATGTAATGAGTTTGGGAACAAAACCTACCGAGGCTTCTATCTGACCCAATAATTCTTAGAGGATTCCTACATGCTTGTGTCTACAAGAACAGGTTTGTAATGATGCTCACTCTAACAAATATGTATGCAATTTTAGATTCTATTTTTTTTTCATGTAATTGGTATAGGAATAGAACCTCTTTAGGTTTTCATCCATCCCAAACAGTTCTTCATTGTCAAACAACCCCTCAGACAAATTAGGCAGAATCCTTGAAAATCCTCTAAAACCTTAACAATACTAAGTTCATGTTGTAGTTTGATGATGTGAAACCTTTAAGAATTGCTATCAATAGACATTAGTTTAATAGAAAACAAAAAATAAATCCAATGTAAGATACAAAAATTTAGTGAAGGGAACATTGATTAAAATTTCAATATGAAGTTTATATAAAGCATTCTCATTGTATACTTTGTAGAAATCTCGAATGGAATTGATTGAATCCTTAAGTCCTAAGATCAAATTTTGAGGCACTAAAGTTGTTTATATACATAGGTCGATAGATGGGACCCTTGGCCTAAGGCCCTAAGCAATTTAACAAACCAATTCAAGATTTTTGCCAAGTGCACAAATAATACACTTTATATTTAAATTATATTAAGCATTTAGTTCTCACTCCCTTCAGTTAAGTAATTAATATCATATTTATTTATTATATTTTCTTAATAGGTCATCCTTCATGTGCCACATCTTTGACTTGTTAGCATTCTAGATGAAAATCTCCTTCATAGACTACCTAGATACATCACTTCAAACTGACACATTTTGAATAGTTATATACATCAAAGATGTATCAAAGTCTCTTTTACTATCATAATGACTAACCATTTTACTCAATATAAAGTTTCCTTTGTTGACAAAAACCATATATTTATCGACGTGCTAAGACATTGGGGCATAGTGATTGTGCTTTTGAGGTTTCCTCCACCTCTAGGCTGCCTACATACCCATGTCCATAGGATCAAGCCCCTAATATTTCTCACTCTAACAAATGTCAATGTAGTTCTAGCTTCCAATTATTTTCATGTAACTAGTCTGGAAATGAAACCTCTTGGGGCTTCTATCTATAATACCCCAAAATTGGCACATTGCCATGTTAACCAATTCTGGTCTATTTTGATCAACCCTAAGTCCTATTTTACTAGGAAATTTTGATTCTAATTAATCACTATCTGAACTAGGTGTCAAATGTAGAAAACTTTAATCTACATTAATCTACTCTTTATTTAATTCCTAAATGTCGACTCACATTAGCTTCATTAAACCTATTGATCAAATTTGATTTAATTGAAAGTGTTCATACTTTAATTAAATTAAATTACTTCTTTAGCTAATTTTCAAGAGAATTATTTGTATTTAATTTAATAATTTTATCACTTTAATTATTGAATGTAATTGTTCAATTAATTAAAAATATGCATTTATGAGGTCATATCTTATTTTATTAAATTAAATAATCCCTTCAAACCTTCTCTTCAGTTTAGGAATGGGAATTTTGAGTGATCTATTTCTTGAATTGGAATTGACCTAATCAACTTGTTCTCACACTTAGGTGAATTTTAGTTAACTCTTCATCACACTTAGGATTTGAGTTAGTTAACCTTACCTGCATAGGAATCTTCCATCTTGACTAAATCTCATCTTTGATCTCAACCATTCATCCCAGTTGATCACGACCATTGATTGATTTTAGAAATTCTATTTAAGAGGCTTCCAATTCCTCATTAAAGGGGGTTGAATTGAATTGCATCGAATTACTGTCAGAATAGATATTCAATTGCTTAATACTTTCATAGCTTTCATAATTGCTTAGTCTTCATATCATATAGATTAAAATGCATTCACATAATGTAATATGCTTTTCTTGTATTATATTAGAATACATATATCATTTAGATTAAATGCACTCTCATATAGTTGCATAAGTCCTTCATACTAAAAGGTTTAGTTGCCCAGTTCTCAGTTTGAGAGCAAAGACAAAATCCTTCTAGTAAGAAGATAACAAGTCACATTGTTGGGTTACTTGGATAAACAATTCAATGTTCATTCCAGGATGATCTCTTAGGTAATGACCACGTGGAAGTGTATGTGAGGATCCAAGGCCCACATTTCACATATACATTTCTGGCACCCACCCTAGGGCCTGAAAATCAATTTTTTTGGCCTCATCTACTCTGTTTTCTATTTTTTTAATGATTTTGTCACATTCATCTGTACAAATTTCTATATTTTTGTAGAAGAAATCTCATTTTTGTGTGAAGAATTGAAGATTTCACCAATTTCATTGCACTTCCTTGTGTGAAAAAGTGCATAATTGCATAGTGTCTCATGCAGCGCACAACATTTTCTCACAAAGACCTATGTAGGATCTCGTGCAAAATTTTGCAACGGGACATGCAAAATACAGTTTCCCAAAATTCAGTTTATCATTATGTTTGACTAGAATAGTTTACTCTGAAGTATTTTTCTTTCAGATTTCTAGTTTTTTGTAGCTTAACAATGGTTTGTAGGACATTTTGAGAAAGACACCTTTATCTAAACACTTCAAACATGTACTGAATGTGTGATTGTATGATGCTTGTCAAAGAAATGTATGTCAAAGACTTATTTCAAACCCACTTTAAATTTCATGTCTTTTTTCTTTCCACACATAGTATAATTTGGGCTTGTGAACTTCATGGTTATCTAGTATGAGTCTTTTCTTTGAAGGGATGATGATTTCCTTTTAGGGAATCAAAATCTTGATAAAGGATAAGTTTGGACTGATTAAGCTAACTTGGTGATTAATATGCCTTGTGTGTTTGGGTGAGGTGATGTGGTAGAGGAGTATGCTCTTTTCCCTTGAGGGAAATTAGAAACTCAGACCCTTAGATCCGAACCACCGATCTGAGTCAACCCTTAGAGGGCCTATCAGAGTGATCCAACCTTTGGGAATGACCTAAGTGAGCACACTCCTTTCATCAGAGATTCCAACTCACTATAATAAATAAGTTTTGTAGAGAAAAAGACTCCAAAACCACATTAATTTCCTCTTCATTTTGATATTGCATATCAAGAAGAGGCTTAATCTATTGCACTAGCTAGCGCATGCCCCAGTCTTGCTAGTCAAGTCTGTGCACTTTTAGATGTTGGTGTGGACTACTAGCCCCAACTTTTCTTGTGAAGCCACCAAGGGTTAATATGAATGGAAGCCAAGTAAAAACCTCTTAGTTAGTTTCTACTTGGTTCACCTTGAAAAGGGGGCATAATCTTTGTGCAAGGAGGGGGAAGAATCTCTCCTAGAACTTATCATAGGCATGTGCCTGGGCATTGGAAGGTGGTATATGCACTTTACCCTTTCCACAAGGGTGTTTATTTAGTGTATATTATTAAGCCCTTGGAATATACAAAAAACATAGGCACCCTCTAGTGGGGTGACATGGCTATATGAGGTGAATGCATTCACATAAGTTGTGGGACAAAGGTTATGCTTCCGCTACCATTTTTGGTTATAGAGATAAAGCATGTTTGTTATTGAGTCTTAAACTTGTCTAAACCTATCAAACAAACTAAAGGTCAAGATTGCCCCATCCCTCCAAGTTACTTTTCCCTTGGTTGGATTGTTCGTGACCACTGCTTGCTTCCCATGTTATCTAAAAATTAAATTGTCTTGTTCAAAACCAAAATGTTGTCTAACAACTTGAAAACCATCTTGCTATCTATTTGAAATTTGTCAAAAAAACCAACAATATGTCTAGAACTACCTGAAACTTGCAAAATCTCTTCAAAATTTTGTCTTAGTTATCAATCTAGTCCCTATTTTTGTGCCCAATTTTGTGAAATTTTGTGCGAGAACATTTTTAGTTAGCACTTCTTTACATGGCCCTATCCAAGTCCTCACATAGTCCTATGCAAATCTCTGCATGAGATCTTGCAAATTCTATCCTTTTATGTCAAAATCTTGTTTTGTTGTTAGTATAGCACTTCCTCACGCATCTTTGTACAAGTCCTTGCATGAGAAAACTTTCTAAAATTTGTTGTTTTAATATTTGCATAGCTTTTTGTGCCTTTTCACACGGTTCCTTGGGAATCCTCTGTTAACCTCATAATGGTTTTTGACACTTGAGTGCCAACACACTTAAACATATTCCACATTGGAAGCCGAGTACATCATGCATGCCAAGTCACAACAAGTACCGAGTGATCTTCATGTGCCCTATAGTCTTCAAATACCGAGTGAAGATCAGATACCGAGTGAAGTATAAGTGCCGAGCAACATAAAGTGCCGAGTGTTAACAAGTGTCGAGTAATATAAGGTGCCGAGTGATACAATTTTTGTTAAGGTGCTGAGCTATCCAAGAAACAACATGTGCCGAGTATCAACAATACTTCAGGAGCCGAGTAACTCAGTATATCAGCATAAGAGTTTGTAATTGCACAAACTATGATGCAAACAGTTTTTACAGCTGACATAAGGTAAATCTCAGAGGATTTAATGATGAGATCGAATCTTTTATTTTTCCTATGCAATTTACATGTAGCCAATAAGAAAAATGATGAAAGCATGCAACCAATAGAATAAATGCAAATAATGAGCAAAAAATGGAGATTAAATATGGATCGTAGAACCATACCTAACCCTAAATTCTCAAATGTCTTTATAAGGAAGATGAAGTTTCTTTGTAAAGATGAGAGAGGTGAGAAGACATACAAGGGTGCACAAGGAATTCTATTTTCAGAAGCGAGGATTATCAGATCACAAAAAGGATCAAGATCAGAGAAAGCAGAATGGGTGCCTGCATTCAGCAATCAGGGATTGTAATCAGTCAGGTTCATTGTTCCTAATACTCTCTAGCCATTGTATTAGAATGAAAATCCTATGGTGATAGGTTAGCTTAACAACTATTTTGTAAATCCTTTAATTAGGTGATTAAATCCTTTAACAGGGTGACACTTCATGTTAAGTGTTTGAAATCCTCTAACCAGGTCACTATTGACACAGTGTAAAGCCTTTAACAGGGCAGGCCTTTAACAGGGCAGACCATCAGAAGTGGTTAAACAATATTGCTGTAGTAATTTTTGTGGGTATCATCTCCACCCCAGTTTTACCTTCTTATTCCTGGAGGGTTTCTAGATTACCAAATTCCAGTGTTATGAGTTATTGATGCATGTGTTTAGTTACATGTTTATTTGATGTATTTACATGCATGCAATTTACTTTCAGTTAAAATTTTTATTGGCTAAAGTGTGATACTTATGTTCACCCCCCTCTCATAAGTGCTCTTTCCATATTTGAATATTCCAACATCCTCTCATAGAATCTTGTCTTAAAACTACTATCAACCTATTCTGTTAGAGCTATTTGCGATCTAAATTTGGTCTATTATCTACCATAGTTTACCACTTCTTTATCTATAAATAGTGATGAATAGTGGCATCTTACTTACCCAACAACTTGTGACCTACACACAAACTGGTCTCATCTCTTGTCTATCTTGTCCTTGTTCTTTCATGCTTCTCATACTCTATGTCATGATAGTCATAATCTTTGGCTGTTCTAGCCATTACTCAGACAACTTGTACCTTAGTATACAACACTCTTATCTTGCCTTTTGAGACTATGTTCTAGGTGTGGTCCTTGTCTAGGATTTTTCTTTTTGTCCTTGTCTATGACTATGGTAATAGGAAGCAAAAATATGTTTTATCCCCTTAGACTTGGACGATGTAGAACTAGGGGTTAGAATTGCAATGAAGGTTGCTTTCCAATTTATACATAGTCTATGTCCAGTTCATCTAGTGAGGAGTCTTCATGATCTCCTTCACCTATTAGACCACCTCATGTTAAGAGAATGTTCTCTATAAACTTATAACAAACTAGGAACCCCTTGTATCAAGTGGATCCCAAAACTAGCAAATGCCATACATCTCCAAAAAAAATAGATGAATCCTTATTCAGAGGACCATTCAAATGAAAACACACTAAAACTTATCACATTCCTACAATGGCTGATCAAGAACCCAAACATGGAGAATATATTAGAGACCAAGATCAAAACAGGAATGAAAAACATATGGAACTTTTCTTCACTGATGAGAATGAGGAAGAGGTAGAAATACTTCCTGAACATGTCAAAAAATGTTGTAAGGACAAAAAATTCCTATAAGTCATGGAAATCTTCCTTAACAAAGAGAAAGAGAAATACTTTATCAAACTTGCTCAAGAGGGAGCCAAGCTACCTCATCATTTTAATGTTGAGACTATCATTACACTTGAAGAGGAAACTGGAACTTCCAAATTTAATGACGGTACACTCTGATACCACTAATGAAGGGCCACACCACCCTTACCAACTCACAACCAAGAACGTAACAATATGAAGACCAAGAAAATAAAATGCTTCCCAAAGAACTCTTTTATTATACTTGAAAATCCAATAGCAATTACAATAACATTTTTGCAAGATCTCTCAAGATCCAATCCAAACCCAAGCTAGTCTAGATCCACACTCTAATAGAAACCTCCAAGATCTCAACTTGTGCTCATAAGCCACCAAGCAACCTCCTTGTTTCTAAACCACAGTCACTAGCTCTTCTCTAACCTTATCCAAGATCCAAGTGTAAATTGCCTCACATTCGATGCTCTGTCTACACTCACAATTCCACCACAATACTGCTATAAACTGCCTCACATTCGGCGCTCTATCCACAGACTTAGGAAAACTCACTCTTCACTTCCTCCTTCTCTTTCAAACCTTGAAGCCTTCACACCTTCCAACTTTCACACATTCAAGCTTTTCCTTCCAAAGCTTTCACCTTTCCAAGCTTCACCTTCCACAGTTTTTACTTTCCAAGCTACTCCTTCTCGAGCTTCTACTCCTCGATCTTGATTAGAAATGCTCATATGCCTTGCTTAAATAGGCACTTACCACCCAATATATGACTTATCCACAACCTTCTAAAATTCCACCTACACAATATCCACAACCTTCTACAACTTTCATAAGCTTCTAGAATTACAACTAAGCACCACCATGTGGCCCAATTAGAAAATTACATTTCTTTTATGGATCACAACAAATATTAAATGCAAGATTTAAGAAACTTTCCACAAGCTTCTAAGATGCCACCTACACACCTCGATTAATGTACTGACTATTATTTATTATTATTATTTTTCTATTATTCCACCTATGCACCTCAAAAATAGAAATCCCCTTTTTCTTTCTTTTCTCCTTTTTTCCCCTTTTTATTTTTTTATTATTTCTCCTCTAATTTTTGTCACTTTCTCTCTCCTCCAGATTTTTTTTTTCAATAATTTTCCCATGCAAGATGCTCCTGCATCAGACTCCCCTAGTAGATAGAAAAGTGTGTCCCACACTTTGACTCCACAAAAGAAAGATCTACCACCATCTTCATCTTCACCAAAGGTTTCCACCTCAATGGGGACAAGACAACCACCATGCAAATCTTCCACATCTGCATTACTCTATCAAACACCAGAATCTCAACCATCCAATTAGCATGCTCACTCCCAGGAATAAACTGAACATAATTCTTCATCAACAAACCCTTATTCACATCAACAACTAGTGAATCCACACCAGTAGCAACAAACCCTCCAACAACAACTGGATCATCCACGACCAAGTGCTCTACAATATACAAGTCACCACCAACATCAACTAGATCATCCATGACCAAATGCTCTGTAGTCTCCATGTCAGACTCAACCAAATGATCATGAAAACCAATCTCCATCCCAACACCAACAACGTTAGGAATATCTTCAGCAACAACCTCTAGTTGCTCTGCAGGTTTTGCATCAGACTCCACAAACTGATCAACAAAACCAACCTCTTCCACCTTGACCTTCTTAGCTTGATCAGCCAATCTAGCATCTAACCGAAAAATCATCTTAGAAAAATTCCTCTCCACTATATCATGGATTTTCACAATCATCCTAGGGTCCAATCCTCTTGGAGCCATCTCCCAAGATCTTCGTAAAACCTCTGCAACAAATCCTTCCCATGCTCCTTGTGACAACCAAATTATTTGCAAGTCAGATCACAACCTGCCACCTTGCATGAACAATCAGGAACCACATCACAAGTCTAGGACAATAGATTTTCAATCCACCAGCTCTCCACAATCATGCCTCAACAAGTTCAGTCTTCCATCTCCACATCAATCGATCAATCTGCATGTCCTCCCAAGGTCCTAGTGTAAACTGCCTCAACTTCGGTGATCTGTTTACATGCTCAGGAACTCCCACTCTAATAAAATTCACCCAACCAAGGTCCTGGTACAAACTGCCTCACACTTTAGTAATTTTCTTGTACACTTAGGAACTCCTACTCTAATAAACTTCACCCAACCAAGGTCCTGGTACAAACTGCCTCACACTTCGGCGATCTACTTGTACACTCAGGAACTCCTACTCTGATACCAGTAATGAAGGGCCACACCACCCTTACCAACTCACAACCAAGAATGCAACAATATGAAGACCAAAAAAATAAAATGCTTCCCAAAGAACTCTTTTATTATACTTGAAAATCCAATAGCAATTACAATAACATTTTTGCAAGATCTCTCAAGATCCAATCCAAACCCAAGCTAGTCTAGATCCACACTCTAATAGAAACCTCCAAGATCTCAACTTGTGCTTGCAAGCCACCAAGCAACCTCCTTGTTTCTAAACCGCAGTCACTAGCTCTTCTCTAATCTTATCCAAGATCCAAGTGTAAATTGCCTCACATTCAACACTTTGTCTACACTCACAATTCCACCACAATCCTGCTGTAAACTGCCTCACATTCGGTGCTCTGTCCACAAACTCAAGAAAAATCACTCTTCACTTCCTCCTTCTCTTTCACACCTTGAAGCCTTCACACCTTCCAACTTTCACACATTCAAGCTTTTCCTTCCAAAGCTTTCACCTTTCCAAGCTTCACCTTCCACAGTTTCTACTTTCCAAGCTACTCCTTCTCGAGCTTCTACTCCTCGAGCTTGATTAGAAATGCTCATATGCCTTGCTTAAATAGGCACTTACCACCCAATATATGACTTAGCCACAACCTTCTAGAATTCCACCTACACAATATCCACAACCTTCTACAACTTTCATAAGCTTCTAGAATTACAACTAAGCACCACCATGTGGCCCAATTAGAAAATTACATTTCCTTTATGGATCACAACAAATATTAAATGCAAGATTTAAGAAACTTTCCACAAGCTTCTAAGATGCCACCTACACACCTCGATTAATGTACTAACTATTATTTATTATTATTTTTTTTCTATTATTCCACTTATGCACCTCGAAAATAGAAATCCCCTTTTCCTTTCTTTTCTCCTTTTTTCCCCTTTTAATTTTTTAAAATTATTTCTCCTCTAATTTTTGTCACTTTCTCTCTCCTCCAAGTTTATTTTTATTTTTATTTTTTTTCCAATTTTTTTTTTCAATTTTTTTTTTTTCCAATAATTTTCCCATGCAAGATGCTCCTGCATCAAAATTGCAAAAACAACTAAAGATCATGCAAGAATAGTTAGCCCAAATGATGCAAAATAAAGAAAAACCTATGAAAACATACACCTTAGATGCTCTTTGTCCATTCCCTTTTGACAAGAGTATAGACATGCCTCCTTTTCCAAGAGAAGTTGAGTTACCCAAGTATGATAAATATTTTGGAACTATTGACCCCCAAGATCATTTATGGGAATTTGGTGCCTTGTCTATGGAATTTATACATAATCAAACATATCTCATGAATCTATTCCCAAGAAGTCTAGGTGGTCAAGTTATGGAGTAGTTTTCACACTTTCCTACTAGTATCAAAATGTTTGATGAGATTGCTAACTTGTTTTTCCAACAATACTCTCACAAAATACAACACCTGGTTAACATTTGAGACTTGTGTAACCTTAAACAAAAGTTGGGGAACCTTTTCTCACATTCCTTTAGATATGGAGACAACTTTACACCAAATATTCACAAAAAATTCTTGAAATGGAAAAGCTTTACATCTTCACTGATTATCTCCTACTTGATTTTGGGTATAGAGTTCAACTTCAAGGTCCATGTACCTTTGAAGACATGGTCACACAAGCTATCTAGATAGAGGAACTCATGGTCAAAAAGGGTGAACTAACCCTTCAAAAGGACACTAAATGAGGATCCACCTCTAATAAGGACAAATCCAAGTATGCGCACAAAAATTGAGAGGTTGTGCATGATGGAGTTGTTGACAACAATACTCCTAAACCTGTTAAGGCAGCCTTCAATCTTACATACAATCTCAAAGCATCCAAGAATGTTGAGAAACCTCCTTCTAACAATAAGATGTTGGAAACAAAACAAAGAACACATCTTGGGTCTTATATCCAAAATGAGAATATATACCTCTTGGTGAACCTTTGGATGTGGTCTACAAAACTTGCTACAAAACAAGATTATTTCTCCATTGGATAACTCTCATCCTTATGATCTACAACTGTGACCACCATGGTGGAATGAAACTGCATTTTGTGAATATCACCAAAAAAAAGGTCAAAAAACCAACAACTACATTAATTTACATCACAAAGTCCAAGACCTCATTGACGATGATGAGATTATTGTGGATGGACATAACAAGAACATAGATCACAAGGCTTTCAAGGAGCCATTCCCATCTTATGAAAAAGGAGAAACTTCAAAACAAAAATCTAATAAAAAGATCAACTGTACGTACTCTAATGATGATGATGAGATAGTCCACATGGTTGAACCCATGGATGCTAAGTATTATGACATTATCACCATCAAGGAAAAAAAAGAAAAAACTAAACATAAGACACTATTTGTATTAAGGGACCCTTCTCCTAATACATCTTACAATGAACCATCACAATCTTGTGCTAACACTATCACACAATCTCATGCTAAGTTGGTTCTCGAAGGCCCTATGCCTTTTGCTCCTTTATCAAACAACACAAAGAAAAACCTCTTGCTGGTCCTTTTGGAAAAGGAACAAAACTTGCAACAACTTCTGCGAATACTAGATATAGTATCCTTAATCAGCTACAACAAACTAATGCTCAAATCACAATCTTTGAGCTGCTCAAAATCTCACCTACTCATAAGAAATTTTTTGACAAAGCCCTCACTAAGGCAAATATACCTCAAGATCTTGATCTTGAGAGGTTCCAATCCATGGTAGGTCATTTGACCACACCTTACTATATGTCCTTCTCTAAGGAGGATGACAATTCACTGAGTCATCCACATAATCAACCTCTACACATTAAAGTCATGATACACCAAAAATATGTCCATTGTGTGCTCATTAATAATGGAGCTAGTTTAAACATTGTCTCTGTTACTTTGCTCAGACAATTGGACCATTCTAAAGAGTCCATTGATCCCTGTCATAAGATAACTATCAAAGCATATGATGAAGTTGAGAAAAATTCTTTAGGTCTTGTGGTGCTACCTCTCTGTGTTGGTCCTATAGAAAGAGATGTCACTTTTCAAGTCCTCGACATTCCCTTGGCTTACAATATTTTACTAGGAAGACCATAGATACATGAGATGCAAGCTATGCCTTCCACTTATCATTAATGTGTAAAATTCCCATTTCATGGCTTTGAAGTCACCATACTTGCAAGTACTAGCTATACTTGTAACATGTTGAGCACTATTGGGTTACTTAGATGAAAAATTCAATGTTCATTTTGGGATGATCACTCAGGTAATGACCATCTTGAAGTGGATTCAAGGATTCGAGGCCCACATTTCACATATACATTGTCCATCATGAAGAGTTCTTCGCTATCAAACATCCACTCACATGAATAAGACAAAATCTTTAAACCTCCACTATAGCCTTAACAATACTAAACTCATAATGCTAAGTTTCTGGAATAGATTGTGTAGAGATTTTTCATCAGTGTTTCGAATCACACTACGTGATCCATCATCAGGAAGAGAGAGCAAGAGGTGTCAAATTATGTAAGATGCAGATTTGGCATAGGGTCACAATTTAAGGAGACCTGGAAGAGAGGGACTGCACATGCCCCAATGCAAGTCAAAAGAAGTAAAATAAAATAAAGACAAAAAACAAACAAACACGAGGGGGAGACAAAACCACCCAAGACACAAAGTGAAAGCACCAAGAGAGATAACAAAGAAAATAAATAGGACAAGATAATAAACTCCATAAAGGAAGCAAAAGGTAAGAGGTAGTATATGTAAAAATATAAATATATAGTGGAAGAATATATTACCTATAAGAGAACAAAACTGAAACCTATACATAGTGTCAACAAGTGCAAATGTCACATAAATGCAATAATATATACAATAAAATGCTACCAATTAACAATAAAAAATAATAAAAATTTATGTAGGAGCAATAATACTAAACTCATTTTATAGTTTGATCATGTGTAACCTCAAAGAATTGCTAATAATAGAAATTAGTTTGATAGAAAACAAACAAGTAAACCCAAAATAAGATACAAAATATCAATGAAGAGAATGGGAATTATAATTTCAATATGAAGTTAATATAAAACATACTCTTTGTATACGTTGCAGGAAATTCAAATAAAATTGATTAACTCCTCAAATCTTAAGCTTTATTTTTGAGACACTTTATTTGTTTATATACATAGTCTAATAGATGGAAACCTCAACCTAAGGCCTCAAGGAATCAAAAAACCAATTAGGAATTTCCCCCGAGTGCAAAAATAATACACTTAATATTTACATTCTATTATGAATTTAGTTCTCTCTCCCTTCACTTAAATAATTAATATTATATATATTTATTATATTTTCTTAAAAGGTCATCTTCCATGAACCCCATCCTCTGCTGTCCTACATTTTTATGAGTAACCCCCTCCCTAGATTTCCTTGATACATTGCTTCAAATTGACAAATTTTGAAAAGTTACATACATCCAAGACATATTAAAGTCTTTTTACTAACTTAGTGGCTAACGATATTACTTACCCTAAAGCTACATTAGTTGACACAAACAATATATTTATCAATTTATTTATTAGATTTTAGAGATGTGGTATTTCCCTAAAAATTTCCAATCCATACCCTATAGTGAGACAACTTAAAAAGCAACTCATTTCTAAACACAAAATTGAAAAAAAAAAACAGGGATGAGCAATGAGTTGGGAGAGCACACAAGGATTAGAAAATTGTGAGCGCAATTTTCTGATTAGGCAATTATACCCAAAATTGACACATTTTACAAATTAACTATAGAAGCTCAATTTTATTGAAATTTGATATTTTCACACAAATTATATTGTGTGAACACAACAAACCCTGTAAATATTACACTTGTAATGAATATAGAATTCATTTTGGTAGCTTTACTTCCCACAAACCTTGCAAACCTCTAACCCCAAACCAACACTACAAAACCCACAAACTGTGATCTAATAGATTTCTAGCTACCTTGGGTGTGATTCTTCTCTCTAGGATTTGTAACAAATGTTAGACATTACTACATTGTCACCAAGATGAATGCCTAGGCTACACAATGGAAAATAATTGTAAGAGTAGTTGATGTGCTTTTAATAATCTAATAATGATCCACTTCTCAAGGGAATTCAATTGATATTAATCTACAAGGTTAGATTTGTAATTCAATAGAGATGTGTGATATATGATGCCTTCATTTTTATCTTGAAACTGAGATTTGGTCAATGATAAATCTTATGTTTGTCTCAGAGAGAAAGTATGAACATCATATGACAACATATATCTATTGCAACCTCCCTATACAAACCTTATTATGATAAATCTTACATTTGTCTTTGAGAAAAAGAATGAACATCATATGACAATATATGTCTATTGCAACCTCCCTATACAGACCTTAAAAATCAAGTTATCATTATGTCCCTGTTAGAAGGTGTTTGTCATAGCATCCTTAATTGTTCCTCATTTTTTCCTCCATGTGTCCAAGATTTGGGGTCTCAACTGTAAAAATAACCACTTTAAGGCCTACTGCTTTGCACATTGTACTATTTCAGCTGAGACGTTTTTGTCCTTATATACCTATTAAAAGGCAAAACATAAGAGGCATATTATTATGACTTCAAATTTGGGTGTTATTGCTCCTTTATTAAAATTAAATGTGGACAAAAAATATTTTAATACGAAGATCTAGTGAACCCCATAGATTATTTGAAGTTCTCATACATAGAGTTGAAGAAAATGAACACCATCACCAATGGCTGCAATCTACTCAATAGAGCAACTAGAGGAAAATGAAACAAACTACAGAGTAATGATGTTAGTGTGTTGAAAAAAAGAAACATGGGGTATAAAAATCACCCTAGATGATTAAGGAAATATTGATATTCTAATCTATATTATATGTGTCCTATGTTGTTCAAAGATATAATCCAAATGAAAAACTTCTCTGCAAGTTACTAGACCATATGATACATAAAATCAATAAAAGAAAGGACTCATAAACTGGTATGTTGATTTTACCATAATACTATAGCCCCTGCTGTTGTTAGCTCCCCTGTTAGAAGCCAATTATGAACAAGTTTTTGGGCTAAGTGTAATCAACCAAACGTGAAAAAAAATTCATTAAGAAATTGATTCTAGAAAAAGATACCTCGAGGATGGGCTAATTTATGCAAAGTTGTTGGAGCAATGATTTTACAATAGTTTCTCTGGTATGCAACAATAATCACTATTCCAAAATTATGTGTCTCTTCCATGGCATCCTCTTAGATGGCCAGTTTCCACAATCTCACTAATGTGGCTCTCTAGGTGAGCCTAAGACTATAGAGGGTGAGGAAGGCCTGGGACATCACATGGAGTTTTCAAAAGAATTCTCTAAATAAAAAAGAGTGCATGGCATGGAGAGAATATTTTCCCTCAATCAAAAGGATCAATCCAAGAACAAAAAATACTAAATGAAAAACCCAAACCAAAATTACAAATAAAGAGAGGAAGCCCACAACCCTATTTCTTTGCAACCACTTGAGCTCATGTGAAGTGATTTTTGTGAGTGAGGAGTTTTTTTGTATCAATCCTTTCCTCTTTTGGAAGCACAATGTGGCTTCCACACATAAGACCTATGGTCATTTTGTTTGTGATTCCAAAGTCTATGCTCAAGTGTTGCATAGTCATAATTCCCTTTGCTACCGAGCCTAGTCCTCCTAGTTGAAGTAAATTAATTACCTCCACTAGTTTGGTCTGGACTTTGCATAGAAAAAATAAAAATATAGAAGGACATATTAAACATGTACAATCATCGACAAGTCATTCACAACCACTAATAATTAATAGAATATTTTGGGCCTAGTAAAGCAGTGCTCAAGTTTGAGTAATTTTTTGTGTTTCTTTATGGTATCTGAGCTTTCGTAAGGAAGGGTGAGTTCTAATTTGAAGATTTTTGTGACAAGGCTATTGTCCCCATTACACTACTAAAAATATTATCAATTTCTCCACACATTCAAGCCATTAACATACAAACCATTGTAGGAGTGTAGCCTTAGATGATGTAAAGAGGAGAAACTGAACCTTTTTCCCTTCTCAATTCCACAATATAATAGAGTCATTAAAGGAACAAGCTACTCTTTGGCATAATATTTGAACTATTTGGAATGGTGTGGATGTTGATTTTCATGTAGGGCACCAAAATTGGCACGTTGAAAATAAAAAATAACAAACTATAGCTATTGATTCTGTTAGTTATTATTGAAATATTTAATGCATAGGTGGTTGCCCTTGGAGCCAAACTCCCGCCTACCACCCTCACGACCTGCACAATAGTTAGGAAACATTGAGTGCGGGTAGGTAAGTTCAAATTTGAATGAGAGGGAAAATATTTTTGCCAAGAGACAAAAGGAAAGAATATGATTCATTCAATTAGTTGAAGAATTGAATAGAGGGCAAAGTAGAGAAGTGCAAGAGCACAAAGCAGAGAAGGAAATCAATCAATAAATCAAGTCAAAGTTCAAAATCTAGAAGGGTTTCAATTTCATGTTTGTAGTTGTACGTGTTGGATCTTTTGTCATTCTGTAAGTTCATTGTTTGCTCCAAGCATTGTTGTATGCAACCATTAGAGCTGTAAGTTTAAAGTTTTACTAGTTTGAAGTTTTTAGGGTTTGTCTAGTTGAAGCCAAATACTCCTAGATTTATAATAGTTTTGTTGAATATAAAGCAAGCAAGCATAGTAAACTACATTGTTCCCTTCTTCTATTCATCATTGCATAGTATTTTGCATTTAAGAAGTTCATAGTTGAAATCTTTATCCTTTGGTTCTCTGCATTTTAATGGTAGTCTATTATACTGCTCACTTGGTCTAGTCTTTGACTGGGTTCCATCTCTTTTGTTACTACTGAGCTCATTGGGCATACTCTATTGTCGAGCTTTAGCTTGCAAAGGTGACCGAACTCACTCGAAATCCTCTATTATTGAGCTCACTCAGCATCCCTTACTACTAAGTACACTTAGCATAAATTATGTCAAGTTTCCTTAAGTGCTGAGTCACTTGGCTCCTTCATGTGTCAAGCTTATTCAACATTGTCCTCCTATCACTCGACACCCTCTTGTGCTGAGCAAGTCTTCCACTTGACATTATTTGTTGTCGAGCAAATTTTTTTGAAGTTGTGATTTATTTTTCACATGGTACTAGAGCTTTGAGGCCCCACATCCATAGTGAGTTAGGGAATTTGTTTTTTTGGAATATTTGACATAGCAGGTGATGTAGGAAAGATATGGTAGTAGCCACTGTCCTTTAATGGGAAAAATTATGATACATGGGCAAAGAAGATGAAAACCATAATGGTAGCTAATGATTTGTGGGAGTTTGTGATAAATGGATTCAATGATGTTACAATTGCAACATTGTACGCTGCCCTCACAAACCTATAGAAGACTCAATTGAAAGAGTCAAGGAGAAAGGATGTCAAGGCATTAAGTCTGATTAAGGAAGCAATGATAAAATTTTTTTTTTCCAAGATTACAACAAGTTATGCAAAGGAAGCATGGGATATCCTTGAGATGAAATTCAAGGGGACTAATAAGGTCAGAGTAGTGAAGCTACATATGATAAGAAGGGAGTTTGAGAACCTTCAGATGAGGGACAATGAACCTATTGTAGAGTTTAGCTCACAAATGTCCACTTTGATAAACCAGCTCAAATCAAATGGAGAATATTATGTAGAGTAGAGGATTGTAGAGAAGATACTAAGGAGTTTATCTCAAAAATATGACAATCTTGTGATGACCATATAGGAAGCAAAGGACCTCACCACATTGACCATGGATGAGTTGATGGGAATTCTTCAAACCAATGAGCATTGGATAAACAAATCAGCAACAACTTACCAAAAGAAATCTTTCAAGACTCAAGAAAATTCAAGAGGTAGGGGTAGAGGAAGAAATGGCTCCAATAGAGGCTCAAGAAGTAGAGGTTATGCAAGGAATTGTCAAAGAAATGCTGGTGCATAAAGCTCAGGATGAGAAAGCAACCAAGAAGGAGCAAGCACCTCTCAAAACAACTCTATAGGAGGTAAGAAGAATTAAAAATCCAATAAGAGCAATATTGAATCTACTACTATCATAAGTATGGGCATTATGCTAGTGAATTCTAGAAGAAGTATGGTGATCGACCAAAGTAGAATGCTAATTTGGCTGATATGAATGTGGGAAATATAGTTAATCCCATAGAATTCATCATGTGTAACATTGGTGAGTAAGGAAACCCTAAGGTATGGTACCTAGACAACGGTTGTAGAAACCACATGAGTGGTAATGAAAGTTTATTATCTTTCATTGATAAGACTTTTAAGTCTATGATTAAGATGGAAAATAATGGAACCATTCTCATAGTGGGAAAATGATCTATCATGGTCCACATTAAGCAACGTGAGAAGAAGGAGATACATAATATGTATTTTTCCCCTGGTATGAAGCAGAACTTGATGAGTGTTGGACAACTCATTCAAAAAGGGTATAAGGTACTAATGGAAAATGACAAGTGTGTCATTCATGAGAAGAATGGGAGTAATAAATTACTTGCAACTGTCCAAATGAAAAAGAACTAGATGTTCGTGTTGAAGCTAGAGACATGTTTCTCTTCTCAAGTTAGTGCTGCACCTCCACAACATGCATGTACAATAGTACATCAGTAATTAGATCTTAGAAGCATGATTGAAGACCCCTCCGAGCTTTGATATCTTAGGTATGGACATCTTGGCTTTATTGGCTTAAATTTGTTGTCCAAAAAAAGAATGGTAGATGGTTTTCCAAGCATAGTAGATTCCTATGACAAGTGTGAGGCTTGTATTTTGGGTAAGCAACATAGGCTTCCCTTTCATTCTAAAAATTCTAGAAGGGCTAGAGCACCACTAGAATTGGTGCATCTTGATTTGGTAGGACCTATGAAAACTAATTCTATTGGGGAAAGTACTTATTTTATGGCATTCATAGATGATTTTAGTCATAGGAGATGGGTGTATTTTTTGAAAAAAAAAATGAAGCATTTGATACATTTGTTGAATTTAAAGCCCTGGTTGAAAAAGAATGTGGACACATGTTAAGGTCCCTAGATTAGATAGAGGAGGGGAGTATACCTCCAATATGTTTGTAAATTTTTGTAGAAAACATGACCTATAAGAAAAGAGCTTATAACCAGTTATACTCCGTAACAAAATGGAGTGGCTGAGAGAAAGAACAAGACCATTATTGAAATGGCTAGAAGCACGATGAAAGCAAAAGGACTCCCAATTGAATATTGGGGAAAAGCTATAACAACAACTAGTATATCTGATTAACATGTGTCCTAAAAAATCAGTTTATGACAAGATACCTCTTGAGGCTTGGTCAAGGAATAGATGGATAGTTGAAAACTTGAGAGTGTTTGGATGTGTAGCATATGCACATGCACCTAAAGAACAAAGAAAAAAACTAGATGAAAAAGGTGTGAAGTGCATCTTTATAGGGTATAGCTCAAAATCAAAGACCAATAGGTTATATGATCCAATTGCCAAGAAGATCATCATTTCAAGAGATGTGGAATTTTTAAAAAATTAGTCATAGGATGGCTTGTTAGATGAATCTTCAAGAACTTCAAGTAAAGTGCCTACTATTGAAGAGGAAAAATATGACATTGGTGATCAACAAGAAGATGGAGCAACTAACATGGATTGCAGACAAAGGCAAAAAGGGAAGCAACCCTTAATAGGGTGAGCAATATCTCCAAGTACATTAAGATAGCCCCAAGATATCATGCAAAATAGTGGCAACAACAATACTGAGAATTCAAATCCCACTCTCACCTCCCTATTGCCAAGAAAGACTAAGAGTCTAATGGAGATATACCGAGATGAAAGGTATGAGGAAGATTATGATGAGAGTGTAAATTTTGCATTATTTTCTCATAGTGATCTAATTTATTTTGAGGAAGCTGTTAATGAAGAGAAATGGTGTAATGTCATTGATGAGGAAATAGATGCTATTGAAAGAAATGAGACATGGGAATTAAGTACTTTTCCTCTCAAGAAAAAAGTAATTAGAGTGAAATGAGTTTACAAGACTAAGTACAATGTTGAAGAAAAAATAGATAGGCATAAGGCATGATTAGTGGTCAAGAGGTACAAGCAACAGTATGGTAGAGATTATGATGAGACATATGCCTCGGTTGCAAGAATGGAAACTATGTATGCTATCATAGCAATTGTAACCCAACACAAATGGAAGGTATATCAAATGGATGTGAAGTTTGCCTTCTTGAATAGTGTATTAAAGGAAGAAGTTTATGTGGAGTAGCCACTTGGTTATGAAGTTGTAGGTGAAGAACACAAAGTGTGTAGATTGAAGAAAGATTTTTATGGGTTCAAGCAAGCTCCATGGGCATGGTACAGTAGGATTGACTCATATTTTATGAGCAATGGCTTTAGCAAAAGTAATGGTGAGCACACATTGTACATCAAGGTAGAAAATGGAAAAATGTTGATTGTTTTCTTGTATGTAGATAACTTAATATCCACTAGAAATGATAATTTCCTAATTGGTGAGTTCAAAGAAGCCATAAAGAATGAATTTGAAATGACAGACCTAGGTCTCTTGAAGTACTTTGTAGGTATAGAAGTAGAACAAATGCATGATGGTATCTTCATCTCTCAAGAAAAATATGCAAGGAAGATCTTGAAGAGATTCAAAATGCAGAATAGTAAGGCAGTAGTAGGTCTGAAGTTGAGCAAGGAAGATTGCAACAAAAGTGTGAATCCAACACTATGCAAGAGTATGGTTGGAAGTTTGATGTATTTGATTGCAACTCAGCCAGACATAATGCATGCAGTAAGTTTGATTTCCAAATTTATGAAAACATTAAAGTATTCCCATTAACAAGTGGGAAAGAGAATCCTAAGGTATGTGAATGGTACCAAGAGATTTGGGATTTTTTATAGTGCAAATAATGATTTCAAGTTGGTTGGTTACATGGATAGTGATTGGGCTAGAAGTTTAGATGATAGGAATAACACTTCCAAATACATGTTGCATATGGGATTGGGTGTAATTTCATGGGAATCCAAGAAGCAACCTATTGTTGCTCAATCTACAACAGAGACTGAATGTATAGTATAAAATACAACAACATGTCAAACTATTTGGTTAAAGAGAATCTTGACAAATTTGAATGAAAGGCAAGAGGATGGAACCATAATATTTTGTTACAACATCTCCTCAATTGCACTATCTAAGAATCTAGTCTTCTATGGGAGAATCAAGCACATATAAATCATATATCACCTCATCAAAGAGTTGGTGGAGAATGGGGATATCAAAATGAAAATTTGTAAGTTTGAGTAGCAACTAGCAAATATTTGCATTGGATCTTTTGTGCACCTAAGAGAGAGACTTGGTGTAGTTGATTTGGATCAAGAGTGATCCTTGTTTTTTGTTTGGCTCAAGAAAAAGGGGGAATGTTAAAATATTTAATGCATAGGCAGTTGCCCCTAGAGCCAAAATCCCACCTACCACCCTAATGGCCTACACAACAACCAAAAATATTGAATGCAGGTAGGTGAGTTCAATTTCAAAATGAGAGGGAAAAATATTTTTGCCAAGAGGAAAAACAAATGAAATTGATTCATTCAATTAGTGAAGAGAAAGAAGAGCATAGAAGTGCAAGAGCATAGAGCAGAGAAAGAAATCAATCAGTAGATCAAGTCAAAGTTCAAAAGACAAGGGTTTTAGTTTCGTGTTTGCAGTTGCATGTGTTGGATATTTTATCATTCTATAAGTTCATTGTTTTGATTTGTCCTATGAAGTAGTGATTGCTCCAGGCATTTTTGTATGCAACCATTAGAGCTATAAGTTTAAAGTTTAAAGTTTAAAGTTTTACTAGTTTGAAGTTTTTAGGGTTTGTCTGGTTGAAGCCAAATGCTCCTAGATTTTTAATAGTTTTATTGAATATAAAATAAGCAAGGAAGTAAGAATACTAAACTATGTTGTTCCCTTCTTCTATTCATCATTACATTGTATTTTGCATTTTAGGAGTTCATAGTTAAAATCTTCATCCTTTAGCTTTTTGCATTTTAATGGCAGTTTATTATACTGCTCACTTGGTCTAGTCTTTGATTGGGTTCCATCTCTGCTATTACTACTGAGCTCACTTGGCATACTCTATTGCCGAGTGTTACCTTGCAAAGGTAATAGAGATCACTTGACATCCCTTGCTACTAAGCACACTTGACATACATTGTCTTGAGTTGCCTTAAGTGTTGAGTCACTTGGCTCCTTCATGTGTTGAGCTTACTTGGCACTGTCCTCCTATCACTTAGCACCCTCTTGTGCCAAGAAAGTCTACCACTCAACATTAGTTGTTGTCGAGCAATTTTTTTTGAAATTGTGATTTATTTTTTACATTTGTGCATTTAAAAATACTTTTCTATTGATTCCATTAGTTGTGCATTTCAAACTGAACACAAATTTAAATTCATTATATTCTTGGTTGGGCTTTCCTTTGATTTGTAAATTACAACACCAAATAATTCTGTCTGTCATTTTCTTAAACTGAAGATATTGGATTTTAAAATCTTAAATATTCTCTCAACTATGATAATTTTTTTGAAAAGACTGTAATGCAAATGATGATAGGGTTATTTAAACTTTGTTAAATAATTTTTTTTTTAATAATACAGATGTATAATTGATAGAGGTTTTGGGTTTGAGTCTATTGCAATTTTTTATAATTAGAATTAAACAATAAATTTAAAATTAGATATAGTATATACATTAGAAAATTATAATTAGCATGAGTGGATTGTATTTATGTTATAGTTTTATACTAATTAGAAATTAAAATTTAATAATTTTACTAAAAAATTATATCTTTATAGTAATGTGGATAAAGTATACATTCTATTATATCTATGAAGGATATATAATAATTTTAATACAAATTTGTTAAATAAAAATAAGAATTTACAAGGGGGGTTGACTTTGCAATGCAATGGCAAAGTCTTGGCCATTGCAAGCCTTGTGGATAAAACATCCTAGGTTCGAACCCCCCCACTTGTAAAAAGGAGATCATGTCATGGTGGTTTTATTTGTGGTGGAGGCGTACACCATTGCAACTGAAGGGAGTTATAAGGTGGTCACCAAAAATGCAGAGATAAAGGGGATGGTGTTAGCTAGTCAGTGTTCATGTCGACTAGGTGTTCAAGCTAATGAGTGGTAGTTTTAGGTATGAGGTCCCTAGATTGTGGCCTCACTAGTTCATAGCTCCAATAAAAAATGAAATGTTACCAATAAAAAAAAGAAATTACAAATTTTAATTGAAATAAATTCTATATCATAAAAACATCTACGTGCATTTAAATTTTTTCTTCATTAGAGGGGGGTTATGAAAGACGAGAATAGAAATTGGTTTCTTCAACATTGTCGGATATTTGATTCCTACATCGATGTAGGGGTGAAATTCGAGAACATCAATAAATTGAATTTCTCACTACAAATTTGTTCAAGTCTAGTAAAGAAAAATGGGCTTCTGTCTTTGCACCAAGATCCAAGGTGAATGATTTGGAGGAAGCAACTGATATTATCATGGTATCTTGGAAGGAAGGGGAGGACTTTTAATCTCTCATCTATGATGTTTTTTGGGTAGTTTTTGGGTCCTCTATCCTACTTTTTGTTTTGGTTTTCTCTAGTTATAATCATTCTCTTGATGTTGTTCTTATCTAATGGTTCTGTATTTTGAGGGCTTGGTTTTCCTTTGGCCATTGTTTGGTTCATTGGTCTTTTGGTCTTCCCTTATTTCCTTTAGTGTCTTCAAGTTTTATTTCTAAGTCTCTTATTTAGGTCTTTGATCATACCTCCATATGGTTTTGTTTGGTTTGGACTTATCTTGTTAAGTTTTTCAGTTCATAGGGTTTTATATATCTGTCTCAACTATTATCTAGTCCTGGTCTTTGTATACTATGGAATTTATGTATATATCAATATAAGGCTTTCCTTTAGAAATGGTGTGATTTTGAGGGCTTGGTTTTCCTTTGGCCATTGTTTGGTTCATTGGTCTTTTGGTCTTCCCTTCTTTCCTTTAGTGTCTTCAAGTTTTATTTCTAAGTCTCTTATTTAGGTCTTTGATCATACCTCCTTATGGTTTTGTTTGGTTTGGACTTATCTTGTTAAGTTTTTCAGTTCATAGGGTTTTATATATCTGTCTCAACTATTATCTAAGGGTTTTTCTTATCTAATGGTTCTGTATTTTGAGGGCTTGGTTCTCCTTTGGCCATTGTTTGGTTCATTGGTCTTTTGGTCTTCCCTTCTTTCCTTTAGTGTCTTCAAGTTTTATTTCTAAGTCTCTTATTTAGGTCTTTGATCATACCTCCATATGGTTTTGTTTGGTTTGGACTTATCTTGTTAAGTTTTTTAGTTCATAGGGTTTTATTTATCTGTCTCAACTATTATCTAGTCCTGGTCTTTGTATACTATGGAATTTATGTATATATCAATATAAGGCTTTCCTTTAGAAATGGTGTGATTTTCCATTATTTACTTCTTTTATTTATCTTATTAATCAAATCTAAAAGTTTCACTTTCATCAAATTAAGAAAATAGTGGTCAATTTCACTAAAGGATAAGATACACATTTGGAAGAATGTAAACCTAATGTTGCCAAAGGGAGAGAACCTGGTATTATGATAGAACAAAATCCAATTTAGTATCTTTAGGATAATTGAAAACTGAATAGTTTGATTGTTTCAATTTTGATGATTACAATTCAAAATCAATCCCTACTATTATTTTGCACATATAAGTTAATCTTTAGTATGTATGGAGTCTTAGTTGAGTTGTATATTATTGACATTTTAGCTTTGGAGTCAGCCTAGCATTATGAATTAGGAGGTTTATTACTTCTTTGATTAAGCTTATGATAAGTTCTACTAATTATAAACAAATGTGTTTAAAGTAGGAAGATTGATTCTATATAAGATAAAATAACATTTTGGAAAAATGAATAAATTAAATGGGTAAAATACTTTTAATTAAGAAATCACACTTTAAAAATTGAAATTCATTAGTAGAGTTTTCAAAAAATAGATTAATGTTAAATCTAGACAATATGTTATGATAAGTCAATTGTCAAGGACCAACCATAAGGTGTTAGAATATCTTCTGAATTTGAGGTTTGACATTTAAAGATGAATTTGAAGTGTTTTATACTATAGAGAAGCAGAATGGAACAATGAATAAAGAAAACTAACTTGATATCAACATGGAAAGAAGCTTCAATCAAACATACCTTTGAAAACACTAGGTGTTATAACACTATATGTCATCGTTAAAACTAAGAGGAAAGGAAGAATGCTTATCTAAATCTCCAATTGTGTTGCAAGACACATGTATCAACGAGTAACAAATAGGCAATATATAAATTAAAGGAAGATAAAAGGGATAAAAAGAGATGTTTCTTCAAGTTTTCACAAAGATCTAAACTAGGGTATGCCCCTTTTATTTATGTATTTTGAAAAGGACTTAGGTTGGAGGCCAGACTAGAGGTTTTCTTCTTCGTTCTTTCCTACCTGTGCCCATTTGAATGGAGACTCTTGTAATGCCCTACTCGAGGACCCAAAAGAAATAAACCTAATATGTTACAAAGTTTACTGAACTATTTTTTTAAAGTTTAAACAACATCAAAGTAACAATAATGCAGAAGTAATATATACATACATATCAAGAACACGTAATCAATTAAAAATATAATTTTAATTCCTCAAGGGTTCTTTCATGTTGAGTCACATTTAATAATGTTTTATTAATGAGTTTAAGTCTCAATTACAATGTCCATAATCATAAAATGAATAAACACATACATAGTCATATAAGAAAATGCATAAGTACAACTAATAGTATGAAAGCACATCTAATGAATAACATCCACTACACATGTCATAGGGCATGTGAAAATAGATACAAGTACATCAATATACAATACAATATCCCATAGGATCTCAAAACACATGATACATAGATACATAAAATGAATAGAAGTCTTCAAGATAAGAGGAAGAATGATAATGGTACTATTGTGGTGTTCACAACACACGCCCCATTCCTTACTAGGAATGGGGACCCCCTACTTTTTTTGACTCTCAAACTCACAATTTGAGAGTCAGGAGAAGAATTTTTGTTTAAATGTTGAGTCCAAAAATCACAAAAAAAATCAAAAAATTAAAAAACATAAAAAAATTTAAAAATTTGGTGATAAAAATTTTTAAAAATAAAAAAATTCAAATCAAATGCGCCGCTGAGGGCAGCGCGCGCACCACCAAGGGTTGTGCGTGTCACCAAGGGGAGCATGTATGCCCCCAAAGGCCATGCGCGTGCTGTCAAGGAAAGCATACATGCCACAAAGGGCAGCATGCGCACTGCCAAAGGGAGCGCGCGTGCGCCGCCACAAAGGACCACACATCGCCAAGGGGATCGTGTGCGCCCTGAAAGGCTGTGCATGTGCTGTTAAGGGAAGCACGTGTACCATAAAGGGCAGCGCGCACACTGCCAAAGGGCCGTGCACCCAAAGCGCATGCGCGCCACCAAAGGCTGTGTGTGCTTGCCAAGCCACCCTTTCACCTCTAGTTTTTTCTGAGTAGCCAGAAGAGGGGTTTAAAATATATCATTTAAGTATAAATAATTTTTTATACTTAAGATATATTTTAATATATGTGATGAATCTTTTGAGATAGGTTTCAGACCTCCCTGAGATAAGGTAAAGATTCTAGGAAATTTTAGGGCTTTAGAAATCTAGACTTAGCCAAATTTCAAGGCTTCAGGAATCTAGACTTAGCCAAATTTCAAGGCTTCAAGATTTCAGACTTAGCCAGATTTCAGGATTCACCTCCAGTTTTGTTTGAGTAGCTAGTGTGCCTTTACTATGCACTGTTAACTCTACAGACTAATGTTTGCTTCTTTTGTAGGTAAAAATGGCATCTCAACTTGTCGAGGTCATAACTTTTGACTCGAGCCTTAGAATTTAAAAATGCTTACATCATTGGAAAGAAAAATTGAAGATCTAATTTTAGTCCCTAAAATAGTGAGCCTTCCATTGCCCAATTTTAGGGACCGACAAAGGTTTCGACTTGAAATTTTGAGCAAAAGACCTTCGAAAAAGCCATTAAAATTGCCTAGAAAATTTGCAAAAAAAATGAAAAGGTTGCAAACATTTGATCGTCTTGGATAATTTGGATCACTTGGTTTCTCACCGAGAAGGATTGTACAAGTGGAGAGAATACAAAGGTCAAAGATACAAAGGTTGGACACATAAAGCAAATCAGGTTCCTCATCTTATGCAGTTATTGGGGATAAGATTCAATTTAGGTGCCTTGAGATTTTTGATTGAAGAAGCGAAGGGAGTGCAAGTTTATGAAAGTAATTGGCTATAAAGAGGGTGTAAATCATCAAAAAAGGACAAAAATGTATACAAAAAATGATCTAAAACCTAATTTGAGCAAAACCCAGAAATCGTTTTCAAAATTGAGAACTTTGATTTTTTGGCGAATTGAGCTCCGCAGCTCTGCAGGTATGCAGGTCCGCAGCTCTGTAGGTACATAGGTCCATAGCTTTGCAGCTCTGCAATTTAGAGGTACACCAACAATTGACTACCAGTTCCAAAAATAGCACTTTCCATGCATCAAGAGCACATTTTGATGGCAAGTTAACTCCAACACATGCCTAGTGAAGGGCCAGTTTCTATTTTTGATGCCTCCATGCACTTCCACTTTGACTGATGGCTTCCTCCTACATTCTCTCTCATGCTTTCATTGTTTTTGACATGTAAAGGGCTCAGGCATCCAATTAATGAATAAAATATGGATGGAGTCCCTCTAAGCACCAGTTAGATTGTCAGTTTGTATATATTTAGTTTGTTTTAATGTTTTAAAAGTATTTTATTGCATGAGGATATCTCTTACTCTCAACACAAATTGAGGAGATGATTTCTTATAGATACCCCATTGTAAAATGTAAAAATGGCCACTGTTATTATGCAATAAAGTTATGCTTTTGGTGCTAGCATTCAGAGTGTAGTTATTCTTGTCTGAATGTGTCATTATTTTGTGAATTTTATTCATGAGATTGTGATTGAGCCAAAGGTTTATTGCGTTGTTTTTGGTTGTGCGATCTTTTAGTTATGATATTATCTATAGATATATGAATTCCATTGACGCAACGAGCTTGAGAAGAGATCACCCAATTGTGTCTACATAGCTTTTTGTCTCTCATGAGCGCACTTTTCATGGCCTTGCGATTTGATGAAGAGTGAAATATCATTCGATTTGTTAAAGATTCTCACTGACGATTGCATCAGTGGATTCTAGGAAGTGTTGCTCCTATTTTCATTGGTTTCCTACCGATTTCTTTGAAGGTTTAACTCGCAGTATGTTGTGTTCTGTAGCTTATGTCCGTTTAGGAATTTCAATTTCAAGTCATTTGATTTCATGTTATTTGCTTTTAGTTTTGTTATTTGCTTTGCTAACCCCCTATTAGAATAGGACCTCATAGTAGTTGCATTATTAGAGTTGCATTCATTGAAAAAATACAAAATATAAAAATATTGTTCTTTTGGTGTGATATTTTGAGACAACAAACAGATTTTTACTTCTATTCCAAGACAAAAGAATTTTTTAGAACCAGCAAAAGCCTCCTCGTGAACATTCACATTTATCTTCTACTGAGCGAATTTTGGTACGTTGCAAGGAAAACATTGAACCTTGGAGTGGATCCTTAAAAAGATTTTCTTTTCAAGAGAGGAATTACACTATGGATTCCTTTCGTTGACCTCGTGCAAAATGAATGCCGAACAGGTACCATTGTATCAAGGAGCATTCAACATTTATCAATCTAAGGGGGACCCAACTGGTAAGAATACACTACCTCCTGATCGTGTGGTCACCTAATCAGACTCCCACTTCCACCATGTAGGAGATATAATGTATAATCCACACAAATAATCAAATCATAAAATAATGCTCGGCAAAATTTTTTGATTGCTAAAACTACCTCAAGGGTAACACAAACTACTCAAGAAGAAGAGATAATCAAAATTGAAAGAACACTCATTCCAATACTAACATCTCATACCAAGTCAACATAGAAATACCAAGACCAAAAATATATAACCACCTTGAAATTAATTTCAAGTGTCACAAGCACAAAGACTAATAGGTAACAACTGTCATCAATAAAAGTAAACTACCAATCACTAACTCCAACAATTAAACACCACCAATGAATAACTAATCATTTATTAACAAAAGTCAATTGTCAATAATAAATGACATCCAATCAATGAGTAACAATGCACAATAAAAGCACCATCAAAAGTAATATCCAACAAATACACAACTAGAGGCAAATATAAAAAAAACCATGAAGGAGACTTAGGCTACATACTATAAAGTGTCATCTCACATGAGTCAACTCTAAGGTAAGCCTGGCAGTCTCTCAGGACCCCATCCCCCTAGTGACTCTATGCAGAACTAGGATACCCTCTCGTGAAGATGAGGAAACTAGTCATACCTCTCAAGGTATCATCTCCATCTCATCCTTAGTCTATACAAGCACTCAAGGCATGGAGGAGAAACAATCTCTAACTTATCTTTTTAATGTATCTCAAAGAAATGGATTAGGCAATATATTTTAATTACTATGTTATCAATTGTTATACAACTTACAATGAGTTACCCTGGTAGCCACTTTGGGCCTCGACCCCCATTGCAAGCCACTCTCAGAGACATGCACCTAGACTACCTTCCCAAAAATCACAAACCACAATAGTGTCCCATATAACAAAAGTAATATTGATCGAATTTGGTTCCTTAACAGACAACCAAAAATAACATTGCTTCTCTAATCCCAAGTTCTCATAAATGTTAAATAACATAAAGCTCATAAACATAAATCTCAATTCAAATCATAAAGTTCATCATGACATCTAGTCAAATAATCATAATAGAAATCTCAAAAATGCCTTTAGTGCACATCCTAACTTGGTCAACTAAACAACTCACAAAGAAAAATTATCAAAAAAATAAACATCACAAGACTATAAATAAAACATTAGAAAACATATAGTTTTCAGCCACATGATTTAATTCCACCAATTTCTCTTGTTTAGTTTGGGTCATAAGGATGTATTTAGAGATAAAGTAATAATATATATGTTAATATAAATTGTTATGCTAATATACTTATTTAAAACAATAAGTATTTAAATATCCAATCTTTTTTGTGCATATAAAATGTCATGCAATATTATTATGTTATTAATTTAAATAATCTTAAATCTTAAATTATTTAATTAATAACATAAATGTATATTATTAGATTAAATATTAATATCAATTTCAGTTTTAAAATATTAATCTGACTTCTATTTAAGTCCAATATTAATATTTACTTTTTCTTTAATTCATAATGTAACAAGAGATAAAATTATAAATTTAATTTAATTATTTATAATTTCTCTCATAAAGTCAACTAGTTATTAACTAAAGATTACAAACTAAACTTGACCATAACATTTCTTAAAATAAAACTATAAATATTTATTAATAATTATAAAAATCATTTATATGCAACTACGAGTTTGACTAGACTTAAATAATCACTAATACTAACATTCGCTTTATACTTAAAGAGTAGTATTAATTTAATTTTTGAAATTAATAAATAATAATAATAATTTGTTTAAATGAATAAATCTGAAAATTAAAATTTATTTTTATAAAACTAGTATAGATATCTTATATAAATCTATATATATCCACTACAAAATAATTATAATTTAATTTACTACACCTAAAATTATTTATATTTCCTTTATCTCCATTTATTTAGTTTCTTACTTACTTAAGCTTTTTTTTTATTTTTATTTTTTTAAATGGATGATTTATATATCAAAATATTATAATTTAAACAGATATTTTATGTGGTATTTATTAAATTGTTTTTAAAAGTATATTCTATTTATAATGAGATTAAAATTTTTGACATGTTCCAAATATTATAATTTAAATGGATATTTATGTGGTGTTTATTAAATTGTTTTTAAAAGTATATTCTATTTATAATAAGATTTAAATTTTTGACATGTAGATGGTTGTCAAATTTAACCTAGAAGAATAAAAGTTAACATTAACATGCTCACACCATCTCACTCCCTCATTCTGCCATTATAGAATGCCTATCGACATTAATAAAAATAAACATGCAACTAGTATTTTTGCATGTCTTTGATCTCTCAAATCATGCAAGCATACTATACTTAGTTTTCTATTTTTAGCATATTTGTTTTCACATGTATGTAACCATACTAAGCTTTCTATTTTTAACATGTTTGTTTCCATATGCATGTAACCATACTATACTTAGCTTTCTATTTTTAGCATATTTGTTTTCACATGCATCTAACCTTACTACACTTAGCTTTCTATTTTTAGCATATTTGTTTTCACATGCATGTATATGTTTAGTTTCAATGTGATTTCCTCTCAATTAATCTTTTTTTTTTCAATAAATTTTACAATTAAATTATTTTAGATGTAAGAATAATATTTATCTATATTTAAAAAATTCATGATAATCTCATAGTTCTAATGAAAAATTTAAAGTTGAAACTCTAACTATTCAATTTATTATTTTCTTTCAAATTTTCACAATTCAAATATTCCCTATATTAAAAGAATATAGTCATAATAATTTTCTATAGTTTATCGATAATTTTCCTCATTCAAGTTTTTTTGATTAATAAGTTTTTCTTTTTCAAACTCTACAACATAATTCTTTATTCAACAACCAATACAGTAAATTAATAAGCAATATGCAAACACCCAGGAAGACATAAAGTAGACAGATCTTTCAATAAAATTCTACAATGGGTTTTCAAACCCTATCTCAAAACCACAGTTAAAGTCAAAGACGATTGTGAATATATGCAAATCCTAAACCCTCTGAAACTTTCAACAATTGTTTTGATCCAATTCTAAATTTTGCTCTTCAAACCCTATGTAATTGCAAAATGAGGTCTAGATCTCTGATACATAGTTCTCCCCTAAATTGGGGCTCTGATTGTGCAATCACGAGAGGGAACTCACTGATCAATTCTACTATTTATTACTTTATTACATTTTACCTTTTCATGCACAACTCTTTTAAATATTTAATTATAAAATTTATAAATATAAATAATTAACTTTCTCTTTTTAATTAATTTTTGAAGTGTTTTTAATAATATATTTATTAATTTAATTAATAGCATTATTTAGAGTTTATTATTAAAATAAAACTCCTAAATAATTATCATTAAATAAAATAAATATAACTACACCACAATCAGAACTATAACTTTATTTTTAAATTTTATTTTTTGTCCAATTTATTAATTAGTGCAAGCACTAATTAAAGCATGATCTATTATTTAAATTAATAATAATAAGCAAAGTTCATTATTTAAATGCGACTCTCTTTTAATTATTATTAAATAAATAATTATAATAAAGCAATTTTAAGACTTTAATATTTTAATTCTTTTTTTGTCCAACTTCTTAAATTAAACTTTTTAATTAAATCTTTTAAACTAAAGTATATGTTTAGTTAATTAATAATTAATTAAATATCATCATATTATAATTTCTTTTTAACCAACTCTCTAAATTTAGACTTCTAAATAAAGCACATATTTATTATAATTTTTAATTAATTAAATATTCTAATGTTTTAATATTTTCTTTTTAATCAAATAATATTTAATTATATGATTAACCAAAATATTATAGTTAAATAATTTAGAAAAACAATTACATAGCGAAATCTACATAAAAGCAACACTACCAAAATAAACCAAAACTCAAAATCAAACAACACAGATAAAGATAAACTCATAGGTTTAAAAAGGGTTGAAAGTCAAATACATGTCCTCCTTCTCAAGAGAAGTAATTAGGCTATGGTTCGGATTGGACCTGAACATTATCTCTCCATTCTTACCATTGAGTTATTGTGATAGAGTGCACTCATCCTGACAATTTAGGAAAGTCGATGCCCAGTACCTACATTTTGTATAAAAGACGAGCATATACATGTATATAAATATATCTAAACTACACAAGCAATGACAAAGAGTGGTACATCATGTAGATCCTGACTAGTAGGTGACTACGACTCCCTCCCTTAACCACATCAAACGTGAAAAATAGAAAGACTAAACACAACACACACATCATACACATGCAAGTATGGGGTAAGTACCATAATAATTATAAATTAAACATCAAATGCTCAAATAAAATAATGCAATATTATGAACATAAAGTAATCATCATTAAAGCATCATTTGACATTGCTATGAAAGAAATCACATTTATTAACTACAAATCATTAATGCATCATTAATACACCTATAACCATAATCATTAACAACACATGAAACATAGTCAACTAAGTAATCATCGTTGATATATCTCTAACCCAAATTATGAAATAATATCCTTGAAACTAACACATCTATGAAATAAGCATAAAAGAGTTTAATAAATATAATAGAAAAATAAACTATGGGTGGGCACTACAACTCTTATAGTATTTCTATTTTATTAATATTATTCAAAAGGCTTAGGTTGTTTAGCGATCTTTGAAAAAAGTATCTATCTGTAAAATAATTTAAATGTTTTATTAGAATATATATAATTTTAGATAGTAAAAAATAGATTATTTATACAAAATATTTTAAATTTTTTATTAGAATATATATAATTTTAAATGAAAAATAGATTAAAAAGAGTTTAGGAAATGCATGTTTGTAGTTTTTGAAATATTTTTAAAAAATGTTAAGTTAGTGAAGAGGTTCTTTTTTCTTTCTTGGATTGTTAAAAAATAATAATAATATAATTTTGTCTTATTCAATTGCAATTTGTGATTTTTAAATCTTTGTAAAAGAAAATATTTTTCAATTATAGCAATAATCATGTCAAAATGTATATTAATTACCATGTCAAAAAAAAAAACTTAATAACTAGCCCAAAATAAATGAACATGTAGGAAGCCTCCAAAAAAAATATCATATAACTCCAAATTAAAGAACCAATTATCATTCACATAACTAGTATAGATCATATATTAGAATAATAAATTAATATAATAACTTTACAAATACTCGATGAATGAAAAATTAGTCCATTTTCATTGGTGGATTGATTTTAAGCTATTTAATTTGTTGTGCAAAGTGAATGCTAATAATAATTAATCTTGATTTAGACATCTTATCAAGAAAATATTACATTATTATAAAAACTATTTTTGTTAAAGGTAATTGACTAATAGACTTAAAGCCTTATAAATATATCTATTCTAACTATTAATATATTATATATAAAGATCACATGTTGCATTAAAATATAAAGATAATATACATCTAATTTATAAGTAAAATATGTTAATTAATATTCAATTTAATTGTTATTTTATATAAACATAAATATTCAACATGAAGAGGCTCCAATATGCAAAGTACAAGCTTAAGAGATGGAATAAACATTATTTTGGGAATCTCCATGCTCAAAAGGTAGCTACTTAGACCAATTTGGATATGATTACCCATTAGATTAGAGATCAAGGGATGACATTTGATTTGAGTAAAGCTGAGATCACGACTTTACAAGAATTGGAGGAATGGGAGCTTCGGGAGGAGATTTTTTGGAAGCAGAAATCTATTGTTGATTGGTTATAGGAAGGGGATAGGAACACTGCTTTCTTCCACAACTCAGTGAAGACTTGGAGACAGGGTAATTCTATTTCCTCTCTTGTCTCATCTGATGGTGACTAGATCTCTTCTTGTCGAGAAATCTCAAGGGAAGTTGTCAATTATTTTTCTAATCTTTTCACTAGGGATGCCCTTCCTGCTGAGGCTAAGAAGTGTGCCATTTTGGATTGTATCCCCCTCTTGGTGTCTACTGAGATGAATGAGGCCCTCCTAAGCCCTATCCTATTACTAGAGCTTGAGAAAGTTATTTTTGGCATGAAAAAAGGCAAGGCACCTAGTCTAGATGGTTTCCTGATTGAATTTTTCCAGGCATTTTGGGAAATAATAAAGTTTGATCTCCTTGAAGTGGTATATGAATCTCATAGAAATAAATAGATAGTGAAGTCTTTGAATTCCACTTTCTTGGCTCTTATACCTAAGAAGGAGGAGGCTAATAGGTTGGACCAATTCAGACCTATAGTGTTATGTAATGTTGTCTATAAGATCATTACCAAACTAGTTGTTGAGAGACTCAAACCATTCCTTGGTGCTTTGATCTCTGCTGAACAGGGGGGTTTTGTTGAAGGCAAACATATTCTAGATGGGGTTGTGATAGCAATGGAGGTGGTCCACTCTATGTTGACATCCAAGGAGAAAGCTATGTTTATTAAACTTGACATGGCTAAAGCTTATGATCGGGTGAGCTGGGAGTTCTTACAGAAAATTCTCTTGGCCTTTGGTTTTGACGAGGAGTGGGTGACTTGGGTTCTAAGCTGTATGACCTCTTCTTCCTTCTCTGTCCTCATTAATGGGGAATTGTCTAATTTGTTTGGGGCTTCTTAGGGACTTTGACAAGGAGATCCTTTATCTCCTTATTTATTCATTATCATGGCAAAGGGTTTGTGTAGATTTTAAAATCATAGGTAAGGCAAGGGCTTATCCAAGGTTGGAGATGGAATAATAATCTTCCCTCTTATTCTCACCTACAGTTTATGGATGACACTGGGTTAATGGGCATGGCTAGAATCAGTGAGGCAATTAACTTTAGGTGTGCTTTGGATATCTATTTGAAAGCTTCAAGGTATCATATTAATGAGGACAAGTCATCTATTTATTTCTTTAACACTCCTCATCTCATTCAGAACAAGATTGCAAGGATTTTAAGATTTCAAATTGGATCTCTTCCTTTTATGTACCTTGGGGTTCCTTTAGTCTTGGGTTCTCAGTGAATAGATTACTGGTAGGGGATTTTGGGTAAATTCTAGAGTAAGGTTAGTCAGTGGACTTATAGATGGTTATCTTCAGCTAGGAGAGTGGTTCTCCTTAACACTGTGGTGTAGTCTCTCCCAATTTATAGATGCTATGTTCAAGTTCCCCCTTCTAATTTTGTGAGGGATTTTGATGCTTTATCTAAGCAATTTCTCTAGTCTGGCAGCCTTCTTTCTTCAAAATGGAGCCTCATTAAGTGGGAATTTATGTGTAGACCAAAGCATGCTGGAGGCCTTGGACTTAGATCGATGGCCCTTGTTGTCATGACTTTAGCTGCCAAGCTATACTGGAGATGGTGTAAATGTTAGGAATAGGATTGGGCCAAGATTCTTGTCCACAAGTATTTTTCGAGTGCTGATTATCTTGATATTTCAAGACTTACTCTGGAGGGTAAAGGTTCTTGCATTTGGAACACTCTTAAGAAGGGCGCTCAACTTATCAAGGAGGGCCTCTTCTAGATTTGTAATAGTGGTTCTAATGCCATGTTTTGGCAGGACTCTTGAGATGGCCATCCTCCCATTCTTTCTAGCTTTCCCCAGCTTCAGACTCTTTGTCACATTTTTACTAATGTTGGATGGGTTATAGTGGAGCACTTTAAGATGGTCAAGAATTTGGGTCAGGTGGAAGTGACTTATTGGAAGGACACCTAGGAGTGGCCAGTGGGTGGCTCTAATGAGGACCGTGCTATTTTCACTAAAACTCTGGAAGGTAGATTTTGTAGCTCTATTCATGAGCGGGATGTCTTGGTTTGGAGTTGTAGCCCAAAAGACAAGTTGATTGTGGCTCAAGGTTATGCTATGCTTGATAGGTACTTGCATGGTCCAAATGAGGTGAATTGGTGGAAGAAGGTTTGCTTTAACCTTTCTTGGCTGAAATGTAATTTTTTCTTATGGTTGTTGGCTAAGAACAAATGCCTCACTTGGGAGAATTTTTGCAAACAAGGTTTTCAAGGACCTTCTATTTGTTTCCTTTATTTGAACAATGAGGAATGCACTTCTCACTTGTTCTTTCGCTACCCTTATTTGGGAGAGATATGCACAGATGGTGGGAGGCTTGGCAACAGGGCTATGCACATACATCCACTTTAATTGACTTTTGGGAGAGTTTGGGTAGGCCTCCAGCGAAGACTTCTTTTTTGCTGGCTGCTTGGATGGTGGGGCCATCTCTCATTCTATGGAACCTTTGGTTGGAGTGGAACTGTAGAATTTTATGTGACTCTAAGCTAGAGAGTTTGCATTTATGGAGAATTATTCTTAGTTGGCTTCAGGAGACCATCTCTGCAAAGTGTGATATTTCTGAAAGTATTGATCCTAGTGATATTGCTACTATGAAAAATTTGAATTTGGGAGAGAGAAGATGTGGTGACACCTGTGGAACAAGGCCTTGTCATGGTAAGAAAAGGGTCTATCGAGATGGGAGGTGAGCTCCTCCCCCGACTGGGACTTTGAAGATTAATATAGATGGTTCATCTTGTGGGAACCCTGGCCATGCTAGTATTGGGGGCATAGGTAGAGATAATGATGTTGGTATGGTTTTTCTCTTCTCTACTTATAAAGGTCAATACTCTAATAATATTATGGAGGACCTTGTTATTAAGACTGCAGTTGAGAGAGGTCGCTCCATAGGTTGGAAGAAGATCATTTGTGAGTCTGATTCTCAAATTGTTTTGGACATATTGAATAGTCAAAGCTTAGAGAATGTTAGTTGGCAATTAGCGGCTTTGGTCAAACAGACTTTAAGTCTTTGTAATTCCTTAGACTATGTCTCCTTTTGTTATATCCCTAGAGAATGGAATAGAGTGGCTGATTGTTTGGCAAAGTGGGCTTCAAAGAGCGGGGATGGCTAGGATATTAGTGGAAGGGAGGAGTTACCTTCTGAGTTTAGTGGGATTGTTGAGCAGTTGATATTGGGTGATATGAATATGTAGCATTTTTGTGGGTTGTGTGCCTTTGCTTTATACTTTGATTTTGGTTGAATAATTTTTTACTCACTCTTTTTCAAAAAAAAAAAAAAATTCAACATGAAATCATTTTTAAAAATTTAATTTAATTTTGAACATAAATATTCAATATGAAATCATTTTTAAAAATTTAATTTAATTTTGTTGAACTAAAATTTGTAATAATTTTCACTCATATAAATAAAATATATATTTATATCATTTAGTACCTATTAGATTTTAAAAAATAAATTAAAAATTTTAATTTTTTGCATGAAAAATTGATTAGTTTAAATGGTAGAGAACTATTGCATAGGCCCTTATCCTTTTATAGTGATTAATCTTGATTTCTAACATCCAACAAATTTTATATTGCACTTGCTTCCTTTTTAACAATACTATTTTAGAGAAAGATGTATGTATTTTACACTTTAAATTCATTAAAAATGACATTTTGTGATTTCATTGGATCAGTGGTAATAAAATGTTAGACAAGATACAAGGCTTATGTGATGTTAAAAGGCAAGAGAAGGTAGTAATATTAAAGTCTTTGGGATATTGGTAAATGCATTGTCGCAGAGTGTAAGAGTTTCATATGACTATCAGGAGGTAGCAGAGGGCATTGAGTCATACAGTTTTCAACGGGTGGTTGTTACAATTTAAAATATGTTGGAAGACAATGAATTTTTTATATTAGGCATGTTCATAGTTGTTAGGAAACTTGAAAAGCCATGTCTAAATTAAAGCCTCAACTACTATTTGTTGCATAGTTTTCTTTTTCTTAGGCGTTCATATGTGTTTAATGTTAGAACCTCTAAACAAATAGAGATAATAATTGTAGGAAAACATGTCAAAGAGTTTCTTAGTGAGATATCTTCTTCCTCTATAATTGTAACTATAACTAATGGTAAGAATGCTACTAATAATGACAAAGCTAATAAGAAGGAGCCCATCTCCCACTCATCTCGTGCAAGGTTCCGAGTTCATACATTTTTTTTCAATTCTTATCATTTTGCTAGTGATTTTCTTTAGTACATCTACTTTGTAAATCCTTTTCTTTGGGTATTTCTTATCCACCCATTTGTAGAGTGTGGTTTGGGGATTTATTAGGGATGACCATTTCATTATAGGGCTAATCCATCTTCATTAGGTTGGTCGCTTATGAGTTGCAAGGTAAACTTTAGAAAACCCCCTCTCGAAAAAAGATATAAAAATATTGGCGAATCTTACATTGTTTTTAAAAATAAAATGATTTATATTAGTGAATCTTACATTATTTAAATATCTTTAGAACTCAATTTTATAAAAATGTGACAATTTTAAATATTTTTTAAGAACTAAATTATTAGCCAATTGGCCAATATTAGCCACTAAAAAACACCTTGATGAGTTGCATTATTTGACATTAGAATGAGGGATCAAAGCTTTTGTGCTTATAATTGTATTTTGTTGCTATAAAATTTTGTGTTATTTTAGCTTCGTTGTTAGTTTTGTGCAAGTTACCAATATCATTCAAAAAATTTAGTTATACAAAGACTAGTGGATCACAACAAAGATGTTATGCCAAAAAATCAAGGAAAAAATACACCATAAATTATTATTATTATTTCAAACAAGGGAATAACTGTGTTACATACACACTAACATTGTAAGGGTTGTGGTTAGGTTAATAGTAAATGAATATTTATGAGTTTTCAAAGTTTCATGATTAGGTTACAATGAGTTTAGGTTAGAAGTTTCCAAAGAACATTAACAATGTAGTTGATGGTTTGATGATGAGGCTAATGTATGCTAATGAGTTTCAATTTTTTGTTATTGAGGTTGAACATAACATCGAATTTAAATTTAACATTTAACTATAATACACATGTTGTTATGAAGACATTCCTTAAATAGTTTATTAAGCCCTATATCTCATTGCTGCAAGAACATTTGATAATCAGGTTAAAAGGTTTCCTTATCATAGTATAGATTAATTATTAAATTAAATATGAAAAACATGGTTCCACATAATTTTTCCTTCCTTGTAGTTGAAAAAAAATATACCTATAACATAATTTGCTAAATGTATATAAGTAGTAAGTTAAACACCACAAAAAAAAAACTCCGTAAGACCATGTATTGAATGTATCTAAATAATATTTTAAGATGCCCACTACATAAGCATTTGATTTATATTAACTGCACTTTATAGACCATGAGAAAAAAATCAATAATATCTAATACTTATATATTAATATAATTTAAAAAAATAAAATATATATACCAATATTATTTATATTAAATAACATTATTTATATACTTTATTTCATATGTATAATAAGCATAATATGAAACTATATTAATTACAACCAATACTACTAACATAACTCATTTATTGATCTACTATTTATACTACCCATCTTGTAACTACTTACTAACTAAATAAATTAAATCATTTATTAACTTCCTCAATATACTTACTAATTTAATTATATATAACTAACTCAATTATTTAATTTACTAACTATTTTAAATCAAAAAATTAAAATACTTACTAATAAAATTACCATGCTTACTAACAAAATTAATTTACTTACTCGAAAAATGAAATTTCTTACTATCTAATTAAATCTGCATACTAACTAAATTAAGAATCGTGTAAAAATAAAATCAAACTAAAAATAGTAATTTACAAACAACAAATTTTAAATCTACATACTAATTAAATTCATACATTAACTAACTATTTAAATTACTTTACTAACACTTTAAATTACTTTCTTACTAACTAAGTCTTACTTAATAGCTACATTAATTAACCAACTTACTCTAAGTAAAAACATATAAAATATAAATAATTTATGTTTTATTTTTGCCTTGAATTTTGGGCATGGAAGTCTAGTATCAGAATAGGGTACATAACACTTGGGCAACAATGGGTCCATGTTGAGTGTAGGAGTTTATAGGTTATCTTACAAAGTAGGGATTCTCATTTTACAATTTGGATGAACCATTTTTTTCTTTCCTAAACTATGAAAAAATAATTTCAAGTACAAGTTGGATAGTAGAGCATTCAGTTATGTATTCAAAGGAAGTCTACTAGACAACATGACTATTGCAATTGAGAGATTAGAGTGTTTAGGGTGATGTCTTTATGACAAATTTTTGCATATTCAATACCAATGCAAGTTGGAGAAAATAGCAAAATTTGGATTGTCTTCAATGCAGAATTTGTGTTGGAAGACACTTGTGCACAAAATAAGTAGATATGCCATTGTATAACTCTGCAATGTTAGATCATTGGGCTCAAAATGTGAATGTTTCTTAGACCCCTAGAGTAATGTCATGTCCAACTAGGAGCTCGAGTGGGTGATAGTGGTCATTGATGGAGGTTGTTCACAGGTGTTGATATCTATAATGCCAATTTCAATTCATTGTTTGACAAATGTGTGCATGGGAGGGATCAAATATAGTGTAAATCAAAAATGTTCTCCATTAGAGATAATACTAGATTGAGGTTCTCAAAATGTAGTAGAAATTGAAAAAATAACCCCAAAAATTCGATGTGTCAAGCTATATGTCATGTGGGTTGCTAATGTAAAATGTTCAAATGTTTGGTCTCTAGCACGTGAAACCTACGAATGTGGTTAGTTACATCAGAGGTCTGTGTGAGATTATAGAGATATTATAGTACCAATTAGGGGTTTGTGACTATGGACTACATGATGGAAATGAGATTTTAAATTACTTTCAATCTACAATATGGAAGTTATAGAGATTAGAGTTTGATAAGTCAAGTCGAGAGCTTACTACTCAAGCTGGGGTAGGCATATCAGTCAATCTTCCACATGGTTGCATACTTGGAAAATGATGAGTAGATGGTGGAGCTTAATAAATGCAACAAATACAATGACAGATGTCATTTTTTCAAATGGAGGCAACAAGTTCCCATTGTGTTGTTGTTTAAACATTAAAGTCATCGAGGGTTCAAGCTTGATGTTTCAACACTACTCAAAGTGATATGATCAGATCTGAAGCAAGAAGGGTCGACCATGAGACTCAATCATCCCATAGGTGTAAGACTTCATATTTTTAAAAAATACATTACACTCCATATTAAAACATAGTGATGTAGTATGTTGGATGTTAGGTAGACTGTGATGGTACTTGCCAATCCATCTTTCAAATTATCTTTCAAAAAATCTTTTGATACATGGTATTAAATGAAAATGAGTGTTTCATTGGTTAATTGTTGGAGAGCATCATTTATCTCACATTTTGGGAAATACATTTGTTGCAAATGATTCCTCTCCTGAATATTTTAAAGGCGAAGGAAAGAAGCAACAAAAGAATCCTAAGAAACATGACAAAGGTGATGGTTCTCCTTTACAACATAATTTTGAATCTAATTCCTCTTCAAGAGAGGAATCATATAGAAGAAAGAGATAAAAATGTGCTTATTATAAAAAGCTAGGACATGATGAGCATAAATGTTTCCATAAGAAGATTGACGAACTCACTTATCTTCTTCAAAAGAACAATCTGTAGTTGTCCTCATCAATGTATATTCCTACAAGTATGGAATATTCTACATCTATATCATCATCAAAAGATATAGGTAAAGGACAAAAATATATAAAGACAATAGAAAAGCACTCATATTTTATTCTTGACAGGAGACTTTGAGTCCCTGTGAGGATATTGCAACCTTGTTAGGAGTTGTGCTAACCTTGTTAAGATTTTATAGGAAGTCAATTGAGCTTATGTGTACAAAAAGTGTCACACTTCTATAAACCATTATTCTTGAGAATACCCATGAATGAGAGCATCTCAAGAGGTGACTTATAGCTTCCTATCTATGATGTACAAGAGCTATGAGATGGTGGCTCTCAAGTGAACCTAGCTATGAAAACCCTTACAAGATACATCATAGAATGGAAGATTCAAAGAGTAGAGAAAAGAGTGCCAATATCCAAGAATCTAGAATGAATGTAATACAAATGAAAGCTAAATGAGCGAGTAAAATGCAAGCTAAAATAGAAAATATGTATTATAACCTCTATTTAGACTAGATGATTTAAGCTACAATCATGGAGAGAAACTAGAATAAATGAGAAGCACGAAGATTCAACAATGAGGAATAGAAGATAGAAGAAGAGGAGTTCCACAAGTATGAGATCTTCAATCCTACAACATAATGTTAGTAAAAGAGTGGAGTTGTGAAGTGAGGAGAGGGATCTCCCTTTTAAAGAGAAATGGATGATAGATATCATGAGGCAAGATGCATGTCATCAAGGGTGGAGTTTGAAAGTGGGAGTGATCAATGTGCACAAGCATTTCTACCAATCGTGATGAAGAGTTAAATTTTGTCCCCCATGTGGGACAAAAATGTCTTTTATTTTATTTTTAAATAAGATAAATTATTTTGTGTGTGCAACTTAGGATAGTAGATGAGTGGGGAATTTAATTAAATTAAAAGGGGGACATGTTCTTTTAAATAAATATGAACTTAGGATAAAGTGGTCAAACTATAGGATAAAATCAAATAAATAGATTTTTGGAGATTCGATCAAGGATAAGCATTAGATAAATTATGCAAAAATGCTAGAAAAGAGGATCATAGTCTAGATGACCATTTTTGGGTGATTATAGATTCAAGTTCCACATATAACATAATCTCAAAGGAAGCAGTAAAGAAGCTCAAGTTGGAGAAGATACCCCATACTAATCCATTCAAGGTGACATGGTTGAATAAGGGGCGAAGTGTCCTTGTGAATGAGTAGACATGGGTGGAGTTACCCATTGGAGGATATAAAGACAAGTTGATTTTTTATGTATTTCCTATGGATGCATGTCATCTCCTATTGGGAAGACCATGGCAATATGATAGAGGAGCCATCTATGATGGGAAGGAGAATAGTATCTCTTTCGAGAAGGATGGAAGGACCTTCAAAATATAGTCACTAATAGATCAATAGGAAACACAATCAAATACCCCCAGTGTCTTATTAAGCAATAGCTACCCCTAAGTATCGTAGCTAATAGACATGTTAAGTTTATGAGTCATTTTTGGAAGACTCTATGGAGCATATTGGGTACTAATTTGTCTTTTGGTTCAACTTATCATCCTCAAACAAATGGTAAAAGTGAAGTGATCAATAGAATGTTAGGATACCGTCTTAGATGCCTAACCAAGGAATATGGTCAAGCATGGGACTTAATCATCCCACAAGTTGAATATACCTATAATGATAGTATGAATAGGACCATAGGAAGGATTCCTTTTGAGATTATGTATGGAATGCACCTAAGGGGTGTGTGTGAACTCAGAGATCTAGGAGCCATGGAGCATAGAAGTGGCCATGAAGAGGATTCATCTTAGACCATGAAGGACATACAAGAGCATTTGAAGCAAATCATTACCAAGGATACTCACAAGTTGAAAAATAAAGTGGACATGTCAAGAAGAGATCTACAATTTGTAGTGAGAGATTATTTTATGGTCCATCTAAACAAGTCTAGGTTGCACAAAGGAATTCCAACCAAGTTGTATATAAAAAGAGTGGGACCCTATAAGGTGTCAGCCAAATGTGGACAAAATGCATATAAGGTGGAGATTGCTACAGATTTAAGTATTTCACTAGTGTTTAATGTGGTTGATTTAGTCAAATACAAAGGACCATAATAGATGTGAATCTAAACACCAAGGAGATATTGGAGGATGTGAGTACTAAAGTTTTAACTCCCAAGGTTAAGCTATAAGAAAAGAAAATCTTGGAATCTAGGGTGAAGAAATCAACTAGACACCTAAGATAAAAATCAAAGAGAACATCCATAGATAGAAATCAAAGGAAAATATGCCCCATGTCCCCAATCCTCTAGTCCATGACATCCTTGAGATACTATTAGGGAGGGAACACTCATACAAGAAATCATCATAGAAAATACATAAAGAGAAATAAAGCCAACAAGTCTTTGCCAGTTATTAGTTTAAGTGCATGTGTGTAAGTCACATGTCCATTTCTTCAAGACTGCAGGTAGAGTATCCAAGAAGTGTTGAGAAAAACTTGATGTCTAGGGGGAAGTGTTGAGAAATACTATTTTTCATGAGTTGCCAAAGACACCCTAACACATAAGAAGACCCTAATAAGCTAAGCAGTCATGCCCCTGAGACAAGGAAAATAGACAATCCAAGCTAGGAAATGTGTTAAGGAGTGAATGAGTGAGATTGATAGACATAGGTGTGATGGCCTCAAGGAGCACCTGTTTTAAGGTTTTCACCACTTGGCAAAAATTTTTTAAGGATGTTTTTCAATTTTTTATATTTTTATATATTTTGGTGATACATAAAATCACATATTTCTAGGTTTTCACTAAGATGATCATGTTTTAATGATATTTTATATTTTTCAAAGGATTTTTTCACCATCATATATAAGTTTTTAGATTTTTAAGAATGATTTAGAGATTACTAGTTCTCAAGAAAGATTGCACCATTTGTCCCAAAGTCTAGCAAGGTGTAGGACATGATGGAGTAGCAAGCTAGTGGATAAAAAAAGGTGGATAAGGAAGGAGTATGAAGCAAGTGAAATTAATCCTCAAGGACTGAGTCCTCAAGAGAACCCAAGCTAGGGAAAGAATACAATAGCCATATGAAGTACATTTTGGATAAGAAATGAAAAAATGAAAAATATAGCATGTAGGATAAGTAGTGAAGCCAACAAGCAGGATATCATATACGATAAGCAATAGAAACCAATAAAAAAGGATAGCATAAAATCATGTAATCCAAAAGAGTAGACATGTCAAGAGGCCTAAGAACCATGTTTTATTCTTTATTGTGATCAAGAGCAAGGGGTCAACTAGATAGGATAATGATGGGATAGAGAAATAAGAATGAAGCTAGATATGAAGGCCATTAATGAATGAAAAAGAACAATAGGGAAGTTGATGTATAAAATAGCCAATAAACAAGGATAGCTCAATATTGTCAAGATCAAAGAGGAAAGATGGGATGGATGGATTATGGAATAATTACACATGATACCTATTTTCTAGGCTTTCATCATGGTACTTATCCAAGTTGCCACAAGAATTGTTTTTACCATAGGATGAATTTATTTTTCTTTACTTTTTCTACCAAGGCACTACAGGAAGTGATTTTCACCAAGGCACATTTTCTTTCTCTTTTTTTTTTTTTTTTTTTTTTCATTTTTTATTTTATTGTTTTTATTTTTTCTTGTTTTCTTTGAATTTTTTCCATTTTTAGATTTTTAGAAATAGGTCAAGCATTTTCAATTTGGATAGCGCTCCTATAGGAAAGATAAGTCATGATAAGCCAAGACCATAGACAAGTATGCTCAAAGATGTTGTTGGGGTGGAGAGAGATGGTAACAAGATAAGTATATGGAGGATTAGAGTTCATGCCTTGAAATTATTGTAGGAGGATGTAGAGAAAGTAAGTGTAAGCTTTAGAGGATTTCATGAGGGTAGGTGAAATATTGGGCAAGATCAACATTGAAACACACCTTGAAGGGTGTTTGAATGATGAAGGAATCATCAATGAAATAGTTTGAAGTTTAGATGTATGAGGTAGCAGAGCAATTTTGGAAGAAGATGGAGTAGAAGGATTTGAAATATTTTTATGAAGATGTTGGGGAGAAGGTGAAGCAGAAGCCTTTGGAATCTTGGATTTCAACTTTGATTTATTTTTAAGTTTCAAGTCTTTCAATAGAGATTTGGGAATCCATATATATTTATATTTTTCTTTTCCTTTGGAAGTTTTAAAGCATATTTCTTCAATAATGGATTGAGGAACCCATATTTTCTTTGATTTAGCTCTTTGGATAGTGGACCTTTGTGGTCTCTTGAATAATTTTTCTTTCTTTGTATCCACATGTCAATTGGATAGGACATAGTAAGATTCATTTTTAAATGGATTCTTTTGTCTATTCTTAAGTTGATAATCCAAAATGCTTCCAAAAGACTTGGGATTTATGGATGAATAAGGCCAATATGAATGGTTTATATGGATAGATGGATAGAAATTCATCAAGATGAGTGTCATTTTTTATCTTGAGGTATGATAAGAGAGCTAGGAGTGAAAGTATGAGATGTAGGAACATATGGTCCTAATACAGATGGAAGGTTGGAAGGCTTTAGCTTAGATGGTTAAGGACCAAGGATAGAATTGGGAGCAAAGGGATAATTAATAAGGATATCAACATCTCTAGAGTGAGCAACATGAACAAGGTAATCGATAGATTCATGAGTAGCTTTGATAGAAGCAACACCTTTGATAAGAGCATTTTGAATCTTTAGCATATGGAGAAGTAGAGCTTGATGAGATGCTTTTATCTTGACAAGTATCTTTAGATAGCATAGACATCTTTTCTCATGATATTTAGTAAGCTCAATGGAAGTAGTGGAAGTGGTGTCTTCATCATACTTAGGGGGTGGATAAGACATAGGATATGGAAAGGTGAGCTTTTGAAGGAGATGAAAGTGTGCTTGATATTGATCTTTCTTGACAATTGTATCTTTATATTTTTGAGAGTCCTATTGGCATGCAACCACTTCTAAGGAAAAGGGAGAATGTCAGGTTCACATAATAGGCTTTTCAAGAGGTAATGAAGGACTAGTTTGAGTAGGTATAGTAGGCATAGAATTGCATGGAGGATGAAGATCTTTAGCCTTAGTAGTATTTTAAAGGTTTGTAGACAAGTGAAGGTTAACTTGAGTTTCTTTTAGAGGTAGCCCTTAAGGATATGCATAGTCAGTGTGGAAAGCATTAGGTTCTTTGTTTGATGGAGGTATGTTAGAAAGCTTGGAATTTTTGGAAGATGCATGAGTGTTATAAGAAGTGGAGGTGTCAAGGAAAAAATCACTAGACATAGGTTCATTAATATGATCTTTCTCAAGGAAAGTATCCTCACCATATGAGCCATTAGAGGTATGAACAATCCCATCATAAATAAGATATTTGATTTTTCATCTCATCTCAATGTAATCTGAAGTACTATGCTCATTATGTTGATGATAAGCACAATATATATCTAAGGATAGGTTTTCATATGAGTTAGACTTAGGCAATGTGATGAGTGTAGTGCTAAGAAGTGCTTGCAAAATGTCATCATAAGAATCTTCGAAGGGAATAAAAGTTATCTCAAAAGTATGCCTAGGCTCTTTTTGTTCCTTATCAAGTGCATAGCATGCATTGGTTTCTTCATAATATTGGTCAAAGATAGGTTTATCATGAAATTTTGGCACAAGCTCAAAGGAGATTTCATTTTCTTTCTCTCTAAAGAGGTCTTTAGATCTAGAAGATGAAGACATTTGATGTCTTAGAGTAGAATATGTAGACCTTGAATGAGATGACCCATGTGCATGTAAAGGTCTTAAGGGAGATTCATTTAAGAATTAAATCTTCTCCTCTAACTTTTTTCTAAAGTTTAGACTCCATTTCTATCATGTTCTTAGAGAGATGAAGGTAAAAAGAATCATGTGTCTGTTCTAGTTCTTTATATTGAGTATATGGATCTTGAAACTCTTTATTTGCATGGAGGATATCATGATCATCTAGATTTGGTTGAGTTTTGGTAGCACAAGGTTTGAATTCCATAGTGTTAGATGGATAATCAAGCATGAAGGAGACTATAGGAAGCTAATAAGGTGACACAAGATAACTTGATGTCAAAATAGAGAGGTAGAGTGTTCACTTATCAAATAGAGGTAGAAATAAATGAGCAACTTATCAAGAAAAGTGTCCAAGAAGAGTATGACACTAACAACTCAAGTCAAGAGCTAGGAAAGAATCCCAAATAGCCAAGAAGATAGATAAGAAAAAATAAGTGAACAAATCTTCCAATCAAGGAGTGTAGCCAATAGATCAAGGTAACCTTTAGCAAAAGAGGGTCCTAGAAAAGAGGACATAGATGAAGAAGGTGGGAAAGACAAAAATCCACTTTAATCATGTTCAAGCACTAGAGATATAGCAATTCAAAGTCTAAAGATGAAACTCCTCTAGTAAGAAACACAAGCAAAATGTTAGATTTCATATTTTGACCTGGTTGACAAAGTTTGACAATAGTTGATGGCATAGCAAGTTTTTCAAGCAAGGTAGTGATACATGGAGTAATCCTTAAACAATTAAGCAAGATACAAAGAAACCTCGTATGATATGCTCATATGTGAGGTCTCAAAATAAATACCTAGAACTATTGTCATGTGTATGTTAAAAAGATTTTCATAGGTCTTTTTATATGTAAAGACACATTCCAAGAAAAGCTACCTAAGGTCATGGTTCATTACTCAACAAATTGGCTCATTCTTGATGCCCCCTTGCCACACACAAAGTGGTATCCCACAATAGATGTTGGCTTTGTCATGGAAATGCCAATGGCAAAACCAAAAGGACATAAATGGTGATTGTAAAATCTTGGATTGATTTGGGTAATCCACTAGGATCGGTCCTTGCACCAAGATGTTGATAGAAAAAGAGGGTAGGTTATAATCCTATGGTGTTTAGAAAGGTCTTCCATTCATAACACTCCTCTTGCTCCCAATACTGGACACCTTATCATATGATAAGTAACGGACCTCATGACCACAAGAGTACCTTAAGCATTCTCACCTAGTGATTTACTCATGGTCACAATACCATAAGCACTTCCACTAGATGAAGAAAAACACTTTTTCTACCAAGGTTTTATATCCTTGATAGCCTTCATTTTATATTGGGTTGGAAGATTTAGGTTCTCTTATCCTTACTTGGGTTGTTCCTCTTGATTGCTCAAGAGTAGGCTCTCTAAAGGATTCTAGACTACACAAAATGGATCCACTTTTGGAGGTCAAGATTTTTGATTCACCGCAAGGGTGCCAAGAATATTCTCATATTCCAATTATTTACCCCAAACACACAAAGAGTCTCAATTATTCCACTTACTTTCAAAATATAAAGGTGGGTCAAGATTTTTAATTCACCACAAGGGTGAAGAACATACTTTCCTACAACCAAAAGATCTTAATTGCAAGTTTTATGTTCCCATAAGAAATGAACAACTAGTATAATGCTGCACATAAAATAAAGGAAATACAAGAACACTTTTTTTGTTTGTTTTTTGTTCTTTTAGGCATCCCTACAAACAAGTATTAGTAGCCTCTTAGCATAGATTCTTTGGCATGCATTCTTTTATTTTATTTGGCAAGCAAGTGTGAAACCCCTACAAAAAAACAAGGTTAGAGAAAACTAAGTTAGACCTCCACAAAGTGGTTATTTGCCTCAAAAATTCAAGTTATATTTCAATCAAGTGTATGCAAAAATAAGTGCAAACTAATCACAAATGCTCTTTTTTTTAAATTTTTGTTTTTGACCTAGTCAACAAGATTTGATTTGTTTGCTACTATTTTGGCTCAAAAAATAGAAATTACAAGAAGACACCCCTACTAAAAACTAGAGAGCTTTTCAAAAATACAAGAAATTCAAAAATATCTCTAAATTTGTGCCCCAGGGACCCATTTTCCAAAAAATAGACTAGTTTATAATAATTGAGTTATTGATCCCTAAATTTAAAACACAAAGAAAAAACCCCTGTATAACTTACAAAACATTTTAAAAATGTAGAGTTAAAAGTTTGCTAATTTGTGATAAAAAAATGAATTTTTATGAAAAACGAAGAAAAAGTCATAACCAATGTAAATTAACTCAAAATAATCTAAAAATTAGACTGAGACATCTTGGACACATCACGAACCTACAAGAATAAAATAAAATCTAAACTCCAAGAGGTTTAGGAGATATGATCAAATCTTTAAAAATCTAGAGTTTTGCCCCCAAACAAATCTACACAAGAGTTAGCCTTAAAACCAAAGTGAGAAACCTAAAAAATCACTTGATTAAATCTACTATGCTACTGTAAAAAATAAGAAATGAGAAATGAAACTAAAATGAAAGAAAATGAAGCTAGAAACTTGACTCAAGCCCCACGGTGGGTGCAAAAATTGTGTGTACAAAAAGTGTCACAATTCTATAAACCATTATTCTTGAGAATACCCATGAATGAGAGCATCTCAAGAGGAATCTTATAGCTTCCTATCTATGACATGCAAGAGCTATGAGATGGTGGCTCTCAAGTAAACCTAGCTATAAAAACCCTTGCAAAGTGCACCATAGTATGGAAGATTCAAAGATTAGAGGCAAGAGTATCGATATCCAAGAATTTAGAATGAATGTAATGCAAATAAAAACTAAATGATACAAATTAGAATGCAAGCTAAACTAGAAAATAAGCATTATAAACCCTATTTTGACTAGATGATTTAAGCTATAAGTGTAAAGAGAAACTAGAATGAATGAGAAGCATGAAGAATGAAGAATAGAAGATAAAAGAAGAGGAGCTCCCACAAGTATGAGATCTTCAATCCTACAACATAACATTAGTAAAAAGAGGAGTTGTGAAGTGAGAAGAGAGCTCTCCCTTTTAAAGAGAAATGGATGATAGAAATCATGAGGCAAGATGCATGTGATCAAGGGTGGAGTTTGAAAGTGGGAGTGATCCATGTGCACAAATATTTTGACCAATCATGAGGAAGAGTTGATTTTTGTTGCCCATGTGGGACAACACTATCTTTTATTTTATTTTTAAATAAGGGAAATGCTTTTGTGTGTGCAACTTAGGATAAGAGACGAGTGAGGAATTTAATTTAATTAAAAGGGGGATATGTTTTTTTAATTAAATATGAACTTAGGATAAAGTGGTCAAAATATAGGATAAAATAAAATAAATGGATTTTCAGAGATCTGATCAAGGAGCATTAGATAAGTTTTAAAAAAATGTTAGAAAGGGGGCTCATAGTCTAGATGAATATTTTTGGGTAATGATAGAACCCACTGTCCAAATTGTTTCAAGACTATCTTCACTAAAAAATCTTTAGGATAACATAACTAGGTACATGAATTGACTAAACAAAAATTCATTCTCCAATACAATTCCATTGAAGCTCATAGTACATTAACAAGATCAACCTCTACTCTAACTTTTCACAATTCATATACAAAGCTTGAACAACATAATATCACATACATATGACTGCATATGACCAACTATCACACTACCCACCCAAGAGAAATATCTTTCCTTTATACCAAGTTCTAAAAGTATGGACTTGGTTAAAAATCTCATGGACTACAATGGATTGATTAAACTATACATAATAGGCCTCCTTATAAATGAATGACAATAAAAGACAATGATTAGGTGAAGATAACCTTGTCACCTACACAAGGTGGAATCACATATCCACCAAAGGTGGATCATTCTCTATTATGAAATGAAGTATGTATGATGGTGAGGATAATAATGTGATACGTGCACTAAATATGGAATGAGATAATGACTATCACCACCTAGAGTGGAATTATCCTACACCACGTGCTTAATTGAGGTGTAAACTCCTAGGTGTTTCAATGAAAAACTACTATGCAATGCATTATCCTAAGTAAGCTTTAAGCTAGTGTAATTAGTGGATATTTAATTATACCAACGCCCCATGTTCAGTGCAACTTAGGGGATGCACTTAAACTCATAATTCATGATGGGTCCTAGCTGCTAGGCCATTTTAGGTACCCATGTACAATATGCAATGCAATACATGAAATGAAATTTCTCACTAGCAAAGAAAATGAGAGAATTAGAGAAAAATGAAAAGGAAAAGTAGAGGCTTGATGATGAATAGATAACAAAGGAAAATAGGAAACAAAGATAGATTGAGGTAATCCAAACTCCTACAAAATTAGTTGCTAAAGGCAAGGAAAGTGCTAATACTTCTATATTTAATAGGAAATTTGTCAACCAACTCTTGAGAAGATATTAATAAGTTGATGAAACAAGACATGGACCAAAAGAGTTGTATACAACTATCAAAATTTTCATTTTAAAAAGAAATGTATAAGAAAAGAAAGATGAATGATCACACACAAAAGGTAAATGACCATGCATTAGAAAGACTCCAAAAATCTTTTCCATTTCAAATTCTATTTGTAGAAGAGAAAATGTTATTGGAGAATTTAATGCATACTTCACCACACTTGAGGAAATATCTAAGGTAAAGGTACAAATAGATTATAATGCAAAGTTTTTCTTTTTTATTATCGGTAATTGAACAAAGCATGATAAATTATATTTTTAAAATAAAGAAAAATATCTATGTTCAAATGGGCATTGGTAGGAAAGAATAGAGAAGAAAAGCTCCATTCTAGCCTAGGACCAAAGTCTTATACATGAATGCATATATAAAAGGGGCATACCCCAGTTACCAAGCATTACAAAAGAAGCTCTATTTTATTCCATTTTTTTGCCTCTCATGCCTATTTAAATTTTGAATTCCTTTGTAGTTCTTTACATCTAACCCCACCAATTGGGATCTTTACATTATTTAATTTACAATTAGACTAGTTCTTCAATTCGGTTATGTCTTGAAGGTTTCAGAGTCTCTAGATTTTCCCCTTATTTTATAACATCATCTTTGTACATCGAGTTGCAAGTATGACCATACAAAATTTGGATCTTTTTTCTCCTTTTGAATCTCTACAATTTCAAAAAAAATTACTTCTCAAAAAAAATTTAGTAATTAGGATCCAATACATAATCTTGGTTCTAACCAATTTTTGGACTAAGAATTATTATATATATATTTTTTCTAATATATGTTGATTGTTTATTCTTATTATTCAAGAGTTTAGGTTTTAAATTTCAAGGTATATATGTGTGTGTCTATACACACACACACACACACACACACACACACACACACACACACACACACACACACACACACACACACACACACACACACATGTATGTATGTATGTATGTATGTATATGTATATGTATGTGTACATGTATACATATACATATATATGTGTGTATATGTATATGTACACACACACACACACACGCACACACACACACACACACACACACACACACACACACACACACACACACACACACACACACACACACACACACACACACACACACACACACACACACACACACACACACACACACACACACACACATAAATGAGTAAAGTCAAAGTTAAGGCATTGAATGAAAACCCAATTCTATATGAATCCTTAAATAACATAAAGCCCAATCTAATTACTAGTTTGATTTCTTCACATAAGAAATTGTTTGACTGATATCTTATCTAATACTTGCTAATTGATGTTTTGAGTAGAATATACAGTTAATGATTATCTTCAAATGATATTGTATTCTTTATGGATAATTTCTTCTTTTAATTCATCCAAGGTTATTTTTATTTAAAGAGAAGATTATTAGAATTTGAAAAAAATTGTACATAGTTTTAGTCACAATTTAACCTATAATGAGTAATGTCAAAGTTAAGCCATTGAATGACAACCCAATTCTATATGAATCCTTAAATAACATAAAGCCCAATCTAATTACTAGTTTGATTTCTTCACATAAGAAATTGTTTGATTGATATCTTATCTAATACTTGATAATTGATATTTTGAGTAGAATATAAAGTTAAGGATTATCTTCAAATGATATTGTATTCTTTATGGACAATTTTTTCTTTTAATTCATCCAAGGTTATTTTTATTTAAAGAGAAGATTAGAATTTGAAACAAAATGTACATAGTTTTAGTCACAATTTAACCTATGATGAGTAATGTTAAAGTTAAGCCATTGAATGACAACCCAATTCTATATGAATCCTTAAATAACATAAAGCACAGTCTAATTATTAGTTTGATTTCTTCACATAAGAAATTGTTCGACTGATATCTTATCTAATTCTTGCTAATTGATGTTTTGAGTAGAATATAAAGTTAATGATTATCTTCAAATGATATTGTATTCTTTATGGACAATTTTTTCTTTTAATTCATCCACCTTTTGGAAGTGAACTCACTTATGGCCTCTTTCTTAAGTTCATTCTCAAATTGTATCAAGGAGACCATAATCTTCTTAATTTTTTGAATTCTTTGTTTGATACTACACTATCTTTTTGATTGCTTATTAATACTAAAATCTAAAATGTCTTGAAATTTACCTCATTGTCTCGACTTTGAATGTCTTCCCTTTTTAAGGATTTCCCTATTTTAATATATTAATTTTACTTAAATCTTTTTGAATATCTTCATATAAAGCCAATATATTTCTATAGAAATTTTGGTCAACTATCATTTTTGAATAATTTATAAAAGCTTACTAATATACCACCTTTTAGGCCATGAATAGCCAAATCCATTAAATGTTAGTAACAAACATATCTTCCTGGTTCTTAATTTTAAAAAAGAGTATTTAGGAATTTTTTTATACTAGTTTTGTTAAAATTTAGATATTAGCTAGAACCTTTTAGAATTTGAAAATTGCTTTGTGATTTCAATTAAAAAAAACCCAAGAATCATATGCCTACTCTATCAAATCAGGGAGACATAATGTAATAAAAGCCTTACTATTTTATTAATGTATTGTTCGTATATGTATATTACATACTTCTAATGGAAATACAAAAAACCTTGAAGTTAAGATAGCTCCCTATTTATACCCAACACAAAAGAGGAAAAGTAATACTAGAGTCAAGCCCTACTTTGACTTGGCCATTCGAAACAAGACTAAATATAAAGGGAATGTTCAAAAGAACAAAAATCTCTTCACAAAGATATACAAGGCCAACCCTAGATCGGACACACAAAAAAGAAAAATCCCCAATCCAGAATGTAGGACAAAAAAATAGAAAGCAACAAACTAACAAACTATAAGCTGAAAGTATATGTACATATATCTAACACTAAAGATATAGCCAACCAAGGAGAAAGATATAAAATGAGATCCTTAGTGTAATGCCCCACCAAGGGATCCAAAAGAATTAACCTAAAAATTTACTAAGTTTGCCAAACAATTTTTTTTTTTTTAAACATGAAAGATAAACCATTCATATCAAGCACATAGTAGCAGAAGCAAAAACATACAATCAACTATAAGAATACAAACAGATTACATTCCTTAAGGATCCCTTAACATTGAGTCACATTTAATCTAATTAATACTAAGTCTAACAAGTACCACATCCATATAAAAGAATAATGAAAAGTCCAATATCCATAATATACATTTGTTCTGAATGCCCCTTGGCAATTAAATTCATAATACTCAATCATCCATTGTACATGTCACAGGGTATGAAAAGCTTAAAAGAATATACATGTGTGAAAATGAAGTACATCATCCTATTCTAATCCATGATGCAAGTGCAATAAAGTAAATGAAACCAAATTACATACATGATACATCATCATAGAAGATATAAACATCCATCGTAAAAGATAACCATATATCATAATAACACAATTAACTAAGTGCACAGTTCCTCCCAACTATAAATAGCATCATTAGACCATTGTGGGTCCTAGCCATCCCTCTATGCATAACATCCCAAGTCATCGAAGAGATCATCAGTATTATCATAGTAGGAATGTCACTTCTAAGACATACTACAACTTATGTAGAAAGAAATCTAACATACAAAAATAAAGCATAAAATGATCTTACAAAGTAGATAACATCATCTATCACATGCTAATCATCAATATAAAGAAACATGTCAGTAAATAACATCCATTATAAGATCCAAGAATAGAATAAAGATAAATACCAATAAAGAATGCTCCAATCACGATGTCTCAGATGGATCTCAAATGGTAAGAGTGAAAAAGCACTACCACCCAACAGTGTGGAACCTAAATGGCCCACTCCCACCATGTTGAGGAGATAGTCTCAAGTCTCAAACAAGATATCAAATCACATAACATGTGAAAATACTCTCTAAGTCTAAGAATCTTAAAAGTATACTAACTCAAAGGTTCCAACACAAATTAACATCTAATTCCTAGAGGCACACAAAGACATGTAGGAAACCTACTATGTAAGTGAGAAAGTGTCATCACACGGATCACGCTAGAGTTATCCTGGTAGTCTCTCAATAGACCTCGACCCCCTAGTGATCCCTATGTGACCACTAGTATCCTCTCGTATTGATGAGACATACTACAGAATGCAAGGTTGCAACCAAGCATTCTCTCTACTCCCATCCTAGTCTGTACTAGCGCTCGAGGCATGGGCGAGAACATACAATTATCTTATTAGGTTCATTTAATCCCCATTTAGTGTAAATGTTTTCACTTATTAAATAACTTACAATGAGTTACCTTGGCAACCACTTAGGGCCTCGACCCCCATTGCAAGTCACTTTCGGACACTACAAGTAGATAACCTACCCTAGGCTCATGGAATCATAAATCACAAAATCACCACAGTCCTATACAACTGACTGGAATAATACCAAAAGATAATCCACAATAAGAACATCAAATCTCCATGAGCAACTTAAAAGCATCCATTGATAATCATGACCACAACAGTTCTCTATTAGCAACTGAAGGTATCAATGATAATCACAATAACCATTGGTTCTCAAAAAGCAACCAAAAAGGCATATCAAACAAATAATACTAATCGAAGACTCCAAAATGGTTGAGTCAAAACATGTCACAACATGACAACATCAAAAAATAAATCAACACTTCAGTTCAGTCATGGCGACTAGAAAGTAGTCCAAGGATAACTGATCGATGACTCAAAAATGGTTAAGTCAAGTGTCTAAAATACATACACCTTAGCTTCACACAAGAAGATTGGAAAGCAATAACAATCAGTAAATACAAACATCTCATAGAGCATGCCATCACATTACCATGGTTGGGTTTTAAAAGAATCGAGACCAAATAACATAAACATGCCATCACATTCACATAACTCCCAAGCCTCTAGTAGACATCCTAACTGGTCAACACTCTAGGACCACCCAAACCCCAAACATGGATAGCATAAAGAACAAGATACAAACACATATTTTAGTTTTGCTTTCGCAATCACATGGTTAAGCCAAATATTAGGTTTTAGTTTTAATTTTCAAGTACATTTCAAGTGTATAAGATTCTTTTAATCTACAACTCAACCCTTTTTTTTTTTGAATAAAACATAGAATTATCCCTCCATTATTTTAAAACAATTTTCTAAAATAATCAGAAGATACTTATTTAAATCATTGAACCAGTTCCCATTGACTTTTAGATAAAATCATTCACATTATTCAAAACATTAGAATAATACTTATCAACTTTCAAATAATTAGTTTACAATTTCCTTTAAACACTTCAAGGACAATCATTTATTTAAAATAATCCTCATTAATTTTAAGTAAAATCAATCTCATTAATAATTCAATTATTTAATTCCACTTATTAATATCTCTTTTCTTTTAATTTGCCCTCATTTAAAAATCCATTTACTTAAATTGACTAATAATTAATTACACTTCTTCTACTATTAACTAATCTTAATTAAATTAAATTAAATTAGATTAGTTAATAAATCATATAAAACTAATAAGATTCTATTTAATTCAAACCCAAACCCGAATCAATTTCCAAATCTTGATTCTACTAAGGGAAGATTGCAATAATATTTTTAATTCCCATAACTGGATGAAACAATATGCATGCCCGAATTACAAAATTGAAGATTCATTCATAGAGAATTATTCAGACACACATAACAGACATGATGAAGACAGAAAGAGAAAGAGCACAATGAAATATGTGAAATAATCACGAGTGCCTACTTGGACACTAACGCTAATTCGCTACGCCTCAAAAAATTGTAGAGAAGCTCCTCCTCTCAGAACCTTCTCCTTTCCAAAAATTCCTTCCTTCTCCAACATTTGCCATTCCTCCAAGAATCAAATCAACCGAAACCCCCAAGTGACTAGAAGTGCTTGTAAAAGCATATGAGGATGTAGAAGCATATGAGCTTCTCGAATGCATGTAAGCTTGTCCAAACATACTAGGAGAGCCTCTATATAAAGGCCTCTAAGATGCATCTAGAATATGTCTAGAAAGAACTAAGAGATAAGCATGACAACTAAGCACATAACTTCCATAATAAGAAGATAAACATGATGAGGTGTCTAGAATGTTGTAGACACCATGTGCTCAAATAATGTGCTAACTCCTAAGTGTAGACAACATGTGCATAATTAGAGTGCAAACTCTTGTGTTGTCAACATGACAACTCCCAAGAGCTTGCATACTCCTATGTGAATAAATATTAAAAATAATACACCTTAATTTATTAAATTTTTTTTATTTAATATTATTCATTTGACTCCTTTTTAAATTTATTTATTAATTTTAAATCTCATGCACTGACTTTAATAAATCCACTTGTTTAATCTTAATATATTTTAATCACATGCATGCATCATGCGATCTAGAATCTTTTAATAATTTTAATATCTTTTCCACTTTTAAATTTATTTTTGAAACTTAATTGATAAAATATTTACTAACTTAAATAATAATAATATTATTTAACATTTATTTAAAAATGAACTCTAAATATATTATTATCAAATTAAATAAATATTATCACGTTCCAAATTTAAACTTATAACTTTTATCTTCAAATTTAATTATTTTTATTTAATTAATTTCCCAATTAATTAAATAAAAATAAATATTAAAATATCATATTAATTTTCCATTTAATAACATCATTAATTAAATCTTTTAATTAGACTTAATTAATAGAAAATACACCAAGAACTCATAAAGTAAAATACAAAAACCCATCAAAGCAAAACACATACAAAATCAAACCAAAAGGGTTAATATCACGAATTACATCATCCGACATATTCAGAGGGTACTCAACTTAGATACTTGTCCTAATTTTCAATTAGGACAAATGGATAAATGGTTTGAATTTGGACTTGAGAATTTATCTCCCCTCTATTACCATTGAGATAATGTGATAGAGTACGCTCATCTTGGCAATTCAAGGAAGTCGATACCCAGTACCTACAACCTGCATAAAATCCACGCATGTATAAGCACAATATATACTAAGCTAAACATGCAATGACAGGAAATGGTGCATTGTGTAGATCTCGACCAGGTGACTACAACTCCCTTCCTTAACCACATCAGAAATGCCATACAGAAAAAAAACTAACATGCACACAATACACATGCAAGTATGGGGTAATTATCCATAAGAAAACACACACAAAATAAACCATCTATCTAATCATCATCAATAACTAAAATCACTTGAATAATCATCATGCATATATAAACTATAAAGTACCAAGTAATCTCATCATATAATAAACTAAATGTAAAAACAATATCTGATAATCTCAAAAGAATGCCACTGTTAATCATCAATATAAAACTAGCCCTAAAAGAGTTCGACAATGATAGCAAAAATGTGAACTAGGGTAGGCACTACACTTAGAAGTCCTCCTTCATGAATATCATAATATCATCTTCAACCTCCTTTTCATTGAATTCCATCATCCCAGGCAAAAGCACAAATAATGTTTTTTGTTTATTAGATTTGTTAAGATTTGGGAGAGAGAATTCGAATCTTCTTAAGTATGAGAAGTCCACCTCTAGTTCAACATAGAAACTAAATGCATTGAGATAATTCAACGGTCATTCCTGGTGATAATCTTCCGTGATATTCCTCCATCTTAGTAGGAAATGAATATTGACTTCCATTTTAGGCCAAGCTTGATTAAACTATTCCAAATTCCTAATCTAAAGAATGTGGCATCTTAGAATCTTAGCTTGAAGAAAGCTTCCCAGTGGCTTAGACATATAATCTTCTGGGTAGGGGATTTCTAAGTTCCTAGTAATACTTAGAACCACTTGTTCAAGACCATCTAACCATACCTCATCAAATAAGTTATTACATAGGTGAATGATATTCCAAAGACCTACCTACCCTCTAGCCATATAAGCTATAAGTGTACCAATGACCAAACTATTACTGTGCCAAGTGCACTCGTAATTAAAAACTTTTCCACCTAAAGCCCTACTTACAACCAACCTAGTCATATTATCTATTGGATTAATAGTCTATTCCATATTTTGAGTTTGACATAGCCTCTAAAGGCCATGGTTCTATCCTCAAAGGCATGAAACAAAATGATAGCAAAATACATTCCTAATTAATGAGTAGATTTAACCTTAGGAATAAAAATAAGAAAGATACAAAGTAAAGGTGCCACAATTCAAGAAACCATGTATTAAAAAGCGATCATGCCAAGGCCTAAAATCTTCTATCCAATTTTGAAGTCCCCTAGAAGGATCAAAGAGAAGATTAACTTTGTTTAAATAAAAAGGGATAATAATACTTTATTAATTAAGCTTAAATCCTAGATGGATGAATGCCTAAATCAAGTAGTGAAAGATAATTATTCAAATTGAGATATGTTAGAGAATATTAAAAGAGTTTGTCCAAATATTGAGATTATATGATTCTATCATGATTAAAACACAAGTTATCCATCTTCATAATATATGCTCATTGTAAATAGAGGCTCATGGATCTTAAGATTTAATAAGTTCCCTTGTTACTGAATGTCTACCTTAATGCATACTTAAATGGGATAGATACTTCTAAGTTTTCAATGCTATTATAAACCATATTTTGAATTGTCCCACTTCAAAATAATTTATTCTTTAACTCTTATAATACTTATACTTTATTAAGTTCTAGAGTATACAAAATCAAAATGTGATTAAAATAATGAGAGGATAATGGAAAGTAGAAGAGGTGAGAGGGTAGAACAAATAGGGAAAATTAAAAAATTAAGAAATTTGTGAAAATGATTGACAAGACCATATAGATGATTAGAGATTCACAAGGAAAAAATCCTAAGTATCTAACTGTGAACTAAGTCTCTTTTAATAAGATATCCTCACCATCCACTCCCTTATTTACTAACTAGCTAGCTTCCTTATTTCCCTCTCCATGTACATGTTGGATTCTTATTTCCTCAAACTTGCCTTTGAGAATTAGAGCAGTTTTGTGCTTCAAATTTATTTTCCAATTAGGGGTGATACATTTTCTTAATGCATTTAAAATTATCTAAGAATCCCCTTCAATAACTAATTTTTTTATACCTAAATCTAAGCTTAGATTGAGCCCCTCCATTAGAGATTCTAATTATATTGTATTATTCAAGGTAACACCTAATGGAATGGCTTGCTTAACAATCCAATCTCCAGTTTTTAGCAGATAATACAACCTATTTATGCCTTAATAGGATTTCCTTGGGATGTTTTGCCAAAGTTTAATTTAGTCCACCCTACTAGGGGTAGTTCTTATCTACATTACTTTTTTGTGTGTTTTTTTTTCATTGGGTATACCAATGGTGGGTTTATGTGATTGATCCACTTTTTTTGCATGTTTTCATCCCAATTTGAGAAAGACCCTTCTTCTTTAACTATATTCCTTATATTGTTATTCATGACTTCTATAGTACAAGCTTCTACTTTCTTGAGGAAGGAGGAAAATTTCATTTCAAAGTCATTGAATATTCCTCTATTTCTTTCCTTCCATATTTCCCACATGAGAATAGAGGGGGAGATCTTCCATAGTTTACTATATATCTTAGAGTTTTCAAAGTTAGGCCAACCATTTAGATGACTCCCAAGGTTTTTAGGAAAGGATGACACTTGATTTAATTTCTAACAAAGCCAATACCAAATTTTCCTTGTGTTGATATAACAATTTTTTTTTTTGTCTTTGAATTATCTTTACACAAAATACATATTGAGGGACCCTCAAAGTCCATCTTAATGAATCTATCCACTATCAATATTCTCTTATGTATTGCAATCCATATAAATATACCAACCTTAGGAAGACATGTTGGATCCCAATAGAATTGAAGCGAGGTGTTTATCTTTCCCAACTTTGAGAATTAATTAAATGGTCATAACCTTTATTTATGTTGTATGACACATCCTTTGGCATACCCCATATTAGTTTATTTTTTCTAATTTTATGGTTAGTCTTCCTTTGACTATGAAATTTTGTGAAAACCTATTTTTCTTCTATTAATAGACTAGTTCCTTCTACTGATTTCCATTTCCAAATCTCTTCTCCATCTTCCTTTCTAACTTGTTTTTAATCATATACCTACTTATGTCACAAGTTTACTAATGTATTTTAAATATTTTCTAGAAGATTGAAATTGTCTAGGGTTGGGTGTCCATCCCAAGAATCTTCCCACAATAAGGCTTCCTCCTCTTTCCATATGTCCCAAGTAAGATAATCACTAATGATGGAGCAACATTGTAACATGAAATTTCATATTTTAGAACCTTTTGGAAGGTTCCTTATTCTAAGTAGAGTAGTCAGATATGCACCATTCAAATACTTGTGATACAAAATTTTTGCCCATTTTCTATCTTTCTACTGGTACATTTGCTAGACTATTTTGGCTTCCAAAGCTTCATTTTGCCAACTAATTTTTTTGATTCCTAATTGTCCCAGCTCTTTGGGTGTGCATATATTTTCCCATTTGACCAAGGCTAATTTCTTCTTTTCTTGTATCCCTTTCTAGATTTTTTTTTGAGTTTGCTTTCTAATTTCTTATTAAGTCCTTTAGGCAAGGGGAGGCATGGCATTTGAAATATAGGTATGGGTGATAGCACATGTTTAATTTTTTTTGTTCTACTTGCCTTAGTAATCCATTTCCCTTTCCAATTTTCTATGTGTTTATCAACTCATTTGAAGATGGGATCCAATATTTTAGACCTTCTAGCTCTCTTTTCTAGATGAATTCCTAGATACTTGCAAGGAAATGAGCCTTTCCTAAATCCTATAATATTGCATATATCAATTTCCATTTTTGGAGATGTATTTAGGAAAAATATTTTGATTTTTCAACATTAACCTTTTGCCCTAATGCTTCCATATATGCTAGTATAATTTGATTAAATTTTTTTCTTCTTTATTGTGCTTTCCCTAGGAAAGATTGTGTCACCTACAAATTTTTGGTGTGTGACATTCAAGATATTTTCAGCCATAGTTATATCTTTGATTTTTCCCTTCTTATTGAGCTATTTTTATTGCTCTCCCAAATTCTTTGGCCATGATGATAAATAGATATGGTGAAATTGGATCTCCTTGTCCAATTCTCCTAGATATGATGAAGAATCCTTTAGGTGATCCATTAATGGGAAGAAATATTTTGGGTGTTGCTATATAGGTAAAGATAATATTTGTACATTGATGTGAGAAACTAAATGCTTCTAGGGTTTAACACAAGAACCTCCAAACCATCATATCATATGCTTTTTCAAATATCTAACTTCATAAGCATGCATACATCTTTGTTGTTTTGAGTTTAATGGATAGTAGTCTATTAGATGTTGATGATTCCTTCTAAAATAGATCTAATAGGGATAAAACTAGTCTTCTCTTCTGATATGAGTTTAGGGAGAATATTTTTAAGTCTAAAGGCTAATGCTTTTGATAAAATTTTATATATTATGTTTTACACTGCTATTGGTCAAAAATCTCAATGTTCATCATGATTCATTTTTTTGGAATAAGTGTTAAAAAAGTATGATTAATCTTAGTCAATAATGATCCTACATTTCTAGAGGCTTCTATTGCCTTCCATAGATCCACCCCTAGGATTTATAAACACTTTTGAAAGAAGAAGCCTTGGAAACCATTTGGGCCCAGCAATTTGTTGAGATTAAGACTAAATTGAGATTTTTTTGATTTCCTCTAAAGAGAGGAACTTATTTAGTATTTTAAATTATCCTTAGTTGTAATTAGTTTAGGGATTGCATTTAACATTTTCTTTTGTGTGATCCGATTAGAGCTATCAAAATTGTTTAGGATATTATTGTAATAATCCACAAAGACCTCTACTACATTAGTGGGATATTCTTCTAGGTTTCCTTGATTGTTTCTAATTCTAGTAATTATATTAATATTCCTATAGTTGATAGCACTATTATGAAACAACTTTGTGTTTTGGTCCCCCTCAGCTAGCCATATCTCTCTCAATTTTTGCTTCCAAAACATTTCCTCTTTTGCTAGTCTATTTTCATGTTTTGCTAATAAATCCTTTTCTTTATTATATTTTTCACCATCCATTCGTTATTTTATTATTTCTTCGTTAAGTTTCTTTAGTTCTTCTTCATTATTTTTATCTTTTTTGAAAAAATTATTGAAGTGGGACTTATTCCACTTTTTAAGCACTTTTAGTTTGGAGACAAAGTAGTACATCTTGGATCCTTGAAAGGTACTCTCTTGCCACCATACTGTGATGTTATTCATAAAATTGTTGTCCAAAAATTACATTTTTTCACATTTGAATGGATTTCTTGATAGTTTTTGGGTTTCTTCAAATTCTATTATGTTTGGATAGTGATCTAAACCAACATTTGGCAAAATAGTTGAATGAAATGCTAGATTTATAGTACTTAAACCACCCCCCCTTTAAATATAAATCTATCTAATCTTTCTGCAATATGATAGAAGCCTAGTCTTTTGTTATTCCATGTAAATACTCTATTGATAGTTGGAATGTCTATTAGGTTGTTTCTTTCAAGCCATTCTCTAAAATTTTCTACTACATGTGTTATTGTTTGGGATCCACCATACCTTTCTTCCACATTTAGGATAGCCATAAATTCTCCACCCATGAGGAAATTATCTCTGTGATTAACTTTAATAAATGCACTAATATCATTCCAAATTTCTTTCTTATCTATAGTTAGTGTGGATTCATATACATTAATGAGTATAAATTGGATGTTATATCTAAAATTTTAAACTCTACCTGCACCCCCCCCAATCCAGTTATTATTTGAGATTATTTTGATGAAGTCTATTTTTCAAGGAATTCAAATGATACTAATGCTTTTTGATGCTCTATTGGATTCTATTAATTCTTTCTTCCAATTGCCCATTTTTTTTCTAATTTGATTCCTTCTTCTTTAGCTAGTTATCTCTTGAATTAATATTATCTTTTAATAAAAAAGGGTTACATTGTGCTTTAGCAGGCTCTTCTTGATAAGGGCATTTAGTCCCCTAGCATTCCATGTTTTTATCCTCATTGTTATGTGGGAAGAGACTTCTCCTTCCCTACATTCAATATTTTGCTAAAAAAATTGATTATTTTCATACACTACGACAGATCTTAGTTCTATAAGTGTCTTTATTCCTCACTTCATGTTTTACTTGCCACATTTTGGGGCCTTTAGTCCATCTTGATTGATTGAAAGACCTTAATTGTCAATGTACCTATTGGCATTGTTGATACTAGTTGATGTCATGTCATCCTCTACTGCCACATCTTCTTCTTCCAATTGTTGTATTATCTGATCCCCTATATCCATTCCTTCCATCCATGTTTCATTGTCCTCTTCATTCTCATATTCCATTCTTTTGATGTTTTCATTTTCTCTACCCTATTATATATCATCTAATATCCCAAACTCTTCCCATGATTGTCTATTCTCTAACTGAATTCTATTTTTTTTCTTTTTTCTTACTAGTTTTTTTATCATATTGTTTTACTGCAATAATCCTATTCATAAAGGTTTCCATTTCTAAAGAAGACCCTCACTCTTATCCCTATTCTCATCATCCAACTTTTTAACATTATCACTTTCTTCAAATTGATCATTCCTATTTACTGGATTTTGCCATAGTTTACGTGTTCTCTTTTATATATTTTTCTAATAGTGGCATTCCCCCAATGCTTAGATGATGTTGGGGGGATGTTAGTTATTTGAGTTTGGTTTTCTACTTGTTGTGTTGTTTTTGTCCTCTCTTTTCCCAATATGCCCATATGTTATTTCCAGAGATTCTAATTCATTCTTTCCTAGATCCGAGCCTTTCTCTTTCTTGCTATCTATCCCCCTGTGGTCCTTTTAGATGATAGTTTATGTCTTGGTTCTGAATACATCTTCATAATCCTTTTCTCTAGTTATTGCATTTCCTTTCTGAAATTCTTGTGATTCTCTATCCTCTTTTAATTGTTGTTGTCCATTGTTTCTATTGTTGTATACTCCATATAATTTCATGTGCTTTGATTCTTTGATTTGTATTTCTTATTCAATTGAAATTGTTAGGCTCCTAAGTAGGATCGACAGGATTGTGGGCCTAAAAGAGGACAACCTGGGTCCAATGAGAATAAATATTGTTAGCATCATAAAGTTTTTTTGGGAATATCTTTCTCAAACTAGAATTTGTACTAGGTACAACTAATTTAGGTTTAGACAAGATAGAGGCTTCTAAAATTCTTGGTTTGAGTACATATTCAGTGCTAAAAAAATGAGCAACTTGTTTCCTCATTTGAATTTCATCCTAATTTTATAAAATATTGGATGTTCTTTCTTTGTTGTTTCTAGTTTGAGGTTGATCTACAACTATCACTTTCTTATAATTTTCTATACTTCTTAGTCTTTTTTTTCCTATTGTTAACTAGCTACAATCCATCTTCAAGTCCTTTCATTGTCGAGGCTTTATTTGATTGCTTTTGTGAAGGATTTCCCATGCCATATACCTCCTCTACTTCTTATACCATTGAAATTTATTTACCTCTAATTTCATGGAGTCTGGACAAGGATGCAAAGTTGTTATTGCAAGGAATTGAAAACCCTATCTTCTGATTAATCTTTGCCAATTCATTGGTGATGTTCCCCTTAGGTTTAGTATTCCTCCTAGATTAGAGATGACTAGGTTCCTTTGTTTTGATTAGAAATTGAGATATGTAATTAATAGATATTGATCAATAACATCAGCATTTAATAGTGGGCAGTTGTAGGACTATGTCTGTGGAAACACAAAGGTATATAACATAGTCATTCCAAGTATTGCAATTAGTGACATTTATAGCAAGAATGGTGCATTCATAAGAAATGAATTTGAATAATGAAGAAATGATAATACAGTGATCAACACTTACATATTGTAATAAAAGGAAGAAAAATGTAATAAATGAAGATTAGTATGAGTAGTATTATTTTTATTTAAGAGGTATGTGTTCATAGGTCATGATAGCAAAATGATATCACAATGGTAAAACTAATAGAATATGCAACAATTATTTTATAATAGCAGGCTGAATGTCCTTTAATAAAGCTACATTGGTATAAAGACACAACCAACAATATTAATGACATATATTGAAGGAATTAAATGATTAGCATGTTATCCAAGCAACATAAAATAGGGTTGAAACAAATAAATGGAATCACAATTATAATAGAGAAATAAAATATGCTATTATATTCAAAATTCAAAATAGTGATCTTGTGTTTGAGTTTTCAAGAAAATGAGGACACATCTAAAAAAATACTTCCTGGGTTATGTCCATAGTGGGGGCACTTATGATCAATCATGCGTAGAATCCCTAGAAAAGAAATGTGGAAATAGATAAACATGATTTTATAAGAATGACATTTTGTCATTTATCCAATCTAGCTAAATATATGCTCCAAGAATTTAGTGAAGAAAAGAGACCACTTGTAGCAAAAAAGGCATGAGAATCTGAATGATATCTATTATTGTTTACATGTATCTCACAGAAAGAAAACCATATAGCAAGAGTGAAGAAATTATACCAAATATTCATAAGGGTTTTTGAATAAATGAAATAGTAAATCATAGCTATCAAAGTGAGTTTCAAATTTAATAGCTTAGAAAGTGCACAATAACACCTAGTTGTGGCTTCCATAAGAACTCTCAAGTCATGACATTGCAAGCAAATATCTACTAGTAGCTGAGAAAAATGTTCAAATTCCCAAGATCCAAGAAAGACATTAGATGTAATGACTTTAGAATGACATCCAAAAAAAAAAAAACATCATTGTAGCAAACTCAACAAGTCAGTCTAGAAAAGCATAGGTCTCTATAATGGTAGCTAAGGTGTCTTCAAACCCTCTTTCCTCTCCTTTCTTCATGCCTTGACATAATGAAATAAAAACCATTTTTTTTAAATTTTTCCCTTTTGCAAATTAGACTTCATTTCATAATGTTTCGGGTCTACCATATATTTTTGAGAGAAGGTTATGTTTATGAAACATAATAATATATAACTTATTTATATTAAGTTACATATTATCATGTTTAATAAATTATTATTATTATTTTAATTGCATGATTTGAAAATCTAATTATTATTTTATAATTGATATTTTATAAGTCAATTATTTAATAATAAATTTAATGCAATTAAATAATAATTAAGGATGATTTATATTTTTGGGACTCAAAGTATCTACTAGTTTGACCTTAGAGTTTATTTTCAGCCATATAAGTCAATCATTTAATAATAAATTTAATGCAATTAAATAATAATTAAGGAGTAGTTATATTTTTGGAACTCAAAGTATCTGCCAATTTGACCTTAGAGTTTATTTTCAGCCGAGATAGATGATTTCAGTCAACTACATGCTACATGGAGTTCAGTTTGGGAGGCCTTTTTAGGCATATTTTCCATGGCGATGAGCAGTTTTGAGCCTTATTTTCATTAATTTTTCTCATATTTGAGTTAGGGTTTTAGCTCTATTTATTGCATTTTCACCTCATTATGGGCTCTCTTCTTTATTACTTAGAAGTTTTTCATATTGCAAATTTTTGAGTGAATTGTACGAGCACTTTGTTTGAAGATATTTCAACATTGATTATATAAATTTAGTGGTTCCTTCTCATCGATTCTTGTACAATATTGTGGGTTTTCTTTGCTTTTATGTTGTGGTTATCCTTCATTTGAGCTATATTCCTTATTGCATGTTTGAATATTAATACTTGTAATTAAAGGTCTTTGTTTGTGTCCTTAATTCTTTTGCAAAAAATTGGTAAAGCTTAGGTTTTCTTTTTAAAGTAGAAGATTTTGGGTCCTTGCATAGAAACACTTTTGTAATTGCATGCTTGTCTAAGTACTATGAATCATTCATATTCTAGGTAATTCATGTTGATTTAATTAAAGTCACATAAAAATCATTGGTGTATCACCTCATTTAGAATTTAGTATTTATTTTACCATTCATCTTCTTATCCCTTTTCATGTATTCAAGTTAAGTTTTAGGTAATTACTAATTAGGAACCGGCTGGATCCAAAGATTCATCTCTCGTTTTAAGAGAACCCACTACCCAAGAGAGTTTCCATATTTCAACAAGATTGCTAGATTTTACATCTCACTATAGGCTCAATCATGATTGACCACATTTATGTTTTTAAGTTACTTTATCCTCTAGAGCACTTTATGTTATATTTTTATGTTGAGTTGTTTTAAATTTTTTCGCTTAAGTGACTTTATTCACTATATAGTTTAATTTTATTTTTGAGTTACTTTATATTTTATTTCGAAATATCTAAGTTTAATATTAGTTTTTGGATAGTATTTTCACATAATATATAAACTATATAGAGTAAATACTATTTTTGACTCAATTAAATGACATTTCCTCAAAAATCAATTAAACATGTGCTTAATTGGTCTTTTAAGTTGTGCAAACTCAACTTAAAATCCAATTACATGTTTACATGTAAATGCATTCCTAGAGTGTGATTTGCACTAGAAATGCATGTAATGGACTTCCTCGAGTCCACTTTACATGAAAAATCTCATTTACATGTAACTGCCTCTTGAGAATGCAATTTGCACTAAAATGTTATTTTAAGAGCTTAGACAAATTAAAAAGTAAGTATTAAAAGTATGTAATGGCCATCCAATGGTGTGATTTGCATGGAAATGGCCTTTTACATGTTAAATGTTACATGTAATGTCCTTAGAAGAGTGCAATTTGGCCTTTTAAAATATGTAATTGCATCCTAAGTCCATATATTTTCCTTCTAAGGAAAACATTTCCCAATACATATTACATGATACATATTTTTAAAATACATAATGGAGGATGGAGAGTGTGATTTTCATTATTTATCATATTACAAGTTTTTAAAATATGCAATAGCACATGGAGAGTGTGATTTTCATTGTTGGGCAAATGTATACAATTTAATAAATGCTTTTGGGCATGGATAATGTGATTTTCCTTCTCAACCTCCAAAAACATGTAGAGGCTCCAAGAGAGTGGGATTTGGCATTTCAATATACACATTTGCTACTGGAGACCACATTTTTTCCTTTCAAGGCCAAAAATGCCCATGCTCATGCAAGGAAAGGGCACATTTTGAAGAAAAATGCCTAAATTTATCCATTAAGTTATTGAGTTTTAATGCATACACATGCATTTGGGGCTCATAATGTTGCATATCCAAGATTTTAAAAAAATCATTATGGGGTTTGAAGATCATGTTTTTGGCATTTCATACAAAAAATGCCTCTTCATTAACCAAGGAAGATGACATTTGCAAGAATTGAAATAGTCAAAGAGTTGTTTGGAAAATTTAAAATTAAAGAGAAGTCTTTCATTTCAACTTTTTTCTCTTCCACATTTGGCTCTTTGATCTCCAAGTAAGTAGACATTTTCAACTTTTCTTTTTAATTCTTGTTTATTTTGCTATTTTGTTTAATATTTTGGCTTATAATTGTACACTTGTATAAAGACATGAAATGCATTTTGCAAATTTCCTTTAAATAAGATAAAATATTCTATTTTCAAATGCTTGGAATTTCTCCAAAATATGAATTCAAAATTTTATATAGTGTTGATGTCTTGTAGCTTTACTCAGATAAATCACACCAAGATATGAGTACACACACATGTATATATATACACATGTGTGTGTATGTATATAAGGAGACATTACATATAATTATAAGAGTTTAATTAGGGTAATGAACAGACATATCCCCTGAAGGGACATGACTATTCTCCCACTCTCTTATAAATATAAGGAGAGAATGCAATTGGAAAACACATATGACATATTATGTCAGTGATATTACATTTGTAGAAGATCCTACAAATCTAACATCTTATTAGAGCCAAACTATGAGTATAATCAAGCAACCAACTATAGGTGTAAGTTATTTGTGTGCCACACATTTATATTGTACAAGATGTGCTCATTTGAGCAAAAGCTATGTGAGTGAGATTTGACTCTTTGTGAAGACTTTTTTTTGGGTAAAACATGATGTCAACAACTATGTTGAGTATGTTGATGTGTAGTGTCAAGAGGAATATTTATTTCTATTGATGATTTTATGCTAGATGAGTATGTTGATGCATAGCATTGGGTTCCCTAATGTTACATCATTTGATATTGCTTCATCATTCATATTATATGGTCATCTCATATAATCTGATTACAAGTTCATGGTTAGTGAAGATTGTGTGGTCACTATTCATTTACTCTTCCAAGCATCTGGAATGTTTATTTGTAACTAACAGTCAAGTTCATTTCTTGCAATGGAATGTGAAGGAAATATAAGTATGATGTAGATGATTAAAAATGGAAGATTAACTAAGACACAAACAATGAGGCTCTAATCAAGGTTTATGAACATCAATAATTACAATGATTTGAAAAGTATCAGACCTTGCAAAAATTGCCATTTGTGGGATTGGGTGCCAAGTTAGTAAAGGACATCGATAGATAGAAAGAGGTAACATTTAGGGTGGATTTGATTACCAAAAGGGACATGTGAGATTCTACATGATAATTGATAAAAACTTCTAGAATCAAACAATAAATGCATCACTATAGAATCCCTGCCAAAACCTTCATACAAACTTAGTAGAATAACTAATGAGTGGGACCTTGTATGCAAATAGAAAAGGTTACAAGTAGTCAGACATTTGTCCACCATATGCACACTCTACATTAAAAGGAGAAAGAGGTATAAATAATGACATAAACACTTATAGAAATTGGTAGTACATGTCTTCAATATGGAAATTGGAAGGGTCAACATGTCATCACCTTATTAAGGAACCTAGCATTGATTAATGTCATAGGGACCACACAAATAAATTGTAAGGGATTATAAGAAGATAAAGGCTCAATTGCAAAATAACTCAACACAAGAAGTTGATGCCAGAAATATTATTAATACATCATCTATTGGAAACTAATTTTGATGATATTGATTAACAAAAATAAATTCATTACCTTTGATAAACATAAAGAAAACATAGAATTAAGGTGGTGGGACCAAGCTCTAAGGATTTAAAAAGAGTGCCATAAACTTTGAAATATTTCCAAGGTGAATTGATCAAATTGCATTAAGATATATCAAAGGACGCGAAAATGCAAAGAGAATGAAAAGAAAATTTAATGAAATGTCAATTCACGCCTGCAAAGGAATAATAAATAGGGAAGAATATGGTGTAAATAAATGTACAAAGCTCATGATTTAAACATCTCACTTTCTTGTCCACAATTCATGTGCCATGTGAACGAGAAGGGTACCCGCCTTCAAGATAACCAAAGGCAAGGGTCATTCCAAATATTGCATATATTATTGTTATTATATTGTTATAAGTTTTTTTAAGACAATAAATATATCAATCCATCAGATTATATAAAGGTAAGTTGGCAATATATTATATTTCTCATATTCTATCTCCCTTGCTAGTTCAATATGTTAATGATAGGCATTTAAAATATGAAAAACATAATTAAATTTGATATATATATATATATATATATATATATATATATGTTCAAAGTATATATTTAAGATAGACATTTATCTTCATTACTCTAACATGATCTTATATCATTTTGTAGAATTATACTTGAGCATTATGTTAATCTCTCTTATTTAATTCATTATGTACTATAAGAGCTATGTGCCTTGATCTTTTCCTTTAAGAATGTTATTGTAGAAAGAAGGAGATTGAGATTCAGAGGGAGTCTAAAATTTCATTTGTGGAAACCTGATGGGGACACAACCCAACAACAAAATGGACACAACAGGAAAGGGAAAATTTTATTAACTGTGAAAATATGCTAGTACACTTAGTGCAGAGAAACAGACTCCAAAACATGCCCTATGGGCTTACAATAGCATAAATTTGGAGATAAATTCTTCTCCCAATACCTTTTCTCAAACTCCACTCTGAACTGCCTTTTACAATGCCAGAAATGTTCTTAAATAGACCCCGAAGGGTTAAGGATTAGGAATACATTCTAGAAAGTGCTAGTTGGCATCCACTGACCAAATAGAAGGCTCTAGAAGTTGCATTAGAAGTCAACACAAAATTAGAAGAATCCAGAAACGGTAACCAAACTTCTGGGAGGCATAACTTTTGAACTGTAGCTTCGATTGACGAACCGTTTACATTTCTGGAAAGCTCTCAAAGCACTCTATAGCCCTATGGATAGATTAAATCATCCCCCATTTTTAGGCCCTATTCAAGGTCATTTAATGCCCCTAACCTGACTTTGAAGCATTCTTAGGAGGTCTCCAGTAATCGAAAAATTGCAATAACTTTCAAATCGTGGGGCCTTTTGACTTGATTATTTTTTTGGAATGCTCTAAATTATAATTACATTCATCCAAAAAATTTACACCCTCTAATTTGCCAAAATTATGGCTCAATTACATACTCCTATTTTTTTGGCATTTACACATATCCCAAGGTGTTCAAATACTCTAACCTAGAACACTGATAGTGGAATTGTGAGAGTTGGAACATTTATTTGACCCAAATGGGTATCCAGAAATGAAAACACATGAAATAGAAACTAAGTCTAAGTACATTTTTTTGGGTGACATAGGATTTCCCTTATACCTCTAGATGCTCCTGCATCAGACACCCAGGGTAGATTGAAAAGTGACCCTGTCACTTTATGAATGGTAGAGGAAATCCCAAATAGGAAACCTCAGCTGCTGATATCCAAGTTGAGTCCTCTATCAGCCATCCTTTTCACTTGACCAGATACTCTTCATACTACCTATTTTTGGTACTCCTACCCACACGACTATTCAGAATCTCCTCTATCTCCTCCTTCTTAGAAGTAGGAATTGGACATGGCTCTAACATCAGCTCCTCATCTGCACCATCATCATGATACTCTGTTAAGTCTGCAATGTTGAAAATAGGAGAAATGTGAATTCCATCTGGCAACTCTACTTCATATGCATTTCTTGAGTCATGTTTCTTCAAAATTTTGCAGGGGCCAAATTTCTTCATCTTTAGCTTGTTGTAAGTACTGGTTAGAAATCTTTCTTTTTTTAAGTGTACCATGACTAGATCCCCTACTTGGAACTCCTTATGTCTTCTCCTTTGATCAGCCCTAGCTTTATACTGCTGGTTCATCTTGGTAATGTGTGCCTGGACCCCCTCATGTAGACACTTAATATGTTCAGCAAATTCTTCAGCTTCAGCACTTGTCCTCTCCCCTTGCTCTATCTTCCTCAATTTTGGTGCAATCCTTGGGCTACTTCCATATACAATTTGGAATGGTGATCTACCAGTACTCCTGTTCATAGAGTTATTGTAAGAAAACTCTACTTGTGGTAGAATCAAATCCCATACCTTGGGCTTATCCCCAACTAAACATCTCAGCAAATTGCCCAAACTTTTGTTTACCACTTCTATTTGCCCATCAGTCTGCGGGTGATGTGTGGAACTAAATTTCAAGTCTGTTCTCAACTTCTTCCATAATGTTCTCCAAAAATACCCCACAAATTTAGTATCTCTATTAGAAACTATACTCTTTGGGAGACCATGTAGTCTTACCACTTCTTTGAAAAATAAGTTTGCAATATGGACAACATCATGAGTTTTGTGGCATGGAATAAAATGTGCCATTTTGGAGAACCTATCAACCACCACAAATACTGAGTCATCGCCCCTTTGTGTCCTTGGCAATCCAAGAACAAAATCCATACTTATGTCCTCCCATGGCTTTGATGGAATAGGAAATGGCTGATATAGTCCAGTATTGTGACTAAATCCCTTGGCCACTTGACAAACCTAGCAATTCTGTACAAACTTCTTTACATCCTGTGACATTTGAGGCCAAAAATAATGTTCTTTGAGAATAGAAATGGTCTTATCTCAACCAAAATGTTTGGCCATCCCTCCATTGTGTTTCTCCTTAATCAGATTTTCCCTCATGGAACTCCTTGGAATGCACAATTGATTGCCTTTTAACAACATACCATCCTGAATCAAATAGTCTAGCCACTTGGTTCTATCTATAGCAACAAGCTCTTTACAAGCTTTCCATGCTTCAGCAAAATTAGGATACTCAGGGTACAGATTCTTAAGTTCATCAAACCCAACTACTTCAACTTGCATTACTGTAAGCAACAACTGTCTCCTACTTAGTGCATCTACAACCCTATTAGATTTTCCACTTCTATGCTTCAACACAAATGTATAGCTCTGCAAGAACTCTACCCACTTCATATGCCTCTGATTCAATTTACCTTGGCTATTTAGGTACTGTAATGCCTGGTGATCAGTATATAAAACAAATTCCTTTGGCAATAAATAATGCCTACATTTCTTTAATGCCTGAACTATTGCATAGAACTCTTGATCATAAACAAAATACTTCTTTTTTTCATAGTTCAATTTTTCACTAAAATATGCAATAGGCTTACCTTCTTGGCTTAATACAACCCCAATAGCACTGCCAATAGCATCACAATCTACTTGGAACATCTTTCTAAAATTTGGAAGTGCCAACACAAGTTGTTCTGTCACCTTCTTCAGCATTTCAAAACTTCTTGCAGTTGCCGTAGTCCATTTGAACTCTTTTCTATCCCCTCTTATTGTGTCAGTCAGGGGTGCACATATGCCACTAAAATTCTTAATAAACTTCCTATAAAAACTAACCAGACCATGAAATGATCTTACCTCAGTAGCAAACCTTGGAGTAGGCCATTCCAAGATGGCTTTTACCTTCTCTGGATCCATTTTGAGACCTTCAAGTGATATAACAAACCCCAAGTAGACTAACTCCCTTTTTGCAAAGATACACTTCTTCAGATTAATTAACAGTTTCTCTTCCCTTAACCTTTCAAGGACACTATGAATATGCAATAAATGTTCTTCCAAAGTCTTGCTGAAAATTAAAATGTCATCCAAATAGACAATAACAATTTTTTCCAAGAATTTCTTAAGTCCCTCATTCATAAGCCGCATGAAGGTGCTTGTGGTGTTCATCAATCCAAAGGGCATGACTAACCACTCATAAAGACCCTCCTTGGTCTTGAAGGTATTTTCCACTCATCTCCTTCTCGTATCGATATCTATAGCCACTCTTGAGATCTATCTTTGTGAAGTACTGAGCTCCACTCAAGCAGTCCATAAGATCATCCATTCTTGGCAAAGGAAATCGATAATTGATGGTTATCCTATTTATAGCTCAAGAGTCTGTACACATCCTCCACTCTCCATCCTTCTTTGGTGCTAGTACTATACGTACTGCACATGGACTTAGGCTCTCCTGAATCAAACTCTTCCTCAATAACTTCTAAACCTATCTGTTTAGCTCCTTAGTTTCAGTAGGGGTCATCCTGTAAGAAGCCTTGTTAGGAAAACTAGCTCCTAGGATTAAATCTATCTGATGACTAATTTTCCTTACTGGTGTTAATCCTTCTGGAACATTATCAGAGATGATATCTCCAAACTCACTTAATAAATTTGAAACTTCAACTGGTATTTCACTAATACCTTCCTTATCTTTTCTAAGAATCAAAGCATAGTACATACGCTGATGTTTCATGCCATCTAAAAACTTCCTTCCATCAACAAGACAAATCCTAGCACTACTACATACCTTTTCACCTTCCTTTTTCATGGGCTTCAGTTTGTGGCAAACTCCATCCTTTGTTAGAGAGTATGTGTTTGCATGACCATCATGTACTGCATGCCTATCAAACTACCACGATCTACCCAACAATAGATGGAAAACATCCATTGGAATAACATCATAGAGAACTTCATCATGGTAACTCCCAATTTTGAACTTCACTAAACATTGTTCACTTACTAGGACCTTATGATCATCTTTCACCCAAGCAATCCGATAAGCCTGGGGGTGTTTCTTGCTCTTGAGCTTCAGCTTAGAGACCATCTCCTCTGATACCAAGTTATTAGTGCTACCACCATCAATGATCACATCACAACATTTATCCTCACATTTGCACCTGGTACAAAATAAACTCCTCCTTTGTCCTAGTTCAATCTCACCACTTAGTAGGACCCTTTCATTTACTAAAGTCTCTCCTCTTTCTGCATCCTCTAAATGTGATGATTGTGCATCCTCATCCACATGAGCAACCCTAGCTTGACCCTTAACTCTACTATCTATCCTTCCTTGTCATTAAGGGCATTCAAAGGCATGATGACCTTCTTCATTACAATGGAAACAAGTACCACAGAAGCCTCCTCTTCTTTGTCCACATCCTCTACCTCTTCCTCTCTGATTTCCAAAGTCTTGATCACAGGAGCGGTTGAAACCCTCGTTCTTTTGGTTCTTGCTAGTACCCACATCTTCATTTTTCTTTTGGGTTTCATTTCAGCCTCTAGATGACCTACCACTACCCCTTCCTCCTTGACCATGCCCTATTTTTCTCCCTTCAAACCTTTTATTTAGCTTCTCTTCAACTCGTAGGGCAAACTGGTATGCCTCCTCAACGTTGGTCATTCTTACCAGACATAATTCCTCAGGGATGCTAGGTCGCAACCCACTGATATAACAAGCAACCTTCTCCTTATTTGCTTTTGCATGCCCTGCTCTAATTAGAAGTCAATAAAACTCCTCTGTATATTCTTGGACTAATTTTCTTTCTTGCTTTATCCCATGCATCTTCTTAAACAAATCAAGCTCGTAGTCAACAGGAATGAACTGCTTCTTTAGTTTTTCCACCATGTGATCCCACCTTGTGATCTTCTCCTTTCCTCTTTTATTTCTTTCAAATTGAACCTCTTGCCACCAAATTTTGGCATGTCCTTTTATTTTGGCCTTTGCAAACTTAACCCTATCTAGATCCCTGATATCCTCATACTCAAAGTACTCTTCTAGTTCATTGATCCAGTCGATCAACTCATCTTGTTTTAGATTTTCTAAAAATACATCCACATAAATTGTAGGTCTTTTCCCAAACTTAGTAATGGCCCTAAAAAGCCTCTCATTTGCTTGATTTAGAACTTCCTTATCAACTTCCCCTTTTGGTCCAATTTCTTCTTCTTCATTTTTGTCCTCACTTTCGTCACTTGTAGTAACATTTGTTCCTCTATAGAGCTCCTCTTGCAATGCTTGTACCTACCTTTGGAGGGCTCTAACCTCCTCAAGATTAATATCTCTAGCCCTTCTACCATGCTCTCTTCATGGAGGCATCTTTTTAACTCAAATCCACAATCACACAATCCTAGTGCAAACTACCTCACAGTCGGCGCTCTGTTTACACACTTAGGAAAACCAACTCTGATACCACTTGACGGGGACACAACTCAACAACAAAATGGACACAACAGGAAAGGGAAAATTTTATTAACTATAAAAATATGCTAGTACACTTAGCACAGAGAAACATACTCCAAAACATGCCCTATGGGCTTACAATAGCATAAATCTAGAGATAAATTCTTCTCCCAGTACCTTTTCTCAAACTCCACTTCGAACTGCCTCTTACAATGCAAAAAATGTTCTTAAATAGACCCCGAAGGGTTAAGGATTAGGAATAAATTCTAGAAAGTGCTAGTTGGCATCCACCGACCAAATAGAAGGCTCTAGAAGTCACATTAGAAGTAGGCACAAAATTTAGAAGAATCCAGAAATGGTAATCGAACTTTTGGGAGACAGAACTTTTGAACCGTAGCTGCGATTGACGAACCATTTACATTTTCGAAAAGCTCTCAAAGTGCTCTATATCCCTTTATACAACTTCACTCATCCCCCATTTTTTGGCCCTATTTGAGGTCATTTAATGCCCCTAACCTGACTTTGAAGCATTCTTAGGAGGTCTCTAGTAATCAAAAAACTACAATAACTTTCAAACCGTGGGGCCTTTTGACTTGATTCTTTTTTTGAAATGCTCTAAATTACAATTATATTCATCTAGCCAATTTACACCCTCTAATTTTCCAAAATTATGGCTCAATTACATACTCCTATTTTTCCAACATTTACATGTATCGCAAGGTGTTCAAATACTCTAACCTAGAACACTGATAGTGGAACTGTGAGAGTTGGAACCTTTATTTGACCCAAATGGGTATCCAGAAATGAAAACACATGAAACAAAAACTAAGTTTAAGTATTTTTTTTGGGTGACATAGGATTTCCCTTATACCTCTGGATGCTCCTACATCAAAACTTTGAAAGATAGGGAGAAAATAGAGGATATGATCTAGTTAACCTTCGATGATCTCGATCATATTGATTCAAAGGGAGTAAACCATGTTGAGATGGATTCTACAATCATCAATAAATTGTAGTAGTCAAGAGGATTGTAATTTATGAATATTCCTCATGACTACGTAATTTTAACGAGCCTACCCCCTATGTACATAATGAAGAATTGATGACTTTCAAATGATGTCACTTGTATTTTTAGAAGTTATTGTAAGGCAATGATCTTATGATAGCTTGTATCATGAGATTAAGAAAATTGAGTATATGGTGAATGTCTTGCATCTCAACATTTTGGAAGGCCATTACTCAAAGAGTATTTGGTGAATATCATTGATATTATGGGAGGCCAAAAATCTTGATATCATATTTGATATCAAAACCTTTTGAGTACTTGGTGAATACCATTAATATTCTGGGAGGCCAATACTCTTGATATCATATGTGATATCAAAACTTTTTGAGTACTTGGTGAATATCATTGATATTCTGGGAGATCAATACTCATGATTTTAGATGTGATATTAAAATTTTTGAGTACTTGGTGGATATCAAATGTTGATATTCTAGGAGACCAAGACTCATGATATCAAACCTTATTTGAGTATTTGGTGAATAAGATGTGTTGATATTTTGGAAGACCAATACTCTACAATCTAGATATCAAATGTGATATCAAAATGTTGAATATCTTCCAAAAAAATATATTCTTAAATTGCATTGAGCTAATATACGATCATGTGTTTATCATCCCTAACTAAGAGGGAGTGTTGATGTTTTGTAGCTTTACTCAATTAAATCACACCAATATATATATATATATATATATATATATATATATATATAATCGTAATTATAAGAGTTTAATTAGGGTAATGAATAGACATGTCCCTTTAGGGGACATGTCTATTCTCCCACTCTCTTATAAATTTAAGGAGAGGCTCCAATTGGAAAACACATATTATGACATTACTATTACATTTGCAGTAGATCCTACAAATCTAACATATAGAAGAGATACTTGATATTTGTCGTGTTCAAATCAATAGCCAAAGGTATGTTTTTTGTTTTGTACATAGTTTTTCTTGTTGTTTGATCATCTTTTTGGTTTCCTTTTTTTGAAGAGAATTGAAGAATTTTTCCCAAGAATTCAAGTGCATATTGCATTTATTTACATTTCATCATTTCATGTGAGTACATATTACATTCTTTCATTTTTCACCAACACATGTCAACGCATTTTACATCCATTTTTTAATATATATAATTGCATCAATTTCCACTTACATGTAATTCAATCCTCCAAACCTAATTACATGGTTACATTAAGTAATAATTACATGAAAATCACTTTACATGTAATTACATCTAGAAAACCTAATTTTGGTAAAAGATCACACTTTTAAACACCAAAGTCACCACTTTCACTCATGCATATGCACCCCAACTTGAATTCTTAGACATACCAACAAAAGCCCATCTTTTCTCATATGCAATCCACCCTTGAGAATCTAACCTTGACCCTTTTTGCTCAAATACATATGCTTTATGGTTAATTTCTAGCCATCATATGTGTTCCAGAAGTATCTAATCCATACTTTGAACTCTCATCCATCATGGATTCTTCATTGTAACTTGAATCCCAAAGTTTTAATGGATCCAATCTAATTGGAAGATGTTTTCATCATCATGTTGTGTCACACTCTTCAAGATATGACATCACTTCTTCAATGAACAAATACATCCTATCAAAAAGACATGCTTTGATTCTTAAGAAGTGATTATTCATTTGATCTCTATTTCCTACTAATTGTCTAAGAACCTAAGTTCGTATGGGAATGTGCCAAGCACTTTGCTTCAAAAAAAGAAAGAAGAAAAAAGTTAAAGGTGTTGATGGAAAAAGTTGTTATGAGTTTACATCCAAACACAATTGAGAAGGTTTTTAAAGTGTTAAAGACTTCATAATTTTTCAATCTACGAATGAGAATTCATGAAAACTCAAATGAGGAAAAGCTTAATCACATCAAGTTTTCAAATAACAATAGACAATTCATCAAAGCAAGTCAAATGTTATTAAAAGATGTAACACCATGGTTATCAAAGTGAATGTAATGGTATGAAATACATGAACTCCCAATCTTTTGATTATCTAGGATTGCATCACAGAGTACAAGGATTTTGTTGTCTATAAGTTTGATTCATTAAAAATCAACAATTTCAACATCTTCTTCATTTTTTAAAGTGTAGTTCTCTTCTTTGTAGATGCAGAATAAAAAAAATAATTTAATGGAAATTTAATAAAGAAAATTTAGTATTTAATTATATTTAATTAATTGAGAAATTAATTAAATAAAAGAATTAAATTTAAAAGATTTTATTAAAGTTATATTTTTGACATATTTATATTTATTTAATTTAATGATAATTATTTAAGAGTTTTATTTTAATAATAAACTCTAAATAATGTTATTAATTAAGTTAATAAATATATTATTAAAAACATCTTGTGAATTTATTTAAATAAAAGAATGAAACTTAAACATAAAGTTATGGTTCTAATTTAGGTGTAATTATATTTATTTAATTTAATAATAATAATTTAAGAGTGTTATTTTAAATAATAAACTCTAAATAATATTATTAGTTGAATTGATATATATATATATATATAATTAAAACGTATCATGAATTAATTAAATAAAAGAATGAAACTTAAAGATAAAGTTATGGTTCTAATTGTGGTGTAGTTATATTTATTAAATTTAATGATAATTATTTAGGAGTTTTATTTTAATAATAAAATCAAAATAATATTATTAGTTAAATTAATAAATATATTATTAAAACATTTCGTAATTGACTAGAGAGAAAATATTATTTAGTAAAGTTTATTTTAATTAAATTGCATAAAACGTATGCATGAAATTAAACTGTAATAATTAATTAAAGAGATAAAGCAAATTTATTTAATAAAGATATATTAAATTGCATAAAGCATATGCATGAAATTAAATGTAATAATTAATTAAAGAGAGAAAGAAGATTAATTTAATATAGATATTTTAAAATTGCTAAGAGTTGTGCATGAAAAGGTAAAAGGTAATAAAGTAATAAACAGTAACTGATTGAGTTCCCTCTCATTATTGCACAATTAGAGCCGCTAATTTAGGGGAGAACTCTTTATTAGAGATCTAGAGCTCATAATGCAATTACACAGGTTTTGGAGGAGCAATTTTTGTGAGGAGGATTTGTTAAAAAAAAAGGAATTGTTGCATGTTCTATACGTCCGTCATTTTAGCATTAGATCCAGGTAGGATCTTGTGGTTTAATTGTATAGTGGATTTCCATTCTTAAATGTGGGTGAAAACCCTTGTGTTAAAATCTTCCCTACCTTGTTCTTAATACGTCTTTGAGCAAAGTAATTTGATTGAAACCATTGTTGTATATTTTAATCGTTCTTCATTTGAATTTATTTGTATTCAAGAAATTAAGTTTTGGAACCCTTGTTCTATGAATTTTAGTAGTTGGGTATTTTTAATCGTGAAGGGTTTTTTGGAAAGTTTTTGTTTTTGGAAAGTTTCCATTTTTAGTAAGTTTCTATTTTTGGAAAGTTTATATTTTTGAGAAGTTTCCATTTTTACTAAGTTTATATTTTTGGAGGTGTCCATTTTTGGAAAGTTTTTGTTTTAAAAAAGTTTCTATTTTTAATAAGTTTCCATTTTTAGAAAGTTTCTATTTTTGGAAAATTTCTACTTTTAGCAAGTTTCCATTTTAAAAAATTTTCTATTTTTAGTAAATTTCCATTTTTGGAAAGTTTCTATTTTTGCAAGTTTCTATTTTTGAAAAGTTTCTATTTTTAATAAGTTTTAATTTTTGGAAAGTTTCTATTTTTAATAAGTTTTCATTTCGGAAAAGTTTCCATTTTTAGTAGGTTTTCATTTTAGGAAAGTTTTTATTTTTAGTAGGTTTCCTTTTTTGGAAAGTTTTTCCAAAGTTTAATAAATTTAAAATTATTATGGTAATAATTGATAATAATAATTATTAATTTTAATAAATATTGTTAAAAGTTGAAATTTAATTATTTAAAAATTTGATTTATTACTTTATTATTTAAATATAATTCTAGAGTAAATTAAAAATCAAAGAAATTAATTGGGAGAATTAATGTTTTCTTTTATAAACCTGGATGTGTTTACATGTTTTAGATAGATGAAAATGATTTGTAATACTAGGAAAATTTTATTATTTAACAACTTTAGTAATTATAATACTTTGAAAAAATAAAAACTAAAACTTTGATTGAAATCAAAAATATTATCGACTGTAATATTTGGAAATGAAAACTTGGAAACCTATAAGTGAAAATTAAATATGCGTGTTTTTCAAAACCTAATGTATTATGATAAGTTACTTTTGTATGTACTCTTTATGATGTGTGATTTTATAGTTGGGTGTTGGGTTGATGTAGTACTTTGATCGAATCAGGATATTTACCAGAGGCTAAAGAGTTTTGTTTTGTGATGTCATGATGATATTTTAATCACAATATTTTATACTCAACTATGGTAATGTGTCTTGTATGCTCTATGAGGTGTTTTGATCTATTTATCATTATTGCTTTCTAGTGTTCGTGTGTAAAATTGGGGTGAATGGTGCACCTATCTGATTTAACCTTTGAGTCTTTGATCAATTATTTTTGGATTTCTTTTTAGTCACTTGTATAGAACTGCAGTGTTTGTATGAATTGTTTTTGGTGATGTCATGTAATGACATGGAGTTGGTTTATGTGTACTTGATTTTGGGATCTATCATGTTAGGATGATCATATTGGTGGAATCCATAATTATGACAAGTGATTTTCAATACTTGTTAGTCGCTTTCTTTAAGAATTGATGTGTGGTATGTGGTCTTTTGTGATCTTTTGATTTTACTAAGCTTAGAGTAGGTTATCTATATGTCATGTTGGGAAGTGGCTTGCAATGGAGGCTGAGGCCCTAAGAGGCTAACGAGTAACCAATTGTAAGTTATTTAATAAGTGATAATATTTTATTAAATGGGTTTAAAATGAATTAACAAGATATTGGTACTACAAAAAGTCACTAGGGGGCTGGAGGATTAAAAGACTAGCTAGGTAGCGTTAGAGCTGACTCGTTACTATGCCTTGTCAATATGAAAGGATACTAGAGCCACATAGAGTCACTAGGGGGCCGAAGGATTAAAAGACTAGGTGGTTAACCTTAGAGTTGGCTCGTGTGATGACACTTGCCCACATACATAATAGATTTCCTACGTGTCTATTTCACCTTTGGGATTAGTTGATACTTGTGTCTTGGTACCCTTTGAGATAGTTTACATTCAGGTGATTCCTTGAACCTAGATGTTGATTTTGACGATTGAGTTTGTTATCCTGTTTGGGACTTGATTTTATCTCCTCAATGTAGTGGGAGTGGGCCTTTTTCAATTCCACGAGGTCGAGTAGTAGTGCTTTTTCTTATACCATTGAGATTTGACCGTCAGATGCCACTACTGGATGTGTTTGTGCAGATGTTCCTTTCTATATATTCATATATTTCTATGATGGATGGTTGTACCTATTGTATTGTATTTTATTTCATGGATCTTACAAGATGATGTGATCTATTTCATGATGTATATTATTTCAGCCTTCCATACCCTATGACCTGTACAGTGGATGATTGTACATTCTATTTATTGCCAATTGGTATCTTAGATAATTGTATATTATTTAAATGGATTTGGACTTGTAGTTAATCTTTAATGTGGATGTGTTATAGATTATATTTAGTGTTAATTAACTAAATATGATTCAACATCATGGGATCCTTAAGGAATGTAATTTGTTTATGCATTGCTTATGTATGAATGTATGTTGTTGCTTCCACTATTTTATAATTGTTGTTATATTATCTTTAAAAAAAAGTTCAAAAAACTTAGTGAAATTTTAGGTTAACTTCTTTTGGGTCACCATGTGGGGCGTTACAGTCACAAATTACAACAGCGAGGGCATCTATCATAATGGCAATGTCTGACACTATTGTAACTTGGAAGAAGGGAGGGAGAAGAGTTCATGTTCGTGATGTCTCAATTTCAATAGTACATCATCATAATTATGACTATTGAAACTTTCAATCATCTATTACAATTGTGACGTGTATGCGATAGCTACATTGTACAAGAAATAGTTATCCATCAATTCTTGCCATCATAGTTATGATGCTATTGTAATAGCTATGTTGTGCAAGGGATGGCTAGGACCATTGCAATTGCAATAGCTATTCAAATGTTAAAAAAAAAATTCTTTTGTGCCATTACAAGAGCAATTAATAGCCATGACACCAAAAGTTGCTTATTTTTAGATCATAGTTGTTGCATGGGAAAGCTTGTGTTTTCTTTAATGTTTTTTATGGTTTATTTTTGTGATGCTACTTTGTATTTGGATTTTTTCCTTACGAATTGTAGAATCCCAAGGGAAAAGGATGTGACACAACATAGTATGAATATCTTGAAGACTTAGAAAAACTTGCAGTATGCTTAAACCCTACAAAAAAATTATGTTTATAGACACTTAGCAAAGAGAGTTTTTGAGATTGCTGACATGATGTTCTTAAGATTGCACTTCATATAAGATCTTCCATCAAAGGGAATCGATCTGAGTACCCAAAGCTATGATTTAGTGGATCCTACAATGTATTAAGGAAGAGATTGGTGAGGTAGTTTATGAGCTTGAACTTTCAGATAGCAACAGAATTCATAATATTCTACATGTTTCCTATTTGAAAAAAGCCCTCTGATAGAAAAATGCCCCTTCACAAGTGCTTCCATTTGTGGATGATGAAGGAAAATTGATCCTAGAACTTGGAATGGTGTTGGTGGGAGGGAAAAGAGGTTGAGGAACAAGATTCTTTTGGAGTATCTTGTGAAATGGAAGAATCTTTCGCTTGAGAATGCAATTTGGGAAGGAGTGGAGATTTTTGAGCATCCTAGTTAAAATTTTATCAAGGTCAAGAATTTAGGCTAAGTTGTCAGTTTGGACTTGGGTTCAAGATTCACTCAAATTTCTTTGGGTTGGGTTCATATTTTTTTAGGCTTGCCTTACATACAACAATATATATATATATATATATATATATATATATATATAAGTTCATACACCACCATGTCAATGTTTCATATATATATATATAAGTTCATACACCACCATGTCAATGTTTCAGTAAGAAAATAATAATGTCAACATTGAAAATCAACCATCATTAAACAAATATCATCATGGATGATCATGAAAATCATCATTGTCAAGCAACTCATCATCATTCTACTAGTGCAAATATGTAGAACAAAAGGTATCGCTATAGGCCCATTTAAGGTAAAGGTTGTGATTATTACAATACTATAAGCTTCATGCATCAATTGTCATACTCGACAATTCAAGGAAAGAAGCTTTGGATCAGATTGGATGAAATTATGTCATGTAGAAACCAAATTCAGTTAAATAGAATATTCAATTTCTTTGTAGCTTTGTGGTTGGTCTGTTAAGAATTGCATTCTTTGAGTTTAACTAGCTCATTATTTCCTATAATGGGTTGAATACTTGGTGATCTCAACTATTTTTTGGTCATTTGTTTCAAATTGTGAATGCAAATTGGAAATCTTCTCTAGGTTATTTCATTTTACAAGAGGAATAAAGAGGTTTGTTCTATCATCAAACAAAATATTCTAAATTTTAATTTGTTATAATGTTTCATATGAATTCATATAAAAAATTAATCCAATTTCAAATAAACTTTTAGAATAAATTACAAATTAAAATATATAGTTTAAACTTAGCAACAAACATCATTAAACATTGTTTGTATTAATGCAATTCTCCATAATGCTTTTTGTAGATTCAATCATATAAAATGTCTTACCATTCTTTGTAATGAAAATGAGTGGATTTTCATATCTATGTCTAATGTAGTTTAACATCTTTCCTATTCCACATGGATATATGTAGAGCCAGTCTGATGTTGCCTATTGTCCCATCAATTAAAAAAATCAACATTAGCAACCATGAATTAGAATAATATTTTTACTCATTTAATTAAATATATATTTTTAATGATTTTTGTGAGTCTTACCATTGATCTAATGAGCATACCATTTCTCTCAGCTGAAATCATTTTTTCAGTAGCATAGATTAGAAATTAGGTCATTTTTTAATTTTAAAAAATGATTATTTTACTAAATTGAGAAAGAAAGAACAAAAGTAAATTTTTAAAAGTATACTTGTTACATTAGCTGGATATTCCAATGTATAGGTGGTGTTCATGGGATTTGGTGGCACTGGAACATCAATAGCCTAGCGGCTTGTGTAATAATTCAAGCCCAAAAAATAAAAAACTTTTCAATTTAACATATTGATGGGCATTAAATTTGCAAAAATGCTTGCCAACAAGATTTCTCATTATTGATGGGTATTCCCCTTTTGTAATTGGATCCATATATCTATAATTTTGTAGAGATAATGAGAAATTTAATAATGGAATTTGGTAAATTTTCATTGTCATATGTTATTTCTAGAATTAGTGTAAGATTTGTTTTTTAATCAGTATTTTAGATCATTAATTCAGATCTATTAAAAGTTTAAATGAAAAATAAAATTAATAGACTTTTGAAATGATCTTTGCTTACCAACCAAACATAAAATATATGGCCCTTTGGGTGGTCTTTGATCAGAATGTGATTTTGAATAGAGAAGGAACCAATTGCTTATCAATGTAATTCCAACCAATCCTTTTTGTTTCGCCTGCATGCAAAATTAGTAGATTAGCAAGAATTTGATTTCAAATCATTTTGAATTTGGATTTGATCAATTGTAAGAATTTATTTTATTTTATTTATGTTTTCATCTTACTTCTTGTACTTATATTCTTTCTTTTTATACCAAAAAAAATTATAATCTTTTAGGTAGCCTACAATACAATGGTAAATTGTAAGCCTCTAATTTGGAGGTCTTGGATTTGAGTGTAATTGAACTTAACACATAATAATAATAATAATAATAATAATAATAAATCTAAACAAAAGAACAAATGTATATAGAATTTTTTACTTTTTTTTTGCAAAAAATGAATCACTTGATATTTGATCTTGTAAACACTCACAATAGTTGCATAGGAAAGAAGAAGATTATGGGCCACAATATAAGGCTTTGTTCCTAGAACATTTAAATTTTCATGAGAAGAGGAATGAAAACATGGTGCCAATGTACTAGTCTCATATCCTCCAGTGGCATAAGAATGAGGATCATTCAGAGTTATCAAGTGCTTCACATGATCCCCAAACTCTTCAAAGGATAAATCATTATAAGCTTCAAAATCTTTCCTACATATTTAATATATTGGTCTCCTTATTCTCATAAAATGAGTAATCAATGAATGAAATCAAGAAGTATACTATACTGTATGGGCATAGATGCAAAAGGGATTTCATGATTTGGAATGGTCTCATAGACAATTTTTTCACTAAGAATGCCTCCATAGCTATTTTTTAGAGCTTGTAGAAGGTCCTAATAAAATAGAGTCACAAAAGGCTTTATATTTGTAAACATGATTTGGTTATGGCTTGCATAAAATTATAAATATTTCTATGTACTACCCTACCCTACCCATGCTCATCCAATGATGAGTGCCCATAGGCATGCAAATTCCCAACCCAACCCCAATGATCATAAATTCTGAAAGTACCACAGAAGATCGGGCCCCATAGGTCACTCGATAAATGTAAGTGCACATACTCGTGTGTGGTGCACCACCATCATAAAGATCATAACACAAGGACCAAATGAGAACACAAGGTAGAAAGTCACTCCATCAAAAATAAAATTGAGAGAATGGATACAACACACATCCCAATGCAATGTAAAAGTGCAATAATGGTCTGACCAAATCTGAGTGGATCATCCAAGCTTGTGACCAAACTCATGCCAGGAAAACCCAAGAAAATAGGGTGGCACACAAAATAAGGTAAAAAATCCAAAATTTGGAAACTTTGAAATTAAAACGTATTTGGCCTTTGGGTGCAAAAACTTTAAAAATCCAAAAATAAATGAGTTCATACATTGTATGCAAAACTGGATAGCATAATAGCTCAAAACCCCAAATGCTCATCCTAAAAATAGGGAAAAATTTCATACCAGACCAATCGGGCAGAACCAACAAATAGAAATGAAGGGGAAAACTAGTTCTCATTCTCTTAAAATACTACTAAAAGAAACAAAAGTTGAAACATAGTGAAAAAAATAAAATGGGAAGGCCCTACCTAACAGAAAAAGGGCAAAAATCGAAACCCATAGAATGAAATAAATATCTCGCCAAAATTGTTGAAGGTGATAGCAAAGCAAGAACTCCTTGAGCTAGATCCAATGAGATTGATCTCATGGAAAATCCATGCTCACAGATCCTAGAACGAGCAGAAATTGAATCCCTCAGAAGAGGATCCTCAAAAGAGCTCCCATATTTCTAATTTGAAAAAGTGAAAAGTGAATAATTAAAAACTATTTTCCAATACTTATTCACTTTTCAAGTGAATAGTCAATAAGGGTACACAGCCAGTTAGACTAGCTAGACTCCAAATTGACCCAAGTGAAAATAGTTTATTCTCCATAATGGGAATTCACATAAGGCAAAGCTGCCAAAAAATAAATCCAAAAAGATTTAAAGTGTGAAAACCCAAAATCACAAAAAATACTAAACAACTTTTGTGACAGTGTGAACCTCTAAATGCACAAACACGCTTACTTTTTTAATCACATAATGCAGATGAGTTTGGATTTAATAATCACCAAAAGGTTTTAATTTAAATAATTTAAAATAAGGATATGTTGACCATACAGGGATGATATTAGTAAATATAAATAGCTGAATCACTAACTCCATGTGCTAGTGCTAGGGATATAGATCTTGCACACTAAAACACACAATCAAGTGCAATTACATAATAATATCATATCTAAAGCAATAAATGCATTGAATAACCAATTCATCCATTTACATCACTCACATTTGTATAAAGAATAAAAGATACAAGAATGAAGTAAATAATCCTAGCATGAAATCCATCACATAACATAATCAAAAAGTATGTCCAAATACCAGATAATCAGATATTATCATAAATCTAATGTCATCTCAAAATGGCATCAATATGCAAATATGATAATCTAAACAACATAGCAGTAAGCATCTATGGTGCTGAATCAAAGTATAACATTCGACCCTCAGGTCATCTCAAAGTACATAAAATAAGAGTATCAAGTATCTCTTAGATTGAAATAGACAAGGTATAGGCTACAAAAATGAGAAGCACTACATCCTCCCCTAATAGCATAGGCTTACTCATAGAAGCCAGTAAAAATATAGGGGTATAATCCCCTTAGTCGTGTAGCATCCTCCCAAGTCACAGAAGTTTCATCACTTAGGTCCCATTGGACCCTTACCTGCTCTATGTCCCGACCTCGTAAGGTTAGCCTCTAGTGCTGTAGGATACAAATGGGCTACAAAGTAAGCTGCCCATTTGCTACTTTCAAAGCATCCTAATCAAGTACATGGGTCACATCTAGAATATACTGCCTCAAAATAGAAACATGAAAAACATTATGGATGTGTAATAGGCTAGTTGGCAATGCCAGTCAGTAAGCAATAGGACCAATCCTCTTGAGGATCTCAAAAGGTTCAAAAAAATGTGGCACCTACTTAGAACCTTTCCCATAATGGATGGTGCTCTTCCTTAGACACACTCTCAAAAATACCCTGTCACCAACAAAAAAGTGATAATTCAACCTACGAGCATCTGCATACTTCTTTTGCATGTCCTGAGTAGTAACCAAATGCTCCCTAATGTGAACAACCTGATGCTCTATATCTTGAAGCATCTTTGGACCCAAAAGAACTTAGTCCTCTAAGCAATCCCAATTTAAAGGGGTATGTCACGGTCTACCATACAAGGCCTGAAAAGGTGACATGCCAAGAGAACTATGATGCCCATTATTGTATGCAAACTCAACAAGGTACAAATAGTCCTCCCACTTAACCTACCTACATAACATATGTGAAGCATATCCTCAAGAACCTAATTTACTCTCTCAGGATAACCATTAGTCTCTGGGTGATAAGCCAAATTGAAATTGAGCTACGTGCCCAAAGCATGTTGGAGAGATGTTTATAGTACATAAGTAAACACTAGATCTCTATCTAAAATAATCCAATGAGGAATCCAATGAAAACATACAATATCCTCCAAGAAAACATGTGCTATAGAATAGGCTATGTAGGATGCTCTCATGGGTGAAAAATGTGCTACCTTGGACAATTTGTCCATGATCACCATGATGCAATTGTGTCTCCGTGATGACATAGACAACCTTGTGATAAAATCAATGGATATCATATCCCATTTCTACTCTAGAATGGTATGCAACATTGCATATCATCCTTGCCCAAAAGTATAGCTGTTTGAGATCAACATGCATCTTCTTAATACTGGGATGTGCAAAATATAGTGCATGCTATGCTTCTAACAAAATCATGGTATGAAGATCACCTGACATGAGCACATAGATACACCCTAAATGTCATAGTAGTCCATTGGACTCAAGAAAATAACCTAAAAATCTCCCCTCAAGGGTATGCCCAAACTCAATCTCTGCCCTTACCTCTTGATACTAAGTGTCACTAGGCAAGGTCTCCAAGATACATCCTCACAAATCCACTCCTAATGACACCACTGATATCTCATGTCACCTCCTACTCAAAGCATCCACAAAAACATTCTCTTTCCCTTTGATGTAATGAAAATCAAAGTCATATTCGTACAAGAACTCCATCCAACAACATTGTTGTGCATTCAAGTTTGGTTTAGTAAAGATATACTGCAAGCTCCTATGATCGCTATGCAACTCAAACTTGTGTCCCAAAAGAAAATGCCTCCAATGGACAAGAGCATGCACTATGTCCATGAGTTCCAAATCATGAGTGGGATAGTTAAGCTTATGGTCCTCGAGTTTCCTGGACTCATATGCAATCACTCGACCATATTGCATCAACACTGCATCCATGCCTTCCAATGAAGCATCTGTGCAAACCATGAAATTACCTATAGGATTAGGCACTATAAGGATTGGTGCACTAGTCAAAAACTCCTTAAGAGTATTAAATGTTACCTCACACTAGTCTAACCAAACATACTTCTTCCCTTTCCTCTGAAGAGAAGTGATGGGATGATGTACTTGTGAGAAATCCTTCATAAAGTGATGGTAGTACCTTGCCAATCCCATGAAACTATGAACCTCTAAGACATTAGTGGGTACTGACCAACCCATGGTAGCACAAATCTTCTTTAGATCCATTACAATTCCATCACCTATAATGATGTATCCTAGATACTTTATCTCAAATTGGAAGAACCCACATTTACTCAAGTTGCCATACAACTGATGGTCTCTCAAGCATTACAATACCTAACATAAATGGACTTTATCCTCCTCAAAAATCTTTAAATAAATCAATATGTCATCTAGAAATACAATGACACAATGATCAAGGTAAGTGTAAAATACTCCATTCATCAGACTCATAAACATTGATGACACATTGGTTAACCCGAAGAGTACAATTATGAACTCATAATTCCCATACCACATTCAAAAAGCTATTTGATGAATGTTAGCCTCATGGATATGAAGCTAATGGTATCTTGAATTTAGATCAATCTTTGAGAATAGTCATGCTCTCTTCATATGATCAAATAAGTCAGTTATCCTCGATAAAGGATAAAGGTTCTTCACCATCACCTTACTCAACTATCGATAGTCAATGCACAACTGCAAAGGACCATCCTTCTTCTTCACAAAGATGACTGGTGCAACCCACAAGGATACACTAGAACAAAAATGGCCCTTGGCCAACAATTCCTCCAACTGCAATTTGAGCACACTCAACTCTTGAGTAGTCATGCGATAAGGAGTTCATGAAATTGGCTCCACTCCTAGTACAAGAGCAATTCAAAAATCAATGTCATGTTTTAGTGGTATACCTAGAATCTCATTAGAAAACACATCTACATACTCATGAAGGAGTGGACGATTATCAAGTGTATGGCTCTTGGCTTCCTCAAGATCACTGATAGACATAAGAAACAACTGACAACCTCTCCGCACACTCTGTTTCAACTAATTAGTTGAGATCATCCAAAGTGAGACTGGTCTTGGGACACTAAAAAAATTCCACCTACCCACCTATGTCATCAACACATTGTACTATCTTATGATGACTATCAATATTTTCTTGATGGGAAGCTAACCAATCCATGCCCAACACAATGTCATACAATCCGAGAGGTAGAATCTATAGATCTACTATGGTGGTGAAGGTTCACAAATTCAAAACACAACTCCTAACTAATGAGTCAACAACCACCTTGGAACCCATGGCTAACTCAACCTACCACCTATCGATCTGATGCACTGCCACTAGCCCACATTGTTGAACAAGAGATGGTGATATAAAAGAATTTGAAGTACCAGAGTCAAACAAAACTAAAGTTGAAATACCATGTAATGTGCCTATAGCCTCAACTACTATACCCTGATGGTCCGCTTGATGGTTTTCAATTGCCACAAAGACTTTGTGATTCCTACTAGCATCTCCTACAACAGGCTCAAATTTGGCTGCTCCCTTACTAGGTCCCTTGGATGGTTTGATGGAGCACTTAAAATATTTCTGGCTAGGTTGGCCACAAGAGTAACAATTCCTAGAAAATTTGGAACCTATTCCACGACCACCTTGGGTAGCACTAGGATAAGGTGCACTATCGCTGCTAGAATTCTATTGAGCACTCTAAGAAGGATGGTCCTATTGAGATTTCTATCCTCGGTTCAAGTTGTCTCCTTTCTTACCTAAGGTGCATGAATCCTATCCACCCTTGGTTTGAAACCTCTTTTGTCAATTGCGATGAGATCCACCCTAAGAGGGTGCTAACTGGGTCTGACCCTTTCCAAAGGATTGGGTGTACTATGCATCCTACCCTGAATTCCTTGCACTTTGGTTCTGAGAGCTAGATCTACTATTGAAACCTATAGCCAAATTCTCCTCTACAATACATGTCTTATTAATAGCAAGAGTAAGAGTCCTAGGCTAATGCATGCAAACTTCTCCAATGAGGGCATCCTTGAGGCCTCAGATGAAATGATGGCCTAGGAGTAAATCATCATGGTTGTAGCATGAATACTACCTAAGCTCAAAGAATCTAATTTCATATTGATCCATTTCCATGTTTCCTTGCTAGATTGCATGGAACTTATTAGCACGGGTCTCCTTGAATTGAGGAGATAAAAAATCTATCTCAGAACCTCTCTTCAAAGATCTCCCACATAAGATCTACAACATTGATCTAGAGCTTCTAACTCTTAATATTTTACCATATGGATGTGTGTCCTCTCAACTGCATGATTGCATAGTGTGCCCTCATATTGGTTGCATATGGATACATGGTGAAGTAGTGCTCCATGTCTAATAACCAAGTTTCTACCTTAAGGCCACTTCCCTTACCATCAAACAATGGTGGTTTTGATAGATGAAGAGACTTCATGATATCCAACTTGATGGAATCTTCATTGTTGTAGTCCCTAACACCCTAACAATGCCCTCTGTCACCTAGTAGAGTAAGAGGACATTTACATTTACATTCTTCCTCTCTACACTCTAAATGATGGGAATCTCAATGGTGAGATCCCTCTTCTTGATGATTATCTCATTGGCGCTCCTTATCGTGAGGACCCAACCAAACAAGAATCTCTTAGAGCACTGGCAATAATACATCCACACCATTCAAATTAGCATTATTATCCTATTCTCCCCTCCTTATTATCATCCCTCTTCTTGATGTTCTTCTCCATGGTTACTGCTACAAGTATTGCCATGGCCACCAGGTCTACGTATAGGAGGCATCTCACTGGAAACAATAAGATAATGTTAGAACGATCATATCACAAGCATAAGAGTCAAAAAAATGAACTAACAAGATATAAAAATAATAACCATAATATAATAATACACAACAAAAAATAAAACCATAGTGGGAGCATAACATAGAGATCCTAATGTTGCAACGTGGGCTCTGATACCAGATGTAATGTCCTGCCTGGAGATGCTTGGAACAAGGATGAAATACAAGACAATATTTTTTTTTTTACAAGTATGAGTGCACAAGATCACATCACACATGGATCATACAAATTGTAATGGAAGACTTAACCACCATCTTGACAACCAATAAATCTTCTGATGCCACTACCAGAATTGATACAACACTATAAGGATGAAAACTTGAAGATGACAACCAAAACTAAGAATCTCAAAACTACCTCACCAAGGTAATTTAAAGCAACCCAAAGGGTACTAGAAACTCCAAATATTGAACCCCATAAATTGAGGGAGATACCCCCTATTTTCCACATAAGAACTTCTTTGCCAGAATTCTACATGAAGAAGTGCATCATGCTATGTGAAGATGTGCACAACAACGTGAGTGTATGTTTGGACATACAACCAAAACACCTAAAAATTTATGTGGGGTTTCACACAAGGAAGTGCCCAGCCATGCAAAGAAACCCACCATACTATGCAAAGAATTGCATCCTCACACGAGAAAGTGCAATCTTGCACAAGATCTTAAGTTAGCACAAAAACACAAAAAACAATAAAAAGCTAAGAAATCTGAGAGATAAAATTCCTCCACATTGGGGAGTACCAAATCCACATTTTGAGGCAATGAAACTTAAACCAAGCTAAAAGACAAAAAGCTAAAAACAACACATAACTATCTAGTCAAAGAGCAAAGGAAAGGAATAGAAGAGATACATCATAGAGTACAAAAGCAACATCACAGTAAATGTGAGCAGTACAACCAAACTAAGTACATAGTTCCTCCCAACTATCAATAACATCATAAGACCATTGTGGGCCTTAGCCTTACCCCACACATAACATCCCAAGCCATTGAATAGATCATCAGTACTATCATAATAGGGACATCACTACTAAAACACGTTATAGCATACATAGAAAGAAATCAAACATGCTAGAAGTAAAGCATAAGATAATCATACAAAGTAGATAACATCACCTATCACATGCTAATTATCATAATAAGGAAATGCAATAGTAACTAACATCATCTAAACATGATATACAAGCATTCCAATGAAAGCATACATCACAAGAAAGGACACTTCAGAGCTTGAAGTACCAATTGAAAACATCCATCAATGGTTGCACTAGGACAAAAGATCTTCTTTGTACACACCCTAACAATAGTGTAGGTAGCTTTTCCTCCCAACCATATAATACCCATAGGTCCATACTCATCATGCTAATGGAGATAATGATCCAACATAAACACACAAAGAAAACATCCATGGCTAACACACACGCCAAGCAGTATGATGACTAAAACCAAGATATAAATAATGCATAAATTATAGGTCCTAGTCAGATGCTCAAAGGGCTACTAAATAGGTGCTAACATCATGGAGAGTCACTTGGCATCAACAAGCCTAAGCTTAGATCATACATTTTAACTACTCAATAGAAGGCCCTGTACACACATTTTATTATCTTAAATTCCATTACCACCAAATGTTTTCTTTAGTTATCACTTAATTAAAACTTCTTCATGCCAAACCTCAAGAAATAGACATTGGGTTGCAGAGATAGAAGCCCCCTCCATGTGCTACCCTACCCTACCCATGCTTATCCAATGATGAGTGCCTGTAGGTATGCGAATTCCCAACCCAACCGTAATGATCATAACTTCTAGAAGTACCACAAAATATAGGGCCCTATAGGTCACCCAAAAAATGTACGCGCATGTAATTGTATGTGGCGCACCACCATCACGAAAATCATAGCACAAGGATTAGATGAGAACACAAGGCAGAAAGTCACTCCACCGAAAACAAAATTGAGAGGATAGATGCAATATGCATCCTAATGCAACATAAAAATGCAATAAAAGCCTAACTGATATCCAAATAGATTGTCAAAGCCTACAACCAAACTCATGTCAAGAAAACTCAAGAAAAAAGGGTGGCACACAAAATGAGGTAAAAATCCTAAAATTTGGAAAACTTTGAAATTAAAACCCATTTGGCCTTTGGGTGTAAAACCCCTAAAAATCCAAAAATAAATGAGTTTAGACACCATATGAAAAAATGGCTAACATAATAGCTCAAAACCCTAGACCTTCATCCTGAAAATAGAAAAAATGTTCATAATCGACCAACTGGGTAGAACCAACAAATAAAAATGGAGGGGAACACTAGTTCTTAGCATACTAAAATATTTCTACAAGAAACATAAGCTAAAATAGAGCAAAAAAAATAAAATGAGAAGGCTCTACCTGACAGAAAAAGGGTAGAAATTGAAACCTGGAGAATAAAATAAATATCTTGCCAAAATTGTTGAAAGTGACAACAAAGAAAGAACTCCCTAAGCTGGATTCAACAAGACTAATCTCACAAAAAATCCACATTCACAACTCCTAGAATGAGCAAAAAATAAATCTTTTAGAAGAGGATTCTCAAAAGAGCTCCCAAATTTTTAATTTGAAAAACTTAAAAGTGAACAATAAAAACTCTTTTTCAATGCTTAATCACTTTTCGAGTGAATAGTCAATTAGGGCACATCGCCAATTAGACTAGCTAGACTCCAAATTGACCCAAATGAAAATAGGTTATTCTCTGTAAGCGAAATTCACCTAAGGCAAAGCTGCCAAAAAATAAATCTAAAAAGATTTGAAGCCCAAAAACCCAAAATCACAAAAAATCACTAAACAACTTTCGCAACAATACAAACCTCTAAATGCATAGACACACTTACTGGTCTAAGCACATAATGCAGATGAGTTTGGATTTAATAATCACCGAAAGGTTTTAATTTAAAAAATTTAAAATAAGCATACATCGACCATATAGGGATGACATTGGTAAATATGAATAGTTGAATCACTAACTCCATGTGCCACTGCTAGGGATATAAGTCCTGCAAAAAAAAACATACGATTAAGTGTAATTGCATAATAATATCATAGTTGAAGGAATAAATGCATTAAATAACTAATTAATCCATTTACATCACTCACATATGCATAAAGCATAAAAGATACAAGAATGAAGTAAATAACCCTAGCATGAAATCAATCACATAACATAATCAGAAAGTATGTCCAAATACCAGACAATTAGATATAATCATAGATCTACTGTCATCTCAAAATGGCATCAACATGCAAATATGATAAACTTAATAGCATAACAATAAGCATCTATGGTACTAAATCAAAGTATAACATTCAACCCTTAGGTCATCTCAAAGTACATAAAATAAGAGTACCAAGTATCTCTCAAATCAAAATAGACAAGGTGCATACTACAAACATGAGAGATACTACAAGAAAGAAATTTAATAAAATCATGAAATATTGCCAACATCTATAGAAATAATGAGAAGAGTTACTTATCGATTACAATTTGAATCTCATAGATATAAACAAAACCACAATGATGGGGGTGGCACATACTATGCACCATTTAAACTAACCTCCAATAAATGACTCCAACGCACCATTAAAGCATTAAGATTTTTCACTAACAATTTTATATTTGATCTTTTTAGATTATAGTCCTCCTTTAGGCACTTATTTTTCATAGATATTTGGATTTTTTATAGACTCATAGTTTGGTATTGAATAGTAAACTGAAATTTTATATGATATAAAATCTTTAGAAATGAAAAAAAGAGAGTTATATAGTATTATTGTATAGTCTAATTGTCTCTTGATTTAATTGAAGCTCTCATATAATTGTTTATTATTCAATATAACTTAAAATAACAACATGTGTTTTAACATGTCTTAACAAAACTTTGTTGAAACGCGAGGCTATAATATGGAGTGACTGCATAGAAATGATGATGATGATACCCCATGCTTCTTTTTCTCAACAGGTAAACCTCATTATTGTTGTACAAATTAGATACAAGAAAAATGTTAAATAGTGTTTTTATTATGTTTTTTCTTCACTACATATTTGGGAGTAATTTTAACAGTGCTAATAATATTATTGTCACAAACAATTACTAATCAAAGAAAGGGAAAATAACATGTAGTTCCTTAGGAGTAGTCCTATGAGGAGGATCCATTCACTATTGATTTTACACCAGCTCCTAACCCTATGGTTGTGATTTGAAAGGTCATCTATAACATTGGACTAGAATTGAATCAACTGGAAAATGTTACCCTCATACTAATAAATCATGCTAGAGAGGGCTACTAAGTTGATGCATAGAGATGAAAATTATACAGTAAGTGTTAATGTAATTTTTAATTATAAAAAAAGTATGGTTTTTATGTTATACTCTTTTATGTCACTAACTAAAATTTGGACATGTTGTTCTTCACAATTTTTTTTGGCTAATTATGTACCTCATGGCCTTATACTCTTATTTTATACTCTAAAAATCATATTCTTCACCACCTGTTTATGATCTTATGGATACATTGCCTCTAATAAAGAATAGAACCTAGATGTATTATTGGTAGCAATGTTAATAACATGCAACATGGCCACATATGCTACAACACTACCTATTAGCACATAGATCATTGTTTTCCTCTTTTTTTTTTTAATGTATTTATTTCTCTTGAACTATTATTCCTTGGGGGTATTTCATAATATTGGATTCATTTTATGTAGCAAAAGTTGTCACACATGATGAGGAATTTCCTAGATGTACCCATATTCATTCTATGGGAATGGTGGAGAATTATATCTTTTACTTGTGAGTGATGAAGATGGACTTCCCTTGAGAGTTTCTTAGCTTCTAGGTACCTCATAGATTGTTCCTTTCTTTTACTATAAAATTTAATACTCATAATCTAATGTAATAACCCCCTAATGTAGTCCCTTACAATAATTAATGATCCCATGATCATTTCACAAGGAATAATGTTTTTTTATGAAAAACTTAGTGATAAGTGCTTGTGTATATTCAGGCCCACCATACATATAGGGTGGAATGTTATATCCAAACTAAAACCCCAATCCTCTATTTTGATTTCATATCATTGTTATAAGTTTTCCTATGATCCATTTAATAATCTGACTTTTTTTCTTCTTCTTAAGAGAATCACCAAAGTCCAAAGTTGAAGGATGCTCTCATTGAGAGTATGAAAAACTATAATGGATCTCATTAATTTCAAAACTTAGGATCCTTAAGAAAGAAGGGTCATTTTTTAGGCATATTATTAACCACCACTAGGCTAAATTAGAAAAGAACATTAAGTATGATTTCTCCCCTAGATTCTTAATTTAGAGAGGCAAAATATTGTGCTAGCTACAAGGGAGAGAAGACAAAGACATTAAGGATAGACATTAGAAAACGGAAAAAGAAGATATGTCATACTATTAAGAATCTAATTATATACTAAATAATATTTATATTTATATGATCTAAGATATTTTAAACTTTTTATAGATTGCCTAACACATCAAAGGAAACACAAGCGAGAGTAGATAAGAATGTGCAACACAAGCTTAGCTCTAGTGTTTATCTAAAATTTGTTGCACAAGTTGAAAGTATTAGTAAATTAAAAACCATATGAAAATAATTATAAATGCAATCAAATTGGTTTTGATGAAATAGCGCAACCAAAATTAGAAATTTCAAGAAAAAATGAAAGGCTCATACTTCAAAAGAAAACTCTTAGAAGAGGACAATAAAATTGTCTTCAAACAAGGCTATTGAGTTGTACCTGAATGATTAAAGGGAATGAGTGTACAAGGTTCTACTTAGCAATCTATTACAGTAAATAAGCCAAATAATTTTTATTTAAAAATAAATACTTTACCAATTAGTGTATTTGATGTTAAGCTCCATAATTAAGTGAGTATATTTATTTGAAGTAAGGAAATAATGATAATGGTTGGTGTGCATGACATTGGAATGCAACATCTCAACCATAGCACACCACCTGATCATGGTGTAGTTGTTGGTTTGGATGTGCATCATAGTAGTCAAGGTATACATTTTCTATTGAAATGTTTATACATAATTACTATTAAAATAAAAATATTAAATTTAAATTGGTGTAGTAATATAAATTTAATTGCAATAGGTGTTTGGATTAATGAAACATTTTGTATTGCATCTGCAGAGGAGGTAGAGGTCATTGTTCATAATGAACACTTCGAGGTTGAGTCCATCAAACAAGATGTTGTGGTTGGATTAGGTAAAGAGTACCTATTGGAAGATTGGAAAGATTATTGATTTGATGATGATATGTTACATTTATGACTGACTTTTTGATTGATGTCAACATAGCATGTTTGATGTATTATGTAATCTTTGATAGAAGAATAGCGTAAATATTAAGTTGGTACGGATGGCTAGTTGAGCATGATAACCACCTGAGGTTATGAGAGATGCTTTGGAGTATTTGGTATATGTAGTTAACATCAAAAATAGAAAGAATAAGTCTAGAAGAAGTTATGTAAGTTTTGGTGATGTCTATTCCAAGATAAAGTTCACAGAGGCATGTTTTGGTAAACTTGTTATATCTCCTAGCAGAGTTGATATCTTGAAGATCAAGGTTGAGGACATGGAGAAGACATGTTGGAGATGACATGGATAAGCTCACTCTTTTTTATATTTCATGTACAAAAAGTTATTCAAGTTGCAAGGTAGAAGATTTATGTTATTGCTAAGTGTAACATGTTCTTAGTGAGGTCCTATAATAATCAATTGAGAAGGACTAACAACCGACTCAAGAATTGTTTTATGGAATCAATATAAAGGAAGGAAATTTTCCTTTATCATGGCATGGATAAATACAAATTGGGAAAGTACAAAAAATTAGTAGAGCAATATGGAATGCGAAGTTAAGTAGAGTAGTGCAGAAGTGAAGGAAACTTCATTGCCAAGGTTTTGTTGAGTGATCTGAGGTTTGGTAATTGGATCCAAGGTTCATGACCTAGTCTACAAAATTTGAAAGTGATTGGTATAGTTGATAAGATAGAGGAAAGTATAGAAGAAAGAAGAAGATACTAGTAAATTACTTGTTTGAGTAGTGAGCTCTTCTTGTAGTTGATATTACATGTTTGGGCAATGGGATCTTCTTGCATACATTATAATGCAACTCCTAATAGGGTTGGAATATCCTAATAGGGATTTAAAGTCTCCTAATAGGAACTCATTGTACTAAATTTTGTAATAGACTCTTAACAGGGTCTATCCTCTAACAAGAAATATTTATATTATTACATCATCTTGTGGGCATCATTCCCATCGGGGTTTTCCCTTTGATCAAGGGTTTCCCTAGTCAACATATTGGTCTAACTATCTATGTGCATCTTTGTATGGTTATTGTTTACTTTTTTTGAATAGTTAAGTTTTTTTGAAGAAGATAATTGTTTTAATTGTTGGATAACTGATTCACCCCCCTAGTTATCTTAGTGGATTGTTGATTCTAACAATTGGTATTAGAGCATTAGGTCCTTGAAGAAAAAGTTTAACAACTGTGGGAGATCCATGGTGAACATGTTCAAGAAAGATAGTCCAAAGTTTGATGGAACAAACTATAGTAGCTAGAAAGAAAAGATGAAGACACATTTGTTGTGTATGGGTCTGGGATATTGGATCTTGACAAAATCAGTGAAGACAGTCATCAAAGAGAATGATTTGGAAAGTTGCTCTGAAGTAGAAAGAGATCTTTTCATGTGTGACATGAGAGCAAGAGAAGCACTATTGACTAAAATTCTTGAGATTGAGTACAATCAAGTAAAATCACTCCCTACTTCACATTTGATTTGGAAAGCTTTGGAAAATAGTTTTGAAGGTGATGCACATTCTAAGAAGTTGGGGATACAAAGTTGGGTTTGTGCATTTCAAGATGCTAAGATGATGGAAGATGAATCTGTAAGAATAGATATAGGTAGGATATCAAAAATTACTATAGGTATTGAAGCTCAAGGAGAAACAAAGAAGATGATGAGGTTATATGGAAGATATTGAAGGCTCTTACACCACCATTCAAGCCAAAAATTTAGATGATACAGTTGTTGATATCATGTACCAAAGATTTCACAAAGGAGACATTTCTTGGAAGACTTGAAGCAATTGAAAATGAACTTAGATAGTCTGGAGAACTGACCAAAATAGAGACAGCTTTTAGTGCCTTGAATATTCAACCTAACCTATCAAGGAGCACAAGTGCTAGAGGAGCTTTTTCTATCAACAACAAATCTGGAAGGAAGAAAGATTAATGAAGCAGTAGCCCTTTTGGTAAGAAGAGAGAAAGGAGCTAAGAAAATCTTTAAGTGTTGGACTTGTGATGAATATGCTCATTATGCATCAAAGTATCCTAAAAGAGAGAAAAAGTATAAGGGAAATCATAAACCTAGAAAAGATAGAGATTGATTATATGCAAATGAAGATAATGATTTTGATGAACAAGGATTAAGTGCTAGTGATGATGAAATTAGATTTGTGGCAATTAAAGAAGAAAGTCCATAAAAGGTAGCTTTGGTATCACAGGTGTAGAAGAAATATAATTGGATAATTGAGTGTCTATTTACATCATATGATTGGTGATATGAACAAGTTTGTTGACTTCAAAAGTAAAGATGGATGAATTTTCAAAGTTAGAAACAATGCAACATGTCAAGTAAGGTATTGGATCTACTGAGGATGTATACTTTGTTGATGGTTTAAAGAACAATCTTTTGAGTGTTGCACAACTAGTAGACAAAGGTTATTGTTGCTTATTTTTGCCTCAATCCAAAATTTGAATTCAAATACTTAACCCCACCCAACGACCACTTACCATTTTTAATATTATTTTAATGCCTGGAAAATACAAAAAAAAAAATGATCAAACCTTCTCCTTTCCTGCAACTTTCCACGCCGTCAGATCTTTGGCGATCTATGGTGGGCACTTTCTTGCATTTTCAAAAAAAACAACCTTTACATAATGTGAAGAAGCCCCTTTATGACACATGGCATGTGGGTCCATCTTCTTTTGTGGGCCACAAAGGGAAGAGGTCTTAGTCTAGTTGGCATTTTGGTTGGCACCCACTTTCTCGCATTTTGAGTTTTGTCAGACTTCCTAACAATGCAAGCAAGTAAATTTTTTCCATGTGTCCTCATGGGCCCAAAGGAATAAAAGCTAAAGTTGTAGTGATGTCACATCTCAGTTATACCTTCCACCATCAAATTCAAACAAATCAAGGGCTGGCACTTCTCCGCATCATGAAAGTGCAAGGATGTTAAGCAATACGGGCATGCACCTCACTGCCACATGTCTCTGTGGGAACTATTTCTTGTGTGGGCTATAGGGTGATGCCAAGGTGGTGCCATATCAGGTTGAGTATGATGCTAAGTGTTTATGGGCCTAGGAATTTTGAGGGGCAGGCACAGTGTAATAAGATCTTTCATGATTGTTAATCTTATAGAGATCAATAATCTGTGCTTTCCCACATTATAAAGGTGTGAGGAAATTAAATAATGTGGGGAAGTGCCTCAAGGACACGTGTCCTAGCAGGCTCAGCTAAGGCATTAATAGTTAAGGTTGACGGTTGGGAGACCACCATGGTCAGGGTTTTAAAAAGATGGTGTTGTTAGTTGAAAAGATGTGGTCAACTGCATGGAGACTTTACGAGGTGGAAAAATGAAATGAAATCATTGGTCCATGTGGCTCATCCTGGTGGTAGAATTTAGTTGACTATTTGACCTTGCTGATTCATGAGCTAGAAACAAAGGAAATTAGGTTTTCTTGCACAATCCGATCTTCATGATCAATTCCAACCACTCTCGAGTGAATGCTATACTCCACCACCTCTGATCCTACCCATCTACTTGGTCAAAATGGTTTAATGGCACCATTTGCTATCTTCTTAGGGCCTTATTTCACTAAGAGATTAGATTTCATGGTATTTGAGTCTATGACAAGGTTAGATTTGCCCTAGATCTGCATGTTTATTCTTTGTAAGACTTAATAGTAGTGGTTGTGTAGTAACTTTAGTTAGAAAATATCTCAGTTATGCCTAAGCTATAAAGGCAATTTTTATAGATTTTGTTGAGGTCAAATCTTCTTTGACTTCTTTGATATTGCTCTGCAACTTCAGTGTAAATTATCTTTGCCTCTAAACTGTATGAGATTCTACCTTATCTCCTTCAACCATTGATGTAAAGTGAAAGAACAATTTGCTTCTCATTGGTGTATTATGGATATCTACATTCTTGCATGACTGTATCTTTTTTGGCCTATGAATGGTATATAAGTGAATCCTCTCTTTCCTTGTGTCGTTCATTTGGGTTTTCTGATCTGCATGTGATTGCTAGATTAAAGCAAGTTTGGATGTGTATATCTTTTGGTGTCATTATGGTTCAATAGTTCATGTATGGGCAGAGATTGGTTTGAACACTCTATTTTGGTGCATCACCCCCTTAGGTTAGAATAGGTAGATTTTCTTCTATGCATTCCTTCTCCCTTTTTCTCTCCAAGAGTAGTTAGGTGCACCCTGATAGTAAAGGAAGTTGACCTTCTCTAGAGACTCAACCTCACAGTTCAAGTCCCATAGCTTGGAGGTTGTTTCCATGTTTCACAAGGTTGTCCTTAGGTAAAAAACTTTGGACATGGGTGCAAACTTTTGTGACAATAGTTTTTGGCATGCTTAGTGGAATCATATTTAGAAAATTTCAAGTCTACTGGTGTCAAAAGGAAGATTTCAAGATTAATACTGAGGAGATAGTACTGGTTTCAGTGTTCAAGCCTTCAAGAGGCTCACTCTTCAAGTACTTGGTGACTCTAAGCTTCAAATACATCTAGTTCTAGATCAAAGTTGTAGTAATTCATGCCCAAAGCTGAAACAAGGGCATCTTCTAGAGGTAAATTTTAGTACCAAGAGCTTTCATTTTCAAATCTTAAAAGTAGAAAGACTAGAGTATCTTTATCACCAGTTAGGAGTACAATAGTAACAAATACACCTACAAGATCCATCTCTACTCCTCATGCTATTAGATCTCAACCTAGATTGCCATCAACACATATCAATAGATCACTTGTCTATATGGCATAGCCTAGGGCTCATTCTTTTGCCACCTTTAATGGTGGAAGTCCTCTTTTATTGGCCCAAAGACATGACATACCAACAGCTGCACTCAAAAGTATACCAGAATTTACTTTTGAAACTTCTATCTCTCCCTCAAAACACATTCAAGAAGTTGCAAATGTCTGTAATATCCATTGTAGTACAAAGGATGATGTTGCAGTTAGGCTTCTAGCCTCATCCTTGAAAGGAAAACCACTACAATGGTATAGAGGTTTGGCTCATTGTTCTATAGTAGATTGGGATGGATTAGGAGCAGGACTATGCAAACATTTTGAGGACAAAAGTGACCATTTGTCACTTTTAGAATAGCTAACTACTATAAAAAGAGCCCCCCATGAATGTATGACTAATTTCAACTATAGATTTCAAAAGACATGGGATAGAATACCTACTTCAGTAAAACCTACCCCTGGTAATGCCTTCCTGCATTACCTCAGAGCTTTTAACAGTGAAATTGGGACTACAATCCAAACTATAGGAGGAGATACCTTGCCTAATGCTTATGACATAGCAATAAAGTTAGAAAACAACCTAATACAAGGAGGTAAGCTAGCTCTAAGGCCTCCTATGCCTTTCTTTCCCGATGTTCCAAATCACTAACCAACAATGACTCCTCTTCCCACAACTTCCACATCACAATCCCTTGCCCTAGTCCCTCAAGCTTCCACATCTTCAAATGGAATAGATGAGATCAAGGAGATGATGCAATCTATGTTTCTAAACATAGATAAGAGATTGTAGGTCCAAGAGAAGAAGTTGGAGGATAGATTCTCTATGATACAGAAAGTGAGCAACAAGGTGGTGACTTTAGAAAGATAGCAAGCTCAAGGTAGCAAGGCTCATCAATTGCAACATCAAACTCTGAACAGTGGTAGGCCTCCAAATCATAATTATGGGAACAATTCTTTTGATCAGAATAGACATAATAGCCATGCTTCAACCTCAAATGTAAACCAATGTAGGGCCATAGTTCCTCAAAACAATATGGCCCAAGATCAAGATTTTTGTGCCTCCTATAAGTACTCCTATGCTTGTTGCATGTGTCAGAAGGTTGAATCTTATTTGGATTTGACCATCCAAGAACCCACAATAGGAAAAACATACAAGGAGGACCAGTTTAAAGAGGCCTCGTATATGCAAGGACAAGGTGATTGCTCCTTTATGAATCATCAGGTGGAGGAACATTGTAATGCAAACTAGGATTCTATTGCTCACAACACTAGGAGAAAAAGAAGAGCTATTGAAGATGCTACCTCTCCTCTTCCCAATTAGGCCTCAACTTCAAATGCAATACCTCATGAACAAGTAGTAAATAATCAATCAAATACCTTTCAACAAAAAGGGTGAAATAATGGCAGAAAAGATGTAAGTGATCCTCAGGTTGTTCCATCTTAACCTCCTACAAATGTAGCTCCCAAGGTTTCTACCAAAGCACCTACTATGTCATTCAGTGTGGTAGAACAAATGAAGAAGACAAATGTGAATATTTCCATGTGGGATGCTATTGCTACTATACCCATGCAAAATTGAAAAGCATTGAACCAAAGGATCAACCACCTAGCATGGAAAGTGCCACAAGCCTAGTAAAACCATCAAAGGAGGAAGAAACAATTAAAAAGATTAGACACTCGCCCCCCCACCCACCCCTCTCCCCCACCATTTTATGGTTCTCTAATTATAAGGGGTAAACTAGTCCATAATTGCATGATTGATTCAGGGGCTAGTAGTTCAGTGATGCCTAGGTATGTTGCTGATGCTTTGGAAATGAAATATGAGCTCATTGTTAGGGATGTATTACAGTTGGATGGTAGTACTATCAAGACTATAGGGATCCTTAGGAATGTGGAAATGGCCCTACATGCAATCCATGGTTGTACTATAACTCAAGATATATCTGTTGTTGAAGTCAAGCCACATTTTTCCATCTGTCTGTCAAGAGACTTCACTACCCAAATAGGTGGTTACATATCTTTTGATTAGTCATATATGTCTTTTAGGACAAGGTATGGGACCAAAGCTTCAATCAGAGTAGAGCTTATAGCCCTCCATCATACTAAACCCTACACCCCTAATCTCATCAACATGAATTGCACTATCCTAGAAATGGATGAGAATGACATAATGAATGAGCCCACTACTTCCCAAGCAAAGACACCTAATTTTCTCTTAGATGAATGGGATAATGCATATCAATTTGATCCTATGTTAGAAACTCTTGAGACAAGCCTCAGTACATATTGTATATTAGAGAAGGATGCTCTAGTTCTCAATCTTGTAGAGACTAAAGAGGATGTGAGTGAGATATGGAGTATGTACTTTGATGGATCAAAGAATAAAAATGGATCAGGGGCTGGTGTGATGTTGATTTCCCTTGCACAAGTAAGGTACTACTTCTCCTTTAGGCTCTAGTTCAATTGCACTAATAATGTGGCCGAGTATGAATCCTTGATTCAGGGTCTCCTACTTGCTCAAAAAAGGGGAATTCAAGCCTTAAGTGTATATGGAGATAGTGAGTTTGTGGTTAATCAAGTGAGAAATCAGAATATCACCAAGAATGGTTTGCTCAAGTCTTATAAACATAGGGTATGGGATTTGGTTGAGGGTTTTGATGCATTTAATATTCAAAGCATCCCTAGAAAAGAAAATAGACATGCTGATAGACTTACAAAAATAGGTGCATCTCATGATGTGCTAGGAAATCTTGAGGAGAAGAACAAACAACAAATCAAAATGGTGGTAAGGCCTGCCATCCCTGACAACAACATCCATTGGCAAGTGTTTTAATTTGATGAACAAATTGTAAGCTTCTTATAGAATGAAGTAGAATTTTTAGATAGAAACCAGTTGAGACTACAGGATCAGTATGGTGATCAAATCATTAACCTTAGTTCCAAAAAATTACCTAAGGGTCTCATTAATTTAGAAAGTATTTTCAATCCTGATGACCAAGCAAGAGGCAGAGTCATGAACCTAGCTACTGATGAAGACGATCACATCCTAGTCACAGTTGCTAATGGAAAATCCTTAAACATGGGCAAGGTATGTTCTAAGGTTGAGAAAGAAAGTTTTATTCATCTATGTCAAGAATTTAATGATGTATTTGCTTGGACATATGATTTAAAGGATTTTGACCCAAGGTTGTTTCGACATACCATAAATTTAATTGATAATGTCAAACTAGTGAGACAAAAACAGAGGCTAGTGAATCCCAAAATTGAACCCTTAATGAGAAAAGAGCTATCCAAATTGATTGAGGCCAATATAATCTTCCCCATCAAGCACTCATCATGGGTAGCAAACCTTGCCCCTGTTAGGAAGAAGAATGGAGAAATTAGATTATGTGTGGACTTTAGGGACCTTAACCAAGCTTCCCTTAAAGATCACCATCCTCTCCCTTCCATGGAGTAGATTTTGTCCAAGGTCAGTGGTTCAAAGAGGTTTTCATTTATTGATGGATTTTCTGGCTATAATCAAGTGCTAGTCAAAGAGTCTGATAGGTACAAGACTACATTTACTACCAAATGGGGTACCTATGCCTATTGTAAGATGCCATTTGGGCTAACCAATGCAGGTGCTACATTTCAGAAGGCAATGGAGATGGCCTTCAAAAGTGTGATTGAAAAGTTTGTATTAGTTTACCTTGATGATATCACAGTGTATTCAAAGAATGTAGAAGATCATTTTGATCATTTATGATAGGCGTTCTTAAGGTGTAGAAAGTTTGGGGTATCCCTTTACCCCAGCAAATATGTCTTTGCTACCAATCAAGGAAAATTATTAGGACACATTATATCCGAGGATGGTTTAACCATTGATCTAGAATGAATAAAATCAATACTTGCTCTCCCTCTTCCTAAACATAAGAAATGGTTGCAAAGTTTCCTTGGTAGGATAAATTTTGTGAGAAGATTTATCCCTAATCTTGCTACCATGGTAAAACCCCTTGTGGCTATGCTCAAGAAAAGTATGGTCTTTGCATGGACCAAGGAGGGGAAGGAAAGTTTGAAGAGATCAAGGTAGCCATAGCCTCAGTCCCTACTCTCATTAATCCAAAATTTGAAAAGGATTTCATCCTTTATACCCTAGGTGGTGAGTCAAGCATTTCCACTATCTTGACTCAAACAAATGATAAAAATGAAGAGCAGCCCATAGCCTTCTTTAGTGAAGGGCTTAAAGAGTATAAAGACAAATATAGCTATGTAGAAAAGAAAGCCCTTACAGTCATTAGAGCTTTAAATAAATTTAGACACCTCCTATCTCATAATAAAATTCATCTATTAGTACCCCATGCAAGTGTGAAGGATTTTCTTTTGAGAAAAGATATTAGTGAGAAGAGAGCTGGTTGGATTACTAAAGTAATGGAATATGATGTTGACATCTAGATCACCAAGCTGGTAAGAGGGAAAGGGTTGTGTAAATGGATGATATCATATCAAGAACCAGATAAGGAAGTCACTATGATACTAACAGAACAACAAGAGACAAGAAATGATGACCCAAGGAATTGGATGGATGATATGAAGAATTTCTTATTAGGCAATCCAACAAGAGACAAGAAATGATGACCCAAGGAATTGGATGGATGATATGAAGAATTTCTTATTAGGCAATCCATATCCTCAAGGATTAGATAGAACTAAAAGGAGACAATATAGATTATAGTCAATTCCCTATGTCATGGTTGATGGCATCCTTTTCAAGAAATATTTTAATGGAGCCCTATTAAGATGCATTGACATAGACCAAGTTGAAAGAATGATCAATGAGCTTCATGATGGTCTTTATGGTGGTCATTTCTCAGCAAGGACAACTACAATGAAGATCATGAGGGCTGGTTACTACTGGCCATCCATATTCTATGATTGTCATAGGTATGTGAGGAAGTGTGAAAAATGTGCTTCTTCTCTGGTAAGAAAAAGCTTGTAGCTCTTCCTCTTCATCCCATTCAGGTGGACTAGCCTTTTGTTCAATGGGGATTGGATTTTATAGGCCCTATCAATCCTTCTTCTAGTTTTGGTCACAAATGGATTTTAGCCATTATAGATTACTTTACTAGATGGACAGAGGTAGTTGCATTGAAGGACACCACATAATCTTCAGTTGTTGAGTTCCTTAATAGAATTGTGACTAGGTTTGGTGCCCCTTCAACCATTATTTCAGATAATGCAAAATCTTTTGTAGGAGCTCAAATTTGTGCATGGGCAGTTGACCATAATATCTACTTGAGCACATCGTCAAACTACTATACTCAAGGCAATGGTTTGGTTGAGTCATCCAAAAAAAACTTGATTAGGATTATGAAAAGAACTATAGAGGATAACTAGAGGTGTTTGCATCAAAAGTTGAGGATTGCACTATGGGTTGATAGAATAACACCTAAGAGGTCAATAGGAAATTCACCATTTATGTTGGTATATGACAGAGAAAAAAGGCTTTCAATCTCATTAGAATTCCCATCCCTAGAACTAGCTCATTAGCTAGAGCTAATTGAAGATGATGCCATGACAGTGAGAATGGCGGAGCTGATGGAGCTGGAAGAGAAAAGAAGTCAAGCCATGAAGACCCTAGAAACACATCAATAGTAGGTGAAAGGGAGCTTTGACAAGAAGGCTAGGGTCAAAATCTTCAGAGAAGGTGATTTGGTTTTGAAATAGGATACAGACAGAGCAAAGCCAGGGATGCACTCAAAATTTGATGCATTATGGAGTGGTCCCTATGTGATTGTCAGTTGCAAGCAGGCTAATGATTTTTAATTAAGCAAGCCTAGTGGTGAAATTTTGCCTATCCTAGTCAATGGGATCTATCTCAAGCCAAGTTTTTGATAGGGGTTGAGGTTTCATGTACATAGGTAGCTTAGTTTTCTTCCTATTATTTTCTAGCTTTCCAAGAAGTGTATGAGCACATGTGTTTTGCTAAAGTTACAGAGTTGTAGAGATAGAGTTTTTAGGGTTCCATTCTTATAGAGGTAGGGTTAGGGTTTCAAAATATATTGATCCACATTTTTTTTTGAATCTATAGCCCAAAGGATGCACAAGGTCACTGGTCATATGCATAGCTAGCTTGCATCCCCTCTGAGTCGCCAAAAATGTTGCTTATTTTTTTCTCCTACCAAAATTTGAATTCAAATACTTAACCCCACCCACTTACCATTTTTAATATTATTTTAATGCTCAAAAAATACAAAAATAAAATGATCAAACCTTCTCCTTTCCTGCAACTTTCTGCGCCATCAGATCTTTGGTGATCTATGTTGGGTGCTTTCTAGCATTTTCAAAACAAAAAACCTTTACATAATGTGGGGAAGCCCCTTTGTGATGCGTGGTAGGTGGGTTCATCTTCTTTTGTGGGCAATTGAGGGAAGAGGTCTTAGTCCAGTTGGCATTTTGGTTGGCGCCTACTTTCTTGCATTTTGAGTTTTGTCAAACTTTCTAACAATGTGAGCAAGCACATTTTTGCCATGTGTCCTTGCAGGCCCAAAGGAATAAAGATAAAGTTGTAGTGATGTCACATCTTCTCAATTGTACTTTCCATTGTTAGATTCAAATAAATCAAGGGCTAGTGCTTCCTAGCATCATGAAAGTGCAAGGATGTTAAGCAATGCAGGCATGCGCCTCAATGCTACGTGTCTCTGTGGGACCTATTTCTTGTGTGGGCTGCAAGGTGATGCCAAGGTGGTGCCATGTCAGGCTGAGTTAGATGCTGAGTGTTTATGGGCCCAAGAATTTTGAGGGGTAGGCACAGTGTATAAGATCTTTCATGATTGTTGATCTTATGGAGATCAATGATCGATGCTTTCTCACATTATGAAGGTGTGAGGAAATTAAGTAATGCAGGGAAGCACTTGAAGGACACATGTCCCAATAGGCCTAGCTAAGGCATTAATAGTTATGGCTGATGGTTTGGAGACCACCACAATCAAGGTTTTAAAAAGATGGCATTGTTAGTTGAAAAGATGTGGTCAACCGCGTGGAGACTTTGCGGGGTGGAAAAATGAAATGAAATCATTGGTCCATGTGGCTCATCCTGGTGGAAGAAATCAGTTAACTATTTGACCTTGCTGATTCATGAGCTAGAAATGAAGGAAATCAAGTTTTCTTGCACAATCCAATCTTCACGATCAATTCCAACCAGTCTTGAGTGAATGTTGCACTCCACCACCTCTGATCCTACCCATCTACTTGGTTAGAATGGTTTAATGGTGTCATTTGCCATCTTCTTGGGGCCCTGTTTCAACAAGAGATCAGATTTCATGGTATCTAAGTCTATGCCAAGGTTAGATTTGCCCTAGATCTGCATGATTATTCTCTATAAGACTTAATGGTAGTGGTTGTGGAGTAACTTTAGTTAGAAAATATCTCAGTTATGCCTAAGCTATAAAGGCAATTTTTGTAGATTTTCTTAAGGTCGACTCTTCTCTAACTTCTCTGATATTGCTCTACAACTTCAGTGTAAATTCCCTTTTCCTCTGAACTATATGACATTCTATGTTATTTTCTTCACCCATTGATGTAAAGTGCAAGAACTATTTGCCTCTCATTGGTGTATTGTGGATATCAGCATTCTTGCATGACTGTATCTCTTTTGGCCTATGAGTGGTGTATAAGTGAATAATCTCTTTCTTTGTGTCATTCATTTGAGTTTTTTAATCTACATATGATTGCTAGATTAAAGCAAGTCTGGATGTGTATATTTTTTGATGTTATTATGGTTCAATAGTGCATGTATGGGCAGAGATTGGTTTGAACACTCTATTTTGGTGCATCACTCCCTTAGGTTAAAATAGGTAGATTTGCTTCTATGCATTTTTTCTCCCTTTTTCTCTCCAAGAGTAGTTAGGTGCACCCTGATAGTAAAGGAAGCCAACTTTCTCTAGAGACTCAACCTCAGAGTTCAAGTCCCACAACTTGGAGGTTGTTTCCATGTTTCACAAGGTTGTCCTTAGATAAAAAAATTTGGACATCTGTGTAAATTTTTGTGACAATAGTTATTAATTTTAGTTCATAGAAAAGACATGTATGATCAAAGATAAAAAATGAAAATTAATTGGAACATAAACTAGATCTAGTGGTAATGTATTTCAGTTGAATCCTACTAAAATGGCATGTTTGGTTGCAAAGGAGATGACAGGTGGTTATGGCATAAGAGATTATATCATATAAACTTTGATAGTATTGTGAGGACTAGTAAAATGTTTGCTATTAGAGATTTGTCAATGATTGTAAAGCCTACTAACACAATTTGCAAGGAGTGTGTTTTGGAAAAACATAGCAGAACCTCTTTTCCCAGCAAGAAGTTTACGACTACAGTGAAGTTGGAAATTCTACACACAAATATCAATGGTTCTACAAAGACAAGAGGATTCTATGGTGAAAGATATTTTATGATTCTAGTTGATGATTTTTCTAGAATAATGTGGGTTGCATTTCTTAAAGAGAAATTTGAGGCATTTGACAAGTTTAAGATATTCAAGAATAGAGTGGAGAATGAATCTTGTGTAAAGATTAAATGTTTAAGATTAGACAGAGGAGTAGAATTTACTTAGAATGAGTTTAACATGTTTTGTGAAGAAAATTGAATTAAGAGATAGCTATCAGCTCCAAGAACCCTTGAACAAAATGGCATTGCAGAGAGAAGTAACAAGTCTATTACTGAAATAGCTAGAGCTATGTTAGTAGAGAACAATGTATCTAAGGCATATTGGAGAGAAGTAGTGAATATAATAGTCTACACTATGAATAGAGTTCAAGTCAAGAAAAATACAAAGAAGACAACCTATGAAGTATAGTTTGGTCACTCACCTACGGTTAAGTATTTCAAAATATTTGGAAGCAAGTATTACATAAAGAGAGATGATGACATTGGTAAGTTTGATGCTAGAAGTGATGAAGGTATGTTTCTTGGTTATTCATTGAAAAGAAAGGCTTATAGATGTTATAATCAAAGAACTAAGACTATTATGGAAAGTGCTAATGTGAGAATTGATGAGAAGTTTAGAGTACAAGACAGAATAGTTGACTACTATTCAGATGATGATGTTGTTACTAAGCCAAGGAATGATAAGGTATTTTTTGAGACTAACAATGATTTGCAAAATGAAGGAGAGAAAAGGAAGGAATTGAGCTTAGAACATTTAGTAGAGCCAATAGTTGAGATAACAACTCCTACTCTAGGAAAGAACATGATAAAGAATCACCCATCTGAATAGATCATCAAAAGCAAAGACAAAGGTGTGATGACAAGAAGCAGAGTTAATGAAGAACTATGCTTGATATCTCAAGTTAAGCTAAAGAGTGCAGATGAAGCATGTAAAGATGATTACTAGAAACAAGCTATGTAAGAGGAATTGGATTAGATAGAAAAGAATGAGACATGGGAATTGGTCCCCAGACCAAAAGATAATAATGTGATAGGAACCAAATGGGTATTCAGGAACAAGATGAATGAGTAAGGAGAAGTTGTAAGAAAAAAAGAAAGATTGGTATGTAAAGGTTACTCATAGCAAGAAGGAATAGATTATGAGTAAACTTATGCTCTAGTGGCTAGAATAGAAGCTATAAGATTATTCTTAGCCTATGCAGCATAAAAGAGTTTCAAAGTGCATCAGATGGACATCAACTTAGTATTTCTAAATGGAGAACTTGAAGAAGAGGTATACATTGAGCAACCTAAAGGATGTCCTTTGATAGATTACAAGGACATAGTATGAAAACTAAGGAAAGCATTGTATGGATTGAAGCAAGCACCTAGAACCTGGTATATGAGGTTGGACAAGCATCTAACAAATCTCAATTATAGAAAATGTATCATAGGTAGTAATCTATATTGGAAATAAACTAATGATGGTTTGATAATTTTGGTAATATTTTTTGATGATATCATATTTGGAGGAAATGATGAAGAAAGTAAGAAGTTTGTAGAAGAAATGAAGAAAGAATTTGAAATGAGTATGATAGGAGAGATGAAATATTTTCTAGGATTGCAGATAGTACAAATTAAAGAAGGAATCTTTATTTCTCAAACTAAGTACTTAAAGGATTTACTAAAAAGGTTTGGTTTGGAAACATGTAAACCTATTAAAACACCTATGGTAACTAGACACAAGTTATCTACTAAGGATGAGACACCTATTGTTGAATAGAAGAAGTAAAAATCTATGATTGGAGGATTGCAATACCTGACTCACACAAGACTAGATATAGAAAATATAGTTGGAATTGTTGCAAGATTCTAGGTTGATCCTAGAGAAGCACATTATGCAACAATAAAAAGGATATTCAAATATCTAAAAGGAACTTTAGAATTTTGATTATGGTATGGCAGATCTAATAATTTTACTCTAAGTGCTTATACTGATGTAGATTGGGTAGACAGTATGGATGACAGAAAGAGCACCATTAGAGGATCTTTCTTTCTTGGAGGAAGATTGGTTTCTTGGTTGAGAAAGAAGCATGATTGTACATCTCAAAGTATAGCAGAAGTAGAGTATATTGCAGCAGAAAATAATTGCAATCAATTTATCTAGATGAAGCAGATGCTGAAGGATATAAGGATAGAGATCAGTGAACCTATTGTTATTCATTGTGACAAAACAAGCACAGTAAATATGTCCAAGAATTTAGAGTTGCATTTGAGGACCAAGCACATTTCTATAAAGTATCATATGTTGAGAGAAAAAGTTGCAAAAAAGGAAATTAGATTGGAGCATGTGAGCACAAAAGAGCAGATTGTAGATATATTCACTAAGCCTCTTCCTAAAGAGACTTTTGAGAATTTGTGAGGTATGCTCAGGGTTATTCTCCTTCCTACATCAGAGTAAGAAGATGCAAGAGTGCATTAGTCCAAGGTAATAGAGCACCATTATTTGTCTGGACTGGATGTTGATGCTTCCTATATGGGGGAGTATATGTGATGGAAAGAGTCAGTTAGGACTCTTGATGATATTGTTTTGAATAGTTTCTTTTGACACTCGAGCTAAATAAGTATCAATTGTTGTAGAGTTTGATGCAGAGATGTTAGTTGTAGAAACATTTGACATTGATGTCAATGGGGGAGAGATTGGCATGAAAAACATTATACTATGGGCGAGAAGTATTGTAGGAGAAACATTATGTTGAGAAGATGTTCAACATAAGTATGAGAGATATTTTAGCATGAATTTGAAATAACAATTCGGTACAAAGCCCATTGAGGTATATCAAGGGGGGAGTATAATTGATGAAGAGGATTTGAAGACTATTTGTCCTTTGTTGGTGTTCTTAGAACTAGATGGTTTTCATCTATGTTGCCATCAATGCCAAAGGGGGAGATTGTTGGAAAATTTGCAAGATTATTGGTTTGATGATGATATGTTACATTCATGACTGAGTTTTTCATTGATGTCAACATAGCATGTCTGATGTATTCTATGGTATATGACAAAAGAACAACAGAAAGATTAAGTTGGTATAGATGGCTAGTTCAGCATGATAACCACCTAAGGTTACGAGAGATACTTTGGAGTATCTAGTATATGTAGTTAATTTTAGAAGTAGAAAGAATAAGTTTAGAAGAAGTTATGCAAGTTTTTGTGATGTCTATTCTGAAATAGAGTTTACAGAGGCATGTTCTGGTAAACTTGTTATATCTTCTAGTAGATTTGATATCTTAAGGATTAAGGTTGAGGAAATGGAGAAGATATGTTGGTGATGACATGGCTAAGCTCTCTCATCATTGTATTGTGTGTACAAAAATTTATTCAAGTTGCAAGGTAGAAGATTTATGTTATTGCTAAGTGTAACATGTTCTTAGTGAGGTCCTATAATAATCAATTAAGGACTAACAGCTAACTTAGGAATTATTTTATGGACTCAATATGAAGGAAGGACATTTTCCTTTATCATGGCATCGATGAATGTGAATTGTGAAAGTAGAGAAATCAATAGAGAAGTATGGAATGTGAAGTTAAGCAAAGTAGTGTGGAAGTGAAGGAAACTTTATTGTCAAGGTTTTGCTGAGTAATTTGAGGTTTGGTAATTGGATCTGAGGTTTGTGACCTCATCTATAAGGTTTGACAGTGATTGGTTTGATTGAAAGGATAGAGAAAAGTATAGAAGAAAGAAGAAGATACTAGTAAATTACTTGTTTGAGTAGTGAGCTCTTCTTGTAGTTGAAATTGCATGTTTGGGCAGTGGGCTCTTCTTGCATACATTACACCACAACTCCTAATAGGGTTGGAATCTCCTAACAAGGATTCAAAGTCTTCTAACATGGAATCATTGTGCTAAATGTTGTAACAAAATCGTAACAAGGTCTATCCTCTAACAAGGAATATTTATATTAGTACATCATCTTGTGGGCATCGTTCCACTAGGGTTTTCCCTCTAATCAAGGATTTTCCTAGTCAACATATCTAGTGTAATTGTCTATGCACATCTTTATATGGTTTCTATTCACTTTGGTTGAATGGCTAATCTTGTTTAAAGAAGATAATTGTTTTACTAGTTGGATAACTTATTCACCCCCCCACCCGCAAGTTATCTTGGTGGACTATTGATTCTACCAGTACCACGATTATATTCTTTAAAGTGTCAAAAAACTTATAATATTTATAATAAAATATTTCTAATTTAACCCTTGTATCTTTTATTTCAAAGGACCCCCCTTTGCATCATGAGTAAAGGACTAGGCATGCACAACTAAGATCGAGAACATAGCCAGAAAGAAGAACTTCTCAAGGGGAAATTGATGATGTTAACATGGATATTCCTCTTTGAGATTTTAAGGATTCAAAAAATTTAAAGAAAAAAATAAAAATTGTCATTTATGCAATTAATTGATAATGACTAATTTTTATGTCTCAATAAAATTAATTATGTGCGAAGGAATTTTCATGAATTATATAACGTGTTAATTAGAATATATGAATGATGTGTGTTAATTAATTTTAATGAATCTTATGTATTAACAAATGTTGTTATAATGTAAATTAATGAATGTTAAATTTAATTAATGGATGATATCATGAATAAGTGTTAGATGTTAACTGGGATTTAGCGTGATGTTAGGGGAGGGTCAAATGAGATTCCACCTTTATATGGTTGGCCCTATTTAGTAGAGAACATTAAACTATTCTCCAAATAAAGTAAATCACAATAAGGTTCTTCCTTATCTAAGGTCTCAAACATACCTAAACACTTAATACTAATTATTATAGGCACATAAAGATTACAAAGGAGATTAAGTGCACATATTTTTGTGTGATGTCATAGTAGATGAGCTCACTATTAAAATTCCTATAACTTCAATTGACTGATTAGAATGGTAATGTGATCATTAATGATTTTATTAAATATGCTAGAATCTTTTGGTTTCTGTTATTCATTCAATCAATATTTTTTTGAGTTTGGTTATCAAGTGCATCAAGTTTAACTTCCCTTTGATAGATTTTTCTATCTATAGTAGCACTAGAGAAATATCTTGGGCAGTGCAAAATATTAGGCATGTTTTAAATGTACACAATTATGCTTTAAAATTTTACCTAAGGGTCCATTGGGCCATTTATTTTTATTGTGGGCCAAAATTAATTCAAATGTGCCATTTTCAATGGTTTGGTATGGTCACAATTAGCTTTTTAATGGAAACATGATTCATTTTAAAAACTTTACAGTTGGATCCTAAAATGAAATTTTACTTTTTTGTAATTCTACTAGATTTTTTTGCACTTTGTAGTGATTATCTATGTATTAACATGATAGGGCTCATTAATGAAGGTTGGAGAATAATGAGTTGTCATAAGTAGGACTCATAGAAAACCTATATCAAGTAAAAACATGATCTCATCAAGGCCCTAGATCAAACTTGCACACATCAAAGAAATAATCCATCAAGAAAGGTAATTTCAAGTCTTGATAAAAATTTCAATTCAGATATTACAACTAAATCATCTTAAAGTATTAACAATTTTTTTTTTTTAAGGTGGCATTCAAGTAGTTGGTTGACCACTTGTTGGTGTTACCAAAACTAAACCATGGGATTTTTGACCATATGACAAGACACGTTGTCAATTAGTGAAAAAACACTTAGTCATTCAGGAAGGTCAGTTAATACTGCAACTAAGCTTTCCTTTAGTCAGCATGTTTCAATGTAGCCTAAGTAAACCAAGTATCCTAGTTCCTAATATTAACTAAGAACCATCATATGGAACAAGCATCACAGTCTAAACTAAGTTCGTAGTATAAATTGAGTAAGAAATGATCACCTAGTGTCCAACATGAACTGAGTATTTAGTACAAGCAAGGGATCACAATGTCCCTTGAGTGCTAGAGTATCACCCAAGTTCATTGTATTACCTAAGCATCAACATAACACCTAAGTACATAGTACCATCATTAGCTGAATTGTAGATGAAAATTTGATTATTGAAAAGGCACTTTTTCTATTTGTAGCCGACTTCAAATGAAAATATTATTTGATAGCTATATAAGAAAGGTAAATTATTTTGGCTATAATGCAAAAAAGAAGAAGAAGAAGCAAAACAAGAAAATATGGAATACAAGTAGAAGATTTATCAAATTGATTAATAGGATACCAAGTAGTATAAAAGGAAGAGCAGCGATGCATCTATCATAGTTTAGTGATTATAATCTACAAAGGATCTATATCAGAAAATCAATTTTCAAATAAGGATCATCCTACTGATTGTATCCTAATAGGTAAATCCTCTAACAAGGTGGACCTAGTAATCCATTTTTAAAATCTCTTAATAGAGTACATACTTCATTATATTGTAAAATCCTTTCACAAGGTGGACCTAATAGTCTTTCATACTCCTAATAGAGTAGATCACTAGAAGTGATCAATTGTAACCCCTAATAGACCATTTTCATTACTACAATAGTGAAGCATTGTAGGTGTCATCCCCTCCCCAATTTTGCCTTCTCTTTGGAGGGTTTCTAGGTTACCAAATATTGTGTCAAAGTGTTATGGTGTTTGATTTCTTTATGTTTCATGCATGCAAGTAGATTAGAAAATCTAATAAAGAATGGCAAAATCAATCTAAGTGAAAAGTATTTAGTGATTCTTGATTCACCCTCCCCCTCTTAGTCACCTGTCTATTATTACATTTAAAATAATTGGTATCAGAGAAAGGTTCTCCTATCAAAGGCTTAGTAGCTTTAGAGAAAATATCTAAGGAAATAGAAGTGTATAAACTATAAAAATATATTGAGACTAACAAAATAGATTGTGGAATCTAAACAATTAGCACAATGGAACAAGACAAAGAGCATTTATTGGTTAGGACTACAAAACATGGGGAAGATATCATCTATGTGGAGAATATGGCCACATTGGAGAAAAATTATGTAAGAACTCACTTAAGAAAAAGACATACTAATGTGAGATGTTATGTATAAAAAGATTGATCACTTGGCAAGAAACTATATGAATCAAGCTACAAAAAAATCTTGTGAAGAAAACAAAGGGAAAACAAATGTTGAAGAGATCAAAACTCAAATGAATCAAAAATTGGTAAGGAAATTAGATGAAAACACAAGGAAAGACAATGAAGCTATTATTATACAAACAAATGAGTTAGCTGAAGCATCCACCTTCAACTGAGCATACAAGGAGATGAATAGAACTGTGAATCCAAAGAAGGTCCCGCATCAACTCCAGATAAAAAATAAAGAATATTTAAAATCTACATACTAATATGCAAAAGGATAAGTAGAGGAAACTATGTTTTAACTGAGTTGAATCTCGATTATAACTGAGCTATCAAGCATTACCAAGTCAGGCTGAGTTGGGAACTCAGCTTCACAATGGACAATTCATGTCGAGTTCAAGTTCAAAGACCTTGCAAAGTAATCTCACCTACCATGTATGAAGCATTTAATAGGCCCTAAAAGTTGAAATTTGTATAAAAAGTGAAACCAAAGCTTTATTCTCACACCACAAATTCATAGATTAGTTTGAGCAAAGCAATTTTTGAGCAATCAAGAGTAGGTTGTTGAGACAATTTGTAGTAGTATAGTTTGGGAAAGTTATCTATTAGCAAAATTACTCTTTCACCAAGAAAAATGGCATCCAAATCTAACAAGAAGACAAATAAGGGTTTTGAGATGTTAGTGAAGAATGCAATTTGTGAGGCACCAAAGTTCAACCTTTATCCTACAATTTACAAGCAAAAAGACCCCATGGGAGCTCACTCAGTCATTCCTCCAAAGGTACTATTAATTCATGATATTAGGTCATTTTACCACTGCATGATTTAGGAATTGGGTTCTTTCAAGTTAAATGAAGTAATTAGTGCAATGTGTGAGGATAGAGTGTTAAAACCCGAGCTTATACATTTTGGAAGTTAAGGGTTTGAATCATGCACTGCATATGCCAAGGAACTTCCAAATTAAGTGGATTAGATATGTTTTGAGTAGGGTTCATGATATGTCTTTTTGGCTTGTGCTACTAGTAAATATCATGAAGAAGATGATTCATTGAGTCACAAGCTACCCCTATGTTGGACATACCAAGAACCACCAAAAACTTGGTTTGAGATGAGATTGCAAAGAAACCCTAGCTGATTGGGATGGTAGAGGAATGAAGTTGAATAATGTTATAGACATGGAAATTAAATTTTGGATCCATGTAATTTTACACAAAATCTACAATACTAGTGTACCCTGTGAGGTGGTTGACTTGACATTCAAGATTGTGAAGAATAATCTATTCTTTCACTTAGTCGAGTTACAACTGAGTCAATTAAGAAAGAACATGGAGAGCATCTAGGTAAGAAAGAATAATGTGTGTAATTTTGGCTCTTTACTGGTATGTTTATTTTTCTATGTGAAAAAGTTATTTCCTTCTAAGGGCAATGTGGTTTGGAGAAAGGATAGACCTATCATATATTAGATCAATAATTTTATCAATGAGTTATGAGAAAATTTTGATGGAATTACAGATACATATTTTGAGAACTTTAAGGAAAAGATCTAGAAAATATTGAGGATCCCTTAACAATTGGTTTATGAATATTAACAAGATATTTATTTACTTCCTAGTTGACTATGATAAAGCTCATATTTAAGTAGTCATACCTAGGATAGCATGGGTTAAACCATTGGGGTATGAATTAAATATTGATGACACCAAGAAAATTATTAAGGCTCTACTAAATGAGCTAGTTGATCCTAAGGCTACTTAATTTGGTACCTATGAGGAGGCCAAAATAAGAATATCTCTAGAAATAGAGATTCTTCAAATACCAAAGAGAGGGAAGAAGAGAATGGAAAATATTTAGAAGAAATTTGACAAGAAGGATGATCCTCTTATGCTTACAAAAGGACAAGGAGAAGATGAAGAGAGAAAGTCCAGTGAAGAGAAGAAGAACATCTAAAGAAGAAAGGGAAATTAATGATCAAGGAAGCATGAAATGAAGCTACACCTAAGAAGGTAGCTACTTCTCTATTCACCACTACCAAGGCTACAAGGCTAAGGAGAAATATAAAGCTTTAGGATGATGATGATAATGAAGAAGAAGGTTAGAACATCAAATTGAAGAATTCCCCACCATCCTTTGAGCAACAATTGAAAATAATAAGGGAAGGAAGTGGCATGGTTGTATTCAAATACTTGAAATATGAATCTAGGAGAAAGGAGTAATAGAAGAAACTAGAATATGCTTTGGTTGAGAAGATGGCCACATGGAAATATGATCTAAATAAATTAAAAAGCCAAGCTCTAGATGCCTTACTTAAGGCAGTGACTCAAAGATGGTAAAATTCTACAAAAATAGAAAGAGACATCAAAGAACAAACATTGAAAAGTTTCCAAGCATGAAAACATGCAGACTCCTAGATTTAAATTCTTCCAAATTTTGTCAAATAAAATAGAAGTTGTTCGATCCACAATTTTTTTTGGAAAACTATTTTTGAGGAGGAGAATAAGAAGATAAAGGTGCAACTCTAGAATCAGATTTAGAGATTCAGGAAGCTTAGGTAATACCTTCCCTACCTACTTCTCTGAGCCAAGTCATTGTCCTAACAAGTGTAGAGAAAGTAGAGATTAAAGAGAAGGAGAAAGAAAGTTCTACATCCACCCAACTAGCAACTAAGAAGTAGAATTTGACTACCTTTGGGACAAGTGTAACTAAGAAGAAATCAAATAGGGATGAGAACATGGTTGATAAAGCAAACAAAGAAGAAAACAAGAGTCAACCAAGTGGTGAAGAGAAGAAACCTGAAGGAAAAGGAAACGAAATTATAATTTCTTCTAGTGCCAAGGGAAAAGAAAAGGAAAATATTATAGAAGAGATTGACCTTGATAAAGAGATTTTATTTCCAAATTGGAATCAATATAATATCTCTACTAAAAAATGGAGATTTTGAGTAAGCTATAGAAGAAAAGAGCCCAACAATAGAAACTCAAGGCAAAAAGGGATAGAGGAAAGGTTCTTGAAGACATCAAGGACATATTTTTGGATGTGATTTTAGTTGAGGTAAATAATAAAGTCCTTATCATTGAAAATTTGTTTGAAATTGTACACGAATTCATTAAAGATTTAGATGGAAAGGAAATTTTTTTGCAAAGGCTAGAAAGAAAGTTTGAGAATAATTTTTTGGAAAATGTAGCCAATAATATTGTCATTGATCAAGTGGAATTGTCCACTCTTATTGCTACATTAGAAGGTGTTGTAAATAATTTTGTATCTTTATTTACAAAATTGTGTGATACATCTAATTTCACCACTAAAATAAAGGATTAACTAGCCAAGATTGATGAAGACTTGAACCATAGTGTTAGTCGGTTGGCACTTGACCCAAGTACTAGCTCCAATAATTTTGACAAATTTATAGGCTGAAATACTAAGAGAAGAAGCTAGGATTAGGGAATCATTAACAAAAATTTAGAGTATGATGCTTCCCCACATGGATATAATGCAGAGCACATGCAAAGACATTGGTACATGATACAAGTTTCTCACTTATAGATCTCATGATGGAGTTATTAATAGAAGTTTAGATTAAACTATACATTTTGAAGGTATTACTAGAGTGATATAGTTTTTATTATTATAAATTATATTATATTGATTTAATTATTAAATCACTTATTATCTCTAGTTTACTTAAGTTAGACTTTGGGCATATAATAGTTAATTCTTTTATTAAAATTATTATCACGCAACCTAGGTTTTACTTGTTAGGGTTCTAATCTCCTTTTATAAGGATTGATCTCTTTGTAATTTACATTCATTCACTTTTGAAAATAACAATTTCTCTTTTTTCACATCAAGAATGTATCATTTATAGATTTGGCAATTCAAGCCTCCATAGCTTTTGCTTCTCTATTTCTATTGCAAGTGTCTACATGCATTTGGTTCTTGGGAATTGTGGGGTTGATCTTTCATCAACTTCAACATGGTATTAGAGCTCCAAATCTTCATGTTCTTATTCTATTTATCAAAGGTTTGGCTCAGCTTTCAGATTTGTGTTTTTCCTATCAAAGAGTTTCAGTTTTTAGATTTTTTTTTTGTATTGGATCTGGGGTGTCACCTTTTTTTGGTGTACTTTGAGCCTAAGTAGACCTCACCATTTAGTTCAGAGTGCCAAAAAACTCTTATTTTCATATAAAATTTGTCCTATTTGCACATAATTAGAATTTGATGCAAAAACAATATTGTTCCCAGATTGGGCACATTTCCCAATGTGGTAATTTTGTGTTTTCAAGAACTTTTGGCATGCAAATCAATATTTTTAGCACACAAATTGAGGCACTTTTGTGTGAAATCAATATAGTTTAGCATAGAAACTAAGGTATTTTGGTATGGAAACCAAGACATGTTGGCATAGAAACCAAGGTGATTCACCTCTGCTTGCCCTTCTGGCTCTTTTTTGAGGTACTTATGGTTTTTTTCTCATAACTTGCTCATTCAGACTCGATTTTTTGCAAACGAGATATTGACTAAAAGATGATTCTAAGCCCATTTTGATGTTGTTTAGTTTCCATTTTATACATTCAAATTTAGAGACTCTATTTTTCACTCTAGGAGACATATCTTAAGACATTGTATTTTCCAAATTCCACTCTAGGCACATACCATTCAGTTTTTTTCTTTTTTGCATTCTGGTGGATATCTTGGTTGTTTCAATTTTGAGGATTGATTTTGTTTTTTCAGGTGATTTTTCATGGGTTTTACTATCTCTTGTGTCAGTCTAATGTCTCTCTTGATCTTTTTTGACATTCTTTTGTAGTATTTTTTGCTAATGCACTAAGATAAAGTGTCACTCTATTGCATTTAAGGATCTTGCAGATGTTTGTGTTTTGTTGTACTTGCAGTACATTATAAAGTGTCTTGGGGGGTTTCATGTTGTCCATATTCATCATCTTCCTTTATTAAATGAGTGTTCCTTCCATGACATTAGAATCATGATTTGTCAATACCACATGCCATTTTAGGTGTTTGTACTTCTTTTGCACTCTCAATGTTCATGGTTCTTCTTTTTGTAGGAGATATTGCATTTAATTTTAGTGTTCATGTCTTACCTCTTAGCATTATAGGGGTTATGTTGGTTCTATTACTTTTTTGGTTCGATGGAGTGAGCTATGTATTTAGTATTTGTTCCTATGTACTAGGGGTGATTGCAGTAGTTGGATACCTATACATTTTGGTAAGATGAATCATTTACCACATAACCATTTTTTCATTCTTATTTTTGGAGGCTATGAATATATCTTCCATATTTGATTGATTATCTCTTCAGATTTAGCCTTCTCTACCTAGTCATGTTCTATATAGTGGACATTCTTTAGATCAACAATTTGGAAGTGTTTGTAGCTTCATGATTCAATGGTGTTCTTCATGATCATCTTTTATTCTTATATTCTAAGACATTCCCTAGCTTGGAGGCTTCTTATTCCTTCACTATTTTTTTTAGCATTATTTCTATCTCTTTTTGGAGTAAGATTTTTCCCATGTAGTTTTCTCTATTTCTCCTCTTTACAAAGATTTGGTTGTGCTTGGATACCTCATCAGATCTTATTGTTAGGACCCAAATTTAGTTTTAGTATTATTTTTTAAGTTTTTGGCTACTCCTTAAGTTTATCTTAAGGGAGGGTGTTAGAGTAATAAGATATTTTCTTATTCATTAAATCATATTGATTTAATTATTAAGTCACTTATTATCTCTAGTTTACTTAAGCTAAACTTTGGGCATATAATAATTAATTCTTTTATTTATTATTGTCATGCTTTCTAAGTTTTACCTATTAGGGTTTTGATCTCCTTTTATAAGAGTTGACCTCTTTATAATTTAGATTCATTCACTTTTGATAATAGCAATTTCTTTTTTTCTCATCAAGAATGTATTTTCTATGGATCTAACAATTCGAACCTCCATAGCTTTTTCTTTTTTCTATTTGTGATAGGTGTTTGCATGCAAGTGATTCTTGGGAGTTGTGGGGTTGATCTTTCATCAACTTCAATCAATATTACAAGAAATTTTGGATAAAACTGTCTCTAATTTTGAAGGTGTGTCATGATTTCCTCAATAATTTTTGTATAACCTTGTAAAGCTATGTTTTTGGAATTTGTAAAAAAAACAAGGGGGGAAATATAGAGGGAAATATTTGTGTATATGTATATAGTGATGCAGAGCCTCACCTTGGAAAACTTAGGAGGAAAACAGTCACTCAACTGAGTTGCTTCAAGGGGCACATGCACCTTCCAGGATCAAACTAAAATCAAATTCTGTAATTTACTAACTGATTCTCTTTATACATATTTAAATGAGAACGTGCAACATGAACTTGAGGAATGATTAAAAACTCTTGCAAACTGTTAACAAACTGATTTTTTCAATACCCAATGAAAACTAACATGCAATAGGAACTTTCTTAACCTACTGTCACCCCATTTCGATTTTTTGCATCAAATTAACTTAGGCCGACCTGACTTTTCCAAAATGTAAATAGAAAAAATGTGCATGGATTTAAAAACTTCGAAAAGAAAACTGAATATCCAAAAATATACAAATTATTTTCTTAAATCAATGGTAACTACGTTTAACTTCTCTCTGCATCTCTATGCATGAAATTCAAATCTGAAAACCAGGTCAGCCAGTAAAGATAACCTCTTTAATATGACTCAAAATTGCAATCTCATTCTTCAATTTTATATTTTTCTGCCTCACATGCAACCATAAGACTTAATATATCAGTGAATAGATGAACACATTCACTCAATTTAAAATTTAGATTCTGTGTGGCTATGATCAGAAATAAAAGACCCAAAAAACAAAATAAAAATAGAAATAATATAATACATAACTCTTCTATGATCTTAGGAATCAATCATAGAGAGTTTAGACAACTCCCACCAAAAGATGTGACTCTCAAAACTACTAAAGTTTACACTCACAGTTTAGGAAAATTGTGTAGCATCCTTCAACAATTTTCAAAACAACAAATTAATTTTATTTTTTTTTATTTCAAAAATCCATTGACTTGTTGCTGTTCTAAAAAAAAACCAATTAATTTGAAAAAGTCACACTAAAAACACAGATTCACCAAAAATAAAAAATAAAAATAAAAACTCAAACTTTCTATTTCTCTTCCACTCAATCTGATCTCTTTTACATTCAAAAATTTGCCTTTTAAAAAACTTTCCCATCTCTTCTCTTGGGAATCTGAAACGTCCACAGTAAAACAAGAAAATGAAACCTATTTTGGAATCATGAAAAATCAGATTTCAGAATCTACCACTAACTCTTCTAGCTGTTGGAAGTTTCCCAAAGTTATCAATTTCTAGTTGGATTAATTATTTAAAACACACACACAAAACTCTTAAAGAAAACTGACTCAAACATAAAACTGAAATTACTTTGTCCTAAGTGGCTATAATTGGAGAGCTTATATGATTGCTATTCCATTTATGCCACCACATCATAGGACATTATTACAAACATCAAAATTTAAACACACTTTAAAACATAACATTAAATTTTTGCACAACTTCCTGTCGCATTTTTAATCTTGTTAGTTCCTGTAGCAGAAACTGTCAAGTCTACCACTACAGCATATAGCAAGAGGAATTATATAAAGTAGATGTACACATGAGGGTAAAGCACAAACCTAGGTTACCATTTTATAAAGGAAAAGGCTAATAAAAGTGTAATTGTTCACATTCAATGACATCAAATTGGTATTATTATTTAGAATTTTAAAATGAAGCAAACTAATGAAATGTATATAAATGGATGAATTTTAGGATTATAATTTTTAATAATTATTTGGAATAAACAATTATATATTTTCCTATTTTTGAAAGATAAATTTTAGTTGCTAAAAAATGTTGGAAATGAGGGGTCTAGTTCCCATCACAAAACTATATGGAAATAAATTTATTTCCCTTAGATCTTAGATTATGTTATCGATAATATATGAAGCTAGAAAAATCAAAAATAAAAATGGGCTTTAGACCTATATTTTCTCTTTTATAATGATTCATGGAGTAGCGAATAGTGAGAGGAGCGAAGCCAGGATCAATACTAGGTATGAGTTTTTCTATGAGAGGAGCAAAGATAAGATCAATACCAGGTATGAGCTTCTCTGATCAATAGCTAGATCATCAAGATAAGTGTAAGTTGTTAGGTTTTTGTTAGGATCCCAATTTGGATAGGGACCATTTCCATTGACATAACAAGGGCAAGTAGTAAGAAAGTGACTTTCTTGACATTTCTTGTATTTTCTCCAGCACACCAATAGTGCGGCTAGCTCGGGACCATGATCTAACCCATATTTTTTCCTTAACACCAATGGTTTAGCCAGTCAAATATATCTAAGATTTTCCTTTCCAAAAATGCCCATTTTGAAATATCAATTTTGGAGGGTCAAAGAATGGCACTAACAAATCAATTTTTAAAGGTAAGGCAATTGTTCAACTAGCAAAACCTTTCTTCCTCAATCCACATTTTCATGATAGAAGGTTGGATTCAAAATATAAATCTTGAGATAGTAAACATTTTGCAACACCAAATTCTTGGAAGGAACCATGAACATATGAAAAGGGTGAGTCTTCTTCCCAAGTTGCTAATTTGCATCAATCTCAGAATAAAAAAAATTCTTGGCTTGAACATGCAGTTCAAAATATGTCTGCACGAGAAACTCTGCCTTCTCAAAAATTAGCTTGTGATTCATTGGAGCCAATTGATAGGGGGTTTAAATCTAAAAGAAATAATCAAACTAGGGCAAAGAGAAAAATTAGTCATAAGCCTATTCATAAATAGCCCATTTTTGATATTTGTGAGGGGGCTCCTTTTGCTTCACCGATATTTATTCAAAACAAGATGGTTAATAGTGGGCCTGAGGATCTACCAAATGCTTTCATATGAGTCCCCTTCATTCCAAAATAAGTTTGGTGGAAGAAAGATAAGAGCAGTGCTACCTGGTCGCCACAAAATCTTAAGCATGATCCAAATCAATTGCATGTCAGTTTCCCTTATCACATGTTGCAGTATTTGATTGATATTCTTCATTAATCATCTCTCATTGGTAAGTTCTCTTCTTCTTCCTTATTGTTTTTGGACATTAAGAAATGGGCAATTACTTCTTGGTCTAGACTTAAGGATATTTTCTACACTGATTTGGAATCTAAGTTTTTTATTGCCCTATTTGCGACTAAGGAAGAGAGAGATGTTCATAAATAGAAATGTTGGTTTTGCCAAGGAGTTGGTTTATTCACTATGTTGTGGGTTCTAAATTTTAATCCATGTGATACATCTATCTAGTTCTTCCCACATTGGATCTCTTTCCCTCATTTGCCACTTGAATAACATGATCTAGAGATAATAGAAATTATAGCTAATAAATTGGGCATCTTCCTAAAACATGACATCATTCCCTTTTAATGCCTATAATTGGAAGTTAGAGTTTTTTTGCTAATTGATATGTGCAATTATTTTCTCACTTCTATATATCTCAGGTCTCAATGTGGTAATTGGTTTCAATCAGTTAAGCTTCAGGATGCAAGTGTAATTAATAAGTTTCAAGATAATCTAGGTCATTTCAACACCACATGCCAAATAGGTGATATGGATGATATAGCAATATGTTTAGATCATTTTTCTGATCCAAAGAATTATTCCTAGAGGAAAGTTTATAAACAAAATGTGCAATTTACCTTAGAATATCCAGTCAAGGATTTACAAGTAGGCAAGACATTTCTACATTTACTCAAAAGAATAATTTTTTGCATAGAGATCTAGATATGTAAAATCCCAAGATGATTAAGTTTGTGCATTTTCTTTGTTGGACTATGGAAGTTCTACAACATATTTTTAATTTCTCAAAATTACCTATGTTGGATGCACCGGTTCCTACCTTGGATTCTTTTCCAGATGTGATTCGAAGATTCATTGTCTCACCTAAACCTTATAAGTTTTTGGTTCCAAATTCATTACAATTTGTTATCTTTCAAAATAGGAGTTTTTCCTTATCTATATGGCCTTTTCGGCTTTTATCTTTTCATCCTTCTTTTGCAATATTGAGTCATATTGGAGATAAAATTATATCAAAAATTGCCACATCAATTATTTTTGGAATTGCAAGAGAAGAAGGTATACTAGATGAGGAATATATTTCCCCTACGATTGATAATCTTCTCAGAGAATTTTAGTTTTGGAATAGATTGGTTCTGGGCCATACTTCTGTTAATAAAAGAATTTTTCTTCAAGGGCCTCAAGTCAATAGTTTTGTTGAGGGTGAAGTCTTAACTTTGTAAGACTCTTTGGGATTGGAAACAAGTATCTATCAACAAGTTCAAAAATCTACTGATTTGATTCCTCAAGGCCCACATTTTTAGTAGGACCAAATAAAAATTTCACAAGATTATGTATCTTTTAGTGGATGTCAAGATACTTTTAAGATTTAGCCCTTATCAATCTTGCAAAGTATGTGAAAAGTAGTCTTCAATCCCAAGACTCCTAAGTCTAGAGGTAGGCCAAAGGGTTATAAGACCAAGACTAAAATTACAATGGGAATACAAACCACATTGGATAATAGTTTTATAGTTTATAAAAGATTGACAAGGAGAACAAGGTGTTCTCCTTGTCCACAATGAAAATTAACTCATGGAATCTCAGAGGTATCAATGCCTCTAACAAAAGGCATAGAATTAAACAAGTGGTTGATTCTATACAAGTTGACATTATTATGCTTCAAGAGACCAAATTATCTCAGGATAAGTTTGACAAACTATAGAAAAATGGAAAAAATCAAAGTCTTTTCATGTTCCTAGAATAGGAGGTTCTAGGGGGCTTGCAATTCTATCCTCTTACAATTATTCATCAAGGTAACAATTGGCAGATGCTGCATATTTCCATATTTGATATCTCTTTCATCCTGATTAATGTTTATGGGCCCTCTTCTTCATAGGAAAAAGTAGATTTATGGGAAAATATTACTCATTCCATCCAGGTTCAAGATCCTCAAAAAGTTAGTATTGGAGGTGACTTCAATGCTTTGTTATCTCAGGAAGAGAAAATTGGGGGTATCATTATGCCTCCTAAAACTCTACAAGATGTTAATTGTTTTGTTGATAACTGTAATTTCATGGATATTCATCCAAGAAATGGATCTTTTACATGGACAAACAAAAGATCCGGGTTTGCACATTTTGTTGCACATCTTGATAGGTTTCTTCTTTCACATGACTGAAAATTGAACTGCTCAGATATTTCTTCATATATTCTTTCACTCCCAAGTTTGGATCACTTTCCTATATCTTTAAATCTTATTCAATCAGACAAAAGCATAGATAGCCATTTTCATTCTTCCTTTAAGTTTGAAAGAATGTGGCTTTGACATCCATAATTTTTGAAAAATGTTTAGCATTGGTGGAATGAAGCCCCTCTTGTGGATGGATTTAGAATGCATCAATTTTCCATGAAATTGAAATATGTGAAGTCTCAAATCAGAATTTGGAATCAACGGGTGTTCAAAAATGTGTTTTCTCAAAAAGCATTAGTCAAATAGCAGCTAGAAGAAGTATATAATCATATCATTCAAAATGGTATGAATGAAGAAATATATGTATCTCAAAAGAATCTCCGACAAGAATGGGATGAATTGTTGCTAGAGAGGAAACTTATTGGAGACAAAAGTCCAAAGAATTATGGCTCCAAGATGGTAATAGAAACAAACTTTTTTTCATGTATTAGCTAAACAAAAGAGAGTTAAAAACTTGATTTTTCAAATCAAAGATGCTATTTCAAGAAATCCTATTACAAGTGAAAATCTCATTAGGCATGTAGGGGTTAAATATTTTAAGAATCTTCTTGCACCTAACATTTCACCTTCTCCTACTGCCTCACAAGTTAGTGAGATTCTTGATTCCATACCAAAAATGATCATAGCTCAAGATAATGACATGTTGATGGCACCTTTCACTATCTAAGAAATTCCTAAGGTGGTATTTTCCCTCCCTCCAGATAAGGCCCCTAGCTCGGATGGTTCTTTTGCCCTATTTTACCAAAGCTGTAGGGATATCATTGGATGCAATTTACTAGAAGCTATTGAAGAATCTAGGAAGAATAAGAGCATGCTTAAATATTTAAATACTACAAACATTTCAATTATTCCCAAGTCAAGGATCCTCAAACATTTGTGAATTTTAGGCCAATCTTAGTTTGTAATCTGTCTTGTAAGATTATATCTAAGGCTATATATCTACAATTGTAGCATCTTAGCCCTCACATCATTTCACCAAAACAAGGTGGATTTGTTCCAGTTAGAGAAACTATGGAAGGAGCTTTCATGGCACACGAGGTTCTACACTCAATAAATTTAAATCAGACATCAATTTTTTTAATAAAACTTGATATGATGAAAGCTTAGGATAGGGTTTGTTGGAATTTTTTGCTTTAAGTGCTTAACAAAATGGGCTTTTCTAAAAGCTAGTGCAAGTGGATTAAGGCTTGTATCTTAGGTGCTTGGTTCTCAGTGTTAATAAATGGTAAGGCAATGAGTTTTTTCTCATCTACACATGGGGTTAGGCACAGAGATCTATTATCTCCAATTCTATTCATCATTATGGCTGAAGCTTATAGCAGGACCATTACACATCATGAGATCAACAAGTGGCAAGGTGTTCATATTTTGGGTACAAATATTTCTACCTCACATTCATTATTTGCAGATGATGCACTATTACTTGGATTGTCAAATGTTCAGCAGGCTCGATAAATTAAACATGTTGTTAGCCTTTATTGAATGGCTTTAGGTCAAGCTATTAATGCACAGAAATCAAAGATCTATTTTTTCAATACAAAAAAAATGATAGCTGATAAAATCAATAAAATTTTGGGTTTTACAGCAGATTTCTTACCTTCCACATATTTGGGAATTCCTTTTTTTATGGACTCAAACAAATCTTCTTATTGGTCTTCAGTCATCCAACATATTCAAAGTAGAATTGTGGCTTGGAAAGTTAGATGGTTGTCTTTGGCTGGTAGAATCTTGTTGATTAAATCAGTCCTAGCAACAATTCCCAATTATTTTATTGTGGTTCTTAAAGCTCCCCCCAAAGTTTTACTTCAAATTGAAAAATGATTAAGGGATTCCTTTGGACAGGTAATATGAATGATTCTCAAAAAATTCCACTTGTTTCCTTACAAGATATGTCAAATATGGCAGAAGTAGGGGGGTAGGTGTGCATGATTTAAACAAAAGAAATGAAGCTTTTGGTGGGAAATTAATTTGGAAAATGTACAACAAGCCTCAATCCACTTGGTGCAAAATTATGCAACAAAAATATTTAGACAATAATGATCCATCCAAAATTTTATCTATTTTGGATTCACCAAAAGGCTTAGTTATTTGGGATTTCATGATAGCTTTACGAGATATTGTGGTTAAGTATGTTTCTTGGGAAGTTAAAAATGGTTGTATAGTTAATTTTTTGAGGGATTTTTGGAATGGTCAGATTCCTTTTTCAAATAGCTCGATCTCTCCCAATATTATTGAGGTATCAGAGTTTTATTGGGGTACTCAACTCAATCAATTTGTTGCAAATGTTTGTAATTTTTTAGGGACAGTGTCTTGGAAGAACCTGAATGTATTGCCCTTGTTATCTTAGGAGATTAATCAATTCAATGATATTTTGGCCTCTAGGCAAGTCTTTTTCTTTGGATCTAATGATAAGATTTTTTGGGCTCCAGCTAAGGATCGTCAATATTCAGTAAAAGAGGGCTATAAAATCTTGCAAAAAAATGTTTCACATAAGTTTTCTAGCAGAGCATTCTCATTTTACTGGAACAATATTGTGCTTCCAAAGGTAGGCTATTTTTCTTGGCTTTCACTAAAACAAAGGATGTTGACTAGTGATAGATTGAATAGATTACACATTGCCCCATCTTTCAACTGCATTTTTTGTAATGAGTGTGAAGAATCAGTGGATCATCCTTTTGTTTCATGCTCATTTTCCTATCAATGTTGGAGTTTTGTTCTAAATAAATTAAACTACAACTCCTCTTTAGAATAACCTTTGGGATCATTTTCAAACTTGGCCAGTTCTTTATCCTAACTCTCTATTTGCAAATCTTTGGATATGTATTCCAACATTGGTTGTTTGGGCTATTTGGTGGGAATGGAATAAATGCATTTTTAGAAAAGAGTGTCACACTTTACAAAAATTTTTGGAGGGAATTGAAAGAACAATCTCAAAGGTGACAAACACAAACTTGAGAAATTCAAAATTCAATCCTGTTGTTACTTCTTGGGACTCTTAAGTGCTTTAGAATTGGAAAAAATTATTCATTCCAAATGGTTGGAAAATTAATAATGCATCTTATTCTTCTTTATCCTATAAGAAAATAGTTTGGAGACCTCTAGATGAGGGTTACTGGAAACTAAATTCCGATGGTGCATCAAGAGGAAATCTTAGCAATTCTAGTTTGGGTGTGTGCATCAAAGATTCTAATGGAGATATTGTGGCAATTATAGCCTCCCCTTTGCCCATTGGTACAAACAATATGGTAGAGGCCCAAGTTCTTTTAGCTGGTCTCATGCTAGCCAAACAAAAAAAAATTCATTCTTTGCATATTGAAGGAGATTCTTCTATTATTACAGAAGCTTGTATACATAGGAGAATGTTCTCATGGAAATTAAAGTACATTCTTAATCAAATATGGAGACCATTAGATGAATGTCAAGATATTTTCATTTCACATATATTTAGAGAAGGGAACCAAGTTATTGATTTTTTATCAAATATGGGGTGTGATGGGTTATCAATTTCATCACTTCATCCTACATCTTTAGTAGAAAAATATGATGTCCTCAAAAGATTAATTCAAGTTGATAAGACTATTGGCTTGCATTTGCATTAGTGCTTTCATTTAGGTTGTACACTATGTAGTTATGTTATGTGATGCAAATCATCCCTATTTCATACAACAAATTCGAGTAATTATGGAAGAATTTGGATAGTACATAGTTCAGTAGTATTGAAGGATAGTTTGTGTGGAAATTCACATGGTATTTTATGAAAAAGATTTCTTAATCTGGTTTCTTTAGATAGAGTTTTGGTGGTTTGCATATTTTAATTCTCCCTTAAGCTTCATTTTGCAATAGTCTATTTCAATATTCTCTACTTCATAGCCTTTATAGTATGATGTTGAGGGGGATGGATATCGTTGCACCCTGTGAATTATGTCGTAAACAATATCAAGCTATCTTGTTGAAGAATTTTTGAATTTGGATCCCATCGAGCCCAGATGAAGGTGTTATACCAATCAAGATCAGTGATGCAGTACTGGACTAATGTTCATAGTTCATTCTCCAACTGTGAGGGGAGCCATTTGACATGTTATAGGTGAAGAAATTTTGATTCCTATAGTGCCTCAATTCTTTTATCTGTCACATCTTGTCTCCATCTTCTTGTCAAATGTAATGGACCTTATGCAATCCCCTTTGTTGCTTCAATCATTGGCTTAAAAGGTAATTCAAGGCATTTTCATTGCTAATAACAAATTGTCTATTGCTATGAAACAATATGATCTATGGAATGGTTTGGCATTGGTGCATGGTTTATTTTTCTATTCTTAGTTACTAGTTAAGCATGAATGTTATGTTTTGTTTGAAGCCATTAAGAAGTCAATAGAAAATCAAATCTCCATTCATATGAAAAATGCTTTCCAAGCTGCTTCCTAGGTTCTAGGTTTTCAATTTGAAGAGAGAATAAAGAAGGTGAGATATGCTCTCATATATTTGCAAAGGGTTTCAAATTTTTTTCGTCCTTAGGGTCCAAATTTGGGTAATGTTAATTTTCAACTTGATGAAAGAAATGCTTGGAATTCAGTGTTTGAACCAATTTTCACCTCAAATATGACTCCTCATGCTGATTTAGGTTGGTCTCCTAACCTATTTAAGGTGTCCTATTCGAGTTGGGGACCTGTTAGTGATTATAGTAGGGGCTGGAATGATTTAGTCATCAACTAAGGTGGTCGGCAAGGAGCTTCAGCATGTGTTAGTTGTGCTGCTTGGGAAGGGTTGCCTGATATTGATAGTAAGTTTCTTCATGGTTATGATGATATGGAAGAATGAACTTGGGGGTATGATTTTGAATTTTGATTTTTTTTGCTAGTTTAAAATGTTATCAACAACTTGACATGTGTTGATTATCAAGTTTTGATAGAAAATTTGGAAGTGTTATTAATCAATTTGATAACTGATGGAATATTTCTGGGTGGTAGTTGTTACACCCATTTGTAATTATGTTATTTTTTCAATATTATGTAAAAACTATGTATATATAAGGGATGATGTTGAGTTTTCTTCACTGATTCTTTCCCAGTTGACCTCTTGAATCAGATTAATAAAATATTACAGTGGCTTGCCACTTTTGCCTTAAAAAAAGATTCAAGCTTCAACTTATTCAAATTGATAGTTTTCATCTCCCACCACATTTTTCAAAATTAATCTATTCCAACTGAAAGAAAAATTATAGATTCTGCAAGAGGACTCTCTCCTCTAGAACATCATATAGTTTTTAATTTTTTTGATATTATTTAATATTTTTTTCTTTCTCAAGATTGACATTTTGTCGAGTGTTAAAATACATACTTGTAGAATGTTTTAATTATAATATACTATACCTAGTTTAAAAACTATGAACTCTATATGAGAATATTCTTGACTTTGAGTTCTACAAAATGATGTTTTTATATTATTAAAAAAATATTATAATAAATTGTAAGAGTTATTGAAATGTCAATTTTTGGAAATAATTGTATTTTTTTAGTAATTGGATACTAAGTAGTATAAAACATGCATTTAATAGACATTTCCAATTGGAAAAGTGTGAGACGATATATAACTTAGTAGAATAATTTTATCAAGATCATATGTTTCAAAAAAAACATTTTTTAGATAGAAATACTCAAATTCAATCATTCTGGATAAGTCAGCCTAAAAGGTGACACAACTTTGTACTTTTACTTATGAACAAAAACAATTTTGAAAAAAAAAAATTCAATTCAATTGTAACCAAGCCATAGATTTCTAGTTCAGACCAAGTTGCAGGTCCAAGCATATGAAAAGGCGGGGTTTGACTGAAAATCTTGATTAAGATTTTTTTGATTAATGGCATAATTGTACATGATTAGTGTTTTTGTCACTAATGACAAAGGGGGAGATTGTTGACCAGATATATTGTCAATTAGTGATAAAACACTTAGTCATTTAGGAAGGTAGGTTAATACTACAACGAATCTTTTCTTTAGTCAACATGTTTTAGTATAGCTTGAGTAAACCAAGTATCTTAGTTCATAGTATTAACTACCATCAAATGGAATAGGAATCACACTATAAACTAGGTAAGAAGTGTAAACCAAGTAAGAAGTGATCACCTAGTGTCTGGCATAAACCAAGCATTCAATACAAGAAAAGGATCACAGTGTCACCTAAGTACTAGAGTATCACCTGAGTTCATTGTACTACCCAAGCATCAACATCATCTAGCTTGAAGATGAAAATTTGATTATTGAAAAGGAACTTTTTCTATTTTTAGCTAACTTGGAATGAAAATATAAGAAAGATAATTATTTTTTCTATGATGTAGAAAAAGGATATAGAAGTGAAACAACCAAATATGGAATACAAGATGAAGATAGAGCTAATTGATTAATAGGATACCAAATAGTATAAAGGGTAGAGTGGAGACACATCTATCATAGTCGGGTGATTACAATCTATAAAGGATCTATATCAACAAATTAAGTTGAAAATAAGGATGAACCTACTGATTGCATCCTAACAGATGCATCAAGAAAATCCTCTAACAAGGTGGACCTAGTAGTCCTTTTGTAAAATATCTTAATAGATTACATACTTCATTGTATTGTAAAATCCTTTCACAAGGTGGACCTAATAGTCCTTCATACTCCTAATAGAGTAAATCACTAGAAGTGATCAATAGTAATCCCTAACAAGCCAACTTTATTACTGCAATAGTGAAGCAATGTGGGTGTCAACCCCACCCTATTTTTACCTTCTCCTTGGGGCATTCCTAGGTTAACAAATATTGTCTCAAAGTGTTATGGTTCTATTTTTTTTATTGCTTTATGTTTCATGCATGCAAGTAGATTAGACAATCTAATAAAGAAAGGCAAAAGCAATCTAAGTGAAAAGTATTAAGTGGTTCCTAATTCATGCCCCCAATCACCTATCTATTGTTACATTTTCAATAGGGATGAGAGACCATTATATTTTCTATGGGTAACCACGTTGTGGTGTTACCAAAATATCAATATCTCATTCATAATTGTCATGATGTCAAACAACACAGCATTAAGTGTGCCTAACAACATTTTATCTTCTCATTCAAGTTTATCACTATTTTTTTTGTAATAGTCGAGTATCTTATAATGGTTGGGAAAAAATGCTTGCATTCATTTAGGATTCAACAATGAATGTATATTTTGTCTCTTGTTGTGCCCTTGTGATTTATGTCTTTGCAGTGATCTTTTTCAATAGAGAAGGTAGAAAGTCAAAAGGAAAATGAAGGGTCTTGTATACACATTTTAGTATAAGTGGCTAACATTCAACTACTTTAGTGGCCAAAAAAAGAAACAAGGGGCTAGGTCATATAGTATTAGTGGTGGTTGTAGTAATAGCACTAACTATAATACCCCAAAATTGGCACATTGCCATGCTAAACTAATTCTGGTTTATTTGATCAATTCTAAGTCTTATTTTACTAGGCAATTTTGATTCTAATAATTGCTACTTGACCTAAGTGTCAAATGTAGAAAATCCCTAATCTATATTAATTATACTCTTTATTTAATTCCTAAGTATTTAGTCAAATTAGCTACACCTATTAATTAAGTTTAATTAAATTATAAGTCTTCATACTTTAATTAAATTAAAATTATCTTTGAGCTAATGTACAAGGGAATTACATGTATTTTATTTAATAAGATATATCCTCATTTTGATTTATTGAATTTTAATTATTCAATTAATTAAGATTATGAATTTATGAGGTCATATTCTATTTTATTAAATTAAATATACTCTCCAAATTCTCTCTTCAGTTCAAAAATGGAAACTTTGAGTGAACTGGAATTGGAAATGGAATTAATTCAGTTAACTCTTTCTCACACTCAGAAAAGAACCAGTTAACTCTCCATGAGACTCAAAATTGAATTAGTTAACTTTTTCTACACAAGGAAGTTTCCATGCCAATTGAATATCATTTCCAATCTCGACTGTCCATTCAAACTGATCTTCACCGTTGATCGATTCAGGAATTATATTTAAGAAGCCCTCATTCTTTATTATAGAAGTTGATAATTGATAGTATTGAACTTATGTTGAAATAATCATTTTCTCATACATTCATAGCTTGTCATTTTTCTTGCATTACAATATCATTCTAGCTTAAAAGTGCATCCATTTAGAATAATATGCTCTTTTTATTCTTATCTTAATATATGCATTACATATAGATTAATTTGCATATCTCATTTAGATTAATCTTACATTCCCATATAGTTTTAATCCTTCATTCTAGATGTTTGGTTGCTAGCTTCTTGTTTTGAGACCAATAGCATAATCAATCTAGTTAAAAGGCATCAAATCGAACTGGTGGACATCTTAGATGAATAATCCCATTTTTTCTTCTAGGATGATCTCTCAGATAATGATCACATTGAGGTGTGTGTGAATATTGAGGCCCACATTTCCCACATACATTTATGGTGCCCATTGTGGGGTTGAGAAATCAATTTTTTGACCTCATTTGTTTCTTTTTTCTACATATTTTAATGTTTTGTCACTGTCGTCTGTATAGTACACCACTTTCTTCTGTAAAAGATCTCATTCTCCCATGAAGAAACTAAGATTTTTCTCCCTTTACTAAACTTCCTCATGCAAAAAAGTGTATAATTGCATAGTTTCTCATGCAGTACACACCATTTTCTCCCATGGGCCTATGTAGGATTTTGCACAAAATTTTGCATCAAGAAATGGAAAGTGTAGTTTTCAGATTCAGTTTTTAACATCCTATTTTAACTAATGGTTATTTCTAAAGCATTTTTCACTTTCAATTTCTAATTTTCAATAGCTTAATAGTGGTTTGCAAGATGCTTGTTGAAGATGCTTTATTTCCAAACCCTTAAAATAGTACTAACAAATTGATTACAGGATGTTTGTCAAAGATATGCATGTTGAAGAATCAATTCAAAGCTAGTTAAAAATTGTGTTTTCTTTTACCTCTTTCTTACACATAGTTTAATAGGGCTTGTAAACTTCCTAGGGCTCTAGAAAAAGGAATAGGGGAATATGCTCTTTGCTACTTGGAATTGATGCCCAAGAGTAAACCAGAAACCTAGACACCTTTGGAAGATAGTACTCGAGGGAGGCAAGAAAGTTAGTGGTTCTCCTATATGAGTATTTTTATTGAAGGGATGATGACTTCCTTTTAGCACATCAAAATCTTGAAAAAAGCCAAGTTGGGATTGATAAGCTAAGTCAATGATGAACATGTTTTGCATGTTTGGGTAAGATGACAAGGTAGAGGAGTATGCTCTTTCCCCTTGTGGGAAATTAAAAACTTGGACCCTTAGATCTAAACCACCAATCTGAATCAACTTTTAGAGGGCCTGCCAAAGTGATCCAACCTCTAGGAATGACCCAAGTGAGCACACTTCTTTCACTGGAGATTCCAACTTACTATAATAAAGAATCTTTATTGAGAAAAAGACTCCAAAGCCATGTTAATTTCCTCTTCTTCATTCTAATATCACATATCAAGAAGAGGCTCTATCTATTACACTGGTCAGCATCAACCTCAATCTTGCTAGTCAAGTGTGTGCACTTTCAAATCTTGGTGTGGGCTACTAGCCTCAAATTTGTTCATGAAGCCATCAAGGGTTAAAATGAATAGAAGCCAAGTAAAAACCTCTTAGTTAGTTGCTACCCAGTTCATCTTTGAAAGGGATAATAATCTTTGTGCAATGAGGGGGAAGAATCTCTCATGTAGATACTCACCATAGTTATGTACCTAGATGTTGGAATGTGGTATACACACTTGATCCCTACCACAAGGGTGTTTATTTAATGTATATGTTATTGAGTCCTTGGAATACACCAAAAATATGGGTGCCCTCTAGTGGGGTGACATGGTTGTGTGAGGTGAACGCATGCACATAAGTTGTGAGACAAAGGTTTTGCTTCCTCTACCATTTTTTATTATAGAGATAAAGTGTGTCTTTTCAAATTTTTAAACTTGTCCAAATCTATCAAACAAACAAAAGGTCAAGACTCTTCCATCCCTCCAAGTTGCTTTGTCCCCGATTGGATTGTTTGTGACTATTGCTTGCTTCTTGTGTTTGAAAACAACTATCTATTTGAAAACCCAAAATAATGTCCAAAACTTGAAAACTATACTGATATCTATCTGAAACTTGTAAATATAATCAGCCTTCTATTCAAAACTGTCAAAATCATCGAAAATCTCTTCGAATTTAGTCAAAAATTATCTATCTATCCCCTTTCTCATGCCTAGTTTTGCAAATTTTTGTGTGAGAAAACTCCCTGTTAGCACTTCCTCATGAGGTTCTTTGTAGTTCCTCATACAACTATCTATGAATCTTCATGCAAGATTTTGAAAAATACTATATACTAATGTTAAAATTCTATCTTTTTGTCAAACTATCAACTCCTCACATGGCTCTATGCAAGTCCTTGTGCGAGAAAACTAGTTCAAATTTGTTGTTCTAAATCTTTGCCTACTTCATTGTACTTTCTCACAAAGTTCCCTACAAATCCTCACACGAGATCTTGTCCTCAAACTATCAAACTATTAGGTTAGAGTTATCTGTGCTCCAAGTTTGATTTGTGTCTACAACATTTGATCACTTCTCTATCTATAAATAGTGTCAGATAGTGACTTCTTTCTTAGTTGACAACTTGCAATCTACACATGAAATAGTCTCCTCACTCAATTATCTTATGTTTTCCTTTTGTGTTTGTCATACTTTGTGTTATGATAGTCATAACTCTTGGCTATTCTAGCCATTACTCAAATGACTCATACCTAAGTATACAACACTCTTATCTCACTTTGAGGCTACATTCTAGTGTGGTCCTTTTCTAGGCTTTTGCTTTGGTCATTGTCTATGATTGTCACAATAAGGAGTGAAAATGTGTTTAATCTCCATAGACTTAGATGAGGTAGAGCCAGGGGTCATAATCATGGCAGATGTTACTTCTTGGCTTATACATAGTCTATATCTAGTACATCCAGTGAGGAGTCTTCACTATCACCTTCACCATCTAGATCCCCTTAGGTTTAGAGAACATTTTCCATAAACTTATCACAAAATAGGAGCCCCTTGTATCAAGAGGATCCTAAAACTAGCAAAGGTCATACATCTCCAAACAACATCATTGATTTCTTATTTAGGAGACCTTTTCAACCAACATACACTGAAACTTATCATATTCATGACATGGCTGATCAAGACCCAAAAAATGGAGAACATAGTGGAGAACAAGATCATTAAAGGAATGAAAGACATAAAGAACCTTTTACTAAGGAGAATGAGGAAGATGAAGAAATACTTCACAAAAATATCAAAAGATGTTGTAAGGATAAACACTTCCAGAAACTTAGGGCAATCTTGCTTAATGAAGAGAAAGAGAGATACTTTCTCAAACTTGCTTAGGAAGGATCCAAGCAACCTCATCACTTTAATGTCAAAATAATCATTACTCCTAAAGAGGAAACTAAAACATCTAAATTGCAAAAAAAACTAAAGATTATGCAAGAACAGTTATCCTAAATGATATGCGATAAGGACAAACCTACAAAAAAATACACCTTAGACACTCTTTGTCCATTTTCTTTTGACAAGAGTGTAGACATGCCTCCTTTTCCAAGAGGAGTTGAGTTACCCAAGTACGATAAATACTTTAGAACTCCTGATCCCCAAGATCATTCATAGGAATTTAGTGCCTTGTCTATGGAATTTATGCATAATCAAACATATCTCATGCATCTATTCTAAAAACTTCTATGTGGTCAAGCCATGGAATGGTTTTTATGGTTGCCTACTAGTATCAAAACATTTGATCAGATTGCTAACTTGTTTGTTCAATAGTACTCCCACAACATACAACATCTAGTTAACATACATGACTTGTGTAACCTTAAATAGAAAGTTGGGGAACCTTTCCTCACATTCCTTCAGAGATAGAGACAACTTTACACCAAATATTCATGAAAGATTCCTAAAATAGAAAAACTTGATATCTTCACTGATAATCTTTTGCCTAATTTTGGGTACAAAGTTTAACTTCAAAGTCCATACACCTTTAAAGACATGGTCACACAAGCTATCTGTATAGAGAAATTCATGGTCATTAAGGGAAAAAATAACTCTTCAAAAGGACACCAAACAAGGATCAACCTCTAACAAGAAAAAATCTAAGTATGTGAATAAGAACTAAGAGGTAGTACATGATGAGGTCATTGACAACATTACTCCCAAACATGCTAAGGCAACTTTCAATCTTATAGACAATCTCAAAGCATCTATGAACATTGATAAAGTTCCTTTTGACAACAAGACATTTGGAAACAAACCAAAGAATTCATCTTAGGTTACACACCAAAAATAAAAATATACACCTCTTGGTGAACCTCTAGATGTGGTCTATAAGACCATGCTACAAAACAAGCTCATTTCTCCACTAGATAACTCTCATCCTTATGATCCACAACCACAATCTTTATGGTGGAATGAAACTACATTTTACAAATACCACCAAAAAAAAGGTCACAAAACTAGCAATTTCCTGAACCTACATCACAAAGTTCAAGACTTAATTAATGATGGTGGCATTATTGTGGATTGACATAATAAGAACACAGATCATAAGGCTTTCATGGAGCCATTCCCGTTTTACAAAAATGAGAAAATTGAAAACAAAAATCTCATAACAAGATCAACTATACATACTCTAATGATGATGATATAGTCCACATGGTTGAACCAGTGGATTTTGAGTATTTTGATGTTATCACCATCAAGGGAAAACAAGATAACACTAAACCTAAGACACCATTTATCTTAAGTGGCCCTACATCCAATACATCTGATAATGAACCATCACAATCTTGTGCCAATGTTGTTACATGTTCCCATGCCAAGAGAGTACTCAAAGGCCCTATGCCTTCTACTCCTTATTTAGAAAAACACAAAAACAAACCTCTTGCTGGTCCATCTAGAAAAGGAATAGAAGTTACAACATCATCTGTGGGTACTAGCTACAACATCCTCAATCAATTACAATGAACAAATGCTCAAATTAGGATCTTTAAATTGCTCAAAATCTTGCTTGCTCATAAGAAAATTCTCAACAAAGCCCTCATTGAGGAAAATGTACCTCAAGATATTGATCTTGATAGGTTCCAATCTATGGTAGGTCATCTAACCTCACCTTACTATATGTCCTTCTCTGAGGAGAAGGACAATTCACTGAGTCAATCTACATAACCAACTATTACATATTGAAGTCATGATATACCAAAATGTGTCTATTGTGTGCTCATTGATAATGGAGCTAGTTTAAACATTGTCTATGATACTCTACTTAGACAATTGGGCTATTCTGAAGAGTCCATTGACCCTCATCACAAGATAACCATCAATGCATATGACAAAGTCGAGTGCAAATCTTTAGGTCTTGTTGTGTTGCATCTCCAAGTTGGTTCTATAGAAAGGGATTGCACTTGTCAAGTCCTCAACATTCCATTAGTGTACAACATCCTTCTAGGGAGACCATGGATACATGAAATGCGAGTTGTGCCCTCAACTTACCATCAATGCATAGAGTTTCTATTTAATGGCTCTGAAGTCACCATACCTACAAATACTAGCTATACTTGTAATATACTAAAATCTATTGAAAGCTTTGTACTTGCTAATACAGAGTCTATAGACCATCATGATAATAAGCTTAAACAAATGAAGTAGTCATTCAAGTTGAAAGAAATTGTGATGGGTGAATATCACATAGAACCAATTTTGTATTTGACATCTCTTCTTGAGTCTCCTCGTCATTATGGGAGACCATCTAAAGTGAAGAGACCTTTTGTGTTGACACCAAAAACTAAGTACAATGGTACCTTTGTTAAAGATACTGTACCTCTCAAGGAGGAAGATGAAAATAGAGCCATTGCTACATGGATATATAAGGAGGAAACTCTAGTTGGCCTCACAGAGAAATCTTGTGGAATTGCTCCTAAAATGTATGGTCTAGGTCTTAAACTCATTAAATGCTTTGACTACAAGTGGAATAGTCAAATTGGATACAACAAAAATGGTCTAATTGATCCTATCAAAGAATTAGCCAAAAGGTCTTGGGATATATCTGGTCTAGGCTTCAAGAAGATTCCCTTCCATTTAGGGATTAACAAATTTATACCAGAATCTGAAAGTTCATTTGTCCATGAGTCACAAACTAAGTCAGATGACTATGAGGATGATGTTGATGATGAGGATCCTTATCCTTATCCAATTCCTATTGATCTTTCTAAATTCTTTGTGGAACTAGATGATTTTATACCACATGTCAGCACCATTGATAGTGATTGTGATTCTTCTGACAACACTACTAATTCTCCCTATATTCAACAAGAACAAGGAGAGTCTAATCATGCTTTATTCATTGAGTATCTTTGAAAAAGTCTAGGTGATGAAGGAGAATTTTTCCCTATCATGGGGAATTCTACAGTCTGTCCCCATATAGCATAGATTCTTGAGAGTATGAATTCAACTCTCTCTCTCAGAAGTAACTACAAAAAAGATATAGATCAAGTTCTTGTTTATAAAAAATTTCTTGAAGTCTATCAAACCCTCATCTGGGGTTAGGTTAGATGAGTCTCAATCAACTAGTGTCATTGAGTCTTCGATTAATGATGGTAGAACTCAAAGGTATTCAAACACACTTATGGATGAAATCACTCTAGGTGTCAAATTTCTTGTCCACACACTTGGTGATTATACTGTGAACTCTATCAAACCCTCCACATCTCTTTCACTCACCTATCTTGAGCTGATAGACTAGAATTCTAGCACATCTAGTGAAGTGCCTACATTCTAGAATGACTATGCTCTTTCTTGCTACTTAAACATTGTTGAACTTGTAATGAACTTCCACTAGCAAATAAAGAGTTAACATGATTGAAGCCAACATCAAATATCTCAGTCACACAATCAAAAATAAAAGAAATAGAAGGTTTAATGGTGAAAACCACATTGTGGCAGTATCATAACCTACAATAGTAAAAATAAAATATGTATCCAAAGGTGAAAACCTCTCTATCCTAGTCATTTTTCAAGAAAGATCATTAGTGTTGATAGGACCAACACAACCAATCAACTTGGGCACAGAGGAATAGCCTCAGATGATACATCTTGCATAGTCATTATCTCCAAAAAAAAAAGAGCAATTCATTGCTTTCTTCCAAGAGAAAAAGATAAATTTTGCATGGACATACTCTGACATGGTAGGGTTAGATCTTGATCTCATAATGCATCATTTATCTATTGCACATAGAGTTAAACCAATCAAACAAAAAGTTAGAAAAATGCATCCTCATGTTGCATTACCTATCAAATCTGAATTGGAAAAGCTTCTAAAAGTTGTCTCGTCCATGCTATTGATTCTAGTGAATGGATATCAAACATTTTTCCAATCACCAAAGATGAAAAGTCTATCAAAGTTTGTACAAATTTCTAAGATCTGAACTTAGCATGTCTGAAGGATGATTTTCCACTTCCCAACATTGATATAATGGTGGATATGGTAGCTGGATATGAAATGTACTCACTCATGGATGTATTTTTTGGTTATAATTAGATCAAAATTGTACCATAAGATCAAGAAAAGACTGCTTTCACTTGTGCATGGGGAACCTTCTATTGGAATGTGATGTCATTTGGTCTAAAAAATGTTGGTGCCACATATTAGAGAGTAGTTACTACAATTTTTCATGATATGATGCATAAGACCATGAAGGACTATGTCGATGATACCTTGGTTAAGAGCACAAAATGCAACACTCACCTCCAAGATTTGGGACCCATCCTAGATCATATGGAGAAATTTAGTTTGGGACTTAATCCCAAGAAATGTGCATTTGGTGTAACATATGGGAAATTGCTTGGTTACATTATCTCTACAAAAGGAATCGAGGTTGATCCAGAGAAAGTTCAAGCAATCATGGACATGCCTCCACCTCATAATATCAGTCAAATGAGGGGCTTACAAAGAAGACTTCAATCCATTCATAGATTCATCTCAAAGTTGGCAGATTGGTCACAACCTTTTACCAAGAGTCTTCATAAAGGTGTGAAATATAACTGGAGCCAAGATTGTGATAGAGTCTAACTCAGATAAAGAAATACCTTGCTAATCCATTGATCTTGATGCCTCCTATCTATGGGAAGCCTCTTATTTTGTACATCTCAACAATAGAGTTATCTCTTGGTATCTTGCTAGCTCAAGAAGATAATGATAACAAGGAAAGGGCTATCTACTATTTGAGTTGCACACTAATTTATTATGAAATGAATTATAGCATCATTGAGAAGGCTTGCTTGGTAGTTTTCTTTGCTTCCCAAAATTTGAGACACTACATGCTCACTTATACTACATGATTGGTTGCTAAAATTGATCTACTAAAGTACTTACTTAATAAGGCAACTCTAACAGGAAGGTTGGCTAAGTGGATCATAATCTTAAGCAAGTTTGACATTCAATATGTTGAAAGAAAGGCTATCAAGAACAAGTGATTGTTGATCAATTAGCAAAAGAACCAATGCAGAGTCTTCTTCCACGAAACATCAACTTCCTTGATGAATCAATTCTAATGCTCACACACCAAACTTGGATGATGTTCTTTGATGGCTCCTTCACACAAGAGGGATCTGGTGCCAAGATCTTATTCATAACACCACAAAAGTATTCACTACTTAAGACATACAAGATTCTATTTCCTTGTATAAACAACATTGTAGAATATAAAGCCCTAATTAATGGCATGAAGATTGTAGTTGAATGGAGAGTGAATGAATTAAATATCTTTGGTGATTCATAGCTCATAATCAACTAGGTCAATGATGTGTATCAGACGAAAGATGAGAAGTTGATACCTTATAAATACATAGTGGATGACCTAAAGAAATACTTTTCTCATAGCACTTTTCAACAAATTTCTTGGACAAACAACAAAGTGGATAATACAATGGCTACACTTGCTTCCATGTTATAGATGCCAGAGAATGATCTTTGATATGAGTTCCTAGTGGAAATGTTACTCTACCCTGCCTATAATTCCCCTGAATCTTAGATGATCTATTTTATTGTAGGACATGACTCATCTTGTTACCACCATATATATTCTTACTTGCATGACCAAACCATCCTAGACAATCTCACTTAGAATGAAAAATGTCACCTTATCTACAATGCTTCATGGTATGTTATTATTGTTGATGATTTGTTTAGGAGAGGTCTCGATGGAACACTCCTTAGGTGTCTAGAACCCAATGAGTCCAAAACTGCATTAATCATTGTACACAAGGGTGTTTGCATATCTCACTCTAATGGCTTGACACTAGCTTCTAAACTTATTAGAGCTGGTTACTATTGGTCGAATATGGAGTAAGAAGAAATCAAATATGCCAAGTCCTGCAAATAATGCTAGTTCCATGGAAATCTAATTCACGCTCTAGCTAGGGAGCTAATTCCATTTATCATGATGTGGCCATTCCAAAAATGGGCCTTTGATCTTATGGGTCAGATTCACCTGTCTTCTTCAAATAGACACAAGTTCATCAATACAACGATTGAATACTTCACTAAGTGGGTAGAGGCAGTCCCTCTCTCTATAGTAAATGGAAAAACTATAGCTCTATTCATGATGAATTACATCATATGCAAGTATGGTGTACCTTCCTCCATCATTACTAACAATGGAGGATAGTTTAAAAACAAGGATCTTAAAGAGTTGCGCAAAAAGTTCAAAATCTCGCAACATTGGTCTTCTATTTATTACCCCTAAGGTAATGGTCAAGTGTAGGAATCCAACAAGGTGGTCCTTAAGATCTTGCATTGTACAGTTAATAAATCTGGAAGGGACTGACACCTTCAAATTAATCCAACTTTATGGGCTTATAGAACAAGTATCAAAACTCCAATGGGTATAGCAACTTTTCCTTTGGTATATGGAGTAGATGTTGTGCTTCCAATTAAGGTTGAGATTCTTACTTTGAGAATCTCCATAAAGGGCCTCATTTTTTATGATGACTATAGAATATCTTGACTTCAAGAGCTAAAATTATTAGATGAACATCGACAAGTGGAATGTGATCATCTTCAAGCTTATTAGTAGCGTATGTCTAAAAGCTACAATAAGAAAGTTAAGCCACATGACTTCCAGGTAGGTGATATCATTCTAAGAGAAAACCCTAAGAATCAAAAACAATGGGTACAAAAAGGGGAGGTTTTAACCCAACTAGCTTGATCTATATATAGTTACTATAGTGTTTAGATTTGGTGCTTACCAACTTTCTATAGTAAAAGGAGAGGTGCTAAAGGAGCTCATCAACACTCTCCATCTGAAGTAGTTCTACAACTGATTTGATTCCAAAAGCTCTCTATATTTACTTAAAAGTCCTAAAAGAAAAAATCATTATCTTGGTGAAAACCTAGCAGTAGGCACCTTGGTAATACTAAAAAAATTTGAAAAATACAAAAATACAAAAAAATACAAAATAAAAAAGTACAAAAAAATCAAAAAGAATTTTTTTAAAAAAAATTGAAAAAAAAGTGTCATTGATAAAAACTTGGAAAACAAACATCATGGTAGCAAGAAAAGAATCTCTGCCAAGAAGGTGAAAACCTGGTAAACAAATTCCTCTTGTTCCAAATTATACATCTTGTAGTGCATTTTCTGGCTATTGTACAATTATTTTCCCACTTTAGTTTGCTACTTTCACTCATGCATCCATGGATTGAATCTTGTCATAACTTGGGGGCAACACCCTACAATGTCATACTAATCTCTCACATTAGTCACTAGTTGTTCTAACTACATCTACCTACCATTGCTAGTGTCACTTTGGAGATTTATCTTATAGAAAATCTCTCATGTCAATCACCAATTTTTCTAACTGTGTCTACCTAACTATTGCTAGTGTCACTTTTGAGATTTCTCTTACAGAAAATCTCTCACGTCAGTCACTAGTTGTTCTAACTATGTCTACCTATTGTTTCTAGTGTCACTTTTGAGATTCCTCTTATAGAAGATCTCTCATGTTAGTCACCAATTGTCCTAACTATTTCTATCTACTATCACTCATTTTCCTATTGAGATTCTTCTTACTAAAGACTCCTCTTTAACTTTAGTCACTAGTTGTTCTAACTAAATCTATCTACTATTGTCACCCTACTAAAGATATTTCATTTACATATGTTGTAAACATTGACACTTGACATCAATCCTATGACACAAAATAATGAACTCAAAATGATGAATTTTTTGGGATATGCTGAGCTTTTCTTTGTTTAATTTTCTTTTGCTTTATCATGTCTCTTTGAGCAACTCGATGATGCCACTTTTGACTAGAGAAGTGAGGACTAAGGGCATGATCTTTTATTTTCTTTTTGTTTGATGGTTTAGTTCCAATTATTTGAAACATCTATATAAAAGGGGTGTACACTATAAGAGCCTCTATCTCATCTTGGATGGTTGTGTGTACCTCAACTCATTTTATATGGACTCTTCATTGAGGTTGGTCCTTCTCCTTACTTTTTGGAGTGAACTCTTTATGCTATAGTAAATATTGATACTTGTCCTGCTAAATGACCATATGGGTCATTGCGAGTATACCTAGCACACTTTTGTCTCAAGTTATGAATGCAAAGGTCATTGTGGAAAAAATAGTTACTAATTACTTAGCATAAGAAGGATATCTTGTGTGTCTAGTGTCTCTGCACACAAGAAACATTCTAGTCATCCTAGCATTTATGATCTAATGCTTATGTTAGCTTGCTACATTAAAAGGGATAAATGTTCTAGTCATTTTGGCTTCTTATGCCTTGAATGCCTACATTTAATGTTGACAAAACTAGAACATATGTCCTATTCATATTCCTATGATTGCAATATTAGTGAGAATTATATGACATTTTTGGATTTAGCTAAACACTCAATGATGATAATTTTTGAAGCTTGATAACCAGACTTAGGGTTGCATCTAGCATAGGGCCGCATTGCATAAGAACATGGTTTGATCATTGATTTACTTGCATCTTTCATGATGAGGGATTGTCAGCTTGTTCAAAGTATTATGTTTCTTCACGACTGCACAAGCATTTTGTTCTTTGGTTAGTCCTATCAATCTTCATGGTATACATGTCACTATCAATAAAATGGAACATTGCATAAGATGTTAGTTCATTCACATTTTGCATTTCATATATTTTATCATGATCCATCTCATCTACACTACATTCATAATCGTAGTATTAACATATTAGGTACAAAAAACTATAAAGAGATAAGGATGACACATGCAAAGGTACTCAAATATTAAATCTCATATATATATATATATATGTGTGTGTGTGTGTGTGTGTGTGTGTGTGTGTGTCAAGTCTACTATATACATCAGTACAAAACTACACATTGCTCAAGCACTGTTGATCTCAATATGATACAAAATAGTGTTGGCACACCAATTGATATATAGCTAGAGAAAAATTGGAAGAAAGAAAGCTAACTATGTCCTCCCTCCTTTGTAGCTAGGGGAGGAGGAGGAGGAGGATGAGGAGACATGTCTAGTTTCGTTGGAGGCTATGCACTTCTTGACTCTCTCACATACTGGGAAAGTTGAGACACCTTCTTTGCCTCATTGGGAAATACCACAACATATGCTACATAATAGTATGCTACCCTTGCTGACTGCAGCCAAATCTCATCTTGTTGCTACTCTAATCTATGAGCCTCTTGCTCCAACTTCTCTTGTAAGTCATAGATCTTTTGATCCCACTCTGATATCCTCATATTATCTCACAGTGAGCTATATATTCATCTCTCCTAGCTGTCACTGAACAATGCTCACCTGATCTCTAGATCTCCTTAGGGCATCCTGGGCCTGTGCCAAGATGTCTCCTCCTTGTGACTCAATAGTAGGCTGATCCTAAATCTCCTCATCTCTTGCTACCTGTTCTTCCTGCTAGTCTTGTTGCTCCTCTGTTCAAGGCCTCTGTGTGTCTCCTCCAATGGCTCCTAGGGATCCCATCTCACCATGAGTGCATCTATTTCCTATCCCACTACCTAGCATCTAGATCTAATCCCATCTATCAAGTAGGAATAGGAATCTATCAAGTCCTCTATCTTGGTCTCTCCTACTATGGCTATTATGGTGGTAGTTGTAGTGCCTACGCTGGCTATATCAATATGGCCATCCCCATTGGGTCTATGAATCGAGGGAAGGGATGACTCAAAAAGTATGCTTGATATGCTAGCATCATCCCCCCATATTCTACAACTGGCTTATAATCCCACTAGGTCACCACTAGGGTACGTACATCAGTCATCAACCAGCCCTCATCTAGCCTTACTAACCAACCACAATCTAGATTTATAACCAGTCGTGCATATGGACAATACTCCTGTGAGATATCCTATAGCTGACCAAACTATTTCTTGACCTGTGTAAATGGGAATCTCTCTATCACCTGCATGGAGTGACCAATTAGTGGTCAAGATGTAAACATATATCCTAGCTCTATGAGTTCATCATCCCATGCCTCTATCTCTCTCCATAGTCTCCACACCACTGCTACTAGGTTATCTAGCTAACCTCTCCACTACTTAGTCTTCCCCAGAGTTGTTTGGGACAACTAGCCTTGATATCTACATATATATGGCTATAGAGGTTGTCTCTCATTTGCAAAAATGGGTCTCATAATTCAAAAATGCTCCCATGCCCACACTTGAAGAACATAGACCCTAGTGGCCATGCTTTTCTTCTCATTATAAATGATCTCATGCATCTCATGGAACATATGGGTGAGCATGCACTAATTTTATTTGTATCACTCGAGTGCCTCTAGCATTAACTATAACATCTATCCTGATCTGCACTCTAAACCATGCTAACCTTTGTCAAGTATTAGAATGCAGCTAATGAATGTACCCAATACTACAACCAACTTGTGAGTAGGTCCATATGTGTCCATTAGCTCATCCTAGGTGATAGCTTTTCCCATGATAAGATCCTCCTAGAAAATGGTCCTTAGTGCCTCTGTACCTATCCGTGGCATTGTGTCATATACTACTCATGGCCCATAGAATGGTATATGAAGTATCCTATAAATGTCCTCTAAGGTGATAGTCATCTCTCCCTGGGGCAAATGGAAGGTGTTTGTCTCCAAATGGAAATGCTCAACCAGTGCAATCAATAGGCAATGATTCACTAGAAATACAAGAATCTAATAAAGATATGACAATTTGAGTGTGACAATGTGTGCCATGTTGGCATCATCTAGCTGTCATAACAAGGCTCTATAAGGCAGATAATGTGATCTAAATTTGAGATCAAGAAAGCCTGCCTGCACACATGAAAACAATAGGCAAATGATTAGTCTTAGATAAGAGAAAATGATGAACAAAAGTGCAAAATATCAATGAGAAATCAAATTTCCAACATTTAATTTTGCAAATAACACTAAATTTTCATGTGAGATTTCATATTCTTGTGTGAGCTTGCACTTTTTTTCAAGAGAACACATATTCTCATATGAGAAATCTCAAAACTACCACCAAAATAACAACTCAATTTAGGGTTTCTCATATGAGAGATGGGTATTTTCCATGCTAGGAAACCCACAAAACCTAGCGTAAAAGTACTAGCTTGGTACTTCACGTGAAAGGAGATTGATGTCATGTGAGGAATGACATCCTCATGTGAAAACTGACATGACAAATTAAAAAATGCCCTAAAAAATGCTAAAATGACTCAAGACATGAAAAAATCCAATGCAAAGCAAGATTATCGATGACTTGCAAGATTTCCATAGTCTTCTTTAGAAAACACAAATACAAAAATGAATTGAAAATGACCCTTTTGGGCCATATATAGGTCTTTACCTATTTTTCAAAGTGCTCCAATTGGTGTGAAAATCAACTCCCCAGCTAATTGGGCTGTTTTGAACTCATTTTTGAGATCAAATTCAAAATTTGACACACTAAAACAACTCAAAATTACATTTTAAATTTTTTTGACTAACATGATCAAACACTTATGTAGTCCATTATTTTTTTACTTTACAAATATTATAATATTTTTATATCACATTTTCTTCAAATTTTCCAAAATCTCTAGAAAAGTCAACTTTGGAAAGTCAACTCTAGTCAAATCAAGTGAACTTTGGTCAAACCTCAGAATCACTCTAAATCGACTCCAAATTTTCTTCAAACTCTTCTGATCTCTTCTATATTATTCTAAACCTCAAATTTCTTTAGAATCTCTCACTATACAACTTTGCATCATTGTTCTAGTGTGTCATCTTTTGATTTTTCTCTCGAAGGGAACAGGATGATTATATCATTGAATCTTTCAAAGCTGGCTTCAACTCAATCTAAATCTTATGTCCTCATCACTCAGGGCATCTCATCACTTGGGGCATATTTTTTTCCCCTCTCTTTGGCATCATATGTCATTTATCTTATCTTTTGATACACATTTTTTCCCCTCTCTTTGGCATCATATGTCATCTATCTTATCTTTTGATCAGTTGATCAATCTTATAAGATTTCTTGCCAAAGTTTGATGGACAGGTATTGGGATAGTCTAACCCTAAATCCTAAGGATCAAGCCTCATTCTAGGGATGATTCTATGACTCATGATTGGATCTTGTTATCTTTTATGGACCAATATTCAAGTTTTCTATCTAGACTCTAGGGGATTAAGCTTGATTATGGAGATAATTCCAAGTTCTTGCTAAGGGTTAAGCTTCATTTTAGAGATAATCCTAACTCTTGCTAAGAATTAAGCCTCATTCTAAGGACAATTCTAATCTCTTTCGATCATTATTCTACAAATTTTGATTAATCTTGTCATCTTCTAATGGATAGGTATCGGGACAGTCTAACCTCGACCCCTAAGATTGAGTCTCATTCTGGGAACAATTTTGTAAAGTTTGACAATCGACGTTCCATCAATTTTTGATATCTAGGTGTTTTATTTGGATTCCCTATGGTTAAGCTTCATTCTAGAGATAACCTTTAAAAGCTTATCAATTGGTTTCCATGTCATCAATCTCGAAACCAATCTCATCACATATCGGTATCTAGGTGTTCTATCTGGATCCCGTAAGGTTAATCTTCATTCTAGAGATAACTTCGAAAATCTTATCAATTAGTCTCTATATCATCAATCTCAGAACCAATCTCATTTCTTGATCTATGCTTCATACTTTTGATTTCTTTAAATCAAACATACTACTCGCCACATTAATTCAAAGAGGGGCAAATATAATACCCAAAAATTGGCACATTGCCATGTTAAACCAATTCTGGTCTATTTAATCAATTCTAAGTCCTATTTGACTAAGCAGTTTTGATTCTGATAATTGCTACTTGACCTAAGTGTCAAATGCGAAAAATCTCTAATTTGTATTAATTACACTCTGTATTCAATTCCTAAGTATTGACTCAAATTAGCTACATTAAACCTATGAATTAAGTTTAATTTAATTATAAGTCTTCATACTTTAATTAAATTAAAATTACCTTTTAGCTAATGTACAAGGGAATTAAATGTATTTGATTTAATAAGATATATCCTCATTTTAATTTATTGAATTAAATTATTCAATTAATTAAGATTATGCATTTATGAGGTCATATTCTATTTTGTTAAATTAAATATACTCTCTAAATTCTCTCTTTAGTTTAGAAATGGAAACTCTAGGTGAATTTGAATTGGAAATGGAATTAATTTAGTTATCTCTTTCTCACACTCAATAGAGAACAAGTGAACTCTCCATGACACTGAGAATTGAATCAGTTAACTTCATCTACACAAGGAAGTTTCCATGCCAAGTGAATCTCATTTCCAATCTTGACTATCCATTCAAATTGATCTTGACCATTAATTGATTTTGGAATTCTATTTAAGAAGCATTCATTTCTTCATTACAGAGGTTGATAAGTGATAGTATCAAACTTATGCTAAAATGCTCATTTTTCTCATACATTCATAGATTCTCATTTTTCTTGCATTACAATATTATTCCAGCTTTAAAATGCATCCATTTAGAATAATATGCTCTTTTTATTCTTAGCTTAATATATGCATTACATATAGATTAATTTGCATATTTCATTTAGGATAATCTTGCATTCTCATATAGGTTAAATCCTTCATTCTAGATGTTTGGTTGTTAGCTTCTCATTCTGAGAGAGATAGCATAATCAATCTAGTTAGAAGGCAACAGATTGAATAGTTGGACATTTTGGATGAACAATCCTATTTTTATTCCAAGATAATCTCTTAGATAATGATCTTGTTGAAGTGTGTGTGAAGATTGAGGTCCACATTTCTTGCATACACTAACTATACTATACTATATATATAGAGGCAAACTATACTAAGATCATAAATAATAACTGGGGCTACACATGTTCATGCCAACCATATGATCATGTAGCAAGCAATCCAAATAATCCATTATCAATCTTAGCTACAACTCAAAAAAATCCTTTTTGTTTTCCTATGACCTAATTTTGCATTCACTTACTTTCTACCATTACTAACAATACACATAGTCATGCATGTAAGCATTCTCTCTCTTTATCTTTTGAGATGCATCATAAGAGAAGCTTTTAATAGCCCCTTCTAGCCACCAAAATACCAAAACCTCCCCTCATCTTCCTTTAATGATAATAATATATACATACTCTTCCAACACCAAGAAATCATGTCTATGTGATACTGAGGGAATTCATTTTAGACTAGCAATAGGATTCATCTTCATATTTGATCTATGCCTCTCCACATATCCCATCCTATCCCATTTTCCCACCTCTTGTAACACCCATAAAACAAGTCAACACAATATATCCCTACAACACATACCATATTTTACAAAATGCTAAGTGGCCATCTAGAAAATTGAGTAGGGTTTCCTTAGCCTATATAGTGGAGGACAGTGGAAATAATCCAATTTTTTTGTTAAATACACACAAATCAATGATAAATAGAAATTGGGGGGCGATTTTTTTAAGTTGGAGGAACCATGCATTATAAGCCCCTCATTTTTGTCTTCATATATATCATTCCTTAAGCTAGGGGTATTTTTTGCCAATCTTGATGAATCTCTCTATTAACAAGCCATATGTAAAGATGCATATTTTTTTGGGTGGATCCTATTCTTGAAGAAGTTGGAAGTGGTCTTGGTGATTTTATCATAGTTGATAAAGAATCCTTCAATATTATGCACTCTACCTTTGCTCGCATTTGGTGGACAATGTTTCCTCTAAGGGGTTACCTACAAAAATATAGCTCAATTCCCCTATGGGTACTTTGATCTATTCTTTGGACTATTAGGGAATCCCTTTTAGATGTCAAAGTACTTCATGATAGGGCATGTTGTAGCTAATGCGAGATTGAGAAAGTTAAACATGCAAAGTCTTCCTCTTAGTGGAGTAGTTAAGAATTCCTCTAAAGGGGAGTGAATAATACTGAAGGTGTTTTGAATCAAATGTAGGTTCCTACTATTATTTCAACCCCAAAAATTGAAGTGGTTATCATTCCTTCTGATCAATAGGTGGAGAATACTCACAAACATATTGCAAAGAATTTAGACATTTCTCAGCATAAGGTTGTTGGACTTGAGTTTGTTGGCCCTAACCAAAGTATTTATAACAAATCTATTGCTAGAACTATAAAGGGAATTTTTTTCCCTTGCTAATGCTACAAGATTAAATTTTGCAAGCAATTTTGTTGAAATTATCAGGGTTGTCCCAAATGTGACTAATTTTACTATCTAGACATGGGATGACAAGTCTATTTTTGTTGTTCACCTTCTCCTATTTTTGATGTACCTATTACTTTTTTTGGTCCTTCTTGGGAACTCATCCTCCCTCTTAGGGAGGGGGTACTCATGTAGTAGAAGCTATCTTGGTAGGATCTTATTTCTAGGGTGCAAGAGAGTTAGATTATTGTACAAGGTAAAATATTGGAATCTCCTTAGTCCTCTTTTGACATGACCCTCCATTCCCAAAAGTGTAAGATGAAAGGAAAATAATAGATGGATTAGTTTTGGGTTGAAACATAGAGCCTATTGTATATTTTTTTGGGTAAAACTTTAAATTTTGGAAAGGAAATATTTTAGGCTTGTTCTCTTCATATCTATTGGTTGATGTCTTTTTGCAAGCACTTCTCTTTATGTTGTTTTTTCTAGGTCATGCTCAATGCTTATTTTCTCTTGATCTTTGTATTGGGTTTAGGGACCCTTTGAAACCTTTTTCTCTTAATAAAAAACCAATGGGATAAAAAATTATTTTTAGGCTCACTTCCAAATGTATGCTATAAAAGTGTCACACTTTAAACCTTTCTATCCAAATGATTCTATGAGTTTGAAATGCTTGGATGCAAACTTAGAGCTCCCTATCCAAAAAGTGCAAGAGAGTATGATTCGAATGTAAGGGCTCTTAGCTGAGCCTTAGGAATTCTCTTCTTGATAGTAAACCATGCAATGGGAGGTTCCAAAGATGAGATGCAAGAATGCAAATGCCTACAAAGGATGCCTCAATAGTGCAATGAAAATAGAGACTAAACTAGAATGAGTATGCAAAATGCAACTATGCTAAGCATGGATGAGAGTGTTACCACCAACCTAGTTAAACAATGTGAGATAAAGCATTGCAAAAGAGAAACTGAACTAACATGCAACATGATATTAAGCTAGAATGTGATGGAATGAGAGAATGAAGACAAGAAAATGAAAGTTCTCCTCAAAGCTCCAAAGAAACATGTTAGAAAACCTACAGCATAACAGTACTCAAAAGATGGATCCTTTGATAGGGAGAGAGCTCTCTCTTTTAAAGTCATACGAATGATAGAGATCAAAGTCAAGATGATGGAAGATCAGTGGTGGAGTTCAAAAATGGGAGGGATCCATGTGCGCACACACATCAACTAATAAAATACAAGTTGACTTCCCATATAAGACAAAAGTCACAAAGCCTTTTCTTTTAATTTGAACAATAGAAAATTTACTTTATGTGTGCACTTTAAGTGGGTTAGAAGAATGGGGTCCTTATTTAATTAAAAGGGGACATGTTCTTTTAATCAAATAATGAACTTGAGATAGCATAGTCAAACTATAGGTTATAATCAAATTAATTGATTATTAGCAATTCGGTCTAGGTAAATGATTAATTAAATTAGCCAAAATGCTGAGAAGAGGGTTAATAGTCTAGATGACCATTTTTAGGTGATTACACCAAAAACATTCAAGTCTTACAAGATGGAATGAAGAATAAAATGCAAATATTCCTTATAGCATAAATAAAATCTTGTTATATACATCACTATAGTCATGGATTTAATTCAAGTTTCAATTTCATCAAGCATGTTTAATTTTATTTTCAAATATTTGATAAAGTTATGTTTTAATTTTTTTTCCTAATTAGTTATGTCTATTCAAAATTTGAGATGAAAATAATTTGTATACTGATATAATTTGTAATATAGTATGAATAGAAGTTCTCTTATATCTTGGGTGATGTGTAGTTGATACACTTTTTCAATAGTAATGGATTGGAGATAAAAAATAAGCCTTCCTTTCAAATTATGAATATAAATTGTTGTAGGCCCTATCAAAGGATGCCAACTACTCAATTAAAGAGGGATATAAGCTTATCCAAAGAATTTCTTCAGAAAAGAATCCTTCATAAGCATTTTCATTCTGTTGGAACAATGTTGTACTACTGAAAGTTGGATGTTTTGTATGGTTTGCAATAAAGCATAGGATCCTAACAAGTGATAGATTAGAGAGATTAAATATTGCTTCAGTCTTCAAATAGTGATACTAACCTTGTGTTAATCAAAGCATGATATTTTGAGAAAAAGGAGTTCCTTTTTCTAACTTATTGGATTTTTTTTTTATTCCTTTATCCTTATGTTATTATTAGATGAGTTTTGAAAGTTTGAAAATATGAACTTCTATTTTCTTTTAATTCTTTTCTGAGATTGTAGTAAGAGATTTTTAAATAGTTTCTCAAATATAGATTTAATTGATAATATTTTAACCAATAAAATTAGAAACCTATTTACAATTTGCAATGATTAAATGGAGCTTTTCGCTTGATTTTTTTATATGAAGGAAACCAAGACCAAGATAAAGCTTGACAAGAAAGATTTTGTTTTGGGGTGAAGGCATATACTATAAGAACTTTTTGAAGAAAGCAAAGGAAATTATGGATTAATTTGGTGCACAAATTAAGGTTTCAATTTTTTTTTGTTATGTTTAATGAATAATGGTACATGTTTGTCACTAATTTGATGTGATTCTTGTTATATGAAATAGTACTAGAAAAATCATGTTTTGTGTGGCAGATTTAATTAGTTTCCTTAAATAGTAATTAAGTTCAATTGAATAAGTCATAGTATTCTAGAAATTTTGGATTAAAAAGAAGTTTGGTAACTAATTTTTTTTGCATATTTATGCAATTCGTAATCATGAGAGTGCTAAACAATTTGAATTATAAACAATAAGATGACATATCAATTTGTATGGGTCCCTTAGTGGCATGGTAAGAATATATTTATGTGCAACCTATCTTTTAGTTTTGTACTAACATGCTAAGCCTTAATAAATATTTCAAGATTATTTTTTTATAAGACAAAGTTCTTTCTTGAGTGCAATATTTTTTCTCTTTTGTAAAAAATCAACTCTTCACAATATAGCAATAAAAATCTTATCCAATATTTTTTTTATGTGATAGTAAAAATAGAAACCATTTTGTTTTCAAATTGAAAATACTAAAATTAATCATCATAACCTTCATAAACTATACTACTTGTTTATCTATCATTTTTAATTGTATGTATTGTTTATATGAATTAAGGTCAATTTTAAAAGTCGTGATTGTTCTTTCCTTATAAAGTTAAGAGAAAAGTAATGCTACAATTTTAGAATAAATATGAAACAAGTTAAAAGGTCTTCTTGAAAACCTAAACCATTAATGCACCTCTTTCCCAACTTCTATAATGTCTTAGTTTTTCATCTATACATTGATAACATAGGATAGATAAATTTAAGAAGTCCACATTAGTATACATATTAAGTAAGATATCATGCTAAGGAGAAGACCAGTTATGCTAGGATGCAACCATAACCATTATGATGAAGAGTCACCATAAAATTATTGATCAACTAGGCATACATTTTAAGTAGAAATTTTATGTTTTTGAGTTTTTGGGATAAGTGTCAAAAAAAGGGAGATTATCATTATGACTATGTATGTATATTAAGAAGAATGACATATAGGGGGAGTATATGATATATGATATATGTAAATGTAAATGTCAAGAGATATAAGGATTGAAATATGTAAATGTTGTATAGAAAAAATGAATTTTGAAAAATATTTTACAAAATATATGTTATATTGAGTATAAGGACATGATGTGAAGGAAGTATGTATTTAGTGGGAGCCAAGAAATTTTCTCTAAGAAAGTTTTGAGCTTCCATGCCTAAGGTTTTTTTACTAATGCCAAAAGAGGAGAATGTTACTGTAAGAAGATTAAAAATGAAATGAAATGAAATAAATCCAAGAGAGCTTGATGTGAAAGTAGTTACCATAAACTCAAATCCAAAGAGATGAAAAAGTAAGGAATAACTACCAATGAATCAATAATATGAATGAGGAAAAATCCTAAAGAATGAAAGATAGAGGAGAAGAGATATGGAGCCATTGCTTCATTACAAAAAACTACATGGTGATTGTGTGTGTTGTAAAGAATGAGAGAACATTTCTTATATAGAGATGAGAAGAGGAATTATTTAGTAACTCCCATGTGAATGATTGTTACATTCATAAGTGTGTGCATAACAAGTGTCATAATCCTCTTAAGTAGAAATAAATTATTTTCCTTAATAAAATAATTACAAAAATGACTTTTCCTCGCACATAGACAAGAGACCAAAATAAATAATGGATGCCTTGGTTTATCCCATTTAATAAATCTAACCAAGTAAAGATTACTAATTATAACACCCCCTTTAATCTTTACTAGGGGATATTACAACAAGGAGTATCAAACCCAATTTACAAAAAATACAACTTGATCTTTGAAATGTCTTCAATTTGTGCAAGAGGTATCTTGATAACATGGGGATGTCTTTATAGAGCCAACAAAAGTGGCTATGTCCTTTGAATGTGGTACACCTTCAAGTGGATTCATGGTGCATAGGATATAGACAAAAAATAATGATATCTTGTATATAAGCCTTGATGGATTACCTAAAAAAATAGAAACAAGAAACAAAGAAAAATTCCAAAAGGAGAATTTCATCTTATATTCAAGTTTGCAAAGCTTTTGAAATGTTATAAGGAAAATAACATAGAGAAAAGAGGGGTAGAGTGATAAATGTAAATATAACTTGTCACCACAAAGAAATGGAGCTAACCTGATATCAAGATAATTATATGCTCAAAATATTAAAAAATGTTAGATATGAAAAGTGTTTATCAATGCTCCCATTGATGCAATATACTAATAGATAAATGACTAGAAATAAGGCCAACTAGTTCCACTAGCATCAACATTGCATTAATCACATGGATATAGACAATCCACTAATGAATCATCCCATTGCAAGTAAATGGGTGTATCGTACACCACTTACATGATTCACGATATAAGAAATGAAGTATGTGGAACACTATCCACTTAGTATAATTATTAAAGAGATCTGATTAGAGACAAAGATAACTCAGTAAATATGTGACTCAAGCACCTGGTCAACTCAAGATCTTGATTTTCTAGCCTATTTGTCAGAAATAGTAACAACTAATTGCCTTCAAGATCGGTCAAATAAAATGAAAATGGAAGGAAACTCCAAGAATACATCCTCTTAATGAGGAACAATAGATTGAACTAGAGGAAAACTCCATAAATATCATCTTTCAAAGTGGAATAAAGTGGAGAAAATAGAAACAAATGGAGGGAAACTCCATATAAATATCATTCTTTCAAAGTAGGAAAAATAGATCAAAATAGAGGGAAACTCCATATAAATATCATCTTTCAAAGTGGAACAAATATAGCCAAATGGAAGGAAACTCCATAAAAAGTAAGTTCACACCATTATAGGATAGAGGGATACTCCATAGGAAAGATAAGTTAAGTATGTACCATTTATACTTAGGGGACCTTCATAGTTAACCTTGAATAATTTGGCTCCCTTTGCAACTTACCAAAAAAATCCAATAAACTTCATATAAATCAATGGTATAAATCATGAAATAGCCAACATGGGTGTAAAAAGATGTTATAAAGCATTAAACTATAATTTATGTACATATCATTTGAATAAGTAGAAATTGAAGGTAATTGTGTAATATAAAACATGATTGAGAACTGATACTTGGAAGAGTGGTGAGCAATAAAAAAATGAATATTAGGTGGAAACTCCATTAAGGGTGAAAAAAGACACTTAGGTGATGTCATGCATTGAAGTCTAGAACACATGTATTTTACAAGAATATACTCAAAGACTTTACTAATCATCTCAGCCACAATAGTTTGTATATTTATCTAGTTATATATGTGTGCACCCATATATACTCGAATAAATCCATGAAAGAATGCATACTCAAATAACTCAAATGATAATTCATAATGTCAAAAGAGAAATGATTAGATGGGCATAGGTTCAATTGTAGATGGTTCTATATAAAGTATCACATGTCAATAAAATATTCAATTAAAAAGTTAGGAGAAAGTTTGTCCCCTTTGAAAACTTCATGAAATAATAGTGAGTATATGAAAAAAGGATTTCTTTGCAAAATACCAAAGAACTTTATTTAAAAATGAGTATATGTGTCTCATAAAACTCAAACAATAGAGATAAAAGAATAAGGAATATATAAAAGACTTATAAGAAAGATTTTGAACATGTGCTAATAGAAATTATAGAAATACAAAGTGTATGGTTAGAATGTCTAACATAAAAATAAGTAGATTTTTTTTTTAAAGTGTAAAAGAGCAATAGACTAAAGGATAATGGTACAAGTAAAAGACAATGATTATACATGGGACTTATAAAGAATAAATATTGAAATAATTTTTCAATTAATGCACATAATTGGAAACTAGGGCACATGAACAGAAAGGATACCAATGAAACCATAAGAGAATACTTGGAACATAAATTATTGCTAAGAATCAATGAGTTAATAAATCCCAAGATAGTAATAATCATAAGGTTTGTTTAAATATTGAATCTAAGTATGTCCAAAAAATATTGTATCCACTAATCTTTTAATAAGTTAATAAATCATATTTAATAGAACAAATAGAGTAGTAAAAAATACTTTTATTTAAAATATTTAAAATTTATTTTGAACTTATTAAAATAAACCTATAATTAAAATTGAATATTCTTTAATATCTTTAAAATACCAATATTTATATTATAAATTAAGAAATTTATTTTAAAATAATAAAAATAGCATTTCAATAAATATAATAAAGTTTTAAGAAAAAAATATTTATAAAATAACCAATAAAATTTAATTCAAAAACTAGGTTTTTAAAAAAAAATACAAAAACATTTTTATTTTGCAAAATTATAAACTTTCTAAATGATTTCTCCTAAATACTAGGTGCCACCATGAGAGTTTTTAAAAATGCTTTTATAGAAGAGTAAATTATTAAATTTACTATTATAGAATAGTAAGTTGTTTGTTCTACAATATTTATCATATCTTTTATAGTCTTTATTATACTTTGGTATATGAAAACCAATTTTATATAGAGAGAAAAATAAAATATAATAGTACAAAAAATTACCTTGGGACAATATATATTATTATTACTAATTTGAAAAATCGACACTTTGAAAAAGTGGGTAGCTGATGTATAAAACCAAATACATTTTCATCGACAATATCAGATCTTCCTATCCCCAAAATAATCAATTTAAATTTTTTTCTAAAGAAAATTTATTACTTATCTTAAAAAAATTAATTTAAAATTCTTTTAAAAAACACTAATTTAAGGAACATGCATTTTACCTAAGCTAGATGAAGGTGCAACATAGGCATTTATTATATTCTTTTTTCCTGAAGGAACTATTTAAATTGCAAGTAGAAAGAAAAGGTCAAAAGAGAATAATATTTATTAGAGAAAATGAAAAGACTTTATTGAGTGATGATTTGATTTAAATACAAAAGATGATAAATGAATTGTAACAAATGGTGGAGGATTTATGAAAAGAAATGTCTAAATGGCTTAAACTAACATTATTGATTAGGTAGCCAGGTTCAAACTTGTGCGTAGCCACTGCCCAGTACAATAACTTGACCAATACTCTTAGTGAGATAAGAAAAGAGTTGCACATCCAAGAAAATCATGCATGTGCAAAAATGAAACTTCTAATAAAATTAAATACTTCAATTTTTTTTTAAAGAACTTATTTCTTTGTTTAAAAATTTAAATTAAATTTATATGGAAATTCACATAGAATTAATGCTAAAGATAAAAATCAGTAAGAAAGAGTATTAGGAAAAAGAAACAAGCCAAAGTAATGATGAAAATGTTTTTCAGAGAGAATATTATTCTAAAAATTCAAAGAAAATGACCTCCACATAGAAAATGAGAAAAAAATATTAAGAGATCTCACAGGAGTTGCATAAGCTCACTTGGCTCTGCATGATAATTTGAAATAGATGTAACTTAGTTGCATACAATGATGGTCAATTGTAAACTTTAAAAAATATTAGATGAGTAAAGTCGTAGGAAAACAAATGGGTGAGTATGCTAGAGGAGAGGCATAGAGAATGGAAGAGATTGAAATATTGAAATCTAACAAGAGAACATACTGCTCTAAAAAAAGTGGAGTTTGAAAATATCTAAAAGCATTTCAAAATCCACTCTAACTTTTTTCCACCCATCTTGGTACCAAGGCAAAAAATGTTGGGTCAAACGTATTGGGTACAATTACACAAGGTGAATTGATGTATGCGCATCATGGGTTGCACTGCTATCCTGCATGTTTTTTAGTTTTCCTAGTTTATCGAGTTGCAATGTCTTGCACTGATGAGCTTTTTGTGGTTTCTAAGCATCTAATTGATGTCAAGTTCTTAGTTGGTGTTGAGTGATTCCTTTGGTTGTTGATTGATCCTTTGGTTGCCAAGTTCTTTGTGGTTGCTAATTGTTGGAGGATGACAAGTTTTGTATTTATTGTCTTGTGATTCCTTTGGATGCCAAGCTCATGTGGTTGGCAAGTAATCATTTGGATGTTGAGTTCCATAATTTTGCAAAGCCTTCATTTGTTGAGTAGTCTGTGTTTGGTTCCAATTTGGGCCGAATTTGCTCGTACTTAATTTTGGTATAGGTAGTTAATATTTGTTGTGAGCCAACTTATGATTGTGCATATATTTGATGTAAAGTTTATTTTTGTGATAGGATGACTTGTGGCCACACAAGTATTTAAGGAAGTCTAGGATTGAGTTTGAGGTAGAACTGAGAGAATTGGAAGAAGGCATTATGTGTCTAGAAGTGCAAATTTAAAGTGGGATCATGAATCTGGATTTGAATGTATTTTTTATTGGTCATAACATAGAAGGCCTTATAGTTGGACATGTATGTTGAATATTTGAAAAATAAATAAAGTTTTTTGCTTCTCCCTCCATTGGTTGTTGTTTTCTATGTTGTATTTCCACTGTGTTAACTCTTGCAGGGTGGCTCAGAGAGCTAGGTGTGCCTATGGCCCTAGTTTTGTTCATTCTTCCCACATCATGAACATATATCCATATTAAAGGGACATTATTGGAATGAGAATCAACTTAAAGACATTTACAGAAGATATTGGTGTTCTTACATAAATATATGTAAGTTGATTATCATTCCAATAATGTGCCTTTAAGAAGGATATATGGCACTTGTTCAATTAAGAACATTTCCACAATTTTTAGGTTGAACCTTAAAAAAAAATTATGATGAGAGAATAGTATACCACTACCAACATGAATATTGTCAATTACCAAATCATTTTCCTAACACAATTATAGTGTACAGTCATCATACTTCCAACAAAGATCAGTGATGTGATCTGTCAATTCAAAGAATATAGAGTAATAAGAAATATCAAAGCACATTATGAACTTATTGACATTTTATTAATAGAAAGGAGGCCCATGTTAATGATGTTATAGTTATAAAATTTAGGTGTGGGTATGTGTAGGATAATGGTGTGCCAAAAAGTGGTGATGTGAAAAAAGTGGAGTTTGAAAATGTCTAAAAGCATTTCAAAATCCGCTCTAACTTTTTTTCACTCATCCTGATACCAAGGCAAAAAGGTTGGGTCAAATGTTAGAGGAGAGGCATAGAGAAAGGAAGAAATAAAAACATTGAAATCTAATAAGTGAACATATTGCTCTGAAAAATTAGGTGAAGAATCACCATGAACTATCGACAAGATGGATTGAATAGTCCCTAAAATCATAGAGTAAAAATGTAAGAAATGTTTATTGAATTGTTATAGAATAATATGTTACATAATGTTGAATAGGTCAAAAAACAATTAAGTACATGGAAAAGGGATACTAATTTAAAAATTTAAGAATAGTATAGACAGAGGTCTAAAAGAGTATAATAGAGATGTGCATGCAAACGAGTGGAATGAAATGAGAGAGCCAAATGATGGTATAAAAAATATATGTACTTGTGGACAGTCTATTCATATTCATTTTCATGATCCCAACTCTTTCTCCCTAGTAGGTCTTCCCACAATCAAATAATGGGCCCATTTATCAATTTTTTTGCCAAACTAGCCTGAACTTTAACTAATAAATTTGGAAGGCCAATTAGACCAAAAAAAAATACTTTTCCTCCAAAATAATATGCAAAATTTATAGGTAGGACTTGACTAAGGTGTTAGCTAGTCAGCTAGAGGCCTCTCTCAACCTTAGCAAAAGAAGTTGCAAGACCAAGAAAGCATGTAGAGGTTAAATAGCATAAAAACATAGATGTTTTACCAACTAAAATAAAAAATAGAAGTATACAATTTTACTTGAATTTGAAAAATAATAGTAAAAATAAAAGTGCAAGAAAGGAATGTGCTTTATGATAAACTATGAAACAATAGGCAAAGGAGATTGCAAAGAGAGGGGAGAACACAGAGAGGGAGATTTCATGTGTGTGTGTGTGTGTGTGTGTGTGTGTGTGTGTGTGTGTGTGTGTGCACGTGCATCCAAGGGGTTTAGCTTAGTTGGTTGAAGCAATGAGTTCTCATTGTGGAGACCTTGGTTGTATTTACCTCATTGTAAAAAGATGGATTATAAGTTTTGACTCTTGGTCTTCCAATTTTTGTTTCTAGTAAGGTTGCTTGTAAGGAGCTTGGATAATATTTTAAGTCTTGTGTTGTTGCTTGAATAAGCACAAGATTTGTAAATTATTTCAATATTATATATATAATGTGCATAGGGAAGACAAAGGAGAGGGGGTGATATAATAATACACAATTCTTGGTATGTAGATAAATGTGCAATGGAGGGAAATGTTACAGTAGAGAGAAATCCATGTGCAATAAAGAGGAATTACTGAAAGTGAGAAATGAGAAAACAAAAGGACCAACATTTCAAGAAATGCAGCAAGTAAATGCAAAGACAATTTTTTTAATAAACATGAGGCATAACATGACACTGATTGGAATGATTTCCATGTTTGGAACACTGACATAAAGAGGAAAAAGGAAAAGAGAAAGAAAAGTTTAGATTAAATCTAAGAATAGAAAATAGTATATGAAAGATTTGGATTACTTTTGAGTTTGAATATAGAGAAAAAACTTTTTGTGAAATAATCCCCTAGAAAAAATAGATTAGTATATATGTGTATTAATAAGGACAATTTTTGGCAATAAAATGAATTTCTTTTAGAGATATTCAAAAAAATAGTTTAGTTTTTTTTAATGAAAACTTGTACGCCTAGAACAAAAAAAAGCAATTTGAGAAAATTTTCTCTTTGTTGTGGTACCAAGCCTTCCAAAACAAGAGAAAGAAATGATTAGATGATAAAGCGAATAGATCTTTTCTAGTAAACCTTCCATAGAGGATTAGAATTTTTTTTTATAAATTGAGTAAAATACTCTAATAAAAAAGACTAATGAAGCTAATGCTTCTCTTCTCTCTCAACAAATAGTCTCTCCAATGTGGTAACCTTCACACAAACTCAAAAGAAGGATTAGGTAGCTTAGATACCATGTAAGAAGATTAAAAATAAAATAAAATAAAACAAATCCAAGAGAGCTTTATGTGAAAATAGTTACCATAAACTCAAATCCAAAGAGAGAATGAAAGAAGGAACAACCACTAATGAATCAACAAGAGGAGACAAAGATTTTGAAAGGGGAAAGCAAAGAAAACCCCTTGTGAATAATATGAATGAGGCAAAAGCTTAAAGAATGAAAGAGAGAAGAGAAGAGATATGGAGTCATTGGCTCATTACAGAAAACTACATTGTGAGTGTGTGTGTTGTAAAGAATGAGAGAGGATCATCTCTTACATAGAGATAAGAAGATGAGTTATTTAATAACTCCCATGTGAATTCACATTCATAAGTCTGTGCATAACAAGTGTTATAATCCTCTTAAGGAGAAATAAACTATTTTCCTTAATAAAGGAATTACAAAAATGACTTGTCCTCATACATGGACAAGAGGAAAAAATAAATAAGGGATACTTCACTTATCTCATTTAATAAATAAAACTAAGGAAAGATTACTAAATGTAACAGTTACTCATATACACTCATTGTTGATATTAGTGTAAAAAAGGTGAGTCAATAAGAATAGAAGACATCAGTCGATGAATATTTTTACTAAGCTACAGTTGTACCTTAGCCAAGGAAAAGAAAAATATTAAGTATGAAATAGTTACAATCAAGTACTATATACACCAAGCAGTTAGTAGGACAACAAGAAAAGAGACACTACTAAATTTGGGCCCAATTTCTAACGGCATTTCATTGCTAATTCTGACACATTACCATCAAATGAAAGATGAATATAGTCATTGATAAACTACCATCAAAAATTTTGATAGGGAGAAAAATTCTATGACTACCCAACAACATATGTCATCAAAAGACAAAGGGGAAGTAAAACTAATTGGATTAACTTGATTGACAATGCTTATGTTAAGGGTATGGCATCCTCATTGGAACTTGTGTAAAAACTTATTACATTTACATCATAAGTCCAATGAATTGCACATAATATAATTGTGTTAAGAAAATGATTTGGAAATGAATAATTTCTATGTTGGTATTAGTATAGTCGACTTGAACCGCCATATCAATTTTTTAAGGTTTAACTTAAACATTGTTAAAATATTCTAAACTAATGTGCAAATGATTAGATGAGAAGTGTCGATTGAACAAGGTGAACATATATCCATATAAAAGGGACATTATTGGAATGATAGTCAACTTAAAGACATTTATGCAAGAGATTGGCGTGATCTCTTGCATAAATATCTTTAAGTTGATTCTCATTCCAATAATGTGCCTTTGAGTTGGATATATGGCACTTGTATAATTAAGAAAATTTCCAAAATTTTTAGGTTGAACCTTAAGAAAAGGTTTATAGTAAGAGAATATTATACCACTATCAACATGAAGACCATCAATTACCAAATTATTTTTCCTAACACAATTATAGTGTATGGTCAGCGTACTTCCAACAAAGACATTGGTGTGATCTATCAATTCAAAGAATATAAAGTAATAAGAAATATTAAATCACATTATGGATTTATTGACATTTTCATAATAGAAAAGGAGACACATTAAATGATTTTCTAGTTATAACAAATAGGTGTGGGTATGTGCAAGATCATGGTGTGCCAAAAAGTGATGATGTGAAAAAAATGGAGTTTGAAAATGTCTAAAAGTATTTCAAAATCAACTCTAACTTTTTTCCACCCATCCTGATACCAAGGAAAAAGGTTGGTTCAAACCTTATCGAGTATCCAATATGACATCGGATACCTGAAACCTACAACTAGGATTTTTTTTTTTGAAAAAAAAGAGCAAATTAGGCATTTGCGGGTATAGCTTGATTTGTATTGTCTTTATTTCAGGTATCAAATCCAAGAATAGGTACATGATATAGGTTTAAAAAAATTGTAATTTGAATGAATTTTATTTAAAATAAGGTATTTTTAAATAGAAATTATTGAAAATTAGGTTTTTAATAGAAATTATTGAAAATTAGATTTATTTTAATAGGATGTTGTTTTTCAAATTAATAGGTATGGCTGACTTGAATGATGACATTGAGCCACAAAATAATGTTCCTTGAATCCTCCACCAAATGATCCAGTATTTCCTCAAAATCATCCACTAAATGATCTCCTACCCCCTCAAAACCCCTCCTAGAATTGAAGATTATGTTGACAATTGGCTAATTGTGATATGTAATCATTGTCATTAATGGTAACACATGATGTACATGTTAATATGAAACCTTGAAATAAAGATACTTAGTGTTTGGTTATCAAAAAATTGTAGTATAGAATTTGGTTTATAGCAGTGTATTATTTTGTTTATAACATGTTGCAGATGTCATATTATGGTAAGTGTAGTTACATGGAGATACTATACATGTTGATGATGATGATGTGTATAACCTCATAAGTTTGTACGGATTGTATGGAATAGAGATAGTCATGTTTTTTATGAAGCTAGATAGTGGAATTGAAGGAAATAATTGTTTTGCTTGCAAAACAATTACTTTTCCAATCAGGACCGACATCCTAAATGTTTACTCTAACTTAAAAAAGTGAATTGTGGTCCTAGCTGACCCAACAATATTTTATGTAAAGGTATGGTATTTATGTAAAGGACTTCTTGCAATAAGAAGTGTGTTAGTAATTATGCAAGTTTGTAGTGATTGTATTGAAGTGCTATCAAGTAAGATTGTGAAGTCAGTGAACTTTTGTGTAAGCGATATATGAAAAGTTTTGTATGAACTATGTAGTGATCTAAGATCAATATAAATATTAGAGATTAGAGAAGGAAAATAATAGTAGATTACTTGTATGAGTAGTGAGCTCTTCTTGTAGTTGAAATTACATGTTTGGGCAGTGGGCTCATCTTGCATACATTACTCTACAACTCCTAACAGGGTTGGCACAACTCCTAATAGGATTGGAATCTCCTAACAGGGACTATTATACTAAATTTTCTCATTGACTCCTAACAAGGTCCATCCTCTAACAAGGAACATATATATTAGTATATTATCTAGTGGCTATAATCCCAATTGAGATTTTCCCTTGTCCAAGTTTTCCCTAGTTAACAAAATATGGTGTTATGAGTTATCTTTGTGAATTGTTACTATTATTGTTCAACATTACTTTATTGCTTTGTTATGCATGGTTTAAAGTAAGTAATAATATCTAGTTGGTGGCTAGAGTTTGTAGATTATTGATTCACCCCCCCAGTAATCCCTATTTCTAACAATTGGTATCATAGCATAGTTACTTTGAAGAGGCTTAACATAAGTAAGATCCCTATAGATATGGAACATTTGATGAAGAACCTCAAAGAAGCTCTTAAACAAATTGATATCCTTACTAAAGAAAGATATAAGTTGAAGGATAGATATGAAGACTCTAAAGTATACATTGGTGATGTGGGAAAAGATTGAACATTTGAAAACTAAGCCTAAATCTAATGAATCTGGAACTACTGATGATGACTATTCAAAGTTGAAGACTGATTATAAGATCTTGAAGCATGAATTAAAAATTACAAATCTGAAGTTGACTTTGAGAAATGATCCTAGCAAAGTTGAATCTAATTTGAAGATTGAAAATGTAGATTTGAGAGCAAGTCTAGCAAAAAAAATCTAAGTTTGAAACATGGAAGAAGATCATGAACTACATAAGTACAATACTATTCTGAAAGGTTAATTGACATAGTGCTAACAACAACTTTAGAAACTCTATTCTAGCAGAGAAAAACTTGATGATTCTATCTCTATACAAAGACCTTATTATGAATAGACTAGTCTTAGTTACTTGATTAACATCTGCAAAGAAACCTAACATTAGATAAGATATGAAAGAAAAAGATAAATTTGATGATAAAATTGAATCCAATAAATCTTCTAAGAAACCTAAAGAAGTTGAGCAAATCAAAGAAGTTGTAATCTTGGATGAACCAAAGCAAGTGGAGACTCCCAAGGAAACTAGGTATGAATTTAGAGGTAATTGGTTTTTATAAATAGGTCATATGAAAAGAGATTGTACTAATAAGTCATTTAATCATGTTAAGGACTTTTATTGTCATAGTGTGGGTCATAATCCAATTGATTGTAAGAAATCTAAGTATGATAATGATAGAAGAAATAGCAGAATGCCTAGAAATTCTAACCCTACAGATAGAAGTAGATATTATGATGATAGAAGATAGATTGTGTGTTATAAGTGTAAAAACCTAGGACACATTTCTTAGAATTTTCATGCACCTAATGATCAAAAAAATCTTGAAAGAAAAGCACCTATATGTTAGTTATGCAATATAATGCAGTACTGCAAAATGGATACAAACTTTGGAGACAAATGGAATAATGGAAGAAACTTAAAAAATAGAAGGAATGATAGAAGGAACCATGAAAGGAACTCTAGATCTAACAATGAAGAATAAAGAAACATTGTGAGTAAAATTCAAGAAGAACTTAATGAAGAATTTGTGAAAAGAGTAGATATCTCAAAAGAAAAGTTAAATGATGATGAGACAGACATAAAGATCAAAGTTAGTTGTTGAGTTTGATTCAATTAAGTTGAATTAAGCTTGTTCACAACATCTAAATTTGAGAACTTCATGTAGAGACTAAAGTATAGGTAGTGAAGTTGGAAAAAGGTGTATCCAATTGTGTTTAGATGGTACCTAATCTCTCTTGTGATTTGGAGCTCATCTAAACAAGTAATGATGAATTTTAGAGTTATTAGTATTATAATAAGAGTTGATTCTGTAACAAAAGATGAAAAGTACATTTTTAAAGATAATTTCAACATCTAAATTTTTGAGGATGATTGTCCTGATGGAAGGAGGCTATAGTAAACCTTGAGTGACATCTAAAGATCAGATAGCTTAGTTTGTGCAGTTATCTAATTGTGAAACATAAATAACAACTTTTTCATATTTGCGAACTATGCAATTAATGCAATATCAAGTTGATGGATAAATGGAGTAAAGAATTTATTTTACTTCATTATGAACACATTTGAAGTGAAGTTTATTTTGAAGTGACTTGTCAGAGCGATTTTGAAGAAAACCCTATTTTTGAAAAGAGGTATTTTATCATTTTCTGCAATATTTGTTCGGTAAAGGATATTGTTGATAAAAGTAATGGATATGTCAGTTTTTCATAGTGTTGAGAATGAGGATAGACCTAAGTTTAAGGTAGTTTCTATAAAACCTAGTGATGAAAACCCTAATTCTACATTGTCTATCACCCCAAACAATGTAGTCTATTTGGAAGATTTTGAAAACTATTTGAATTGCAAATTTGAGTCTATTGGAAATGAATATATGAATAAGGATATGGAAAATATTCTTTAACCATGACATGCTAGTGAAGGCCAAATTTGAACATTTGAGTAAATTGGACTTGTTTAAGTATTATTTTTCCCATAAACTAGATACAGATGATGTGAGATTTCTTAGCAGAATAATAGCTTATTTAGTATGTGCAAGTTCTAAGATTGATGAACTTTTAGCTTGATTTATATATGTAGCTTACAAGATTTGTGTTGAGAAAGAATAGGTGAATTTGAGTGAAATTCTAAGAATGCAACTCTTGGAAAATATTGAAAAGGTTAAGAGGACAAAGAATGGTGTGTTTAGATTCCAATTATTGATTAATCACATATTCTTTCATGTGCTAAAGAGATATCCTTACTTGTCAATAATAGATATAATAAGTAGTGATAGATACACTATGGAAAACATATTAGAAGTATGCAAAAGAAACCCTATAGACAAGGTATTCGACAATGGTAATCTAATTATGAGAACATTCCAAAATGAGATGAAATAAAGACTTAGGATCTCACCTACAATTGTGGATAGGTTCAAAGAGGACATATGCATTCTAGTTGATACTAACTATACATACATTCAAGCAGTGTAACCTTGGGAAACATTTTTTGATTCTTTGAGTTATGAGTTGAGTGATGATGTTGCAATTGGCTATATTGATGTATTATTGAAATCTGAGATAGATAAAGATGAGTATAGATTTGGTACATTTGATGAGATCACAAAAAATGCTCATCAAGCAACCTTGGAGAAGGCATCTCACAAGAAGGTTGAATCAATCATGAAGAAGGCAGTATCTAAGGCTGGAATGACAAAAAGTGAATTTGAGGCCATAAGACAAACATTGAAACAAGGTGTATTGAATATTCAACTCTTGTCAGTTTTAGTTGCTAAGAAAACTTTGGGATAGAGTTTACCTTATGTAGTAGTATCTAATGTTCAGCCTAGTGAACATAAGAGAAAATCAAAGAGATTATCTGAAGTAGTGCCAAGAAAGGCAATGAGAATCAAACAGATGGCTTCAAGACCTAGAAAGAAGTAGAAGGCATTGTTGACAATTGAATCTAGTAGTGATGAGGAAGGTGAGGAACAAGAAATCAAGCAAGTTGAAAAGGTGACTCCACCTAAACAAGTAGTAGGAAAATATCGACAACCTTAGAAGTCAAAGATTTAAAAGATTAACACAACAATTGCCAATGAAGGAAACTTTGTCTAGTTGAACAAATTTTATGATCTTTATAATAATTTTGAGAAAGAACAAATTGATATATCTACTATAAGACATATCATTGTGAATGATTTAACTGTGTAGGATATCAAAGGAGTAGTGAACAAAAAGGTCTATGAGAGACTTATAGAGAAGAAGACTCTAGCAAGGGAAGAAGACCTTGAACTTCATAAGTATATGCTAAGGACCATCTACAAGATTGATGATAAAGATGAGATTAAAAGATTGTTGAATAACCTCACACCATACTTAAGGAACAAATTGAGTCCATTCTTATTTATGGTTAGTGAGAATGATAAGTTGAGGAAGGAGATAGCAATAGCTATCAGCAAGATGTTGTCAAAATCACAGATAGCAATTCCTCCAGCTCCCAGAACTATGGAAGTATTAGTTAGTGGTGATACCATGAAGATTGATCAAACCAATGTTACTCTTAACATTGATGATACCAATCTATTTGGTGTTTCCAAACCAAATGTACCTAATACCGAGGATGTTTAAGATAAGCTGAAGCAAATTGAGGAAGAGAAGAGGCTTATAGAAATTGAAAAGAAAAAGATAGAGGAAGCCAAGTAACAATTTCTTGAGGATGAAAGGAAAAGAAAGGAAGAAGAGGATAATAGGAGAATAGTAGAAGAAGAAAAGAAAAAGAAAGTAGAGGAAGAAGGAAAAAAAAGATCAAAAGAGAAGAAAGAAAGAGAAGAAAAGGAAAGGAAAGAAGAGGAAGAGAGGAAAGCTAAGTAGTAAAGAAATAGAGGGAGGATGAGACTAAACCATCTAGTTCATCTACTCAGCTCTCTCTTGCAAGTTTGGCCACTGATGATGATCATCAAACTGATTTGATTTCATCCTTATCCAAACTTTTATAGAAGAATAAGATAGTAAAGAGTTTGCAAAGATCATTGATGAAAGTGATTGGAAAATTACATAGTACTTTGATAGTACAACACACTGAGTTAGAGCCTAAACTAAGAGCACAAGCAGCTCTAAAATATTTTGATGAAGAGTTTACAAATTTGCTAAATGTTGTAGAGGCAAAAGCTTAGATTCATGTGATGCTAACTTGTTTAGCACCATCTGCTAGAATATCAAGAACAACTTAGTCAATCTTGATACATACATAAAGGAACTTTAGAGATGTTAGTAGGAAGGGAAAGCTTTGTATGTTAAGCATACCTTATCATACAAATTGACTAAGGATTTGGATAGTTAGATAGAGGCTAAGATAAATGGACTTGAGGTTTTATCCAACCTAATCCAGCACCCATCTAGTAAAGTTGATGATATTGGGAATCAAGTTGCCAGTGTTCATAACAAGATCAGGAAATTGGAACTTTAGAAAGAGAAGTTATTAAGGAGAACTTCTAATTTTAGAGAATCCATTGCTCTAAAGTTATCATTTGTTGAGAAGAAACTAGAAGAATGTGTCAAGGCAAAGGACACATATACTAACTTCGTATATTTAGATATCAATGCAGTTGAGATTGCATCATATGCATTATGTGCAATTCTTTCATCGATAGAGTCTACAAAAGAAACATAGACAAAAGGTATGCATAGCTTGAAGACTATTTTTAAAGATTGTATGAAGATTATTTTAGCATAAAGGCAAGGACAACAATTTTGATAGTTTTGGATAGAATCTTGAAAATTTGTGACCTTTGCCATTGATGTCAAAGGGGGAGTAATAGTAGATAAAATTGTATACATTAGATTATTAGGATAAATACATGTGTAGTATCAAGTATATTGTAAGGGGGAGCATATATGTAAAGTTATAAAGTTGTAATAGATGTAATGTTTATTTTGATAGTTTGTTTTTGTCACTTAGGTAATTTTCCCTATTTAGTTGCCATCAATGCCAAAGGGGGAGACTGTTGACAATTGGCTAATTTTGATATGTAATTTTTGTCATTAATGGAAACACATGATGTACATGATGACAAGAAACTTTAGAAATAAAGATACTTAGTGTTTGGTTTTCAAAAAATTGTCTAAATATAGAATTTGGTTTACAACAGTGTATTGTTTTGTTTATAACATGTTGCAAACATCATATTATAGCAAGTGAAGTTATATGGAGATAGGATACATGTTCATGATGATGTGTATAACCTCAAAATTTTGTAGAGATTATACAAAATAGAGTTAATCATGTTTTTGATGAAGCAAGACAATTGAATTGAAGGAAAGAATTATTTTGGTTGCAAAACAATTACTTGTCAAATTAGGGCCGACATCCTAGATGTCTACTCTAACTTAGTCCTAGCCAACCTAGGAGCATTTTATGTAAAGGCATGGTATTTATGCAAAGGAATTCTTCTGATAAGAATTGTGCTAGTAATTATGTAAGTGTGTAATGCTTGTAATGAAGTGTTATCATGTAAGATTGCAAAGTCAACGAACTTTTGTGTAAGCAATATATGCAAATTTTTATATGAACTATTTGGTGATCCAAGATCAAGTTGAAGATCAGAGATCAGAGAAGGAAGGAAATTAATATTAGATTACTTCTATGAGTAGTGAGCTCATCTTGTACTTGAAATTGCATATTTGGGTAGTGGGCTCATCTTGCATACATTACTCTACAACTCTAACAGGGTTGGCACAACTCCTAATAGGGTTGGAATCTCCTAATTGGGATTCAAAGTCTCCTAATAGGGACTATCATACTGAATTTTCTTATTGACTCCTAATAGGGTCCATCCTCTAACAAGGAACCTATATATATTAGTATATTATCTAGTGGATATCATCCCCACCAGGGTTTTCCCTTGGCTAGGGTTTCCCTAGTTAACAAAACATGGTGTTATGAGTTATCATTGTGCATTGTTACTGTTACTATTCAGCATTACTTTATTGCTTTGTTATGCATGATTTAAAGTAAGTAATAATATCTAATTGGTGACTAAAGTTTGTAAATTATTGATTCATCCCCCCTCTTAGTAATCCCTATTTCTAATAGATTTGATACAAGAAAATCTCACCAAACTAAGGGGTTTTCAAACCATATATAACACTATACCTACATTGGCTCCCATGTTATCCACATTAAACACTATAGTGGATAATATTCAAACACTTATCAATGATAAAAATGTTGCTCTTCACTGGCATGAGAAAATGCATGCCATGTTTAATGATGGATTGGACTATGATGAGGTTGCGACCCTAAACATGACTAAAGATAATATATTTAACCTTTTTATAGACCCAAAAATTGGTAAAATAGTAGAGTGCAAAAGGCCCAAATTATCAATTAAACGGTGCACAAATGAGGCTATGCATGTAAACTTTTGGGATCATTGGTGTAGGGTTTTTGAAAAACCTTCACACAATAATTTAGAGGTGTCATTCTATTTCATTAGAAAACTACTAGAGCATAATGCCCAACATGGGTGTAGGAGAAGGAGCTCCACAAAAAATGATAAAATAGTAGACAGCAAAAAGCCCAAGTTATCAATTAAATGGTGCACAAATGAGGCTATGTGTGTGAATTTTTGGTATTTTTGGTGGAGGGTTTTTGAAAAACCTCCATATAATAATTTAGATGTGTCATTCTATTTCATTAAAAAACTATATGTCAAATTTGTGTTGTGCCTTAAGTTGAACTACTAGAGCATGATTTCAAACATGGGTGTAGGAGGAGGAGCTCCTCAGGATAGATCCTTTTCCTAGTGGATAAAGCTAGCACTTTTGTCCCCCCTACTGATGTATCCCCCCCTCCTCTAGTGCAACATCTTAATATCATTATAGAGGCTAGCTCTTAGACCATTAGAGCCATCCATAGATTAATTATCCTATTGATTCCCAGGCTAGGTCAATGTTAGCTCACCATGTTGATGATGCTAGCACAAGTTCATCATCAACGAGCTCATCACATGTTTGTGTGCCCCATACATTCATAACATGTAAGAATATTTGTTTGGGTCCCATAGGTGATCTTTTTGAGTATCATTTTGTATTTAAGGAGGATGATACACCAAACATACATACAAAGACCACACACCTTGACATGAGAGAGGAGGGGCATGTAGAGGCATGGGATCCTTCTATGTCAGTATGTGTATACATTTTTTTATTATGACATATGTGATTTAAATTTAATCTTTATAATAGAGTAATTTTAACCCCTACTAATTTATACATGTATGTAATCTTCATTCATGTTTAGTTGATGACTGAGGAGGAGCTCAGATAGGTTGGTACATTATGTTGTGTTCTCATTATTTTTCTATTTGATATTGAAACATATATGGTTTCTAATCTTTCCTTTCTCTTTCAGGTATCACCTGTTAGTGGGGGGCAGAGTGCAGGGGGTGAGGCACAACCCATTGATAAGGGAAAGGTAATTAGGTTCTTTTAAAGTGATTAAGTATCGATGCATTCTTGTAAGATATTTGTGCTAATGAAATTTAATTATATTTTTTATTGTATATGGTGTGGCTACTGGTGATGACTCCAAATAGATTTGGCATCGTAGACCCTCTGGCATTTCCATTCATAGCTAGATCCCATTGTATGTATAAGTATCATTTATTTTTTATTTTCCTTATTTTCATAAACAAATTCGAAACTAATTTCCATGATATTAAAAACTAGGCTATTATATCTCATATGAAACACCTAGTTCATAGGAGGTTGGACATTAGAGTTTTGTATCTTTGGTCATGCAGCCCATTATATCTAGAGTAGGAGTTGACAGAAGTAAGTTTTAGTTTGAATTATCAATTATATGGTATAAATTTAGTATTTTATGAATTATAATGTTAAATTTTAAGTTTTAGATCCCTCAAACAAACATACTTGAACATATATAGGCCACAACCAATTAGGTTCCATAAATCTTAACATATGAGAGGACTCCTAACCACCACAGGAGGTCAACGAGAGTTGTATTTATGATGAAAGTTTAATACTATAAACCTTCATTGAAAAAAGGATAATTATGCATTTGAGTAATTCAACACTAGATACATAGAATCATATAAATTTAGTATTCTAAATTTGGGTTTTTCTTTTTTGTTTATGTAGGAGGCATCTAATCCACCTAGTTCAGCAAAGAGGTTGCATTTTGATGATACACCAATAGCATAAGATAGTATAGTTTTCATAAGATGAATCATGAGACATTTTGAGATGGCATTGATTGTATATAGAAACATTGATATTATACACATTTAATGGCATGATCAGCCACATTTTGTATATGGATCTACATATTTTGATAAATATTTGTGTAATTTATCTATGGATACATGAACTTTGATAAATATTTGTGTAATTTGTCTATGGATACATGTATTTTGATTTTTTTTTGTCATTTGTGTACACAAGGATATACATATTAATTTAGTATAGTATTTTTCAATTTATCATTGATCATGTGTATTGTTCATGTTTATGGAATATCATTCATTTTGATCATGTTTGTTATATTCAATTCAAATGCAATAATTTGTAAAGAACATTTTAACAACCTTTATCATCAAATTTTGATGAAATTTTTAATTTTAAATTATCTCTATATTCCCTTAAGATTTCTACAATTAGCCAATTTGGTTTAGGAGCCCATCTTTGGTCTTATGAGATGTTTCAATATGTACTGGTCACAAATGTTATTGGGGATTTGTGGTAAAAATATGGGTGTCACTAGCTAGGTTATTGTAGACCTCAACATGACCATCCTATAGCATTTGAAATTTCACCAATAGCCCCCATGAGCTCCGAGTTATGACCCTCATAAGATCGACCTCTAAATGCACTTAGAGTACCTTGGAGACTCTTCGGTACAAGGTGGCCATAAATGTTGGAGGCTCTCCATGGCTAGAAAAAGAGTTTCACTACCTAGACATATAGAGCTAATGGTGTTGACAATTTGATTCGAAGATCAATAGTTTCAAAGTTGCATAGTGATACACCAATGGGCTAAGGTACGTTACAAGGTTTGGCATCGAGCAAGATCATTGTGCTAAATCCAAATGAAATGTGATCTCTCCAAAATGAGATATTTTATTGTATACCTTGACATGACCATCCTGTAGCATTCAATGTTTCAAAAATAGCCCCCATAAGATCTGAGTTATGACCCTTGAAAGATCGACCTCCAAATGCACTTAGAGCACATTGGAGACTCTTTGATATGGGGTGGTTGTGAATGTTGAAGGCTCTTTGTGGTCAAAAAAAGGTTGTCACTAGGGTTCACCTACCCATCCAGATCTAATGGTGTTGACGATTTGATGCCAAGATCAACAGTTTCAGAGTTACACAATGATGCACCAATGAGCTAAGACACACTGCAAGTTTTGGCATTGATTTAGATCATTATAGGGTGGTCGTGAATGTTTGAGGCTTTCTATGGCTAGAACAAGGGTGTGACTATAGTTAGTATTAAGTAAAAACATTATTTTTTAGCTCCCTCAAGTTTTTGGCATTGGGGATAGTGCAAGTTTGGTGTTAGTATTAATTAAAATCATCATTTTTTAGGTCTTGCCACATTAATTACATTAAGTAAAAACATCCTTATTTCTTACATTAAATCAACAAGTATAGATTTACAATATCTCAAGTGTTTCATCATTATTACATCAATACACAACTACCAAAAATTATAGTGTCAAAAATCGTAGTATAAAAAATACAATAGATTTTTCTTTATTCTGCTCCTTATTTAGTTTTTATCTTCATACGTGGCTACTCTTCATGATGTACCTACATTCTAATATAATAAAAAATATTAGTAAATAATCATATTAAAAAAGATAATCATTGCTTCACCAAATCATTATGAATAGAAGAACATGAGTAAAATATACTTAGTTGAGTGTTGTTGTAGGGTTCTCTCTTTGTTTTAGGGTCTCTAATAGGGCTTCATGATCAGCATTAGTAATAGTAAAAAATTCTTTTACTTTTTGGTCTTCCTTGGTACTTGAACAACTTCACATTTGTTTCTATAAGAAGATGTGAATATATGAGAATTATTTTGTGCTTCTAATATTCTTCAAATGCAAGAATTCCATTCCTTCTAAGCACGTATGTCTATAGCCATGTTCTAGAAACAACAACTAAACTAGTAGGATATGTTAATCCATCATTATCTATGATTGATTGTGCAAGATTTTGTTTACCTCTTACCCAATGTACTAATCAATAATATGGTTTCTCATCATTCCCCTATGGTGCAACCAATGCAAAGACATTTCCTAGCTGAAGAAGATCTAATAGATGGTTATGCTCAATTGAACTTTCCATGTCATCATTTCTAATAGAGGGTATGATAGAGAATAGATTAAGATAATGTGGAGCCTATGTGTCCACCCACTCACTCATCACAGTGATCTCAATCACACTAAAAATGATTAGGAAAAAAGAAAGCTAGTTGTCATGTCCAAATGGTCCATGTACTAGAATCAAAGCTCTGAAATGAATGCATTTTTGATGAATCTCTAATAATAGCACAATCTAATCTATCACCTATGGAACCTTCCTCAACCAACCCAAAGAACCTATATATTGTTCAATCAAGAGACCGCCTCCGATAATTTTGAACTACACCAATCAATAATGCTACGAGCATCAAGAAGCTTTGCTCCTAAAATCTTCAATTGCTCCTTAACTAAAGCTCTCTTCACACATGCCCCTACTCCATGATGTTCCCCTTTCCCATGGCTAGACTAAAAGAAACTCTAAATATGAGGCACCCCCCTCTCTAAATGAATCCTACACAACCAATAAAATATATAAGAATTATTTAATTGACCTATGCAATTTCTAACCAAATGATATGTCTATCCATAGCAATGTCATGCTCCTATAAGAAATCAAAATAATTCTTGAAATAATATTGCATAATCTCATGAAAGTGAGATCTATCATCACTCATGTAAAAATTTTACTCTCTTATAATCTTCTAATTATCTTTTGCACTATCAGGGGCATGTATATATGTTTTATGGACAAAAATTAGCAGTTTGAATGGAGTTATAATACTAAGATTGTGTCTCATTTTGGGGCTAAAACGTGTAGTTCTTTGCAAAGTCAACAATTACTATAATACTGCTAATGGGAAAAGTCTCCTTACACATTCCAAATTGTTGATCCAACCATTGAGACCTATGATTATGCCTTGCATACTTGTAGAAAAGATTTGTCTTAAAATCTGAAATAAAACTAGCCACATTGATCTCTTTTGCAACTAATCCACATCTAGAGCCCTCACCTCCACTCTTCAATGTGTATTTCACCATTTCATATACCACTTTTTTTACTATTGTCCTCCCAAGATCTTGTTCACACCCCTCATTGAAACATATTTCAAACTTAGATAATCCAACACATTCTAAACAATCAACTCTAGGACATAAAAATTGATCTAGCAAGTCTCTTGATGATTTTGGAAGCTCACTAGCACCACAATTCTTCAACATTTCATTACTATGCAAAGTAGAACATATGTAACATAATAGTTCATGGTGCATAAAAAAACTCCACATAATATTTGCAACAACATATATTTCAAATCTTATGTGGCACACAATAAAATGGCTTCAAGGATTCAAAAACCCTTTTGTGATATCTACAATCTTGGATGACTCCCTCTAAATTCATTAAACAACATAGTTTGACTTACCTCCAAATAATGTTTAGGATGTGGTGTGCAATCTCTAATGTCAATTCTAAACTTCAATATGTATTTAGCATTGGGTGACACTCTTGAAGTAGAGTGCCAAAACTGTGTAATTTCCTACTTCACATCATCAGTTAGCTTCTTATCAAAATGTGGAAGTTTCCCATAAAAACCCACGTATCATTTTAAGAGGATCGTCAATTCTCTCTCATCTAGTAAGTGACCTTCTCAAAGTAGTATGATTTAGGTTAAATTCAATACAATTTTGTCTCATATATCTACCCTTTCTCAAGTGATGACTTACCAAACAAGTTTTAATAACCCCTTGAGCAGCTCTCTTATCCTTCTCCCTACTATTTTTCTCAATGCTATTGAGAGCACTAAAAAGATTCTTCACAATAACAACATTTCTTTTCATTTTCTTATTGACATGAGTCTTAAATTTGGAAAGCATAAGTATCATCTTTTGTGTCTTTAATAAGTGCATAAAAAGTTACATTGCTCCACCACTATCATATTGTCGAAAAACATATTATATAGTCTTGAAGCCCATAACTAAATAGTTCTTGGTGATTTTTTTCCTTCCAAATTACTAATAATCATTTCATCAATTTCAATTATCCATTTTCATGTTCTATGACCTTCATTTTCATTATAATTAGGAGATACATAATGTTCCTATGAATTTTCATTCTTGACATGGTCAATCATGACATTTATATTATGAAGTGGGAAATATTCATTCTCCAAATTTTCAATCCCGACATTATCATTATCAATTGGTACATTTTCATTCCCAAACTAAATATATTCATTTTCTAACTCTATGATTTCACCTTCAATCAATACATCATCAACTTGATTCATGTTTAACATACCTTGTCTCTTCCTTTGGTGATTTACTTTGTCTCTTTCCCTATATGTTGCAATGTCTTCATTCGATACCTTCCTTTTGCATTTAGCCTTTCAATGACTACTACTCCCCATTCAAACATCAATATTGAACACCTAATTAGATCATGTAGCAACAATTTCGATTGAATGAGCCCCAAAAAAACTTTTATACTCCAAACCTATAAAAATGGCAAATAAAAGTGATTGTCGAGTCTGCAATGATAGAGAATATTTTGGGAAAAGTTTGTCTGTAAAACAATTTGGGTACTTGATCCCATATCGGGTATCCAATTTAATATCAAGTATCCAATATTATCTCATATCTAATTCAAGGTCAGATACCTAATATGATATCAAGTACCCAAAATTGTCACCCAAAATTTGGAAGGAAATCAATTGGGTAAGTGTGGGAAATCAACAACCATTATATATTATTATATATTAGTATAAAAAATCAATTATTATTATATAATATAGTAATATATTATTATTATATAATAATATAGTAATATATTATTATTATTATATAATATATAGTCATATATTATTCTTATTATTATATAATATAGTAATGTATTATTATTATAATTATTAGTACTATTATTATTATTATATAGTTATATAGTCAATGTAATGGGTCAAATGGGGTTGTAGGGTAGCCTACAACCCCATTCAACCTATTGTATCGTGACATGTGTTCCTAGGGGTCCTACAACCCCTAGGGACATAGGCTACCCTACTACCCCATTCGACCCATTACATCATGACATGTGTCTATAGGGTCTCTAGAACCCCTAGGGACATAGGGTAATCGATCATATGGGTTGAATGGGGTTGTAGGCTAGCCTACAACCCCATTCAACCCATTGCATCATGACATGTGTCCCTAGTGGTCCTAACACCCCTAGAGACATAAGATAATCAATCATATGGGTTGAATGGGGCCATAGGCTAGCCTATAACTCCATTTGACCCATTGCATCATGACATGTGTCCCTAGAGGTCCTAGGACTCCTAAAGACATAGGGTAATTGATCATATGGGTTGAATGGGGTCATAGGCTAGCCTACAACCCCATTCAACCCATTGCATAACAACATGTATCCCTAAGGGTTTTAGGACCCTAAGGACATAGGGTAATTGATCATATGGTTGAATGCCTATGACCCCATTCGACCCATTATATTGTGTCACGTGTCCCTGGGGGTCCTAGGACCCCTAGGGACATAGGGTAATTGATCATATGGGTTGAATGGGGTTGTAGGCTGGCCTACGACTCCATTCAACCCATTGCAATGTAACATGTGTCCCTAGGGGTCCTAGGAATCATAGGGACATAACATAATCGATCATATGGGTTGAATGGGGCCCTAGGATGGCCTACGACCTATTCAACCCATTGTATTGTGACATGTGTCCCTAGGGTCCTAGCACCCCTATAGACATAGGTTAATTGATTTTATGGGTTGAATGGGGTCGTAGGCTAACCTATGACCCCATTCAACCCATTGCATCATGACATGTGTCCCTAGGGGTCCTAGGACCCCTAAGGACATAGGGAATTGATCATATGGGTCAAATGGGAACATAGGCTAGCCTACGACCCCATTCAACCCATTGCATTGTGACATGTGTTCCTAGGGGTCCTATATTATGACCCCATTCAACCCATTGCATCATGAGATGTGTCCCTAGGGGTCCTTAGACCCTTAGGGACATAGGGTACCCCATTTAACCCATATGATTAATTTCGGTCCCTAGGGACACATGTCCCAATGCAATGGGTCAAATGGGGTTGTAGGCTAGTCTATGACCCCATTCAACCCAATGCATTGCAACATGTGTCCCTAGGAGTCCTAAGACCCCTAAGGACATAGGTTAATTGATCATATGGGTTGAATGGGGTCGTTGGCTAACCTATGATCCCATTTGACCCATTACATCATAACATTGTCCCTAGGGGTCTTAGGACCCCTAGGGACATAAGGTAATCGATAATGTTGTAATTCAATAAACTATATAATAGTGTGTAATAATATCTAATATTATGTAATAATATCTAATATTATGTAATAATAAATGTTATTGTAGTATTTGTAATAATATATATTTAATATAACAATAATAATATATAGATAATATTTATAATATTATAGATAATATATAATACTATATATAATAATATATAGTAGTATGATCCTAATATACTATCTAATCATATTTAATATCATATATAATATTATAACAATAAAATTTGTTATATAATTAATAATAAATAAATAAAATAAAAAAATTCAAATATATCAGTATATCTTAAATGTGAAAATATATTTAAATATATTTGTTGGCTTTTTGTTTAAAATGTACAATTAGTTCCCACCTTCTCAATTTTTGAAAAGTTTTATTTTGTCGCCACATTTTGGGTACCTGATTTTGGATTGGGGACTCGATTAGGCTTGGTATTTACCAAAACTCTTTGGTCAACTCAAAAAACATATTTATGTGACATTTAGACTTCGAGTACCCATCTGACAATATTTTTTCATCTAAATTCAATGAATTAATAATGGTTTTTTGATAACACTCTCAAGATTCCATTGATATAATTACTATCGAATTATGAGTTTGATAAGTATTTAATAGTTAATTTTTAATGAACACATCTATAAATTGCTCATTGACATATTGATTGAAAAATAGCTATAACTTTCAAATGGTATAACATTTTTGAAATCCAAAATTTGCATTGCATTCTATGCTTTGTCTAGTATAAAAAAAATTGTAAAGTTTTGAATTAGTAAAGGTGGTCAGACACGAGAGTTTTTTATTCTAAAAATGTTATAGTAGAAAATTCATATTTAATTATTTATTTGGAATAAAAATACCAAAAAATATGTGTCACATTCGAGCATGAGTCTACTTTTTACATCTATAATTATATTAAAAAATGTTTGTTGAGAAAGAAGATTGTTGAAAGTATAAGAATGTGGAACAATCATTATTTTGTCACTAATGTCAAACCTACTTCTTATCGGTAAGATAATTGCTTCCTTTGGTCTAAATGCTATAATTTTTTTGATTGAAGAAGAGAATTTGAAGAAGAAAGGATAATAAGAGTACCTAGAGCAAGGTTGAGTTATATGGTATATAAAAGGAGCCCTGAGACCAAATAAGACTATGATAATGTAGTGATTATTTATCTACTTATGGTTAAAATGAAAGGGAACACAAGCAAAGTCAAGAAAAAGAAGAAAAGAAAAATGTGTTTGCTAAGCTTGATTGAGCAAATAGTGGGAGCTGAGCAATGTTAGTTCAAGCCAAGCAGAAAATTAATATGTGCCAAGAAAAGTGTCATGCCTAGAATCTCAAGGCAAAAACACAACTACAATTTTTATTTTGAAAGATAAATTGGTTGCTTAACACAAGGAAAGTTGTTGTTAGGGTTTAAGGATTAGATGAATAATGAGGTTCATCTACTCCTGACCAAACCACTTTAAAATTTTGGTCTAACTCTACACTAATAACATTATTCAATTTAAAGGTGACACCTTAAAGGTTAGATTGTAATGAAGATCATTACTACAAGTGTTCCACCTAACAAATGCCTCACTCAGTGTGATGATCCTAGAATTGGCATGCCTAGAAGCATGGTCCTATTTTAATAGTAACATTTTCACAAGGTTATCCATACCTTGACATGGGTGATATTCTAACGTCTAAGTCGAACTAGCATAATTGACTAGCCTAGGATATAATAATGCATTAAAAATTAATAATGGTGATTGTTCTTATAAGGAATGTTAGGTTGTCAATGAGATTGAGAAATAAGGATAAAGATCATTATAACATTCCAAGTAAGATCCAAATCAATGTTAATCAAAATCATATAGGTGAAATAGACAACCTACTAGCAAAGTAATCTTGCACTCAAATGGATGACTTAAAGGTGGTCTTAAGACCTAATAATAATTCTTGATAAGTATCCAAATAGTGAGGGGAACATTACTGCATCCCATATGATTTAGTATCATAGAATTTCTTTTTTTTTTTAATGATATAAAATTTTGAGTATATGACAAAATTTGTAGCAATTAGTAAGATATATATAGCCAATTTCTTGATACACCTAAGCCCAATACACACACACACACACACACACACACACACACACACACACACACACACAAACACATCAATAATAACTTAATGGTAAAATTAATATGATATATAGTAAATGTCATTTAATAGATGTATTATTTAATATGCATCATACATTTCAATACTCTCTATATGATAAGTACATTAACTATGAATTATTGAAGAAAATAAAATGTGATAGGATATATTTCAAAATTAAAAACCAAATATTCTATTACTAACCACCACTTATAATTAAAAAAATGATAATACTAACTATATCATCTACACTTTAGACTAACCCATGAATAGCACTAAATTCATTTCCTATTCCTAACAAAATTCACTAACACTTTTAACTTTATTCAAACACCAATCACACACCTTACATAATATTACCATTCCCTAAGCTTATTTCTACCCAAGATACAACCCCTTGCTATAGCTATTGCATTTAATCCTAATCTTCCAAAACCCTCATGTGATTACCCCCTATGGTTTAGTGCATCACGCAGCTTGAGGAGGTGTAGGCATGAGACCATACCATCTTGGGAGAGTGTGCTTTACCTAGAAGGAAGCAGTTTCTTTACAAGGTGGGCTCCACCCCACCTCCTAAGAATTGTATACTTGGTGCCTCTAAGAAAAGTGTTACCATCTTGGAAAGTGCCCACAAAAACTAGGAAAGGGGATTGATAAAGACATGACTAGGTGGCAGCTAAACTATCTAGGTACATGGCATTAATTGGGGTAGGGTTTTGTGCCCATCTTGTTGCCCTCTACCAAGTTGGGCATGGTGTTATATATATATATGTGTGTGTGTGTGTGTGTGTGTGTGTGTGTGTGTGTTTTAAAAACTAATCTCACCTCCTTCTCATGTGACATGGTGCATTGGGGAGAGGTAATAGATGGGAAAGAATTGATTTGAAATGTTTTCTTTCTCTATTCCTTGAGTAATATTATTTTTACATAGGTATATTTTACTTTTGCAAGATACTTACTTGGTCTAGGGTACATGTATCTTTGTTATTACTATATTATATTTTTAAATTCATGGAAGGGTGACATAAGTGTCACATGACTCTTATGAGTCCCTTTAAACTTGAGTTTTATGTATAGGTTCTATTAGATTTATTTATTCTATTCCTTATTATTTTCTTTGCTTCAAGATTCTATGGCATATTCTTTGAATTTTTTATTGGATTGTAATTTGGATTGGGATATTTTTCCACTTCCCATATAAATTCCAGAGAGCTAAATGTGCATGTATAGGTCTATTTTCTTATGGTAGTTTATGCTATGTGATCTATTTGTTTTCTTTCCTCTACTAAACTATGATGTTATTAATATTGGTTTGGTAGTGATTTGATGTTACTTTCATATATCAAGTACAAATCTAATTTAATGAATCTATTTGTAAATCACTTGAATAATTACTCAACACATGAAATGCATGAAACAAGATCAGATATGGAACCTATAGATTAATCTTTTCTTTTCAATAATGGAACTAAAAATGATACCTCTCATTGAATTAATGCATATTGAAGTTTCTTGGCATAAATTTTTTTTTGAAATGTATTATCTTGAATTGGTCTTTGATTCAAATGGACAAAATGCAACAATACATGTCTACTTCTAAAGTATCAAAATAAATGGTTGTCCTTGAAATGAATTCTTTCCATACCCATACTATGAAACAGTGATCCCTCCTTTTTCATTATATCTAAATGCAAAAATCTAGAATATTACAATATCATTACATATGACCATACCCCTAACTCTACATTTCTTTCATGGATTAATTCTTCACCACAATGCACACAAAATGATAATCTCACTCTCATAATACAATACACAAAAGGCACAAGTGAAGGGTTCCACTTTTACAATACAATATATAATCACATCATGAGGATTTTATCCTTTTAAATACATAACACAATGACATGGGAAGGATTGATTCCTTCAACTACATGATACATCAAAACACTTGATTCTTCAATGATGCCAAGGGTAAAACCCTAACTTTTCATAGATCCCTTTCTCACACCTTGCAAAAGAACATAAAACCAAGAACCATGGAGGCTCACCTTCCATCCTAGGCTTCTAAGAAGCCACCCATCAAGCTAGGTAAACAAGGCTCAAATGGGATTATACTCAAACATTTCATAATGTATGCAAAAAAATATCACAATACATTTACAATCCCTCCAAGGTTTAACACAACGATTCACCTTTGGAATCATGAAATAGTGGGTGAAGGTGGGCTCTCCAAAGAGGAGAATGCCATATCCATGTACACATATACATTTGTGATTGCATAATGCCTATTCAAGGCTATCAAAATACATCTTCCTCATTACATTAATACACTTATACCTCCCATAATACAAATGCCTCTTCAAAGCTATCAACAGTGCATCCTCCTCATCACATCAATACACAAGGCATGTGGCTTCAATGGAGCCCATACTCCATGAAGAACAAAACCCTCTCCGAGAGGGAAATCTCTCAACTTTAATGTTTAGCCCAACTAATTTCACCCAAAGCATCACTTCCCTCCCAAGGGTGAATGAAGCCTTCACACCCATTAACATCCAATACTAAAAAAAAAACAAAGAAAGAATCCAAATAAAGTAAATGCAACACAATCTACTAACATTTCAACACCACACAAAACCTGATCTCACCAAGAACAAGATTACAAAACCATTATGAAAGTGCAAAAGAAGGTCATGGCATGGGCACCAACCTTGGCCCAAGCTAAAGGCAATGACATTTGATGAAGAGATCCCTTCTCCTTAGTCTTTCTTTCAAAACCCTAATTCTCTCTAAACTTAGAGAGTGGGTCAACACTTCACTAGTTTGTTAAGGTTCACTAAAAAAGACCCTCCCACTATCTCTTTTTTTCAAAAACATCAAGCCACTATCTCGTACAACTTTGTGCCTATCAAATTTTCTATTTTGACCAAGTGGGAAGATGGGGATGGACTCTAAACAACTCAATTTTCGAATTGGTGGAAGAATGCATTGGTTAAGGGACCCCCTAAGCTAGCTAAGAAATAGAATGGTCAAATTTAAGCCCCTAGCATGTTATGCTAACATATTTATAGGTTATTTTTACAAAAATGGCACTTTGGGACCACATATTGACCCTATAAAATCCTTGTGAAGTTTGAATTCGAAATTCCCTTTGATGGTGACCCGTCCTATCCTTTATCCAAGTGGATTTTATTAAATCTTTTGAAGGGAATTTAGTTTAAGGTTAAGGGTTTCCATGACCAAAACCCTAGGTGACATATCATCAACACATAAATAATTACAAGTGTCAAGTGACACATTTAAAACACATTACACATCACCATGATATGTCCCTAATGTATTTATGAGAGTAAATTTACCACACACATGCAAGCTTACATTTATGAAATAAAAACATCACAATGAGGCTTTTGAATCTTCCAAAGATTTGCCTTGGTTAAACTGTGTCCACATAAGTTTGGACCTTGTTTCCCCAATTAAATTCCATGGTTCAATTTCCTACACACTAAACTCGAGAATCAATAGTCCAATGAAAATCACATAAGAATACATGTGTATAAATGCATGACAAATTTAACATTTTATAATCAACATATTCAAATTTCCATGATTAACCTTTCTTTTTTCTAATAATTTTCATATAAAAAGCATTCAAAACATTAGGATATCAAAATCTATATATCAACATTAATCTTTCCCTATCACAATCAAATTGATGTTCTGAATCACATTATATTCCATTTTCTATCATGGTGATGAAATGTTGAATCTATATTGTTAAGTCAACCAACACGAAAATTGGTTATGAATACATATCTTAGGTCAAAATCATCAAAATCTAAACATCACGACTAGTATCCTTTGATTCAATATAGTTTGATTACTAATAGTATCTCATTATCATTGTGAGATAAAACACGTAATAAGGTGTATCAATTATGTCAGGTAAATCAGGAGGTTTGCATAGTCACATAGTTTTAAAAATCAATCATAGAATAAATCTATTATATTTTATTGAGCCATAAAATTTGTCCTCATGAAAATTAACATATCCACCTAATACTACTTGTATGATAATTGGCTTATTGTATTACATCATACTGAGTTCTACCATGTAGACCCTTATCTAATTTTGATAACAATTTTTATTTGTGACTATTAGTAATGTTTACAAGGGTTCAAGTTAAATTATCTTTCCAAAATTCAATTATCCTAATAACCCATACAATATCATGAACCCATCAACATAGTTTCTAGGTAATGACATCTCAAGCCTTTATTCCATAGGTCTTAGCTTATCAACCTAATGTAATTCTAAATACAATACTTAACACAACAAAGACTAAAATGTATACCAATTCCAATAAGATCTTCAGTTCATTATTGATAAGGAAAATATCAATCATGGCATACTTAGATTCTAAAACCTTCTTACCATCATTCAATCATAAGGTATATGGTAATAGTATACAATTCACATTCTATACACGAGAGACAAAATATGACCTCTCAACCCCTTACACTTCCTAGCTTCAACCATATTCATGTTATTAAGTTTTATAATAGGGTATAGGGAAAGGGCCTTACACAAAGTGAAGAAATAGTATATGTCAAGAAAATTTAGTATGTGTCAAGAAAAAGTAAAAAGACATTTTGTATTGAGTAAAGTTTAGTGGATGCCAAAAAACCCAATTTTGGTCAAGCATTAGAAGCTAGTTGTTGTTGACTAATAGCATAAAGAGTTTAATTGAAGATTTAAAAAATCTAAGCTAACAAAGTTGATTTCTTGCATTGTGTGAAGCATGTAGAAGATAAGCTTGATGAGATGGTGGCACATAATTCAAGATAAACCATTTTGAGGATAATCTAATGAGGATTGTAAGACAAGTTTCTAGAAGAAGAACAAAACAAAAATACAGTTAGATTCAATGAGTCCTACCTAACCCTAAAATGGATGATTGTGATTAGGCAACAAAAAGATCTAAATTCTCTATTTAAGAGGATACTAAGCTAGAAGCATGGTTGTTGAAGCCTAAGGAAGAGTTAGAGGAGCAAAGATAGATAGAGAAGAAGTTTGATGGTATTGCTTCATATGATGGCTTAAGGGATGAATCTATAAATGACATACTAAGCATGAAGGCTTAAGGAGGTGAAGGCTTGAAGGGGTGAACAAGCTATCAGAGATGAAGGAGAGTGCCAAGAAGAATGAAGAGTTGAACATAGATCTGTTATCTACAAGTGATTTGTTTTATTATAAGGTCAAGTCTTATTGCTACTCTCTAACAATTATATCAATTTGGAGAAATCCTTTGGACTAAGGTTGACCTAATAGTCATAAGTAAATCCTTTAACAAGGTGACATTCTAATTAAATTTAATAAACTCCTCTAACAAGGCTCACTCCTAATAAGGTGATTGAAATCCTTTAACAGGGTCACATTTAACAGTGTGCATTGTAACCTTTAATAGGGTTAGTTCCTACCAAGGCTCAGTTCAGAAGAGTAAAAATCAGTAGCATGTTATTAGTGGTTTTTTCCAAATTGAGTTTCCACATTAAATCATTGCATCAAATGTGTTATTGAATCTATGATGTTTCATGTTTACATTTCTTCAATTGTTTTTACCTAGGATAGTAACTTACAAATGTTTAAGGTATTGAATGATCTAATGGATGCATACATGATATGGATATATGGATATGAATCTATTAAGTACTAAAAAGTTTTATTTTCACATTTGGACCTTGGATAAATGATTCACCCCCCACCATAGTTATTCTAAATATTCCAACAATTGGTATCAAAGCACTTGGTTCTTGAGAGAAACAAGTTTGAAGGTACTTGAAGCTAAAGATCAAGATGTATCAAAAGGAGGTGTCCAAATTGAATAAAGAAAATTTTCCTACATGGAAAAGTTTGATGAGGTTGCATCAAGGAGGACTTGAAAATTTTTCTCAATCAACCATTGCTATCTAGAGTATGTTGATATTGTTGGACCCCTCATTGCTCAACAACTAAAAGACAAGAAGGAACACGATCAAAAAATATTGGAGATTGCATCTGCCCTAAGATACTTAGAGTTTGAAGGCATCAAAGGATGTAAAAATTTTTAAATTATTTGGGATGCTATACAAAATATTGATGGAGTAGATAAGAATGTGCTAAGAGCTAAATCAAAAAGTTTCATAGGAAAGTTTGATGAAATGAACATACAAGAAGGTGAAACTATAATCATTCACTATTGTGCAAGAATCAAAGATGTTGTCAATACTATTAGAGGATCAAATAGAATAATTAAAGATAATATTGTTGATATTTTAGTCAATTTTTTTAATTAGTGACACACACTTATTCAAATGGTTAGTGCCTATCAAGCTTATTATATAGTTAATAGTGTTAACAATGTAATTCAAGCTCTACCAGGTTCCACAATTGCTACCGAGTTGCAGGAACAATATTTAGTTTGCACCAAGCAATGTCTACCAAGTTGGTGATTATCAGTGTAAACTAAGCTTTATTGTGTTTATCGAGTTTCTTAGTGCAAGCTAAGTTATTCAGTGCTTACCTAGTTTACAGATTCAACAATGTGAATCAAATGTTGACCAAGCCACACAGTGTCAACCAAGTGATTCAGTTTATACCAAGCTCGTAGTAATAGTGTTGAATGAGCTATGTAGTGTGAAACAAGTGATTTATGTCAAGTTTCATAGTATTCACCAAGTCACCAGTGCAGACCGAGTTCAAACTACTTGGAAGTGATTAGTATGAACCGAGATTTTATGTCTACTAAGTGCATAATGATTTTGAGCATTGCCAATGGTTGCCAAGTATCAAAACCTCACCAAGTTTTTCTTTAGAACCTAAGTTCCTATAGTTGGGTCAACTTTTTGTATTTTGGTGAAACTTTTTTTGTAGCAAAATTTGATGAATTGTAATTTGAATTAGTATATATGTAATACATCCAAAGGTAAGAGAAATAAGATTATTAGACATGACATAAAAAGAGTAGAAGTGTGAAGTAAAAGGCTACAATAGTATAAGGAGTGAAAAAGATTTATCTATCACAGTAAGGTGATCATTACACTCAAAGAAATCTCATTCAAAAAATCAAGTTATAGATCAGAGATCAACCACTGGTTCATCCTAACAGGTGGAACAGTTAAATCAATTTCACAAGGTAGACTTAACAGTCTTTTGTAAATCTATTTACCAAGTGCATACTTCATTGTATGTTTGTAAATCATTTTGCAAGGTGGACCTAGCAGTCCTTATTGCTCCTAACAGGGCAGATCATTAGAAGTGATCATTATAAGTCTTAATAGGATAACTTTATACTGTAGTACTAAAGCTTGTGGGCATCATTCCCACCCTAGTTTTTCTTTCTATATAGAAGGTTTTGGGTAACCATATTGTGTGTCAAAGTGTTATGAATGTTTTAATGCTTTCAATTTTTCATGCATGCAATTAGATCAGAATACACATGAAGGACTAATTGGTAAGTAAAGATTAAGTTTTATAGGTTATTGATTTACCCCTCCTTTCTTAGTAACTTAGCCTATCATATATTTTCAACAATTGGTATCAAAGCTTTGTCGTTCTCAAAAAAAAAGTTGAATAGCTTGAGCAAAGATTAGAAGCTATGGAGGTATTTAGTCTTGATAAGGCTATTAACAATGAAAAGCTATATTTTGAATTGGCTTTTGGGAAACTTAAAAAAATAATGTAGCAACTCTCTTAGTCCTTGAAAAGAAGAAAATATTTTGTAGTATAGATGAATGAAAAACTCTACATTAAAGAAAGAATTGAAGACATCCATTTAAAAAGTAATTCAGATGAAGCTAATGAGGCAATCAAAGAACTATTAGAAAAGAATGGTACACTTCAAGAAAAAATTAGAAAGCTAAAAAGAGAACAAGAAATTAAGTCAGTAAGATTGTGTGAAGTCATGGAAGAGAAAAATAAAATAAAAGAAGAGTTAGAAGGTAAGAGTGATGAAATTCAACATCTATCCTTTCAACAGGTAGACTTCATTGATCAACTTACTAATGCAAATGAAGAAACCATGAATTTAAGATCAGAGAATGAAAGATTGCAAAATGATCTAAACATTTAAAATCAAACCAATGAAAGGATAATGAAATCTCAAATAAACATGGACTAACTAAATGAGAAAATCCAATACAAACAAAAGGGAAAAGTAGGAATTGAATATACAAAAGAAGGTGAATCATCCAAGCAAGGAGGTCAAAAGAATAAAAGACCTACTTGCAATCACTATGGTAAGATAGGTCATACATCAAATAAATGTTAGAATAGTGGCAAAGCTAAATTCAATAGAAAATTCTATAATTGTAATCATCATGGTCATAGAGCTAATGAATGCAAAGAGAAACCTAAATTTGAAGGCAAATGTCACAAATGCAAGAAGCATGGGCACAAATATTTTGAATGCAAAAATAAGATATTGAATCTAGCAGATCAGATTGTAAAAGCTATATTTGGTTGTGACTACAACACTTGGTGCAGATGTCATAACTATGGAGAATTTGGACACATTGGAATAAACTATGTAAAACATCACATGAGGATATGAGAAACCACTAGAAGATGTTTCATTTGTATAGAACTTGGTCATCTTGCCAAGAACTATATGAACACTAGAAGAATTGAAGATGAAAAGAAAGCCAAGGTTGATAACATCAAAAAGAAAATGAGACAGCAGTGGATTCCAAGATCTTCCAAGAATGCAAGTCCAAGCAGTGAAGCACATGTCACACAAGAATTGGGTGACTCAAGCATTTATACTTGATATCCCACAAGGAGAACTGGAACTAGGATTCCAAAGTAGACATCTTACATCAGTTCTAATTAGCTAGAAGGAAAGATCCATATTAGCATTCAAGATGAAGAGGAATCATCAAGTATCTAAAGAAATTTCAAATATTACCAAGCTAGGTCTGGTTGTAAGACCTTGTTGAGCAAGCTTGGGAGTTACTAAGTTCTTGTGTGGACATTGAGTCATGGATGACTCTATTGAGAAATTAATTCAAGTGGAGTGGAAGATAGTTTGTCATTGAGAAAGCAATTTTACTAGGCATTTATGGCAATTGAAAGGCAAAACTTGATAAAAAAGAGGCAAAATTGAATTCATTTGTCACAGTGAATTTTCAAGAGCTATTTATGAAGAGTGATCTTTGTACATCTGAGTGATCTATGTGAATCATTGTTGAGGTTTTCCATATTTTCTCAACACTACCAAGTGATGGCATCCTCCAGTAGCAAGACAAAGAAAGGGTCCAAGATGCTAGTCTGAGGAGTCAAATGGAAAGCACCAGATTTCAAATTGAGTTTGACAATTGTAGAAACCCTTGATCCAACCAGATCTCAGTCTCAAATTCCATCTAAGGTATTTCTCATAACTGATATTCATTCACATTTTTTTACATTTGATTCAAGGTATAGGAACTCTAGAAATGGATGAAACTTTTAAGAATTTATGTGTGAATGGTGTGTCAAAATCGGAGTATCAACACCTAGAAGTGAAGAGTTTAACCCACATTCAACACATTCCTCAAGATTTTTAGATAAAGTGGATAAGATTTATCCTTAGTCATATGTACAAGAGGCAGTTATGGTTGGAGCAACCTATTTTGATAACAAAGAAAATGATTCATCAAATCATAGGGATTCCAATGTTGGCCAAGGCAAAAACCACCAAAACCATAAGTTAGGTGGAACTAGAGAAGAAAACCCTTGCCAAATTGGATGGAAGAGGTATGAAGATCAGTTGTGTTACTGATATGAAGCTAAAGTTTGGAATTCATGTAATTGCACAAAAGATATACAACTCCAATTGTCTTAATAGTGTATCATGTCAGGCTATGGATCTCGCTTTCAAAGTGGTCAAGAACAACATGTCCTTTGACCTTGCCAAGTTAATGTTGAACTAGTTCAACAAAAATATGGAAAGCATTAGAACTTCAAAAAATAACCCTTGTAAGTTCGGTTCACTCTTAACCTATTTATTTTTCTTTGTACAAAAGTTCTTCCGATCAAAAGGTACAATTGTATGGAGAAAAGATGTACCTATTTTTTATCACATCAATGAATACATAGCAAAAATGGGAGAAAATTATGTTAGTATAATGGATAACTATTTTGATGCATTCAAGGAGAAGATGAACAATTGATTTAGGATATGAAAGAAACTTGTAGAAGACTACAAAGATTATATTTATTTTATGATTGATTGTGATAAAGTGTATATTCAAGTAGTCAGATCGAGAATTCTATGGGTTAAGCCTCTAGGTTATGAGGTTAATATTGATGAAACCAAGGACATCATTGAAGCATTGTTAAATGAACGTGTTTATCCAAAGGCTACATACTTTGGAACAAATGAGGAAGACAAAGCCAGAATTGAATTAGAGACAAAACTTCCTTGGGCTATCAATAAAGGTAAAAAGAGGATAGAAAAATTGAAACAAACTACTTTTGCTCTCCTGTTGACATAAGGTAAAGGAGATGACATAGAAGAAGATGATGTAGAAGATGAAGAAAAATTAGAAGAAGAAGAGCTAGTCAAGAAGAAAGGTAAGGTTATTATAACCTAACCTACCAAGGCATCTACTGCATTGTTTACAAGAAGAACATCCAAAAAGAAACTAAAATTGGGTGAAGAAGTAGAGGATGTGATTTTCAAATAGTATCTACCCACATTTCAAGAAAGATAGAAAGAAATTGATTTTGGTACCAGCATAAAAAATTTCAAATCATTGAAGTATGAAATAAAAAATGTAGAGGAGAAGTAGCAAGTTGAAGACATGGTCATAACTAAGCTAGGTAAATGGAAATACTCCCTAGATCAACTTGCACAGCAAATTCCCAATTAATTAATGGATAAAATTAAGCCAAGATGAGTTCATGCAAAGAAAACTAAAAAAGATATATATGAGCAAACTCTGAGGCAACTCATGTCAAGTCTAAGTGATAAAGAAGTGAAAGAATCCATCAAGAAGAATGAAGAAAACCTTCCATTGATTCAACTCTTGTCTAATAGTGATCAATGACATTGAATATGTGGTAAGGAATGCCACTAACACATAGAAGAATATCTATAATCTTCATAAGAAAAGTGATTTTTTTGTCAATGTTAGTGATAAAGATGATGATGGAAAAAATGTCAAGGAAGAGGAAATTGATGATGAAATAACAAATTATGACAATGTAGATGATGAGGAACAAGAATAGGAAGCCACTGAGGAGAATCTCTCTAAGATTCAAAGCATTGAGGAGATCAACCCTAAGAAGATTGTAATATGGTTATAGCCTCACTTCCTTACTCTCTGAGTAAAGCATTAAAGACATCAAGCTCAAAGAAAGCTACTACTAAGTTGGTTGTGTCAGACACTTAAAATCCAAGCACTCAAACAATATTTGCACCTGTTTAGCTTAGTACTTCATTAACAGAAGTGAGCAACACTTCATTTACCAAGAAGTTAGTACTTCCTCCTCCATCAATTTTGGTCACTTAGCAAAAAGGTATTTCTTCAATAAGTGCAATATCTACTTTTACTACGAGTCCTATTTCTACTATTGTTACCATTTTGAGCTTGCAAATAGTAAGTACTAAGATAGTTGAGAGCAAGCCTCAACTGAGTACAAAAGTGTCTAGAAAAGGCAAAAATAAGGAAGAAGACATTTATCTTGATGAGGATATAGTTATCCCAAATTGGGATATCTCTAATCTAAATCTTGTTCAAATGCATATAGTGGGAGAGCTTTTGTAGAAGAAAGCTAAGCAATAGAGGCTTACAGAAGAAAGGAACATAGAATTTCTAGACCTTGAAGATGTAAAGAAAATTTTTGTAGATGCACTAAGCACTAAAGTTGATACTTCTGAACCTATTTTGGCTTAGTTAGCAGAAGTGGTCCATAAATTCAATGAAGTTTTGAATGGACAAGAGATTGTTGCAATGAGTAGAAAATAAATTTGAAAATAAAGTATAGGAGCTAGTTGTAAAAAAGATTGTAATACATCAAGTAGACTTGTCAAATATTCTAGGCTCATTGGAAACCTCTGCCAACAATGTGACTTCTCTATTTAGTAAACTTTGTGATACATCCTAATGCAGGAGCATCCTAGGTGGAAGGACAATCTTGCATCGCCAATTTTTTTTTTTATAGTCTTTTCTATTTTAATAAGGACTAGTAATGGTTACTATTTATGAGAACTTACTATTTTTAGTAAGTTTTTCATACGAGCTTGGAATATTCTTATTTTTTATAGGAAGGTTCAGTTTAGACTTATAAACCTACCATAAAAATCTCATTGCTCAAGCATTAGTATTAGAGAAGTTATTGTGGATTTTTGGTGGAAAAAATTGCAAAAAAATCTCTAAGCTCACCGTTGGAGGCCTTTGAGTGCCCGGATGAGGTTCAAAAATATGATACAAGGGCACTAACATGGCTTCAAGCCTATAGATCAAGAGCTAGCATTTTTAAAAATTTGTTATAATAGCTAATTGGCTCAACATTTTTTGAGTTATGACCTTTGGAAGTTGGGCTACCATAATTTCTAAAATAATTTGTCAAAGATGTATTTGGTTAACTCTATGTGTATTGTCAGGGTTTGTCAGCCCTAGGTATTAAGTTTGAGTATTTAGAACCTTCTTGAGTGGCATAAAACTGCCCATTTAAGAAAGGCCCAAACATTGTTTAGGATAGCTCTGAGTTATAGTTCGCAACTTGTCTTGCAAATTATTGTACTTATGAATTTTGTAAATCTATATTTGTGGTGCAAATAAGAAATCCATATTTTGTTCTCACATTTTCTATTGTTTCTATGTTTCTATTATAGTTTATGGTATTAAGGGGAGTTCCCTACATCAAGTGGTATTAGAGCTGGAGTTCCTAGGTGTGTGGATAGATCACCGACTATGAGGCAATTCGCACTAGGACCATGGTTTGGGCTGAGCATGTAGATAGATCACTGATTGTGAGGTAGTTTGCACCAGGGCTTCAATGGAAGTGTGAAATTGCCTCCACAAAGAGAGCGTGGCAAAAGAGTTGTAGCTATTACACCTGAGGATTTCTGAGCCCTCCAAAGACAAATGCAAGCATTGAAAGAAAAAATGTGTAAAGTAATGAATCTTCCCATGAGAGATGAAAGCGAGGATGAGGATGAAGTAGAAGAAAATGCCAAAGAAGAGGCAATTCTAAATCGAAAGGAAGAGAGGCTTTTTAGGGTCATCTACAAGATTGGAAAAAGACCTAAGTTTGAGATCCCACATTTTTCAAGAAATCTTAACCTAGAGGAGTTGATCAATTGGATCAATGAACTAGAGGAGTACTTTGAGTATGAAGATATTGATGATCCTGATAGGGTCAAGTTTATGAAGACATAACTAAAGGGACATGTGAAGATCTGGTGGTAGGAGGTTCAGTTGGAGCGAAATAGAAAGGGAAAGGACAAAATCACTAGATGGGATTGGATGAAAGATAAACTAAAGTGACAATTCATTCTTATGGATTATAAACTTGATCTGTTGAAGAAGATGCAAGGGTTAAAGCAAGCAAAAAAAACTTTTCAAGAGTATACCAAATAGTTGTACTGAGTTCTCATTAGAACTAGCCATGTTGAAGCTGATAAGGAGAAATTTAAAGGGCCCAACATTCAGGATGACCTAATTCCAGTTTGAATGAGAAGTATTGAAGAAGCATAATAGTTTTCCCTAAGAGTTGAGGAGAAACTGAACAATAAGTTTGACAATAATAATAGTGGAAGAGGTTGCGATGGAAGATCTAGTGGACAATCTTATGGTGGTCATAATGATGATCAAAAGAAAAAGGATGAGGCTAAAAGTGATAGTCAAAACTAGAGGGGAAATAATTTCAATCATTTCCATGATCAGAACAATAGAGATTAGAGAGGAAGAGGTAGAGGACAAGGATCTAGAAGAGGAGGCTTTCATAGAAAATGCTTTCACTGTGCAAAAGAAAGGCATAGAGAATTTGAATGCACCTAGTGCCAAGGAAGGATAGATCGAAGAACAAAAGGTTAGGTGAGAGTTGCACATGTTGATAAAAATGCCAAATCCTCACTTTCTGAAGATGCTAAAAGAGGAGAAGTCCTAGTTGACTGAAGAGTCCTACTGAGTGGTGAGAATGGACTTGAGCAAAGAAGGGGCTTATTTTGCACAAGGTGTAGATGTGAAGATAAGTGTTGTGATGTTATCATTCATGGTGGAAGTAATGACAATACATTGTCACAAATGAAGGTCACCAAGTTGACACTAAAGAGGCAAAAACACCCACGTCAATGTCATGGTCAATGAGTAGTGCTCAGTGAAAGTTCAAGATTGGAAGCTACTAGGATGAGGTACTATGCAATATCATACCTATGGACATATGTTATATGTTGTTGGGTAGGCCATGGCAGTTTGACATGCAAGCTATACATGATGGGCGAGCAAATACCTACACTCTAACTAAGGATGGAGTGAAACATAAGTTGAAGTTGTTGAATGATAAAGATGAAAAGGTATGTAGTGCTGCTAGAATATATTTTGTTGATGGAAAAGAGTTTCTTAAAGGTATGAAACATGAGCATATGTGTTTTTTATAATTCTTAAAGGTAGTAAAAAAGAAGTAGAGGAGGTACCTATAGAAGTTGTAGATATGTTGGAAGAGTTTTCTGATATTGTATTAGATAATGTACCTAATGGATTGCCCCCAATGAGAAAGATTAGTCACTAGATGGATTTGGTTCAATGAGCCAATTTGCTAAACAAGGTAGTGCACAAAATGACACCAGTACAAAGTGAAGAGTTGAACAGGAAAGTTCATGAATTATTGCAAAAGGGGTTGATTCAAGAGAGTCTGAATCCATGTGTCATACGAGTAGTATTAGCACCAAAAAAGATTGGATAATGGAGGATGTGCACAGATTCTTGCACTATCAACAAGATCAAAATAAAAAATAGATTTCTATTGTAAAGGATGGATGATATTACGGATTGTTTGAGTGGAGCTCAGTATTTCACAAAGATAGATCTAGAGAGTGGGTACCATTAGATTCATATTAGAGAAGATGATGAGTGGAAGACTACTTTCAAGACAAGGGAAGGACTATACAAGTGGTTAGTCATGCCTTTTGGGCTAACCAATGCACCAAGCACTTTCATGAGGCTCATGAATGAGGCACTAAAGGAGTTTTTGGGTAAGTTTGTCATTGTTTACCTAGATGATATATTGATCTTTAGTAAGACATTAGTGGAGCATTGATTCATATTTGCAAGGTGTTTAATAAGTTGAGGGAAGAAAAGTTGCTAATAAACCTAAAGAAGTGTGGTTTTGTAAAGAAAGAGTTGGTGTACCTAGGATTTGTAGTCTCAAGAAAAGGTCTGAAAATGAAACTAGAGTGATAGAGGTAGGACCTTTTCATGGACTAGTTACATTTTACAGAAAGTTCATAAGAGGTTTTAGTAGTATTTGTGTACCCTTGACTGAAACAACGAAAGGGGATAGGAAAGAGTTTAAGTGGACTATAGGAGTAGATAAGAGTTTTAATCTATTGAAACAAAAAGTTACTAAACAACTTGTTTTAGCACTTCTTGATTTTAACAAGGTGTTTCAAGTAGATTGTGATGCTAGTGGTACTACAATAGGAGTTGTTTTGAGCTAGGAAGGTAGACCTGTTGCTTATTTTAGTGAGAAGTTGAATGATGCAAAAAGAAAATATTCTATTTATGATCATGAATTTTATGCTATAGTTCAAGCATTGAAGAAGTAGAGACACTATCTTCTTCCTAAAGAGTTTGTTTTGTATATTGATCATCAAGCCTTGCAATATTTGAATAGTCAAGGAAAATTAAATCAAAGGCATTTAAAGTGGGTTGAGTTTTTGTAGAGTTATACATTTGTTTTGAAACATAGGAGTGGAAAATCTAACAAAGTTACAAATTCTCTTAGTAGAAGACAACTTTTGCTAACAAAAATATAGATAGAGGTGGTTGGATTCAAGGAACTCAGTACATTGTATCCAAATGATCTTAATTTTGGTGAAGCATGTAAGTCTTGTACAAAACCTATTACACTTGATAGGACAAAGTGGTTTAAATTTCATGATTGAGGATAATATGTTATTCAAAGGAAGCCAATTATGCATTCCCAAAAGTTCAATGAGAGAGAATCTCATCAATGAGAAGCATACTGGAGGATTGGCTGGACATTTTGGTAGAAATAAAACTATAGCTTTGGTTGCTAAAAGTTACTACTTGCCATAGTTGCAGCAAGATGTGATGAAGTTTGTACAAACTTACAAAGTATGTCAGATGGTGAAAGGAGTGAAACAAAATATGGGGTTGTATTAGCCATTACTTGTACTAGGGAAGCTATGGGAGGATAACAACATGGATTTTTTTCTTGGATTACTAAGAACATGGGCATGATTCTATTTTTGTGGTGGTTGATAGGTTTTCAAAGATGACACTTTTTATTCCTTGTAAGAAGACTAGTGATGATGTTCATGTAGCAGAGTTATTTTTTAGAGAGGTGATGAGATTACATTGTCTACCAAAGAGTATAGTTTCAGATCAAGATACCAAATTTGTTGGGCATTTCTAGGATACATTATGGAAGAAGCTGAAGATAGATTTGACATTCAATTCATCACATCATCCATAGACTAATGGACAAATAGAAGTTGTGAATTGTAGTTTGGAAAATTTGCTGAGATGCTTGGTTGGAGATAAACCAAAAGCATAGGATATGACTTTACCATAGGTAGAATTTGCATATAATAATTCTATCAATATGAGTACTAGTAAATCACCATTCTAGATTATATATGGGAGTAGTTCTAGAAATGCTTATGAACTAAGGTATTTGGATAAAGGAGAGATAAGTAGTGCTAAAGTAGAAGATTTTGTTGAACATTTGAAGAACATACATGAGGAGGTAAGGAAACACATCATAAAGATGAATACACAGTATAAGGCTAAGGTAGATATGAAAAGGTGATATAAAAAATTTTAGATTGGAGATGAAGTCATGGTTCATTTGAGAAAGGAGCATTATCCAATGGGTACATATAATAAGTTGAAGATGAAGAAGTTTGGACCATGCAAGATAGTGAAGAGGCATAATTCTGGCAATGGATATGAAGTGGAGTTGCCTATTGAGTTGAATATTTCACTAGTATTTAATATTTTACATTTGATAGAGTATTATGAAGGAGGTGATGGAGATGAATTTAAAAAAGTGCAGTGGAGCATTCTAGCAACTAGTTTGGCTACAAAGGAGATTGAGGAGATACTAGATAGTCATGTTGAAAAAAGTACCAAAAATAGAACTTATGAGGAATATCTAGTCAAATGGAAAGGGAGACCAGTTGAGGATTCATTGGCAAGAAAATGAGAAGGTTAACCATCTTGGTTTTCCTCGAAATACCTAAGACATGACGAGGTCACTTCTCAAATTACCCTTGATGTCTAATGTAGGAGCATCTTGGGTGCAAGGAAAATCTTGCATCACCCAAAAATATTTTATTTTTAGTCTTTTCCATTTTAATAAGGACTAGTAGACAGGGTGGTTACTATTTATGAGAACTTACTATTTTTAGTTAGTTTGTCATACAAGCTCAAAATGTTCTCATTTTCTACAAGAAGGTTCATTTTAGAGTAGTAAGCTTACCACAAAAATCTCATTGCTCAAGCATTAGTATCAGAGAAGTTATTGTAGATTTTTAGTGAAAAAAATTGTAGAAAATGTTTAGGCTTATTGTTGGAAGCCTTGGAGTGTCTAGATGAGGTTCAAAAACTCATCAGGAGCTAGTGTTTCTAAAAAGTATAATAACCAATCGGAGCAATGGTTTGTGAGTTATGGCCTTCAAAAATTAGGCTACCAAAATTTCTAAAATAATTTTTCAAAGATGTATTTGGTTGACTCTGTGTATTATTAGGGTCTTTCGGCCCTAGGTATTGAGTTTGAGCATCTAGAACCTTCCCAGGTGGCATAAAACTACCCATTTAAGAAAGACCCAAACAATGTCTAGGACAGCTCTGGGTGATAGTTCGCAACTTGTCTTGCAAATTATTTTACTTATGAATTTTGTAATTCTACATTTGTGGTGCAAATAAGAAGTCCATATTTTGTTCTCACATTTTTTATTGTTTCTATGTTTCTGTTATGAGTTTATGGTATTAAGAGGAGTTCCCTAAATTACACCCATTTTCACATAGGAAATTAAAGGTAAACTCTCCAAGATTGATGAAGATCTAAAGGAAAGTGCACATCATTTGTCACTTGGCCCGAGCTATAGTTCTTCTCACTATAAAAAGATCAAATTTATAACTGATATTTAGGTAGAATTGCTAAGGGAAGAAGCCAGGATAAGGCTACACTTGTAGAGATACAAGGCATGATTCTTCCAAACATGGATGTATTGCAAAAATATATTGCACATGCCAAAACTCTCATCCATGGTAACAACTTCTCCATTGTTGATCACATGATAGAATTATCAGCAGAAGTGTAGATTGCATTGCATACAAGTAAAGTGTTGCAAGAAAATTGGAACAACACAATGTCACTAATTCTTAAGGTACATTTTGACTTCTTGTCACATTTTGGCATAACTGTATAGAATACACCTTTGGCATTTATGTCAAAAGGGGGAGAAGATGTATATAACATATTGTAAATAGGAGAGAAGATGTAATAAAGGGGAGAAGATGAGAAGATATATAAAATGTGTAAAGTATATTAAATATATATGTATGGGGGAGCATCATCATATTATATATGTGTACAGATATTTAGATAAACATCTCTTACAAAATAAATTTTGAAAAATCTCAAAAACATAGTATGGCACCAAGTTTTAGACACAAGATGAAGACTTAAGATCATTTGATACTTTTTGAAAATTTCGTTTTGACTGATTAGTGTTTTTGTCACTAATGCTAAAGGGGTATATTGTTGATATTTTAGTCAAGTTTGTTTATTAGTGACACACACTTATTTAGATGGTTAGTATCTACCAAGCTTATTGTACAATTAATAATGTTAACCAAGTAATTTAGGCTTTACCAAGTTCTACAATTGCTACTAAGTTTCAAGAACAATATTCAGTTTACACCAAGCAATCTCTAACAAGTTGGTGATTATCACTGAAAACCAAGCTTTATTGTGTTTACTAAGTTTCTTAGTGCAAATCAAGCTCTTCAGTGCTTACCAAGTTCACAGATTCAAAAATGTGAATCCAGTGTTGACTGAGCCACATAGTGTCAACCAAGTGATTCAATTTATATTGAGCTCACAGTAATAGTGTTAATCAAGCTATGTAGTGTGAATCAAGTGATTCATTTTATATGTCAAGTTTCATAGTATTCACCAAGTCACTAGTGTTGATTGAGTTCAGACTACTTGGAAGTGATTAGTATAAATTGAGCTTCTACATCTACCAAGTGTATGATAATGTTGAGCATTGACAATGGTTGTCGAGTATCAAAACCTCACCAAGTTTGTCTTCAGAACTTGAGTTCTTGTAGTTAGGCTAACTTTGTATATTCTGGTAAAATTTGTGTTGTAGCCAACTTTAATGAATTTTAATTTGGATTGGTATATATGTAGTATATCAAAAGGTAAGAGAAATAAGATTATTAGATGCAACATAAAAAGAGAAAAAGTGTGAAGTAAAAGGCTACAGTAGTATAAGGAGCAGCAAAAAATTATCTATCACAACAATGTGATCATTAAACTCAAAAGAATCTTATTCATCACATCAAATTATAGATTAGAGATCAGCCATTGGTTCATACTAATAGGTGGATTAGTCAAATCCTTTCATAAGGTAGACTTAATAGTCTTTTGTAAATCTCTTTATCAAGTGCATACTTAATTGTATGTTTGTAAATCCTTTTGCAAGGTAGACCTAACAGTCCTTATTGCTCCTAATAGGGCAGATCATTAGAAGTGATCATTGTAAGCCTTAATAGGCCAACTTTATACTATAGTACTAAAGCTTGTGGGTATCATCCCCACCCTAGTTTTACTTTCTATTTGAAAAGTTTATGGGTCACCATATTGTGTGTCAAAGTTTTATGAATGTTTTAATGCTTTTAGTTTTTCATGCATGCAATTAGATTAGAATACACATGAAAGAATAATTTTTAAATAAAGATTAAGTTTTATTGGTTACTGATTCACCCCAAGTAACTTAGCCTATCATATATTTCCAACAAAGATTGTGATAAAAAAGTATTAAGAACATTGTTGTCTATCTATGCTATTAGAGTCTTTGCTATACAAGAACTGATCTGTATTCCTGGTAGTGATCTAACCCTTGAAGGATTGGTTGGTAGATTTACATCTTTTGAACTTTCTAATTTTAATAATTTTAAAATCTAGAAATGTTGAATCTACTTTCAAGGCTAAGATGACACTTGATGGACCTACAAGTAAGAAAAAGAAAAAGGTTAAGCATGTTTCTAGTGACAGTGATACAAATGATGAAGAGCTAGAATAACTTGAAGCACTGTTGGTTAGGATATTCTATAGAGGCAAAGGGAAATACAAAGGTAAGTTACCTATCATATGCTTTAATTGTAATGAAGTTGGTCATATTGTTACTAGATGTCTAGAGAAGAGAAACAACAGAAATGAAGACAAGTATAGAATTAGAAAAGATTAGAAAAATATAGACTATAAAGATAAAGGAAAGAAATCCTGCTACATTGTTGAAGAGCAATCTAATGAGGAATAAAATGATTATGATGATGAAGTTGTGTATATTTATGTAAAAGATGATTCTAATGAAGATGAGGCAAGTGAATTAGTACCCTATGTGAGTAAAGGAGATATATGGATCATTGATAGTGGATTTTTGCATCACATGAATGTAGACAAAAGTAAGTTTCAAACCCTTGAATATTACAATGGAAATTGTGTTAGATTTAGAAATGATGCACTTTGTCTGATAAAAGGTAAAGGATCAATAAAATTGATAGACAAGATCATATGTGACAATACTTACTATATGGAAGGACTTAACTATAATTTGTTGATTGTGTTACAATTGAATAGTTTAGGAAGTAAAGTTGAATTTGAACATAAGAAGGCCAAAATCTATGATGTTGATGGAGAACTCATTAGAAATGGTGATCAAACTAGAGGTAATATATTTTATCTTGACATGAATGAAGCTATTTTTTTAGTTGTACAATTTGATGATGTGTTTCTATGGCACAAAAGGTTATGTCATGTAAACTTTGACAATTTGGTCAGTATCAATAAGATGAAGAGAGTTAGAGGTTTTCCCAAACTGAAGAAACCTAATAATTTGATTTTCAAACAATGTTAGTTAGGAAATATGACACATTATAGTTTTAAGAGTAAGACTCATACATCAAATAAAATTCTTTACTTAGTTTATACTAATCTATGTGGACCAATTGATGTGAAAAGCTACAAAGGTGACAAGTATTTCATTTTATTTGTTGATGATTATTCTAGGATGATGAGAGTTATATTTTTAAGAGAAAAATCTAATATTTTTCAAATGTTTAAATGGTATTTGGAAAGAGTTGAAAAGAAAATAGGTAAAAGCTTGAGATGCATGAGATCTGATAGAGGTGGAGAGTTCACATTAAATGAATTCAATAATTTTTGCAATGACGAAGGGATCAAAAGATAAACTTGTACACTTAGAACCCCTCCACAAAATGTGATTGCTGAAAGGAGAAACAAATTAGCAATGGATTGTGCTAGAACACTGATGATGGAGAAGAATGTCTTATTGAAATATTGGCGAGAAGCTATCAATATAATTGTCTATACCTTGAATAGAGTACAAGTCAAGAAAGGTACAAATCTTACACCTTTTGAGTTATGGTATAGATACTCACCCAATCTTAAGTATTTTAATGTATTTGAAAATAAGTGTTACATTCTAAAGGACAATAGAAAAGAAAAATTTGATCCTAAAAGTGAGAAGGTATATTCCTAAGCTATTCCACAAGAAGTAAAGCTTATAAGTGTTTAAATTCTAACACTAACAAAGTTGTGGAAAGTAAAAATGTAAAGATTGATGAATATAAAAAAGTACATGAAGATGAACCAAAGGAGGAACTTGGAGACAAAAAACTTTTATGTATTACTATGAAGGCATGACTAATGAAACTGAGAATCAATTTTCTAATCAGCAAGAAAATATGATTGCCGAGTTACATATAATGGATTTTGAGTTGCATTCATGAGCTGAGTTGTAGTTAGAAGCCAAGGTACATTCCAATGCTGAGATAAGTGTACAAGAAAGGAATGCTAAATTACCTGATAGAGAAGTACATAGGGAGCCTAAAAGAAACTTCATGAAAGAGCCATTGTTGAAGAAAGAAGAATAGAACCAAGGCTATCAAAATATGTCAGAAGACATTATCCTACAGAACAAATCATTGGTGGAAGAGAAGATGGACCAATGAGAATGAATAGATTGAGAAATGAGTCATGTTTGATAAGTGTGCATGAACCCAGAATAGTGAAAGATGCATTAGAGAATGATGATTGGATTCAAATCATGAATGAAGAAATTGATCAAATTGAGAAGAACAAGACCAGGACACTTGTACCTAGACCACAAGACAAGAATTTTATTAGAACCAAGTGGGTGTAGATAAAAAAGTCAAATGAGAATGGTGAAGTAACAAGGAATAAGGAAAGATAAGTTTACAAAGGATATGCACAAGAAGAGGGTATTGATAATGGAGAGGCATTTTTCCCAGTTGAAAATTTGGAAAGAGTAAGAAATTTGCTTGATTACTCTTCTTAAAAAGAATTCAAAGTTTATCAAATGGAAGTAAAGTCTACATTTTTGAATGGTATACTAGAAGAAGAGGATTACATTGAACAATATGAGGGATTTTTTGATCCAAACAAGAAGAACATGGTGTGTAGAGAATGGTACGAAAGGCTACACAATTATCTTATGAAGATTGGTTTTGAGAAGATAGATGATAATGGCAACTTATATTGAAGACAAAAGGAGGTAAAGGAATTTCATTAGCTGAAATATTTATTGACGATATTATATTTAATGGACAAAATACTTTATGTAAGACATTTGCAAATGAAATCATGAAAGAATTTGAGATGTCTATGTTTGGTGAGATAAAGTTATTTGTTGGTTTACAAGTATATCAGATGAAATGTGGTATTTACATTACTTAGTCCAGGTATGTGAAGGAAATCTTGAAAACTTTTGGAATGGAAGATTGAAAACCAACTAGCACTTCTATGGTGACAGTACATAAACTATCCAAAATTGATGATTCTACTAAGATAAATCAAGCATTTTATAGGTGTATAATTGGTAATTGTAATATGTAGTTCATAGCAGACCTAAAATTGCTCTAGCTATTGGGATTGCTACAAGATTTTCTACAAATCCTAAGGAGAATCGTTCAATGGCTATCAAAAGGATTGTGAGATATTTGAAAGGGATAGAAGAGTATGGTCTATACTACAAGAAGAAGAATAAGTTTGAATTGAGGACCTAAATTTATGTTTATCAAGCTAGGAAAATTGATGACAAAAAGAGCACAAGTGGTGGAGTATTTTTCTTAGGAAAAAGACTAGTTAGATGGACTAGTAAGAAACAAAATTATGTTTCAAAATCTATTATTGAAGTAGAATATGTGGTTGTTTTAGTGAATTGTACCAATTTTGTGTGGAATAAATAGTTACTCAAAGGAATGAAGGAGGAAATCATCGAACCTATTATAATCTACTATGATAATACAAGTGCTATAAACATATCTAAGAACCCTATTATGCATACAAAGAAAAAATTCATTGCAATAAAATATAATTATTTGAGAGAGTTGTTTCAAGACAAGGAAGTGAGAATGGAATATATGAATACAAATGAATAGATAACTGACATATTCATAAAGGCTTTACCTAAGTATGCTCACAAGTATCTAAGAGGTAAACTAGGGGTGTTACCCCTATCTCAAGCTACTTGAGAAGCAAGAGTAGTGCCCTCCATCAACTGAGTTGAATATCATATATTACAACTTTATGCAAATGATCTTACTTTAGGATCTACCTAAAGTAAAGGAGTTGAAATAGAAGAATTGCAGTCACATGCAAGGTGATAGAGGGAGAACCTAAATCGTTGATATCTACATGAATAGATTGTAAGTCTTTGGCATTGTTGTCAAAGAGGGAGATATTGAGACTCAAGATATTGAGGGAGATATAATCATGAGAGAGATAAAGCAAAGAGGGAGAGTCTACTTGATTCTCGAGAATTCACTAGAAAAATGGGGGAGATGTTTTAAAAATTAGAAAAGAGAGAGTAAGTCAAAGAGGCACAAGAAGAAGAGATTTACAGAGTTGATCAAAATAGATAAAATTTAATAGTAGCCTATACAGAAGAAGGAAAGACACTGATAGAGGAAGATATTTCAATACAAGGTATTAATTTTCTTTTTGGTATTGTTGTTGGTATTGGCTTTCTATCAATGCCAAAGAGGGAGATTGTTGAGAAAGAAGATTGTTGAAAGTATAAGAATGTGGAACAATCATTATTTTTTCACTGATGTCAAACTTGTTTCTTCTTGATAAGACAATTGCTTACTTTGGTTTGAATGCTATCATTTGCTTGATTGATGAAGAGGATTTAAAGAAGAAAAGATAACAAGAATACCTAAAGAAAGGTTGAGTTATATGGTGTATAAAATGAGCACTAAGACTAGATAAGACTACAATGATATAGTGCATTGTTTATCTACTTAAGGCTAAAATGAAAGGTAACACAAGTAAAGTCAAGGAGAAGAAGGAAAGTGAAATGTGTCTACTAAGCTTGACCAAGAAAACAATGGGTGCTAAGCGATGTTAGTTCAAGACAAGTAGAAAATCACTATGTGCCTAGCAATGTGAAGAAAAAGTGTATGCTAAGAAAAATTAGTATGTCTCAAGCACCAGTAAAAAGACAATTTGTGTTGAGTAAATTTTTGTGGATGTCAAGCAACCTAGTGTTGGTCGAGCATTAGAAGCTAGTTGTTTCCAAGTGATAGCATAAAGAATTTAATCAAAATTTTGAAGAAATTGAGCCAAAAAAGTTGATTTCTTGAATTGTGTGAAGTGTGTGGAAGATAAGCTTGATGAGCTAGTGGTACAAAATTCAAGATAAACCTTTTCAGGTGTATCTAAGGAAGATTGTAAGAGAAGTTTCTAGAGGAAGAACAAAATACAAAGATGGTTAGATTAAATGAATCCTACCTAACCCTAGAATAGATGATTGTGGTTAAGTGGAAAAAAAATCTAAATGAGGACACTAAGGAAAAAGAAAAATTTGTTGATGGTTTTTGAAGAGTAAGGAAGAGTTGAGAAAAGATAGATAGAGAAGAAGTCTGATGGTATTGCTTTATATGAGGGCTTAAGGGATGAATCTACAAATAGCATACTAAGCATGAAGGCTTAAGGAGGTGAAGGCTTGAAGGGGTGAACAAGCTATCAGACATAAAGGAGATTCAATGTCAAGCTAATGAAGAGATGAACATAGATATTTTATCTACGAGTGAGTTGTTTTGTTATAAGATCAAGTCCTACTACTACTCTCTAACAACTGTATTAGTTTGGAGAAATCCTTTGGACTAAGGTTGACCTAACAGTCATAAGTAAATACTTTAATAGGATGAAATTCTAATGGAATGTTCTAAAGTCCTTTAACATGGCTCATTGCTAACATGGTGATTGAAATCCTTTAATAGGGTCACATTTAACAGTGTGCATTGTAACCTTTAACAGGGTTGCCTCCTAATAGTGAAAATTGGTAACATATTACCAGTGCTTTTTTCCAAATTGGGTTTCCATGTTAAATCCTTGTGTCAATTTTTTTATTGAATATGTAATGTTTCATGTTTACATTTTTGCAAAGTTTTTTGACCTAGGACATTAAGTTACAAATTTTAAAGGTATTGGGTGATCTAATAGATGAATGCATGATATGAATATATGGATATGAATATATTAAGTACTAAAAAGTTTTATTTGTACATTTAGATCTTGGATAACTAATTCACCCCACAATCCCCTCCCTCCTCTCAGTTATTCTAAATATTCCAACAATATTATCATTTAATTTTGATTAAGGTAGTCAGACATACACCTACTTTTAATTTTTGTCATATTGCATTAAAATTCAAATTTTTAAAAAATCAAATAATTTTTCTCCACATAAGGCCTCGTATTTTAGAAACTACATGCAATTTTGTATAGATTTGTTTCTTATAACTTTTTGATATAAATCCCATATCTACTTTAGAATTATGTGTCAACTGTACCCTAATTTGTTGGCTTTTTACTGCCACTTTAGGCCATAGTTTGGTTGACCATGGTCCTGCAAATACCAATGTTTCTATTATGACTAGACAAGGGCAGGTGGATTCTTCCATGAGACATAATAGCATGTACATTATAGTACTAACTAGAATGGCTTATTTAATAGTTGCCTGAGAAAAATTTGATGCAATAACCATCAGATGGAAAAGTTGAAAGAACCTTTAAAACAAGTCTTTTTCCTAAGAAAAGAATCTAAATTAAGGATTTTAATTGATAGATGAAGAAAAAAAGTGAAGAGGATAATTGTGCACTAGAAGATTTTCAAAGATAATCAAGGTTCTATAGTGCAATTTTTATATGAACTATTAGTTGATAAATGGAAGAGTTGAAGGCAACTGGAAATCATACTTAGAATAGTTCAATTATTATAAATTGTCCTAATTAAAAATACTTCAAGTATTATGAACAATTCTAATTATACAAGTTCAGCCCAATTTTTTTATGAACTATTTTAATTATAAAAGTGGATGGGATGTGTGGAGAGGTATAGATCAAAGATTAATATGAATAAATCCTATGGCTAGTCTAAAATGGATTCCCTCAACTTGGTGTATATATGTGTAACAAAATTATTACCACAAATAGACTTTCTTGGTGTCAGAAGAGTATGTATATATCATCATCATTACAAGGTGGGAGGGGAGGTGGTGGTTGAATTATACTTAATAAATTTAGTTTTGGAAGTTTTCTCGCACAATGGGTTTCTAACATAAACATAATGTTAAGGTGATGTTCTTGAAATAATTTCTTTCCATTTAACTTTTTAAGTTATCTCTATAGGAGTTGAGAATCCAACTCCAAAAATGCGCCAAGATCACCTGCAATGTAAATAGCTTTCTAAAGAGAAACCTAAGGAGCAAGAGCTTGAAGCAAGAATTGCACAAGAAAATATTTCACAATAGGACATTAGAATTGCTATGTGAATGGATGGATTTTACAATGAGAGAGAGGTCACTTATAAAGACCTCAAAGAAGCTTGTAAAACAAGCTTGGAAGGTAGTAGAAGATAAGGTTGACAACTAAGCTCACTTTCCACAAAAAGGTGGAACATGCTAGAAGGGAATAAACTCCCATGTTGTCAACAACTTATCTCTACAACTATTAACTACATGAATTTACCTAAGTAAGCTTAAGTAATAGAATAAATAATTAATAATTATTTATTTATTTATTTACTCTAACAATCTCATGATCTATGTCTATTTCATTTCCATCATTATGTCAACTAAAGAAACATATGTAAGTTGATTTTATAAGAACAACAATATTTTATAAGACTTATGGATGAATGTGTAAGCTTATTTTAAGAATTATAATATCATTGGTTGAATATTTGAGTAATTTAACTATTTGTTTGTAGTGTTTGTAAATTATAGTTACAAGTGATAAAGTTACATACCCTTGATTATGGGTGGACAAACAATGGATGCAAATAGTTTATTGACTAGGATAGTGCAAATGTTGAAGCCAAAAGAATTAATACTCTACGATAGTCCATATAAAAGATCAATTTTATTAAATGATAAAGCAAGAAAGTCTAAAATACATAATAAAGAGATGTAAAATATCAATAATGAGGAGTGAAACATACCTTAAGTTGATAATCTTCCATAACCCACCCCCTCCTCCCCTAGTATAACTCTAAATTCCTTGTTAACATCTAAAGTTCATTTTTTCTTTCATCCATTAATAAAATAAAACATTTACTCATTATTACATGAAGTAAAAAATAATAATGAGAATCCATAAAAAAATCTCATAATATCCAAAGATGGCATGTAACATTCTTTCATTCTTTAACATTCATTATCACTATCACATAAATGCATAGCATTCAATAACATTTGGAAAAGGTATTTAAACATACCTCAACCAATTAAAATAATTACTTGTCCAATTAGGGCTAACATCCTAGATTTTTAATCTAAGTTGGAAATGTATATTATGGTCTTAGTCGACCTAGTAGCAATTTGTGTAAAGGCATGGTATTTATGAAAAGGACATCTTGAAAATTTAAGTGTGCTATCTTGGAGAAATTGAGTTGAGCAATTGTATGTGAACTTTTGTGAAAGTGATATATGCGAAGTTTTTGAAGCTATTTTAAGATTTGAGATCAAACTAAGAAAGTACCTATATTCTAGAAATCTAATTACTTATTTGGGCAGTGAGCTCTTCTTGTAATTGGAATTGCATGTTTGAGTAGTGGGCTCATCTTGTGTCTACTATACCACAACTCCTAATAGGGTTGGAATCTCCTAATAGGGATTCAAAGTCTCCTAACAGGGATACTTATACTAAATTTTCTCATTGACTCCTAATGGGGTCCATCCTCTAACAAGGATATATATCAATATATTATCTAGTGTGTATCATCCCCACTGGGGTTTTCCCTTGGCCAAGGTTTCCCTAGTTAACAAAATATGGTGTTATGAGTCATCTTTGTGCATGGTTACTATTAGTGTTCAACATTACTTTATTACTTTGTTATGTATGGTTTAAAGTAAGAAATAATATCTATTTGGCCACTAAATTTTGTAGATTATTGATTCCCCCCCCCCCCCCCCTAGTAATCCCTATTTCTAACAATTGGTATCAGAGTTCAGTTACTCTAAAGAGGCTTAATAGCTTGAGTAAGATCCTTGTGGATATGGAATAGTTGATGAAGAACCTTGAAGAGGCACTTGAAAAAATTGATCTCCTTACTAAAGAAAGAGATAAGTTGAAGGATAGATATGAAGACTCCAAAGTCTACATTGGACAATTGAAGGAAAACATTGAACATCTCAAATCCAAGCCTAAATCTATTATATCTAAAACTAGCAATGATGGTTGTTTGATGTTGGAGATAGAGTACAAGATCTTGAAGCATGAATTGAAGATTACAAATTTTAAATTGACTTTGAGAAATGATCCTAGCAAAGTTGAATCTGATTTGAAGACTAAAATGTAGATCTAAGAGCAAGTCTAGCAAATAAATTTGAAAAACATTGAAAGAAGATCATGAAGAACTTCATAAGTACAATACTACTATGAAAGGTGAATTAACATAGTGCAAGAAACAACTTGAGAAGCTCTATTCTACTAGACAAAAGCTTGATATTTTAATATCAATATAGAGACCTACTTATGATAAGACTAGTCTTGGTTATCTAATTAACATGTTTGTGAAGAAACCTCAGATTAGATCGGATCCAAAAGAAAAAGATAAATCTGATAATAAGATTGAATCTAGTCAATCTTTGATAAACCTAAAGAAGTTGGACAAGACAAGGAAGTTGAAATTTTGGATGAACCAAAGCAAGTGGAATCTCCTAAGGAAACTAGGTATGAATATAGAGGTAAGTGTTTTCCATGTAATAAAATAGGTCATATGAAAAGAGATTGTACAAATAAGTCATTTAATCAAGTTAAGGACTTTTGTTGTCATAATTATCATGGTATGGGTCATAAAAAAATTGATTGTAGGAAACCTAAATATGATAATGATAGAAGAAATAGTAGGATGTCTAAAAATACTAACCCTATAGATAGAAGAAGATCTAATGAAAGGACATCGAGAGAAGGAAGACCTTATGAAGACAGAAGATAGATCATGTGTTATAAGTGTAACAACTTTGGACACATTGCAAAATTGTCATGCACCTAATGATCAACAAAATCCTAGAGGTAGAGCACCAGTATGTCAATTATGCAACAAATTTAGACATTGTTGGCAAATAGATTTGTCACTATAAAAATGGCCCAATGGAGTGTATGTGGAAAACTATTCACAAAAGTTGGATAGGCCCTTGGTATGTGGCCTTCCTCTATGTTTAGAGGGGTAGCTCCCTCGTATGATATAATTTTGAAGTTTTCAAATAAGAATGAAATCAAACCTTAAAAGATGAGAAAGCTCATGATGACGAATGCACCACATGACTTGATAGCTTTCTTGAATTAACATAACCTGTTGATAACAACAATCAAGATCTACACTTGAAGGCTACTATTAGCACAATGTTGGTTCAATAATTTATGAACATTTGCAAAATACCATGAAAACACCCATTACATAGAAAGAATCAACATTTCTACTTTCAGATATGTAGAAAGAGAACTCAAAATGTGTTTCCTTTTTATTTCTTTGCACCAAGAACATAAAGGAAATTTCTAATCACAAGAACAAAATCTATACACAATTTCCAAAGATTGTTCTTCTACCAAAACTTTAGCATAGTGTCCCCTTATTTTCAAATCCAAAAAGTCCTTTAGAAAGCCAAGAATGACTCCTTATATAGACACAAAGGTTAAGAACTACCCTCTTGTGGTTAATAACTAACTCCAAAATATGTAATTCCAAAATACATAATTTTGGAGAGCTTAATTAACCTCACTAAAATTAAATTATACAAGGAAAACTCCAAAAACAAAACTTTAGCTAGAATTACTAAGAATGCATACATATTCAATCACTAGTCTTCTAGCTATGAACTCTATCTATCTAGACATGATTGACTTATCCCAAAAAGCCCTATAAGCATCGAGGATGGTCACCATTGAATCATAATTGGGAATGAACACATTCTCCATCTTGAGTTTGGTAGTAAAGTATTTATCTTGGATCTCTTCTGACTCTTATTGATAGGCTGAAATGTTATAATCCTCCAAAGTGATTGCGACTAAACTGAGCTTCATCATAGTTCTGGCATCTGACACTCGATTCTCTACTTATGAATGAATTTAGATACTGAAGGAATCAAGAAGAAATCGACAATCAATATGTTGAAGATCATTTACTGTGCCACCCCACCTATGACAGTGGAAACTAGTTCATTCGTAACTTTTGTTTTGAACTGTTCCAATGAAGCAATTAGTTTTTCAAACTCAGTGATCCCTTTGCTGATATTTATCATCATCCAATTAATACTTTTACTCTAGATACATGTTTAATTATCACTTGGATCAACAATAGTTTTCTCAAGAACCAAGGTGTTTGTATCTAACTTGGACATTTCTTGTAATTCATCAACCTCTTTTTGCAAGGTCTTCAGCTCTTTGCTGCTTTCTAGCTCTTTAGACATTTCTTGTATCTATTTGATGGCTTCTCCATATATTTCCTTCACTCCAATTATGATTTTTGAATCATATTCTATCATTCTATTTATCCAAGCTTTGATCATCATACTATGTGCTTGTTTACTCTTTCAACAATAGCATGATCAAGAATACCATCAGGGTCTACTAAGGCTAATGAAGTAACTATTGCTTCACTTTGGAGGAATCACTAATCGATTTGATGTAAGACACTAGTATCTAAACTTTCTCTTTGAATTGCTCCTTGGATATTTTCTCTTTGTAACATTTGGGTAGGAGTCACTTCAAAATTCTAAAAGTTGCTTTCCATAGTAGATGGACCAAGATCAACCTTATTTAGAATGAAATCTGATTTGGATGCTTCATCAATGTTCTCCTCTACTATGGGCTTTGTTATTTCTACATAGAAATTGCCTAAATTTTTATCAACGGCCAACCTAGACATCACTTTAGTCCTTTTCACTTTAGGAGGCTTCTAGAGGAAGCCAGAAATCACATCAAATAGAGGGGGATCATTTGAACAACTTTCTTCTTCTTTTGAAGATTGGTTTGGATCCATGAATGTGTAGTAGCTAGAAGTGAAACTTTCATGCCACCAATTCTATTTTCAGCAATCATCATGATATCTTATAAATTAGATAATTGCTTATCTAATTATGTGATATCTATTAATGATACTTCAGGAGGAGAGAGGCTCGAAGGAGGAATTACTATGTCATGAGAGGATGTAACAGGGATGTGTTGTTCAATAGTTTGACGAGTTCTTTGATCCTTCTCATTAGGTTCATTTCTTTCCTGATTCACTCTAGTAGATTTACCTTTCATTTTTGTCCTTCTTTTGATTGTAAATTTGGCTGGTTGATTTAGATCTTCATCTTGATCTAGAGCACTCGTATCAATTGTTGTATTTTCTCACCATAAGTTGCCGCCAATGCCATTTCTTGATTACCTCTCTTCTCTTTACTTTGAAATTCACTAGTCACTTTTTCTTCTTTAATTCTACTGACCCAATCCCTTATTCTTTTAAGGACATATGTAGTTCTTTCCTTCAGGTTTTTCAACTCTTAAACTGACCAATCAATAGGAGGAAGATATAGTAATTCAATTTTCTCATATTAGAAGGGATCGACCAAGGAAACTTCATCATCATTTATACTTGTCACATCAATACCCACCTTGAAGTCTATCACCTGCCTTACAGTAAGCCACATCCAATCTCTCTTCTTGACTTCAAAATCATTTTCAAAATCTTCCCAAAATTCTTCTATAGCCAAAAAGTGATCAAGGCTAGGGTTTAGCTTTAACTCATTAACTGCATAGCCTTTACTATCATAAGGGTAATGCATAATATAAGGATTTAAATTAATTGTGGTGATGGATCTCTCTATGTTCCTCATATTTGATGTAGTATCAAAACTATAATATCCACTGTCGATAGGGAAATGTATTTCATCGATCCTCATGTTCTTGCAAAGCTTATTGATTTGACTAATTTGTTTGCACATTTCAATCAATAATAATTTATCATTAACAAATCTAGGTAGCATAAGGAGATACCCATCATAGGAAGCTAACCTAATATAAGTAAATTTTGGGAACTATATGAAAACACTTCCATATTTTTGTACTTTCATTGCTACTTCTGATGAAATTTTAACTCCCATGTTTCCTTGAATTTCAGTTATAGTCAACATCATGAATGTGTCATTCACTCTTCTAAAATGGTGTAGCCTACTTTCATACTATATTTGAGGAAGATGATTGTAAATAATAGTTGTATTATACCTTGCCGGTTAAGCCTCGACCAACTTTTGGTGCTTGCAATAGCATAGAAAAGATAAGAAGTCATATAAAAACAATCATTTTCTTGAAGTTCTATGAGTTGCCTTTGCATTGAGTCACTAATAATTTCAGCCCAATCAATGTGTTGCTTCCCTTCACAAATCATGTTAATAAATAAGAACATCCAACCCTTGAACTCATGTGAATCCTAAAGTCCTATTATCCTTCTTAATAGAGTCACCATATTCGCTACATCTTCTTTTAACAATGATCCGTGGATGGACTTGACTAGTTGAGATTTCCCTTTCCTTGTTGGTTACAAGAGCCATAATCTAGCAATAGTATTTAAACACTGAATTTGATTCACCATATAGTACTCTTTGGCGATTCTTAAATTGATGTTGGCATATTGCACTTTGGTAGGTAATCGGAAGGCAATGGCAATAGAAACAAGATCTAGATAGACAATCACTTTATTATTTCATGAAATTACTTCCTTGGTATTTGGATGATAGGTTTTCATGCATTCCAACACTAGATTAGGGCACTGTGTTGAGATGGGGTGCCCTCCTTCTCAAGCCAAACTGCTTTCCAATATTTTTTTGGCTAAAAGGTCTTGTCCTCACTCTCAAGAGATGACCAAAAATCTTGAAGGAAAACACTTCCTAAAATAATATCACCAATATTAGGAAGTGTACTTTCTAAAATGGGAGCATAATCTGGCCTTTGATACTTGTATCAAACTATTATACTTGTATGAAACTATGATACTTGTATTTCGTCATTTGGTTGCTAATCTTTCTATTACTTTAAATGCTTTCAATTTCCTTAGTGTACTTCACAAATTCTAGTTACTATTAATAACTCTACATATATTTGATCAATGCATCATTTGAAGCAAACTATATATAGAACTCTGTCTTACAACACATATTTCCATCATTGTGGGTACAAGATATATATGCTTAAGCTTTCTTCTCATTTTAGGTGCTGTAGAAAATCATGGTGTGGCTTCTAAGCATCCATAAAGGAATTATGTCAAATAATTCATGTGCCTATGTTGGGTCTTTCTAATTGTTATATTAATTTACAAAGCTTCCAATTGAAGTCCATTATTTGGTCAAACAATTCAACCACGTTCTAATTGTGCATTCAATCAAACAAGTCATATTTAGTCCACCTTTCCTACTCTTTCAGCTTTGATGTCTATGTTCTTTTTAAATGTCTTGGGTTAGAAATGAACTCCTTCTCTGTGCATTGAGTGTGAGAGACTTTAAATCACATATTAGTCCAATTCAGGGAATATGGCACCTATAGGGGCCTTCTATCAGATTACATATGTATCATTGATGCATCATCATGGAGTATTGCAGATTGGGGAATGATGTAAGCATTTCCACTTAATGTTGTATTTCTAAAAAAAGATCTAAATGTCATTTATCATCATGTCCTTTTGAATCTATCAAATCTAGCTCAGGAGGCACCATAGGATACTATGAGTTTTCCTTGATGACAAGAATAGCTTCCACCAATTGCTGTGATAATCCCCTACATTTTTTAGGCTTCAAACTGACTCTCACATGAGGGGAAATCAATCTAAAGTGCTACAATCTAGACTATAAACTATTTCATTACCTCAATTCCTTATCATATTTCTTCCTTGATTCTACAATAGCTCCATTCTCATACCACAATCTGCCACCAATATAAATATGTTGGGAATCATGAAATGCTTAGTTTAGATGGCATCAAATTTTGTCTTTAGGGAATTTGATGCAGGGTTATCACAACATAATGACTCTCTTCATTTGTTGTGTAGGTAGAAAGGAAATCATGGGTGGATATATTCGCATGTGTTATGAAGAAATCACATTTGCCCTCAATTTCCAATCTTGTCCTTATACAAATAGGTTGGAGATGTTAGTAGTTGTTTTAAACAATCATCCTCACTATGATAATCTTCCTTCTAGTTTTTGACATTTATCATCTAAACAAAGAGGTTAATAACTATCTTAGAAACATGTATTTTGGACTCAAACATTGACCTCTTCTCAAAAGGTTAATGGTTAATGATTTGGTTTGGAATACATATTTTGACCCCCAAACCTTTTAAAAGGTTAATGGTTAATGATGCGGTTGAAAAAATGTACTTTTGGTTCCTTTATTAACCTGCCATAATTTGAGAATCTGATGGTGAAATTTGAAAATTCAAAGTGCAAGGCAGAGCTGGTGATTAGCTAGAGGATTTGAAGGCAAAATTTCTCAAAAATTTTGAGGGAAAGTGACCATTTTAATGCTTAAAATAAGGCTTATTTCAAAAATAACCATAGCTCAGAAAGGCAAGGATTGAGGCAATTTGATATCCAGGCAATAGACATACAACAAAGTATTGCAGAATGGACAAAAACTTTAGAGATAGAAGGAACAATGGAAGAAGCAACTAAATTTTAGAGGTTCTCTCCAAATCATGAGATATTGGAAAGGCAAAGAGGTTTTTTTTAACTAGGGTTTCTTTGTTTCAATATAGTTTAGTTGTTTGATAAATTTGATGGCTTTTTAATTGTGCTTGGTAAACTTGATGGCTTTTAAATGTCTAAAGCATAACTTTTTGGGTTTAGGGTTTAGGTTTAGTGTTAGGGTTTAGGGTGTAGGGTTTAGGGTTTAGGGTTTAGGGTTGGGGTTTAAGGTTCTCACATTAGAGTATTATCAAAGCCCTTTTAGGGTTATGAGGAAAATAACCATAAAAAAGAACAAAGCAATAATTGTTTTTGGGCATCTGTATTTGCCAATCCACAATCGGGTCACATGCATCATGACTTGTGATTCACATGGTTGACCTGCAGGTTAAGAGAGTCAGGCAACTCACCCAAGGTGACCTACTGAGACAAATTTATGGACCATTTTGATCCAGTTGAGGTTACCTAACTAGTTGACCTAGGAAACTTGCCTGACTCGTGGCAAGTCTCATTACTCTACTTTAAACTTTATTGTATTGATAATTATTAGTTTTATTTTCTGCAGAGAAGCCCAAATTGAAAGTTGTATATACATATTTTATTCTTGAACCTTAATAAATCTGTATTTTTTTGAATTTTGACAAATCCCAACTTGGTGAGATAATTGTTTATCCTTTCATTCCAAGCTCTAGAGGCTTGTTTAAGACCATATAGGAAATTCTTCAACCTAAAACCCTAAACATCAAAAATGATAGAAGGAACCATGAAAGGAACTCTAGAACTAAAAAAGACAATGAGGAACAAAGAAATGTACTCAATGAACTTCAAGAAGAACACAATGAGGCATTTGTAAAAGGATTGGACATCTCAAAAGACAAGTTAGATGATGGTGAGATAGGAAGATCAAAGTTCATTATCAAGTTTGATTCAATTAAGTTAAATTAAGCTTGTTCACAGCACCAAAATTTGAGAACATCATTCGGAGATTGAATTAGAGGTAGCGAAGTTGGGAAAAGGTGTATTGAGATATGTTTAGATGATACCTAAGCTCATTTGCAGTTTGGAGCTTATTTAGACAAGTTATAAAGGAAGTAAATGTTACTGGTATTACAAAAAAAGTTAATTTTGTAGCAGAAGATGAAAACTATGTTTTTGTAGAAAACTTCTTTGTGGAGCTTTGTTATGATAGAAGAAAGCTATGACAAACCTTGGGTGGCATCTGAAGATTAGATAGAGTAGTTATTTCATTACAAAATGTAATTGATAGTTTTTCATGTTTGCAAAGTATGCAATTAATGAAAATTCAAGTTGATGGAATAAATGGAGTATAGACTTGATTTTCACTTCATTATGAATACACCCGAAGCAAAGAGCACTCAAAAGTGACTTGTTAAGGTGATTTTGAAGCAAACCCTATTTTTGGAAACAGATATTTTATCATTTTTCTGCAAATTTATTTGGTAAAAGCTCATTTTTTTAAGAAGAATGGATATGTCATTAGTGCACAACATTGAGAATGAGGACATATTTAAGCTAAAATTTGTTTCTATGAAACCTATTGAAGGAAACCCTAACTTAGCATTATCCATTACTTTGAATAATGTAGCATATCTAGAAGATAGAGAAAGTTATCTTAACAATAAATTTGAATCTATTCGAAGTGAATATAAGAAAAAGCATGTGGAATTAGTTTTCAATCATGACATGTCTGCGAAACCCAAATTTGAACACTTGAAGGAACTAGACATGTTCAAATATCATTTCTATCATGATTTGGACACAAATTATACTAAGTAGGATACGTGATGAGAAACTATGGATGCAAGATAGTGTAATTGATATCTTAGCCAACATTATTCATGAGGTAATTGGTCTTAGTAAACAAGGCAATGTACCCATAGGTGAGAAAATGGTCAAGAAGAAAGTTGACAGTTATACCAAAGCAGTGTATAATGGAAAGGCCATGGTGATCAGCACCATTAAGCAAGACGATGTAAGAATTCTAAGTATAATCATTGTCTACTCTCTATGTGCAAGCTCAAAGATTGATGAATTATTAGCCAGATTCATCTATGTAGCATATAAGATATGTGTAGAGAAGGAACAAGTTAATCTTAGTGAAATTCTAAGAATGCAATTACTTGAGAACCTAGAAAAGATCAAGAGGACTTAGAATAGTGTGTTTAGATTTCAGTCATTGATTCTTTCATGTGCTTAAAATATTTTCATATTTATTATTCATAGAGACGATGAGAAATGATAGGTGTACAATGGAGAATATTACAAAAGTATGTAGAAGACATCCTGCAGATAAGATATTGGATAGTGGAAACTTGATTATTAAGACATTTTAAAATGAAATGAGACGGAGATTCATAATTGAACCTACATTTTTAGATACATTTAAAGAAGATATTTGTATTATGGTTGATATAGATTATACTTATATTCAAGTAGTAGAACCTCAGGAAACATTTCTTGATCCCTTAGGTTATGAATTGAGTGATGATATAGTAGTTGGATATATTGATTTACTGTTGAAATTATAGAAGGACAAAGTTGAATATAGAGTTGGAACCTATGACAAGATTACCTAGTCAGCTCATCATGCATCCTTGGAGAAGGCATTGCACAAGAACATAGATTTTATTATGAAGAAAGCTTTATCAAAGGCTAGTATGACTGAGAGTGAATCACAGGTAGTCAGGAAAACCATGAAGAAAGGAATATTGAATGTGCAACCTTTGTTAGTATTTGTTGTAGAGACATCTTCCAAATAGAGCATTTCATATGCAATAATATCAGATGTAAAACCAAGTAAACCAAAGAGAAAATATGAGAGATTAGTGAAAACAGTGTCCACAAAGACTAAAAGGGTCAAGCAACAAGTTACTGGACTAGGCAAGAGACAAAAGACATTGTTGACAATTTTTGAGTATATTGATGAAGAAGAACAAGAACAACAAGTCAAGCAAGCAAAGAAGGTGATAACATCAAAGAAATCAATGAGAAACACTCAGCAACCCTAGAAGCTAAAGATAGAAAAGATCAACTATGCTATTTCTATTGAGGGAAACTTTGTTCAGATGAACAAATTCTATGATTTGTATAACAACTTTAAAAAAGATCAGATTGATATCTCTACTGTGAGATATATTATAGCCAATAATTTGAAATTGAAGGATATTAAGGGTATAGTGAACCAAAAGTTCTATGATAGACTTAATGAGAAGAAGGCACCAACAAGAGAAGAAGATTTAGAACTTTAGAAGTCTATGCTAAGGACTATTTGCAAGGCTATTGATGAAGAAGAAATTAAGAGATTGTTGAACAATCTAGCACTGTACTTGAGGAATAAAGTGAGACCATTTTTTTTATGGTGGGTGAGAAAGATAAATTAAGAAGTAAGGGTGCAGCAGCAATAAGTCAGATATTGATAGAGACTAAGGCAAAATCTTCACAAGAACCTAGAACCTCAGAAGTGTTAGTAAGCAGTGACACTATGTAGATAGATTAGACCAATGTTACCATTAACATTGATGATACAAATCCATTTAAAGGTTCCAAATAGAATGAACCTAATATCAAGGATATTGAGGCAACATCTTCACAAGCACCTAGAACCTTGGAAGTGTTAGTAAGCAATGACACTATGTAGATAGATTAGACCAATGTTACCATTAACATTGATGATACAAATCCATTTAAAGGTTCCAAATAGAATGAACCTAATATCAAGGATATTGAAGAAAAACTAGAGAAAATTGAAGAAGAGAAGAGATTATTAGAGGAAGAGAAAAGGAAAATAGAAGAGGCCAAGCAAAAATTGCTTGAGGATGAGAAGAAGATGAAAAGAAAAGAGTAGCAGAAGAAGTAATGAGAAAGAAAATAGAGGATGAAAAGAAGAAAAGATTCAAAGAAGAAGATAAGAGAGAAAATGAAAGGAAGGAAAGTGAAAAGAAAGAAGAAGAAAAGAGAAGAGTCAAAGAGGTAACCAAGAAGCAAAGGGAGGATGACACTAAACCTTCTAGTTCATCTACTCTACTTTTACTTGCCAACCTAGCAACTAATGATGATGTTCAAACTAATTTGGTGCCATCCTTGTCAAAACTTATTCAAAAGAAAAGAATAGTGAAGAGCCTACAAAAAACCTTGATGGAGGTTACTGACAGACTACATAGTACTCTGGCAGTGTAGCACACAGAAGTAGATCTAGAATAGAGGGCACTGGTAGTGCTAAAGTTATTTGTTGAGGAATTCACTAATATGTTGAGTGTTGTAGAAGTAAATGCATAGATTTCACATGATGCTAACTTGTTTAGCACTATTTGTCTAAATATTAAGAATGATTTGATAAGTCTTGATACTTGTACCAAGGAACTTTGGAAGTGTCAACAGGATGGGAAGATATTGTACATTAAGTGTTCTCTATCTTGTAAACTCACTAACAACATTGATTGTTAGATTGGAGGAAAGATGAGTGAGCTTGAAGCTCTATCTAGCCAGATACAACATCCATCTTGTAAAGTTGATGATTTTGAAAGACAAGTGGCCAGTATTCACAATGGTATCAAGAAACTAGAACTTTAGAAGGAATAGATTTTGAAAAGAGTGTCAAATTTTAGAGAGTTTATGGCTCTGAAAGTATCTTTTGTTGAGAAATAGTTGGAGGAATGTGTCAAGGCCAAGGACACTTATTCTAACATTTTGTATTCAGACCTGAATATAGTTGAGATTCCATCATATGCCTTATGTACAATTCTCACCTCTGTTGAATCAACTAAAGAAACATGGACTAAAGGTATGGATAACCTTAAGAAAAATTTTGATGATTGCATGAAGATTCTATCAGCTTAAGGCAGAAGGACAACATTTTTGACAGTAGATGGATAGTTATTTGATAGATTTTGACATTTTAACTTTTGTCATTGACAATAGAAAATTGCAAATCAAGTGAAAAGAAAAAAGAAAAAATAATAGTGGGAGAAATGCATGAGTATGAAAGTATATTGTAAGAGGGAGCATATGTAAAGTTGGACAAATTATAATAGATGTAATGTTACTTTATTTTTGTTAAGTTTTTGTTACTTTGTCAATTTTCCTTATTTTGTTGCCATCAATGCCAAAGGGGGAGATTATTGAAAATTGGCTAATGGAGATATGTAATTTTGTTTTTTTATGGCAACACATGATGTACATGCTTACAGGAAACCTCAGAAAAAAAGATACTTAGCTTTTGGTAATCAAAAAATTGTCTAAGTATGAATTTGGTATATAGCAGTGCATTGTTTTGTCTATAACTTTTTGTTGATGTCATATTATGACTAGTGAAGTTAGATGGAGATAGTATACATGTTGATGATGATGCATATAACCTTAGAAGTCAGTACAGACTATACAGAAAAGATATATTCATATTTTAGCAAAATAGGACAACAAAATTGAAGGAAATGATTATTTTGTTTACAAAATAATTACTTGTTCAATTAGGGCTAACATCCTAGACTTTTACTCTATTGGAAAAGTATATTATGGTCTTAGCTAACCTACCAGCAATTTTTGTGAAGGCATGGTATTTATGCAAATGAAATCTTGTGAATTTAAGTGTGTTATCTTGGAGAAATTAAGTTGAGAAAATTGTATGTGCACTTTTGTGAACACAATATATGTGAAGTTTGTAAAGCTATTTCAAGATTTAAGATTGAACTAAGAAAGTACCTACATTCTAGAAGTCTGATTACTTGTTTGGGCAGTGATCTCTTCTTGTAATTGGAAGTGCATGTTTGGGCAGTGGCCTCATCTTGCATCTATTGTACCATAGCTCCTAATAGGGTTGGAATCTCCTAACAAGGATTCAAAGTCTCCTAATAGGGACTCCTTATACTAAATTTATTCATTGACTCCTAACAGGTTCCATCCTCTAACAAGGAACTTATATATTAGTACATTATCTAGTGGGTATCACCCCCATTGTAGTTTTTCCTTGGCCAAGGTTTCACTAGTTAACAAAATATGGTGTTACAAGTTATCTTTGTGCATGGCTATTGTTACTATTCAACACTACTTTATTACTTTGTTAGGTATCGTTTAAAGTAAGAAATAATATCCAAATAGCGACTAAAGTTTGTAGAATACTGATTGACCCCCCCCCCCCCCCCCCCCCAGTAATCCCTACTTCTAACAACAACTTCAGTTTGATAAACTTTAAATTTGCATCCTTTGATTCTAGATGCACAAACAATGGACACAAATAGTTGATTAACTAGGATAGTACAAATGTTGAAGGTAGTTGCTACTTTGTGATAGTCATCCATACATAAGATCAATTTCATTAAATAAAGTATTGATTATAGGTGTAGAAACAAGTTTTCATTTCAAACAATGGGTATAAAAACAATAGAAATGAAGTATTTAAGAGAAGTTCAAGTTTTAAATCATGATTTATCTATTTTGGGCTTAAGAGCTACAATCGCCTAGTTGAGGGGTTCTATCCAAAACATGGAAGGGCATCCTATAGATAGTAATAATAGCCTAGTAAAAACTTGTATAATTAGAATAGTTCATAATAATTCTAATGTAGAGAATATCATAATAATTGAAGGAGTTCTATCAATAGGGAATATCTTTTAAGTAAAAAATTTACATTTTTTGAGTTTATGGCATAAACGTCATAAAAAGGGGGATTATCGTTATGACTATGTATGTATATTAAGAAAAATGAAATATAGGGGAGTATATGATATATAATATATGTATATGTAAAAATGGTATTACACAAAAACAATTTTGAAAAATCTTTTGGAAATTGTATTTTATACCGAGTGTAAGGACATGATATGAGAGAAGTATACATCCTAGGGAGAAGTTGAGAAATTTTTCACTAAGATAGTTTTTGAGCTCCCTTGTCGAAGGTTTTATCCACTAATGCTAAAGGGGGGGAATGTTATTCCTATACACACTCATTTTTGTCATTAGTGAAACTAGGTAGTTTAGTAAGAATAGAAGACATTGGTGAATGAATGTTGTTACAAAGCCATTGTTGTAACCAAGCCAAGGAAAAGCAGAATCTTAAGTATGAAATAGTTACAACCTAGTACTACATACACAAAGTAGTTAGGAGGGACACCAAGAAAATAGTTAACTAAGCCATATAAGCTTAACCAAGTCTAGAGAACATCGAATGACAATATACTTACCAAACATGGACAGAGTATTTATCAAGTTGCACAAGAAGAACATAAAAGTTTGAAATGGTACAAACTCTTTGTATATCAATCACACCATGAAGGAAACTATGTTTACATGAATCGAGGAGAGTACACCCTCATTCTTCTTGGAATTAACCCTTGTTCACTTGCTTGGACCCTAGTCCTCTTTCATGTCTTTAGAGTCTTGGCCTTTACCATGTTCACGCTTGTTTAACAAGGTGTTAAAGTTGTCAACCACAGTCTTTGAGATAGTCCAGTTCTAATCGACCAATTTCTTAATCATTTTCTCCAAGTTATCCACTCTAGTATCTAGACCATCCATTATTTTTTGAAGGTCTTTTCCCAGCTCATCTAAATTTATATTCTTGGCTTCAAGTGGTAGTACATGTTTCATCAAATTATTTACCTCTTCAGCATTGCCTATAACCTCAGAAAGTCTCTTAATGTGCTGACTCAACATTCTCTCCCCCCTAGCCATCCTGTTGAGCTGATCAAGATCCCTTGAGATGTCTTGCATTTTTTGCTTTAGATTGCCAATATGCTTCATCATAATCCCTAGGTTACCAAAGATTCCCTTTAGAAAACCTTGGTCTTCCTCATCCCTATTATGCTCAAGGTAATCTCATGGCCCCCTTGTTTATTTCTATCCATCTTAGTCTCCTTAAGTTCTTTCTTAGTATCAAAATCCTAAGCAAGCACTTTTTTCCTTTTTCTCTCCACCCTCTTAATTAGGAGCTCATCATTAGAGGGGATAGAATCCCTTTCAACATTCTTCCCCTTGTTTCCCAAAACCTTGCTCGATGTTCCTCTCTTCTCAATATCCTCTTCTTGCTCCTCTTCAAAATCACTGCCTTGTTCAGATTCAATCTCCTTATCCTTCCTTTTCTTCCTAGATGAGCTCCCTAGATCACATTTCTTCCTCTTCTTCATCTCAACCTCAAACAATTTCATCCTCCATATCCTCATCAAATTCCTCCTCTGGTTCACTTCCCTCCATCTCACAATCTAAAGATTTCTTTCTTTGTAAGGGTCTATCCACTTTTTTTGATTTCATAAGGCTCATAACTAGAACCATTAACCCCTCATGACAAGCATAATCACCCTTAGAATCATTTTGAATGGCTAAAATAGTGTTACCCAAATATTTTTTGAGATAGAAGGGCAAATTTAGCCTAACCCTATCCCTAAAATGGCAAACCAACATAAAATGGTGTCCATATATCTTAGTAAAGTGGCCATCTAAAGTAAGATACTCAATCACCACAAACATAACAAATCTCCAAGGGCAAAAAATGGAGCCAAGGCTAAAGTATGAATTACCAATTTTCACTAGCCTATTGTGCTCCTTAGCCATTTCCACAAACTCTTCAATTGCTTGATCTGAAAGCTTCCTATCCCGGTAGAAGTTAATACCCTTCGTGTCAAGATCCATTGCTTCAGCAATAATATCTTTAGAAACCTCCATCCTCTTATTACCCACCACTATACTCTTGTCTTTCCAAGTTTTGATGAAGTTTCAGGTAATGGCAAGGTTAATACCTTTCAGTTTCTCCATAAATCCTATAAAATTCCCCTATTCTAGAATGTCCCAAATCTCACTCTTCTTCTTCCATTATTTGCAACTCGCTGGTTCAATTATCTTTCTCCTTCCTCCCATCTTCTTCACACTAAAAAAATGGCTCTCATTTCTCAAAAACACCCACTACAATAAAAGACCAAATCTATTATTGTTAAATTGATGTTGGAGAGGACATATGCTAGAGATATGAGTAGGTAAATTTAGTATAGAGTATATCACCAAGTAGTTGAAGGGAAGGATTTTGATACATCAGTACCTAAAGTTGATAAAGGGATTGAAAAGAAGAGAGATTTGGACAATAATGTAAGTTGCATCTTATTAGATCAATTTTACTACTATTTTCTCATTGTTAGTAGACAAAATCCTTTAACAATGTAGACTTAGAAGTCTGGTTGTAAATATCTTAACTAAGTGCACACATTTTATTTATGTTGATAAGTCCTTGAGAAAGGTAGATCCTTATAGATCTTTTTCTATTACTCCTAATAGAGTAATTCAATAGAAGTGATAAAACATTATATCCCTAACAAGGAAACATGATGCAGGAGCATCCTAGGTGTAAGAGAAATCTTGTATCACCCAAAAATATTTTCTTTTCAATCTTTTCTATTTTAATAAGCACTAGACAGGGTGGTTACTATTTATGGGAACTTGCTATTTTTAGTAAGTTTTTCATACAAGCTTGGAGTGTTCTTGTTGCTGTAAATAAGTATTCACTATTTACACTTACTTAAGTTTACTTAGGTTAATACATATTTTTATTATTTATTTATTAGCCACCTAAGAGTATGCATACTCTTGTGAGTTGTCATGTTGACAACACAAGAGTTCGCACTTCTTTTATGCACATGGTGTCTACAACCTTGTCATTCTTATCCACTCATCTAGAATAATGGATAAGCATGTGCTTAGTTGTCATGATGCTTATCTTATCTCTTGGTTCTTTCTAGAGACATTTTAGGTGCTTCTTGAGAGGCCTTTATATACAGGCACTCCTAGTGTGTTTGGACATCACATCACATACTAAATAGACCAATGTATTAGGACATACTCTGATTAATTGATCATATTCATTTTTGGTCTACAGTTGTGCTTGTGTTTGAGTTCTTAGTTCTTGGGTGAATTTTTTCCTTAAGCAAATTCTTACATGGTGTCAGAGCTATACCAAATTCTTACAATTCTCATTTTCTACTCGAAGGTTCATTTTAGAATTATAAGCCTACCATAAAAATCTCATTGCTCTAGCTTATTAGAGAAGTTATTAAGGATCTTTAATGTAAAAATTTGTAGAAAAATCTTCAAGCTCACCATTAGAGGCCTTAGAATGCCTAGATGAGGTCTAAAAACTTGATGGAAGGGCACTAGTGGCATTCTGACCTTGTAGATCATGAGCTAGCATTTTTGAAAAGTAGTTATAATAGCTAATCATAGCAATGATTTGAAAGTTATGGCCTTCCAAAGTTGGGCTACCCAAAATTTCTAAAATAATTGTCAAAGATGTATTTGGCTGACTCTATATGTATTGTTAGGGTTTGTTGGCCCTAGGTATTAAGTTTCGATGTCTATAACCTTCTAGGAAGGCATAAAATTTCCTATTTAAGAAAGGCCCAAACATTGTCTAAAATGGCTTTGGGTGATAGTTCATAGCTTACTCTTGCAGATTACTATAATGAAGGTGTCCATGTGAGTTAACATATTGTAATTGTGAATTCTATAATTTCACATTTGCAGAAATAAGAAGTGCATTTTTTTTCTCACATTTTTTGTTGTTTCTTTGTTTTATTTATGATATTATGGTATGAAGGGGAGCACCATTCATCAAATCATCTTACTGTAGTAGTTATGGATCTGCAGGTGTCATCCTCACCACAGTTTCCCTCTAACTTTCATTTTAAGTATAAGATATATGAATGTGCATCTTTATTGAGTGGATAAGTTAAAAGGTAAATATGATATGTATAAGAAAAATTTTAGAGGATATTGATTCATCACCACCCCCCCCCCCCCCCCCCCCAACCTCAACTCAGCGTCATTCCTTTCCAAAATAACCCAAAAATTAGTGTTGAATAGGTTGTTTAAAGAGGTGGTTAATGGTTGACATAAGATTCCTAAACAAAAATTTTGCACACATATGTTGTTGAGCTACTAACTAGAACTATCTTTATACATGTATAGATGTCACTCTATCAATCCACACTTATATATAAAACTATTTTTAATCATTTTTTTTTTGTATCTAGGTGATTCGTGACCCAGTAGTGAGCTTGCATGTAGCAAGCATCTTAGCAATAGGCCCTTTGTCAAATTACCAAAATTAATTTCACCTTAGTCATTGTTTCTTTTTAAGAAATAGATTTTCTCATATTTTTTCCCATCTTAGATTTTCACGTAAATTATGGTGTTCATTGTGTATGATAATTTTATGTACTTTCATATTGACATATGTTTTATCTATCTAGTTTATTCAAATATTCTTCACATTAATTAAGTTTTAGAAAAATTATTCTTGGATGAATAATTCAATCATCTCCCAATTATAAAGAGTATTAAATGTATTATAGTCTCAAATCCATGGAATATAGATTCAACCCAATTAATGGTACCTAATATGTTTTTGGAAGTCCACCTAGTTGATTTATGGGTATGACATTACTATAAGGCTACAAGAACAATAATGAGACCATATTATTCATCTCTAGTGGTATTGGATAAGGTTGATACTATCAATTTTTTATGGTAAAAAAAAATCCCTAGTTAAAGTGACAATGAGAAACTGAAAGTTAATAATGGGAAGTTAAGGTGAACTTATAGAAGAAAAAAATCAATGTTTAGGAAGAAAGGGAATGATACAAGTGTCATGTGGTGATCTAAGTTAAAATTTGTCATTTTTAGAGTTATTTTATCAAAACATACCATGCATGGTGTTAGGTATTGGTGGAGGGAGAAGGTAAAATACCATTACATTTGATGAAACAACCCTGAGGTCAACATTAAATTTAACATTGCTACTGAATTCATGCATGATTTATATGAAGGGATAATACAAGTTAATAAGTATCCATTTCACATTAATTTCAAGCACTACTCCCTTTTTTCTTTTTTTATACTACATCAAAACAAAGATAGGTGGGTCACTAAGTTGAATCTTGATGAGGAGGATAGTCAAGGTAGGTTACCTATTCAAAAGTTGTGGTGTAATTGGTATAGAAAGTTCCCAAACAATGATACTAATATAATAATCTCCATAATTTTCATTCGTATTTTGTCATTAAAATTATGATACAATCCTTAGTTATTTTGACCAAGCCACTGCCAAATAGCATTTAATTGTTGTGACCTAAAGAAAAAAATACTAAAATAAGGACATACTCATAACTTTGGTGATTTATTTCTCTTTGTTGATTATAGTGTTATGACAATTTATGGGTGTTTGTAGGCCCCTCACTGTTTACCAAAAACTATGTTCTTAAGATTGCATTTCCTTGAATTTATGTGTCAAATAATGTGGATGGAGAAGGATTTGATGGATAGATAGAAGAAGAGAATTTGTTGACCATTCATAGAATTCAATGCCTTTGTCATTGGGGTTGATACAATAGAAATTATTGAAGTAGAGTGAAATAACTATTATCTATAATATTCAATAGTAATTGCTTTTTTCCATGAAGGACATGTGAACTATGCAAGAAAAATCATTCTCACTAAGATACCCATTCAGCATTATCTTTTCTTATAATGAGGACATTATAACGAATTGTAAAAATATTTCCAAAATCATATGAGGGAAAAAAGTGGAATAGCCTAGTGAAACACGAGGATGATAAAAGGGATTGGAATCCTACTTTTCTTTGATTCTATAAAGAGGAAACCAATCCTATAAAAGAAATAACTTTAATTATTTATGATGCAAGAGCATCCTAGGTGTAAGAGTAATCTTGCATCACCCAAAGATATTTCCTTCATTTGTTTTAATAAGGCTTGTCTTAATGCAGAGTTATTGTCGATGAAGGCTTGCTACTTATTAATTCATTCATACAAGCTTGAAATGTTCTAATTTCAGGGGTGAAGTTTCATTTTAGATATATCAACTTGTTAGTAGAGTTTCATGGCCAGAATATATGTGTATTTGTGAAGTTATTGCAGATTTTTGGTGTGTAATTTTGGTATAAAAACTTTAGGCTCATTTTTTAAGGTCTTAGACACATCGGATGAGATCCAAAAACTTGATGGATGGGTACTTTTTCAAATCCAAGTTTGTAGATCAGGAGATGAGGTTTCCAAAAAGTGGTTATAATAGCCAATTGAAGTACAGTTTGAGAGTTGTGGCCTTCCAAAGTTGGGCTATCCAAAATTTCTAAAATAAATGCCAAAGGTGTATGTGGATGACTCTATATGTATTGTTATCAACTCTAGGTATTAAGTTTAAGTGTCTAGAACCTTCCCAAGGGGCATAAAATTAGTTATTTAAGCAAGGCCCAAACATTGTCTAAGACAAGTCTAGGTGATAATTTGAAACTTTTTCTTGTAGATTATTGTAATGAAGGCACCCATGTGGGTTAGTGTATTGTAATTCTAAATTCTATAATTTTGCATTTGCAACGATAATAAAAAGCCCATATTTTGTTCTCACCAATTGTTCATATTTCTTTGTTTCTATTATGTGATTGTGGTATTAAGGGGAGCACCCTTCATCAAGTGGTATTAGAGTTGGAGTTCCTAAGTCTATGGAAAAATCACTGACTTTGAGGTAGTTTGCATGTAGTGCCTGCCCCTGGTTCACATTTTGTTATCGTTGTTGAACTCTTTTAGAACTAGTTTTATGTTGTTGGTTAGTAGCATTCTTTTAAGATTATCAGATATTGTGCTATGGATTCAGTTTATTATGTGATGAGATTACTTAGACTCTACATTTCATGTATGTATGATGATTATTTTTAGTTTTTACAGTTAGTAATGATGATTAGTAAGATGATTTATTATCATATGTGTTTTCTTATGGATACCTACCCCATACTTGCATGTGTATGGTGTGCGTGTTTGCTTTGTGTGTTTGCTTTTGTATGGCGTGTCTAATGTGGTTAAGGAAGGGAGTTGTAGTCACCTGCTAGTCGAGATCTACACGATGCACCACTTCCTTTCATTGCCTATTTAGTTTAGTATATATTGTGCTTGTACATGCATGGTTTTTATGCAGGTTGAAGGTACTAGGTATCGACTTCCCTGAATTGCCAAGATGAGCGTACCCTATCACATTATCTCAATGATAAGAGAGGGGAGATAAATTTTCAAGTCCAAATTCCAACCCTTTAATCCATTTATTCTAATTGGAAAATTAGGACAAGTATCTAAGTTGAGTACCCTCCGAATGCGTCAGATGACGTAATTCGTGATATAAACCCTTGGTTTGATTTTGTATGTATTTTGGCTATGATGAGTTTTCATATTTTTTACCTTTATGAGTCTTTGGAGTATTTTCTATTAATTAAGCCTAATCAAAAGATTTAATTAATGGTTTAATTAAATGAAAAAATTAATATGGTATTTTAATATTTATTTTATTTAATTAATTGAGAAATTAATTAAATAAAATAATTAAAGTTGGAAGATAAAAGTTATAATATTAAATTTGGAATGTGACAATATTTATAATATATTTGGAGCTCATTTTTAAATAAATGACTAAATAATAATATTATTAAAGCTAATAAATATTTTAGCAATAAAGTTTTGGAAAATAAAATTTAAAAGTGGAAAATATATTTTAAATTATTAAAAGATTCTAAATCTCATATGATTAAAATATAAATATATTAAGATTGAAAAGTGGAGATATTAAAGTTAGTGCATGAGACTTAATAAATAAATTTAAAAAATTGGAAAGAGTAAAGTAAATTGGAGTTATAAGCTTGCATGAGAATTAACATGTGTCAACAACACGAGGGTTAGTGCATCAATTAAGCACAAGGTGTCTACAACTCTATGCCTCATCAAAAAGAATTGGAAAATACCCACGCTTAGTTGGTGACACCTTTCAGCAGTTTCAAGAAGCATTCCAAAGGTTTCTTGAGAGCTCTTAATATTCAGGCATTCATAGAAGCTTAATGGAAGCTACAAATTTAATGGAAGCCACGAGCTATAAGCAAAAAAAAAATTAAAAAAATAGAAACTTCAAAGCTTACATGCATGGGAGAAGATTCATATGCTCATATATTTTCTACTTGCTTCTATGCTCCTTCGAGCATTTCTAATCACTTGGAGGATTCGATCGGCTTGGATTCTTGGAAGAATTGCGAATGATGGAGAAGGAAGGGATTTTCTATGAACTTTTGAGGCATAGAAAATTAGCATCAGTGTCCAGGTGCACTCGTGATATTCTCATATTCCCTTTGCACTTTTTCTCTTCCTATCTTCATCATATTTATTTTATGTGTCTGAATACTCTTTGTGATTGAATCTACTATTTGAAATTAGAATCTAGATATTTTATTTGGATGAGAAGAAAATAATAAAAAAACCTTAGTTCCAAATGAGAAAGAAATTAGATCTTAATCGGGTTTGGGTTCGGATTTATATTGTGAAATTAAATAGATAAGATTTGAAATTAAAATAGAAATTCTAAGTTGAAAATTCGAATGATTAGATGTAATCTTTCTATCAAATTATATTTTCAGATGCGTATGGACAAACCTATTAGATGGATGAAAGGGTAAATTTAGAGAACAATTATTTTAAGAGGAAATTCTTAATTCATCACAAATTGTCTTGTCGCTGCCCTTTGGATAGACCTAAACTCAGTCATTCATAACTTTTTACCGTGATCAAATTTATTCAATCGCTCCAATAAAAATTGGCATAACTTGGCCCTCTCCAACATATTTAAATTTTAGCCCTATCCAACAGTTCATTTAAAAGATATGGCCGTCGTACTGGAACTATTTTATTCAAAAATAGATATTTCTCCATTTCCCATAACCAAGAGTTCTTTATGCTTTAACTTCATAAAAATAATATATCAAAGCATGAAATGAATTAAAGATATTATTGTAATCTTTCCTTAATAGAATCTTATTAATATGCATTAGTTTTATATGATTTATTATCTAATCTAATTAAATCAAATTTAATTAAGATTAGTTAATAGTAGAAGAAGTGTAATTAATTATTAGTCAATTTAAGTAAATGGATTTTTAAGTGAGAAAAAATTAAAAGAAAAGAGATTTTAATATGGTTTATATAGTGGACTTTTTATAATGTATATTGAATACTATTTAATATATATTAAACAATTTTAGAGTTGTTTAATGAAGATGATAATGCTAAGAATTTAAAAATTATTCATGTTAAAATCTACAATGAGTCTTATTGGTTTGTGATAGGGATCTTTTTCAAACAACTTTTATATAGACAAAATATTATTAGAACAATTAGAAAATAGAGTCTAATGGTTGATTTTAATATTGATTAAATAATTGTAAGATGATAATTTATATTATGTTGATTTAAATTGGATTAAGATTGAATTATTATGCTACTGGTTAATACGTTTGAATACCTTAATGGAGTTAAGAGTTAGCCAAATATTAACTAATGAGTTTATATAGTTTGAAGAGTTTATTATTATTTAATGTTTGTAAGGACTAGCAAACTATTAATAAATAATGGTTTAAATAGATATCAACAAATTTGACTAGAGTTAATCTAGTGGAGATTATTTATTGATTGAAGTTTGGTAAAAAATAATAATTTTTGGAGTTGGAGTATAATTGATTTGTAATCAATTGATATTCATTGAGTTGATATTATAACTATGATATTACTAATTAAGTTGTGTGATAGAGTCTTATTAGAAATGACTATCAATAATACGAACTTGTCAAGAAAATAATTAGTATTCATTGATAGAATGACGAATGTGGTCATTATAGATTTCCTATAACTTGCCATTAAATAATAACAAGTTGTTATTGAACTATTAATATGAATATCAGAGATTTGAGCTATAGTTGACTTTTAACTAACAAATTATAGATAGTTATTAATCAACTGATATTAATTGAAACGTTGCTATGGTTATGCAATTATTAATTAAATAAATTAATGAGAGTTAATTAGATTTAATTAATAATTAAGTTATGTAATAGAGTTTTAATTGATATGATAATAACAATTCTTTAGTGGAGTTGATAAGTCTTATTCTAATTACTTGAATAATGACCTTAGATATTTTAATAATGAGACTTAGTAATATTTAATTGAGAACTTTTAGAATGTTAATAGGTCATGGATGGTGTACCTATGTTAATTGATTGATTAAATTGATCATTTTAATAAAGTTATAATCTTCTTATTCGAAGACTAGTAATTGGCTTTCTTATAATTTAGATGAATAATGATCCTTTGAGTATGTTGAAGTGTAGAAGTAACATTAAGGAAGAGTTATCCAATTAGTACTATGGATCTTAGCAAATAAAGCAAATGATTTAATGAGTAAATATTTATCCTTAAGCTATTCTTAGAATATTATTTTAAATAATAAAAAGATAATGCTATCGAAGAAAATGGGTTGACTTGTAGGTCAAATGATGAAACTTAAGACACTTGAAAGTATACTTGCAAATAGAAAATTGGAAACCCCTACACATTATTCAACTATGTGAATTTAGTAAACCAAAACATATGTTTGCATCGTGTATTCTATATACTTCTTGTTTTGGGTTTTGGATTGACTAGTGTTGACTAGTCCTAAGTTGTTACCAGAGGCTCGGAGGTTATGAGATGTGATGGCATGTTGATTTTATTTGGTCTTGATCTTTATAAGCCCAACCATGGTTATGTGATCGTATGCTCTATAAAATGTTTGTATTTACTGATTGTTATTGTTCATCAGTCTTCATGTGTGAAGCTGAGATGTATGCGTATGAGACACTTGAGCTAATCATTTTTGAGTCATCGATCAGTTATCCTTGGATTATTTTTTAGTCACCATGATGGGACTGAAATGTGGATTTATTTCTTGATGATGTCATGTTGTGACATGTTTGACTCAACCATTTTGGAGTCTTCGATCAATATGATTTTGAGATATTCTTGGTTGCTTATTGAGAACCAATGGATATTGTGATTTATTTTGAGATATATTTTGGTTATTGAGAACCAATGGATACTTATGATTATCAGTGATGCCTTCAGTTACCAATAGAGAACTGTTGTGGTCATGATTTTCTATGGATTCTTTTTCGGATGCTCATGGAGATTTGATGATTCTTATCTTGGAGATTTGATGATTCTTATTGTGGATATTTGATGCTTTTATCATGGTTATTTGATGATTCTTTTTATAGATTATCTTTTGAATTTTCTTTACAGTCGCTTGTATAGGACTGTGGTGATTTTATGATTCCATCAGCTTAGGGTAGGTAATCTACTTGTAGTGTCAGGAAGTGGCTTGCAATGGGGGTCGGGGCCCTAAGTGGCTGCTAGGGTAACTCATTGTAAGTTTGGTTAATAAGTGATAACATTTACACACTAAATGGGGATTAAATGAACCTAAAAAGATAATTATTTTGATGTTCTCGCCCATGCCTTGAGTGTTTGTACAGGCTAGGATGGGAGTAGTGAGAACGCATGGTTGTGATCGTGCATTCTGTAGTATGCCTCATCAGTATGAGAGGATACTAGTGGCTGCATGAGATCAGTATGGACCCGTGGAGTTTAGCTAACTGTCAAGGTAACTTGTACGTGATAATTGCGATGACACTTTTCCACTTGCAGAGTAGATTTCCTACACGTCTTTGTGTGCATCTGGGAATTAGATGTCAATTTTTTGTGTGATTGGAACCTTTGAGTTAGTATACTTTTAGAATTCCTGGACTATAGAGATTTGTGCTATGTGTTATGGATGGCCTATTTGGGACTTGAGATTATCTCCTCAGCATGGTGGGAGTGGACCACTTAGGTACCACGTGGTCGGGTGGTAGTGTATTTTCACTCTTATCATTTGAAATTTGTTCGAGACACCGTGGCTGGAGTATCCTTGGTTGGTATTTATTCTTTATTATGTTCTTGGAGTATTATGATAGATAATATACCTTATGATGGATGTATTTACTAGTATGTTTCTTATATTGATGATTTTCTTTACTTTGCATATGTTAGTTGATGATTTATTATGCTTTACTTTGCATGTTAGTAGGATGTTTTAGGAGTGACATTCCTACTATGTTAATACCGATGATCTCTTCGATGTTTTGAAATGTTACGCACGGAGGGATGGCTAGGATCCACGATGGTCTAATGATGCTATTTATGACTGGGAAGAACCGTGCACTTAGTTATTTATGTTTGTGATATATGATTATCTTTTGTGATGGATGTTTATATCTTTTGTGATGATGTATCATGTATGATATGTGGTTTCATTTATGTTATTGCATCATGGATTAATATTAGATGATGATGATAAACTTTATTTACTTAGATGTTTATTCTTTTAAGCTTTTCATACCCTGTGATATGTACAGTGGATGATTGAGCTAAAACTAAAATATAATTACAAAAGGACACTTGTATATTGTTTAAGTACATTGGATGTATCATTGTTATTTCATAAGGATGGGATGTTAGATGAATAGTTAATTTAGATGTGATACAATGTTAAGGGATCTTTAAAGAATGTAGCCTGTTATGTATATATGTTATATTTATTTTGATTTGAATTGTTGCTATTGCTTTCACAAATGTTATGAATGGTTTTATCTTTCATGTTTTTAAAAAAAAAAAAAAAAATTGTTTGACAAACTTAGTAAAATTCTTTGGATCCCTTGGCGAGGCATTACATTTGGTATCAGAGCCCGAGTTTCAACATTGGGAGCTCTGGGTATATTGGAATGTCACTAGTTGTTAACTAGTTAAACAAAATGAAAACTTTGAACTATCATGTGTATCTTTTTCAAACTGAAAACTTGAAAACTAGGTGAATTGAAACAGAACTTAAAACTGTTACTTGCATATTTTTCATATTTCAACACTTAGCTTTCAAAACTAAAAATTTTACTGAAAATCTAAATGAAAGCAAAACTAAAAATTGAAACTCATTCTAGTTGCAAAACATGGATCTTTCATCTATGCTTTAAGGTAGTATGCCTTTGAATATCTTTGCAAGCATTAAGTTGCTCTTGTTTAAAAAGTATTAAGTGATTTATTTTAGTAGTTGTTAAAAGAATGAATGTTGGATCGATATGGTTTTCGGTTTACCATTAAACCATAATCATATTGCTCTAAGAGTGTTGTAATATTCTCAATGGAAACATGTTTCCCTACAGAGGAAAAGGGTTCAATGGGACCCGCATAGTGAGTATCTTAGTTTTTCATTCTTGTAGGCTTTCAGGAGTAAGCCTAATCTTAAGGGAGGTGGATGTAGTGCCTACCCCTAGTTCACATTTTTTTATCATTGTTGAACTCTTTTAGAACTAGTTTTATGTTGTTGGTTAGCAGCATTCTTTTGAGATTATCATATATTGTGCTATGGATTCAGTTTATTATGTGATGAAATTACTTAGACTCTACATTTCATGTATGTATGATGATTATTTTCAGTGTTTACAGTTAGTAATGATGATTATTAAGATGATTTATTATCATATGTGTTTTCTTATGGATACTTACCCCATACTTGCATCTGTATGGTGTGCGAGTTTGCTTTGTGTGTTTGCTTTTGTATGGCATGTCTGATGTGGTTAAGGAAGGGAGTCGTAGTCACCTGCTAGTCGGGATCTACACGATGCACCACTTCTTGCCATTGCCTATTTAGTTTAGTATATATTGTGCTTGTACATGCATAGTTTTTATGCAGGTTGCAGGTACCGGATATCGACTTCCTTGAATTGCCAGGATGAGTGTACCCTATCACATTATCTCAATGATAAGAGAGGGGAGATAAATTCTCAAGTCAAAATCTCAACCCTTTAAGCCATTTGTTCTAATTGAAAAATTAGGACAAGTATCTGAGTTGAGTACCCTCCGAATGCATCAGATGACGTAATTTGTGATATAAACCCTTGGTTTGATTTTGTATGTAATTTGGCTATGATGAATTTTCATTTTTTTCACCTTTGTGAGTCTTTGGAGTATTTTCTATTAATTAAGCTTAATCAAAAGATTTAATTAATGGTTTAATTAAATGAAAAGATTAATATGGTAGTTTAATATTTATTTTATTTAATTAATTAAGAAATTAATTAAATAAAATAATTAAAGTTGGAAGATAAAATTTATAATATTAAATTTGGAATGTGACAATATTTATAATATATTTGGAGCTCATTTTTAAATAAATGACTAAATAATAATATTATTAAAGCTAATAAATATTTTAGCAATAAAGTTTTGGAAAATAAAATTTAAAAGTGAAAAATATATTTTAAATTATTAAAAGATTCTAAATCTCATATGATTAAAATATAAATATATTAAGATTGAAAAGTTGAGATATTAAAGTTAGTGCATGAGACTTAATAAATAAATAAATAAAATTGGAAAGAGTAAAGTAAATTGGAGTTATAAGCTTGCATGAGAATTAACATGTGTCAACAACACGAGGGTTAGTGCATCAATTAAGCACAAGGTGTCTACAACTCTACGACTCATCAAAAAGAATTGGAAAAGACCCACGCTTAGTTGGTGACACTTTTCAACGATTTCAAGAAGCATTCCAAAAGTTTCTTGAGAGCTCTTGATATTCAGGCATTCATAGAAGCTTAAATAAAAAGCTTAATGGAAGCTACAAGTTTAATGAAAGCCACGAGCTACAAGCAAATAAATAAATACAAACTTCAAAGCTTACATGCATGGGAGAAGATTCATATGCTCATATATTTTCTACTTGCTTTTATGCTCCTTCTAGCATTTCTAATCAGTTGGAGGATTCGATCGGCTTGGATTCTTGGAAGAATTGCGAATGATGGAGAAGGAAGGGATTTTCTATGGACTTCTGAGGCATGGAAAATTAGCATCAGTGTCCAGGTGCACTCGTGATATGTGGCTAGTGTCCTGTGTGAATGTGAAAAAATCACACAACTTGTTGTACAGGGAAAAGATGTTTCCTAGTACAATTTTAACTATTATAACTTTCTTTGCTAGTTCTTCTTTAGACAGTGCTATATCACCGGATATTTTACTATTTACTTTACCTTGGAACTTCTTTTCTGACCATTCAAGCAATCTGGCATTTGTTTCCTGGTCTTCATTAGTCACCTGGTCAACTATATCAGATAGTTGTTCCATAATTGGTCTTGACTCATCTGGAGATTGTAAGCAAAAAGCTTCTATGAATATATCTTTAATTTCATTCAAGGTAAGCTTATGCTTGTATTCCTTTCTTAGTGCTTCTTGTCTCCTTCTTTTGTCTAATGCACTCTAAATTTCATTAATCTTTTCTTCAGTAAGAGTGCTAGATTCATAATATGGGATCTTTATTTCTTCATCAAGCTCAGGAACTCCATAGTGAAGTTTCCTGACTGCCTTTGATGAGCTCGAGCCTAGTGTCCTGATTTGCAACTGTAATCCATCTGTGCTCGGCTGCTGAAGAGTTTGTGTTGGAGTACCAGATTTTGGTAATGCAACCAGTGTTTGTATTGTAGTCTCCTCCTTCTTCTTTGTCTCATCTTTTTCTTTAGCTTGAATATCCTTTTTATGATTGCTAGGTGGGGTTGAACTTGTTGGTTGTTCAGATGTTTCTTTTATTTCCCCTGCTGCTGTATTCGGCACTTGGAGTGTATAAGTGACTATACTTGGTGGAGGTGGTGGTGGAAGAAATAGAATGCCAGTAGTTTGTATGGTTGAGGGTGGCACTAGTGCTTTTACCTTGACTTCTGGATTCTATAATTCATCAACACTAACCAGTACAGGATTTTAACTAAATTTTGCTACTAGTGATGATTGGTCAAGGATTTCCAAATCCTCTGCAGTTAATGGATTGATGTTTAGATTTGAAGTATTTGTAACATCCTTTATTTTTATGTTATCTGCAGGTATGATGGTGGCATGAGGAGGACTAGGAGGAGATACATGTATCTCTTGCATACTTTGATCTTGTGGCTTAGTTGTATCTTTCTCTTCCTCTTTCTCCTCATTATGTGCCTCTTCTTCCTTTTCTTCTTTATTCTTCTTCTCCACTAGTTCCTTCTCTTTTTCTTTGGTTTCTGATACTTTCTTTTCTTTTGTCTTGGCAATTGCCTCTGCCTTATATTCTTCATTATATACATCTTCAATTTTCTTGTAAACTATTTTTCACAATCTTGTGGATTTAGTAACTACCTCTTCAATTTTATTCTGCAATATGCTGAATGCTCTATACTTGGGAGTGAATCTGTTATTATGCCTTTTTACGGCATTTATTATTTGATCTTTAGTCAAATCAGGCAACAATCTTGCTAATGTTGACTCCCTTATTTCTTTTTCCATTTGTAAACAAAAATGTCATTTATCCTCTACAATTTTATACAATTCTCTTGGCATAGATTCATCTAATTCTAGAGGTGTGTGCTTATACTCAGCCATCATAGCATACACAGATTCCTCTAATTTATTTTGCTCTTCTTTGGTGAGCTTAGAAAAATTCAAGTTCTTTAGACCTTTTAAATCATTATTTCTAATTTTTGAACATAATTTATCAACAACAGTCTGGGGTTTGTGTCTTACCACTTGAAATTGACTATTGTCCTCTGACTCTATTTTCTCCTCATCTGTTTCAGGCTGGGGAATAAATTTCCTTTTCTTTGACTCAGCAGCAGTCTTCTTTGAGTCTTTCTTCTTTCCTTTTGCCTCCTCTTGGGCTTTTTGTGCTGTAGCCCTTGTGGTCGATCTCTTAGGTGTAGGGGCAGCTACTTTCCTTCCCTTGGATTTAGGAGCAGAAGGAGTTGTGGTCTTTCTCTTAACTGGTACTTCCTTGGCTTCTTCTACCTCAGCACTTTCCTCTTTGTCTTCTCCTGACCCTTGAGTCTGACCTTGAAGTTTATCTCCTTCTTCTTCAATGTCTTCTCCCTCTTCTCCTGTTGTTCCTTCTTCTTCTTCCACGCCAAATTTTCTTTTAATTTGTCTCACCATTTTCTCTTTCTTCTTTACTGCTGAAGCAGTCTTCAAATCTGTTATCACCTTTGATTTGACAACATCATAGGTTCCAAAAAAAATTGCATTTTTATCAGCTTCTTCTGCAAGTAGAGTTGTTATTACTGCAGAGGCTTGATCAACATCAAGTTCATAACCTAGTGGCCTAAGCCATCTTATTCTAGGTATAACTGCTTGTATGTAAGTATAATCTATATCTACAAGAAAACAAATATCTTTTTCATATTTCTCAGTCAATGAGACTAGAATTCTCATTCTTTGTTTCATGGATTTTTTGAAGTCCTCAAAATAACCAGTCATTTGGGCATCAAAATTTTCACCCATCTATTCAATGTATCCATTAATTTGTTCAACAATTGTTTTATCTGGATTCCATTTTACTTTACCCATAGAAGGAAATTCTTTCATCAGATAGAAAAACATACACATCAAAACTGATCCAAATTTGCATTGAGCTCCCTTGCTCTTCCTTATAGCTCCCAGATTTTCATTAATCTGTTGAAACATGAGCTCTGCCAGATCATAAGTGTGATCTCTTTTGATTATCTTGTATGCAACATCAACTGCTATACAAGGTACATTGTTCAACCTGCTTGATTGATAGAATTTATGTGAAATGATTCTCACAGCAAAATCTAGTAGGAGATCTGTGACTGTGTCGATAGTCATTCCTCTATTGTTCCATTTGGCACCTGTATTTTTCTCTATTACTTCCCTTTTGTCACTTTGCAGGGTCTTTGACCGATCTAGGGTTGGAATACCAGTAACTCTATGAAAATTCTTTTTGGTAAATTTTACTGGCCCTGACTCTAACCGAAAAGCTCCATCATGTATTCAGCTCAAAACTATCCATACCCATTCAGTTTTGAAAACAGTCGAAAATGCTAGGGTTTTGGTCAATCCTTTTCTTTCTATTATTGAAAACTCATTTTTTAGTACTTTGTTTTCACATAGTTTATCATATGCATTATGAATTTCTAAGTCTCCTATGGCACCTATTTTGCAATTATAACATCTGTGAACATCTTGGACCATAACAACTTTATCCGAAATAACTGATAATACACTTGCAGGATCATTCTTGTATGCTACTTTTGGAATGGGCTTAAATTCAGGTTGTTTAACATCGTTGCTAACCAACTGAACTTCATGACTCTCTATACCCTTAGTGGTTCCTGGCCCAGATGCCATTGTTTGCCAAACTAGGGTTTATAATTTAAACAAGTTTATAAGTCCTACGTAGCTCGACACTTAAGTAAAATACCTTAAATTGATGAAATTTGTCTTGAATCACTGTTGAAATCTTCACAAATGGCTTCTGAGCTGATCTTGATCTTCTCCGCTCTATTTTGGCTTTGCTTCTTGTTCGAATGGTGGGAAAATGATCAAAAATCAGATTTATGTACCCTTCAAAATAGAGTAATAAATGCTTAGTACGCTGCCAACTATCTACTCGACACTTAAAAGGTTTCGTCATGACTCACCTCCCATTATGTTTTACTTTACTCGGCTCTTATTGATATTTCATAGCTCGGCATCAACTATCAACTCAGTCGTTGTTAGCAACTCGGCTCCTGAAGGCAACTTTGACATATCTTCTAAAAGTTCTCAATTTTGACTTAGCATCTTTGTTTATGTTGATTTCATTTTTGCAGTTCTTATATGTCTTGGGACTGATTTATGATGTAACTTGATTTATTAATCCCTCACACTTGTTCTTTGCTTAATTTGATGAAGTGTGATCACTTGACCTATTAGGTGAAGTGATCTTTGTACTTGATGTGCTAGACTCATCTTTCTTCCTCCATGTCTTATTCATTTCACTTCTGATATGTCCAACATCTATCTTTGCCTTTCCATTGCTGAACTCAGAACTTGATGCCTTTGACCTTGTTGGGCAATTTTTGCTGACATGACCAATTTTTAAGCAACTGAAACATGTGGTTTGACTCAACCATCTTTTGTAGTTTCCTCTAAAATGTGTTCTTATGTAGTTTTGTAGGATATGTCCATATTCTTGACAATAGTGACAGTTGTACCTGGTGTTGTAATCCCAAAATTCATGGTTTGATGTCTTTTCTGGTTGATTTACTGTCCACATAGGTTTTAATCTACATTCAAATGCCCTATGTCCATACTTTTTGCAATTATAACAATGTCCATCAAATCTTTGAGTCCTTGTGACATTGGATTCACAATTTTGTGTCATATGTCCTTGCATGTTGCACTTGTGACAGAAACTTTTGGGTATGTTTGATTGAATGAATCTTCTACTCCTGCACACATTAGTTGTATGTCCCTTCTTATTACAAAAATGAAAAGTGGGTTTTGAATTCTTACTTTTATCACTTCTTTGTTCAGCACTCTTTGAAAATTCTCCAACTTCAATGCTATTGCATCCTAGTCTTGATGTATCATGGGCAGATTTTGGTGATTTCAGCAACTGTTCAAAATACTTGATTTGTTGAGATTCTCTGCTACCTCTTTTTCTCTATTCAATTCATTCTGCATTTGTTCATTTTGCATCTTCAAGGTAGAGATCTCAATATCCTTTACATTGAGTTCATGATGAAGGTTCATCATTTGGGCAAGTGTATCCATCTGCATGTTTGAGATCTTTGTCAATTCAGTACATTTTTCTTCAAGTCTGTTTGCAAGATTCCTTTTGTCATTTTCCATCATGACCTTATCATCAACTGCTCTTTTCTTTTGTTCAGTAATTTCACATATCATTATAGCCTATGATTCATGTTCCATCTTGAGATTTCTTATCTCATCTACTTGAATTTTATTTTTCTCCATCAGTTCTGCTATTGCTGCATCAAACTCTTTAGTGTCTCCACTGGAAAATATGTTGGTGGTATCAATCTCCTTGTAGTGTATATCATTTTCAGCTATGGATAGATCCTTCCTCTTTTTTAATGAGTTTCTCAATTTGTTTCTAAATTCTTCCAAGCTATGCAGAGCAAGTTGCACATCTATCACCTGATTTTCAATGATCTTTCCAAGTTTGAAAGCTTCCATCTTTAGATCTTTCCCTCCAAGCTATTAGGCTTTTCCTTGTGAGAACCTGACCAACTCTGATACCAATTGTTGGAATATTCAAATATGGAAAGAGTACTTATGAGAGGGGGGGTGAATCATAAGTATCAAACTTTAGCCAATAAAACTTTTAACTGAAAGTACGTTGTATGCATGTAAATACATCAAATAAACATGTAACAAAACTCATGCATCAATAACTCATAACATCAAAATTTTGGTAACCCAGAAACCCTCCAGGAATAAGACGGTAAAACTGGGGTGGGGATGATACCCACAAAAATTACTACAACAATATTGTTCAACCACTTCTGATGGTTTGCCCTGTTAAAGGCTTTACACTGTATTAATAATGACCTGGTTAGAGGATTTACAAACACTTAACATGAAGTGTCACCCGGTTAAAGGATTTTAATCACCTTATAAAAAGGATCTTTACAAAATAGCTATAAATCTAACCTATCACCATAGGATTTTTATTCTAATACAATTGCTAGAGTGTATTAGATACAATAAACCTGATAGATTACAATCCTTGATTGCTAAATGCAGGTTTCTTTTCCTGATCTTGATCCTTTGTGATTTGATAACCCTTGCTTCTGAAAATAGATTTTCTTATGCACCCTTGTATGTCCTTCCATATGTATACTTACAATGAAATTTCATCTTCCTTATAAAGACTTCAAAGACTTAGGGTTTGATTTGGATCTACGATCCATATTGATTCTCAATTTCTCGCTCAATACTTGTTTTTTACTTGATTGGTTGCATGCCATTTATCAGTTTTCTTATTGGCTGCATGTGAGTTGCACGAGAAAAATAAAAGATTCGATTTTATCATTAGATCCTTCGAAGTTTACCTTCTATCGGCTACAAAAATTGTTTGCATCATAGTTTGTGCAATTTCAAACTTTTATGCTGATCTACTGAGTTACTCAGCTCCTGGAGTATTTCTGATACTCGGCACATGTTATTTCCTGGATAGCTCGGCACCTAAACAAAATAGTATTACTCGGCACTTGTTAACACTCGGCACCTGTTGCACTCGGCACTTGTTATCACTCGGCACCTGTTGCACTCGGCACTTACTCTTGATCTTGGTTAAGTGTATTGACACTCAGTTATCAAATTTATTCTTTAAGCTAACAGAATCAACAAATCTAAATGTATGTTCTGTAGAGAGAAGTAGGAAAATCACTGGGACTTGTATTTTCATGGATTGGTATTTGTCCCAATGATTTTCTTGGCATATATAATACTGTAGAGAGTCATATCTTTGTAGAGTCATGGCTCTACATGGCCTTTAGCCATGCAGGGTCATGCCCCTATGGATGCATGACTAAAACATTACTTTTTTAATGAAACAACTTTCATACATTACCTTTTTGTAATCGGCGGTAGACTATAAAGTCCCCAAATAATGATAATAGCCTTCTCATAGTATCAACCCGATAACTATATAGTTTGTTATGTGAATAGTTGAATGTATATATGTATTTTATTTGAAGAAAAAAAATCACATAAAATATTAACATTAACATTACTTCAACTGATACTATACATCAACACTCCCACTTACCAAGGGAGAAGTAATACACCCTTTAATTGATATCAAAATAGAATATTTGAACACATTATCTGACTTTAACACTCTGAAATAGTGACTTGTCAAATAATTAAAATCACCATGCTATGAACACTACCATAACATATATTATAATCTCTAATTTTCTAAAACAATATCTAGAGTAATCATAATGTAATCGTTATCAATGATCTCTAATTGTTCGAAACAATATCTAAAAATTTTATGATAATAGGCCTATCATTTGCAAGATTGTCACCTTACAAATGATTACCTTCTGAATATATATGTCTATGAAAAATTGTCACCTTTCATCACATATCTGATGCAACTAAACAACAATAGAAGCATAAACACATATAGATTGAAAATTTAAATTCAATATCCAATATTACAATTTAATCATACCAAGTTTTCCTTTGAAGTATTCCAACTTCACTTTAAGAAGGGGTTTAGTAAAGATATTCATTATTTTCTCATTGGTGCTAATGTACTCTAGTTGGATAACTCCTCAATCCACCATATCCCTAATGTAGTAATAAGGAATTTCAATATATTTAGAATGATTGTGGAAGACTAGATTAGTTGAGAGCTTGATACAACTCTTGATTGTCACAATGAATCACAATGGGCTTCAAAGGTCTTTTGAATAAATCAACTAACAACTTCTGTAACCATACAACTTCTCTAGCTCCCAAAGAAGAGGAAATGTATTCTGCTTCAATAGAACTTAATGCAATTGAAGATTATTTTTTGCTGAACCAAGAAACCATTTTAGATCCAAGAATGAAGAAACATCCCAAAGTACTCTTACATTCAGTAGATGTTCCTACCCTATTAGAATCAGAATATCCATGAAGATTGATGTTTACTTGATCATATCTGACTCTCATGCCAATAGTTCTTGTTAAATATCTCAAGATGTATTTAGCTACATGTAGATGTATTTTCTTTGGTGCACACATAAACTAACTCAAGGTGTTAGTCACATGACATATGTTAGGACAAGTATTCACTAAGTACATTAAGGATCCAATAATTTGCCTATACTAAGTAGGATCTATAGATTCAGATTTGATCATATCATCCTTTAGCTTGTGTAGATTTACTTTCATAGGAGTAGTAGTTGGTTTACCTTCCATCATCCCAAATTTTTTTAAAATATCCATAGTATATTTTCTCCAATTCAAAAAAAATGTAGTTGCTCTTTTGTCAGAATTCCAATAGAAGACATAGATCTTTCATATCAAACACTGTTGTTAGTTCTTGTTTGCACTTCTTTATGAGATTTTCTTCACTTTTTATCAATAAATCATCAACATATAATAGAAGAATAATCATATTATCACCATCTATCTTGAAGTATAAGTTAGGATTAGCTTCATTTTAAGAGTATCCTAACTTTGTTAGATAGTTGTCTATTCTTTCATACCACTTTTAGGGAGCCTGTTTGAGACCATATAGTGTTTTCTTTAATTTACATATGAGATTTTTGTCATGAGTGTAAAAACCTTCTAGTTGCTTGATATAAAATTCTTCAATTTTTCCATTTAAGAATGTTGTCTTAACATCCATTTGATAAGCTTTTCATTCTTTGGATGTTGTGATGGCCAAAATAGTTCTAACTAAAGTGTATCTGGAAACTGGAGCAAATGTTTCTTCATAATCAATACCTTCTTTCTATGAGAAACCTCATGCTACAAATCTAGCTTTGTACTTTTCAACATTTTCATTAGGTGCATGCTTAATTTTGAACAACCATTTAGAGGAAACAACTAATTTTTTTTAAGGTCTGGGTACAACATCCCATACATCATTTTTTAGTATGGAATTACATTCTTCAATCATTTCTTCTTTCCAAGGTTGACAAGGCTTCTTCAACATTTGAAGGTTCTATTTTTATGAGTTCAATTAATATGCTACATAACATGACTAGTCTCTTATTCTTTTACTTTCTTGAATTACTTCATTAGGTTCAACTTGATTTTCTTCTATCATTTTCCTAGCCCAAAGTGGCCTCTTTTTATTGTTAACATTCTTAGAATCTTCAAGATTATATGTAGTGGTAGAAGATGGTTCAATATCATTCTCCCTCTCAATTTTTGTTGTGTGATGTGATTTTCATCTATTTCAAGAACAGGTTCTGTAAGAGATTCATTAATATTTCTAGAAATATTGAAGGTAATATCTTCTTCAAATTTCACATCTCTACTAATCTAAATTATTCTTTGACCTAAAACAAAAACCCTATAGCCTTTGGTTGTTTCACTATATCCAATGAGTATCCCCTTCTTTCCGAATGGTTCTAATTTTGTTCTTTTCTCTTTAGGAATGTCGATATAAATAGGACACCCAAATATTCTTAGGTGACTTAAATTTGGTTTAATACTTGTAATTACCTCTTTAGGAGTGGTGTTCTCTAATACTGATTGTAGACATCTATTTTGAATGTAGACTATAGTGTTAGATGCTTCAACCTAGAAGGAAGTATGAAAGTTTTGATTGTGCATCATTACTCTTGTTTCAAAAATTGATCTATTACATTCTATAACTCCATTCTGTTGAGGACTATATGGTATAAAAAACTCCCTCTTAATCCCAACAATCATGCAAAAGTTTTTGAAAATTTTGAAGATGTTTTCACCTCCATTATCTAACCTTAGTATTTTCTGTCTTGACTGGCTTTTAGCTAGAGCTTTGAATTCCTTGAATTTTGATAATACTTTAGTTGATTCCTTCTATTTTATGAAATAGATCCAAGTTCTTCTAGGGTAGTCATCAATAAAATTACATAAAAGAGACACCCATTTAATGAAGGTATAGACATAGAACCACAAAGGTCGGTGTGGATAAGTTTAAGAATAGATTTTGATTTATGAACACTTTTAGGAAATAATTATTTTCATCCTTTTCAAATGCTGAAGTGATCAGCTTTGAGACTAGGTAATCCTTTTATAATATTTCCTATAGATGATAATGCATGGTAGTGAAGATGACCTAGCATCCTATGCCAAATTTTGGTATTATTTGAGGTTTCATGACTTAGGGTTAAGTTTTGGTTATTAAAAAGTTTATATAGACTTCTATCTCTAAATTCAATAGAAATAGCTTTCTTGATATTAGAGCTATTTGGCCAAGATAGAACTTTGTCCTCTTGAAAAGTGACTCTGAATCCTTGATCAGCAAGACCAAAAATAGAGACCAAATTTCTTTTTATACCAGGTACATATAAAACATTTTTGAGTTGGAGAGTAATTCCTAAATTAAGGTAAATTGAGCAAGAGTCAATCCCTTTGATAGGATGAGTATAATTATCTCCAATTGTGACTTCTTCTGAGGAGTAGTCTGAGAAACCTTCAAATTTGTCTCTAAGACCTATTATATGTTGAGATGCTTCGCTATCTATAATCCAAGTATTCTTGTTTGATTTTAATTCACTTGAAAGAGCTAAATAAAATGCATAGTTTTCTTTTTCCTCTTTCTCTGCTTTCTCTTCTATGATTTTTGCTAGGGTTCCTTGAACTCTCTTTCATTTAGGGCAAAAGTTATGTGAGTCACCAATTTTATCACATTTGAAACATCTTACTTTGGATCAATTGTGTTTCTTAAATGGTTTCTCAAATTCCTTTTCATTGTGTTTGAATTTCCTTTTCTTGTTTGAATTTGCATGAAGAGCTTGAATGTCTTCCTCTTGTTTTATACTTAGTCCTCTTGAGACTAATCTTGATTCTTCTTCTGTGCATTGATTTTCTAGTAATTCAAATTTAGGAATCTTAGGTCGGGAGCTTAGGGCTCAAATAAATATTTCCCAAGATAAAGGAAGTTCTATTAATTCTATCATGCTAAGTTCTTTGTCATCAACTCGATTTTCCTTTGTTGCAAGTTGATCTTTTAATTCAGAGATTTTTCAAAACTAGGATGTAATTGATTCCCCATTATTCATTTTTATGTGTAGTAGATCTTGTTTTAGGTTTAACAGCCTACAAATATTATTGATTTCAAATGTTTCTTTGATAGTATAGAACATCTCAAATGTAGTCTTAAGACTGGATATAGAGGGAAGAATATGATCTTTTATAGAGTCTATTATAATTTTTCATGGCCTTGTTATTGTGTCTTTTCCATGTCATTTTATTTTGATCATTTTTAGGCACGGATTTATTTGTTTCTCTATATACTCCTCTAATTCCATTTCTCTTAATGTTATCATAACTTGAATTTTCCATGATGAAAAATTTGATCCCCCCTCAAGTCTATCCTTCTAACCTTACATGATTCACCATTTTGATTTGAGGATATAATTTAAATTCTATAGATCTAAGATTTTAGATTTAATTCTAAATAATAGAGTTTCTTATCATAATGGCTCTAATACCATGTTAGTTTTATAAATCTCTGATAGATAAAACTATTATAATAGATTTGAACAATAATGAATATCCTTACTTGATTGTAGAAATAGAGGTGTAGATCTTGGTCTTTGAATGACAATCAAAATATCTTGATCTTAAGTCTATGACACTAATGGAGAATTTAAAAAAATGTATTAACCTGTAGAGAGAAGTAGGCAGATCATTGGGAATTGTATTTTCATGGATTGATATTTATCCCAACAATTTTCTCGACATATATATAATACTTTGGAGAGTCATGTCTCTATAGAGTCATGACTCTACATGGCTTTTGTCCACGTACGGTCATGCCTCTAGATGCATGACTAAACATTAGTTTTTTTTAATGAAACAACTTTCATACATAACCATTTTGTAATCAGTAGTAGACTATAAAGTCCCTCGATAATGATAATAGCCTTCTCATAATATCAGCCCGATAACTATATAACTTTTTATGTGAGTAATTCAATGTATCTACATATATGTATGTGTGTGTGTGTATAAATATATGTATTTTATCTTAAGAAAAAAAATCACATAAAACATTAACATTAACATTACTTCAACGGATGCTATACATCAACAACAGGAGATCCAATTGGATCGAAATAAAAGAGAAAAGGACAAAATCACTAGATGGAATTGAATAGTAGCTAAAATGAAGTGACAGTTCATTCTTGTGGATTATGATCTTGATTTTTTGAACAAAATTCAAGGGTTGCAACAAGTGGGAAAATCTATTCAAGAGTATAGTGAAGAGTTCTACTGAGTTCTCATTAGAACCGGCCATGCGGAAGCTAATAAGGAGAAAGTTGCTCATTATCTTAATGAGTTAAGGCTAAGCATTCAAGATGATTTGGTTCTAGTTTGAATGACTACTATTTGGGAAGCCTACCAATTTTCCCTAAGAGTTGAGGAGAAGCTAAGAAAAAAGTTTGACAACAAGAATAGTGTAAGAGATTGCAGTGGAAGATTTGGTGGGTGATCTTATGGAGGCCAAAATGATGATCAGAAGAACAAGGATGAGGTTGGAAGTAGCAATTAGAACCACAGGGGAAATGATTCCAATCATTTCCATGACCAAAATAATAGAGATCAAAGAGGAAGAGGAAGAGGGAAAGGATCTAGAAGAGGAGGTTTTTATGGAAAATGTTTTCACTATAGAGAAGAAGGGCATATAGCATTTGAGTATTCCCAATGCCGAGGAAGGAGGAATCAAAGAAAAGAAGGGTAGACCAAAGTTGTACATGTTGATGAAGATACCAAATCATCACATTTTAAAGATGTTGAAAGAGGATAAGTCCTAGTTAATAGAAGAGTCTTGTTGAGTGGTGAGAATGAACTTGATCAAAGAAGGAGCTTGTTTCACACAAGGTGCAAATGTGAAGATAAGTGTTGTTATGTGAGAATTCATGGTGGAAGTACTAAAAATCTAGTGTTAGAAATAATGGTCACTAAATTGAATTTGAAGAGGTAGAAACACCCATGTTCATATTGTATTGCTTGGGTGCAAGATGACCACAAGGTCATGATCAGTGAGCAATGCCCTACGAGGATGAGCTTCTTTGCAATATCATACTAATGGACATATGTCACATATTTTTGGCTAGGTTGTGGCATTTTGATAGGCATGTTGTACATGATGGGAAAGAAAATACCTACACTCTAACAAAGAATGGAGTGAAACATAAGTTGAAGTCATTGAAGGAGAAAGAAGAAAAGGTATGTAGTTCTTCTAGAATATGTTTTGTTGATGGAAATGAATTTCTCAAAGGTATGAAGCATGAGCATATGTGTTTCATTGTAATCCAAAAAGATGGTAAAGAAGAAGTTGAGGAGTTACCTGCAAATATTACAGATTTGTTGGGAGAGTTTCTTGATATTTTGTCAGATAATGTACCTGATGGTTTACCCCCAGTGAGGAAGACTAGTCACCAGATGGATTTGATTATAGGAGCTAGTTTTCCAAACAAGGTATTGCATAGAATGACACCAGCGAAAATTGAAGAGTCAAATAGACAATTTCATGAGTTGTTGTGGAAAGGGTTGATTCGAGAGAGTCTTAATCAATGTGATGTACTAGCAATATCCAAAGAAGAATTGAGAATGCAGATGTGTACAAATTCTTGAGCTATTAACAAGATCACAATCAACTATAGATTTCCATTGCCAAGGATGGATGATATTATGGATTGTTTGAATGGAGTTGTGTATTTCATAGATATGAAGAGTGGATACACCATATTTGCAATTGAGAAGGTGATGAGTGGAAGATTGCTTTCAAGACAAGGGAAGGATTGTACGAGTGATTAGTCATGCATTTTGGGCTAACCAATGCACCGAGCACTTTAATGAGGCTCAAGAATGAGTTTCTAAAAAATATGAAGGAGTTGGTGTACTTTGTATTTTTAGTCTTAGCAAGACATCTAAAATGGACCCAAATTCTAAACTGAAGGCTATCCTTGAATGGCTTACTCCAAAGAGTGTTATAGAGGTAAGATCTTTTCATGGGCTAGCTAGTTTTTATAGAAATTTCATAAGAGGTTTTAGCAGTATTTGTAGACCCTTGACTAAAACAATGAGGGGAGATAGGAAAGAATTTAAGTGGACTGTAGGAGCATATAAGAGTTTTAATCTGTTGAAATAGTAAGTTACAAAGCAACCTGTTTTAGTACTTCCACATTTTAAAAAGGTGTTTCAAGTAGATTGTGATACTAGTTGTACTACAATAGGAGTTGTTTTGAGACAAGAAGGTAGACCTATTGTTTATTTTAGTGAGAAATTGAATTATGCAAAAAAAAAATTGTTTATGATCAAGAATTTTATATAGTTCAGGTATTGAAGAAGTGGAGATACTACCTTCTTCCTAAAGAGTTTGTTTTTTATACTGATCATTAAGTTTTGCAATATTTAAATAGTTGAGGAAGATTAAACCAATGGTATTTGAAATAGGCTGAGTTTTTGTAGAGTTATACATTTTTTTTGAAACACACGAGTGGGAAGTCTAACCGAGTTGTAGATTCTCTTAGTAGAAGACAACTTTTGTTGACAGTAATGCAAATTGAGGTGGTTGGGTTCAAGGAACTCATTAATTTGTATCTAGAGGATCCTAATTTTAGTGAAGCTTGGAAGGCTTGTACAAAATATGTTACACTTGATAGGACAAAGTGGTTGGATTCCATACTCCAAGATGATATGTTGTTCAAAGGGAGTTAGTTGTGCATTCCTAGAAGTTTTATGAGCGAGAATCTCGTCAAGGAGAAGCATAGTGAAATATTGGTTGGACATTTCAAGAGAGATAAGAGCATTGGTTTGGTTGCTAAGAATTATTATTGGCCATAGTTACAACAAGATGTAAAGAAGTTTGTACAGAGTTACAGAGTATGTCAGATGGTAAAAAGAGTGAAGTAGAATATGGGGCTCTATCAGCCATTACCTATACTAGAGAAGTCGTGGGAGGATGTTAGCATGGATTTTGTTCTTGGATTACAAAGTACTCAATGAGGGCATGATTTTATTTTTGTGGTGGTTGAAAGGTTTCAAAGATGGTATATTTCATTCTCTACAAGAAGACTAATTATTTGTTCATGTCGAAGAGTTATTTTTTAGAGAAGTGGTGAGACTACATGGTCTACCAAAGAGTATAGTTTCATATCAAGATACTAGATTTGTTGGGTATTTCTAGCATACATTGTGGAATAAATTGAAGACAAATTTGAAGTTCAATTCATCACATCATTTGCAGATTGATGGGCAGATAGAAGTTGTGAATCAAAGTTTAGGAAACTTGTTGAGATGTTTGGTTAGAGATAAACCAAAATGATGGGATCTAATTTTACCATAGGTAAAACTTGCATATAATAATTATGTCAATAGGAGTACAGGTAAATCACCATTCCAAATTATATATAGGAGCAATCCTAGAAATGCTTCTGAATTGAGGCAATTGGATAAAGGAGAGATAAGTAGTGCTAAAGCAAAAGAATTTGTTAAACATCCATGAGGAGATGAGGAAGCACATTATAGAGATGAATACATAGTATAAAGCTAAGGCAAATGTGAAAAGGAGGTATAAGGAATTTCATATTGGAGATGAAGTCATAGTTCATTTGAGAAAAGTGTTTTCCAATGGGTACATATAATAAGCTTAAAATGAAGAAGTTTGGACTGTGCCAGATAGTGAAAAAGCATGATTCTAGAAATGTCTATGAAGTGGAGTTGCCTGCTAAATTGAATATTTCACCAGCATTCAATATTTCAGATTTGACAGAGTATTATAAAGGAGGTGATGTGGATGAAGTTGGAGAAGCGCAATGGAGAATTCTAGAAATTAGTTCAACTACAAAAGAGATTGACGAGATACTAGATAGTCGTGTTGGAAAAAGTACAGGGAATAGAATGTATGACAAATACCTAGTCAAATAGAAAGGGAGGCTAGTAGAAGATTCATCATGGATAGCAAGGGAGGAGATCAACCATCTTGGTTTTCCTTTCAATACCTGAGATGTGATGAGGTCACTTCTCAAATTACTCCAAATATGTGATGTTGGAGCATCTAGGTGTAAGAGCAATCTTGTATCACCCAAAAATGTTTCTTTCAATGCTTTCAATAAGGGTTGCCTTAATGTAGAGTTATTATCTATGGAAACCTAATACTTAGTAAGTTAGTCATATGAGCTCAGAATGTTCTAATTTTAGAGGTGAAAGTTCATTTTAGATATATCAACTTGTCCATAGATTTTCATGGCTAGCTTATAAGTATTTGTGAAGTTATTGCAAGTTTTTGGTGGGTAATTTTGGTATAAAAAGTTCAAACTCAGTGGCTAGGCGAGAAGGTGTTGCGTGGATCAGTCGATGCCAATATTTAAAAGGTTGGGGGAGGTTCTCTAGTGGAAGTATTAGTCCCACATGCCTACAAAGATTTAATGTGTAAAAACCACAAGCTATAGGTGGTAATACAAATGAGCATGTTGAAGGTTAAAATGACACTCTTCATGTAATGTAATGTGGTCAGCCGATTAGATGTGTGAGTTGGATTTGTAAGGTGATCGATCGATATAAGGAAGTTGGTGTGTTGGCTTGGTTGTTGAATATAGGAATAAGGAATATGCCAAAATTAGAGAATATTCCACACTGGGGGCTGGGATTTGACCACTAGTTCTTGCAAAAAAAAATTCTCTACAGGCCTAATAGGCTGAAAAAATTCGAACAAAATAAGAAAAATTGTAGATCCAAAAATGCAAATCCAAAAATTTAAAAATATTGTAGAGAAAATATAGATCTAAAAAATAAAATCACAGATCTAATAGATTATACCAAATTCTGTAATCAGGCCTTCAAGTGTTAGTATGCAAAAAAATTTGCCTCAATTTTGACTATGGCCTAGGGTAGGCAAATTTATAGTCAAAATTCACCGAATCAATGCTTTGGATGCAATGGTGAGGTCCGCTTTGGCTTTAGAAACTTCCAATGACTGTGAATACTCTAGATCTAAATTGATGGTCCTTCAAGAGGTGAAACAAGAATGGTCTCTAATAGCTATGAAATGATGCCTCTATGGCTCTAATGTCATGTAAGAATTTGCCTTGGAGAAAATGATGCCAAGATCAAGAAGCTCAATAACTAGCACAATATGGACCAAATGATGTATGATCATAATAACAATATAAGAATGAATAATGTACAAGTACACTAAGAGTGCCTAAATATAAAAACCTCTAGAATGCTTCTAAAATGTCTAGGAGTTAGCAAAATGATAAGCCTCACAAATAAGCACATTCCCACCAAGAGTGGATTATCCTCCATTAAGCACAAGAGTTAGTGCAATGATGAGAGGATAAGCCTACATAGGTGTGTCACATGAAATTATGTTGTAGACACCATGTGCTTAATGAGAGTGCGAACAACATGTGTTGTCTACATGACAACTTAGTTGATTATGCAAACTCTAGTATTGTAGACACCATGTGCTAAAATAGAGTTGCTAACTCTTGTGTTGTCAAAATGGCAACTCATATGAGTACACATACTCCTAGGTGTCTAACTAATAAATAATAATATAATACATTTATCATAAGTAAATAGTAAAGTGTAAATAATAATTATTTACACTAACACAAACAATGTCACATGTCACATAATATTTTTGGATAAATATGCAAAAAAATAAGATTGATGAGAAATTATAGATAAATAAGATGGGAACCAGTGACTCTAAGCATGATGAGATTTTTGAAAATAATTCACAAAATTAAATAATGATGAAATAAACATCAGCCCAAATGAGTCTAGGAGAATGATAAAAGAGGGTAAAATATTGTTCATTCCATATATGGATTTGAAAATAATGTTATTATTGGATTAAATAAGAAGTCAAGAGGATCCTATTTAGGTCTTTTAATTTGGCTTGGGTCGAGAGGTAGAAGGTTCTAGTTACAACCACAATCTTGATACATTATCCCTTTGAGAAAGGGATAAAAACATTAATAGGAAAAAGTTGTTTGTTGTAGTTTAAGATACGATAGGTTCATCAATGGTTATGGCTTTTAAGGATAATATTTCCTTGCAATCTACTACCATGACTACATTCTACAATATTCATTGAAGAATCAATGAAACTATTGAAAGAAGTGCAATACTAGAAAACTCAAATGAGAATGAATGAAGAGATATATAGATGATATCATGAAAATATGAAGTTGAAAAATATGCTCTCAATGAAGTAAATGACTTTTGAAGAGAAATGAAGAAAGATCATTCAGTGTTAGAGGAGATCATTAATTAAAAGATGCAATGTATTCTTAAAATAATTGATGATGTATACAAATCTTATGGTGTCTAAATTAGAGTTTGTGACCAAATAGAATTTTATCTTCCAATTTTAAAATATTTTTTATGAGAAGTGGTAGGCTACCTATCATATTTTGGTGAAGTTGTAAAGGATTCTTCAAAATTCTTCAAGTGCTCCATTAGCAACTATTTTCCATAAAGAGGATGGTCAAGATCAATGAGCTTGATAATATCATTGTACAAGAACAAAAGATATGATCAAAGGTTGAAATCTTAAAGTTGTTTAAACATTGGTGAATTCTAGAGATATTGAATGGAAAAAATAAAATGAAAGAATATCAAGAATGCTCTAAACAGTTTGGTAAAATAGTGCCTAAGATTTTTCACTAGTACGCGATAAGGATAAGTGCATATAAATAAATTCAACTTTCTTTTGAAGAGGAATATATCTTTGGATGTAGGAAACAATAAATTAATGTTGAAAATAAGAGTTGGCATTGATGTTAGGTGGAAAGAACACATCAAACCCATGGAGGAATGGAAACAACATAAATGGATAGAAGATTATGTGATCAACCAATAAGATCAAAATTATGGTTGAATCATGTATCTCGTGCGATAGAGATTTTGTGGTCGAGGCTTTGATGTTTGAGGGCATTGTTGTTTCATTGATTGTGGTTTCAACATTGTCCTCTACAAGTGCTTTATTGGTTGTCATGGGAGGAAATTTTTCTCCCTCTCTATGTGGTACTAGCACAATGTTAGAAGGGTTGGAGGTCTTTATTTGTCCCTCTTTTGTAGTAGTTAGGGGTTCAAAGCATTTAGCTCCTACCTCTACTAGTTTTGGGTGGGGTCTTGATGGGTTGTTTTGTAAGGTTTCCATGTTGTAGAAGGGTGAGCGATTGGATCCCAAATCAAGTGCTCTAGATGGTGGTTTCTTTTCTTAAACTATAGGAAGTTATGCATAGAGGACTAGGGCTAGAGCTAGCAGAGCTGAGATGGTGTCATTTCTAATTAGTAATTATATTTCCATTATGTTGGAGAAGAATATTGTGGATGAGAACTAGGTAGTTTTCTACCCATATTCTCAAGTAATTATTTGCAGATTAAGAGGTTTTTGGCCCTCTCTTTCTGGTCTCCATTAGTGGATTACCATATATTGGGATCCCCTCTTTTTTTTTGTACATATATTTCCTTTGGCTAGGGGGTTTTTGTTACCTATCTTGATGAAGGTTTTGATAGACAAATCATTCTATGTAAACATTTTTTTCACCTAGGAGAATCCTTTCCCTTAGATGATAAAACCTTGGCATAAGGATGTCAACCCTTCTTCAGAATACTTTTACAAGATGCATATTTGGGCCAAGCTTCCCTATATACCCCTTCACCTTTAGATGGGTCCTCTTCTTGAAGAAGTTGGAAATTCTCTTGGATATTATATCGTGGTTGATGAAGAATTCTTCAATGTTATGCACTGTACTTTTGCTCACATTTTGGTGGACAATGTTGCCTCTAAGGGGTTGCCTAATGAAATCCAAATCAAGTCCTCTATCGATACTTGGATCCATTCTTTGGACTAGGAGAGCATCCCTTTTAGATGTCAAAAGTGCTTCATGATAGGGCATGTTGTAGATAATGTGGGGATGAGAAAGTTAAACATAAAATGTCTTCCTCTTAGTGGACAAGACCTTATTCATAGCATTATATAGTAGTTAATAATTCCTCTAAAGGTGAGTGAATCTTACATAAGGTATTTTGAATCAGATGTAGGCTCCTACTATTATTTATACCCCAAAAATAGTAATGATTGTGGACCCTTATGATCAATAGGTGTAGAATACTCCCAAACATATTGCAAGGAATGTTGACTTTTCTTAGTGTAAGGTTGTTAGACTTAAATTTGTTGGCCCTAACCAGGGTATTTATAATTAATCTATCACTAGCACTATTAAGGAATTTTTTGTCATTTCTAATGCTACAAGATTAAATTTTGCAAGAAATTTTGTTGAAATTGCCAGGGTTGTCCCTAATGTCACCAATGTTACTTTCCAGATAGGGGATGATAGGGCTATTTTTGTTGTTCATTTTCTCTTATTTCTGATGTACCTATTACCTTTTATGGCCCTTCCTTGGGAACTCATATGCCCTCTTAGGGAGGGGGTACTCCTATAATAGAAGCTATCTTGGTAGGATGTTGTTGCTATGGTGCAAGAGGGTTGGATTATTGTAAAAGGGGAAATTCTTTTTGAAAACTCCTTAGTCCTCTTTTGACATGACCCTTCATTCCCATAAGGGTAACATGAAAGGAAAATAATAGACAAGTTAGTTTTGGGTTGAAACATAGAGTCTATTGTATATATTTTTGGGGTTGCAGTTTTTAATTTTGGTGAGGAAAGATTTTAGGCTTTTTCTCCTTGTATCTATTGGTTGATGTCTTTCTTTCAACACTTCCCTTTATGTTGCTTTTTCTAGGTTGTGTTCAATGCTTACTTTCTCTTGATCTTTGTATTGGGTTTTGAAACCGTTCAATATATTTTTCTCTTAATCAAAAACCAATGGGATCAAAATTATTTTTATGATTAATTTGTAGGCTCACTTCCAAAAAACATTAAGTCTTAGAAATGGAGATGAAGAATAAAATTCAAATATTCCTTATAGCACAAATAAAATCTTGTTAGACCTCATCATAAATAAATATTTGATAAAGTTATGTTATAGTTTTGTTTTCCTAATTAGTTATGTCTATTCAATATTTGTTATTAAAAATAATTTGTATAATTATATAATTTATAATGTAATATGGACAAAAGTTGTCTTGTATCTTGGGTAATGGGTAGTTGAAACACTTTTTCAATAGTAATGGATTGGAGCTTGTCACTTCATTTTTGTATGAAAAGGAAACCAAGATCAAGGTAAAGGTTAATAGGAAATATTTTTTAATGGGGTCAGAGCATTGATTGTAAGAATGTTTTGAAGAAAGTGATGGAATGATGGATTAATTTGGTGCACAAATTAAGGTTTCAATTTTTTTGTTATGTTTAATGAATAATGGTATATGTTTGTCACCAATTTGAGGTCATTCTTGTTATATGAATTAGTGCTAGAAAAATTAGATTTTGTGTGGTCAATTTAATTAGTTTCCTTAAGTAGTAATTAAGTTCAATTAAATAAGTCGTAGCAATCTAGAAGATTAATTTGGATTAAAAAGAGGTCTAGTAACAAAGTAGTTTGCATATTTATGCAATTCATAAACATGAGAATACTAAAAAAAATTAATTATAAACAAGAAGATGACACATCAATTTGTATTTTGACTCCATTACCCATTAGAAGAAAAGAACAAATTATTTTATACCCAAAATAATTTCATGTAAAATTGTATTCATACATATTAGTTACAAGTACTAGGAGTAAAAATTAGTTTTACTTCCTAAGTTCTGTATTTTTAACCATCATGATAATGTCAAATAGATTGAGAGATGATGATTTACCAAAAAATAGGATTATATAAACCTAGTTTTGTATGAGGTCTAAATCTTCTTAAGACGACATCAATTCATCTTGGAGAGTTAGTAGTTAATGGTAATAATGGTATACTCAACAAAGTCTATTAGAGCTTAAAGAGGACATAAAATTTATCGTCTTGGTTAATCACATTCATTTGGAAAATCCTTTTTCAACCTAATCATAAGCTTGGCATACTTCTAGGGATTGACAATATATTTATTTGGGAACCAACAGGGTGGATCCTAAGCTGATCATGTGATGCATGACATAATCAAATTCTTCATTATAAATATAAGATAATCTCAATAGTCAGTTTATAGACAAAGGAAATCTTGCATATAACATGCTTAACTGGTCTTAAGCCAAGATCATAGATTCCAAAGAAATTCCAAGATATATGTATTATACCAATATAATTTATATTGATATAAACATGAAATTACAAAGGAGACAATTCCACCATAACAAGTGATGAGCATGCATGAGCATACTTATTAGCCTATATGCAAGAGCAAAGATTCCAAGGATCCTATCATTTCAAAATTCCACAAATAAAAACTACTACACCATTTAATAATATTATCATACTAGCATTAAATTACAACATTTAAAAATTTTAAAACTTTCAAAAATGCAATCTAGGAGCCATTTCCATACATGAACCTCCAAAATAATTCAAATTCAGGAGATCATGATTTGGGAATTCTTATTGGTCCTTCAATGAACAATGTCATCTAAATTTGAAAAAAAATGCATGTTTCACCCACATATGATGAAACTTGTTGTCTTGCACTTTGTCACCACAAAATGTAGGTAATAGTACGAAACTTTTCCAAGCTAGTTTTGTATTTCTCTAAGATTATTTCATTATTTGATTAGTTTGTATTGATCAATCAAACAACACCAATTTGATATAATGAATCATTTTACTGAAGATTTTCGTCAAGTCCTTTTCATTTTTCTGATAGTCAAGCATATGCTTGATTTTTTAGGCCTTCAACATCATTTTCTTCATTTTTGAGTGAGTGTTTGTTGGTTTTTAGTCCTTTAGTTTTGCTCAAGTCATCATTGCTTTTAGTTTCCCCTTTGATTTGATCTAACTTGAGGCTTATTTGGAGTTGTCCGTCAAAAGATATGATCAATTTAGTTCCCAAAAAGTGGACTTTTTTATGCAACTACACAAATTAAAAATATCATTTTATATTTTTAATTTGACATTCACTTTTTGAAAATTATAACTTAAATTCATTTTATGTTATATTTTAAAGTTACTTTATCATTTAAATCTTCACTTAAAGTAACTATAGGCCACTTTATGTTATACTTTTAATTTGAGTTGTTTTTTGACTTTTCACTTAAGTGGCTATATTAACTATATAGTTCAATTTAATTTATGATATTTAAATCAAATGCTCTAGTAAATATTGCTTATCAAATGATATTTGCACATTAAATTATTAATATGATAATGTAAATATTATTTAAGTCTCATTTAATTGATATTTCATTAAAATTAAATTGACATGTGCTTAAATTGATCACTTAAATGTGCAATGACATCTTAAAAGTGGACCTTTGTGATGCAATTACATGTAAAGTCAACTTAAATATGCAATGACATCAAAAAGTTGAGCTACATATGTTATATGCATATGCATCAAAAAGGTGAGTTTTTGCCTTGAGTTTCATATGCAACTTAAACATGTCTTTGCACCAAAAAAGTGTGTTTTGCACCAAAGACATGTAATTACACCTCCAAAACTCTTTTTTGGGCAAAAAGGATGTTTTTAAAGCATGCATACGCACCAAAAAAGTGTTATTTTCCCTTGGGAGAGCCCAACATGTAATGGCCTCTAAAAGGTGTGTTTTTCTAATAAACGCATGCATTTTCCCTTCTAAAACCCATTTTGGAGATTGAAGGCAAAGCTTCATGCATTTGGCCTCCAAGAACACATTTTTGGTGATTTCTCTTAGATTCTTCCATGAAATGACTTGAAGTTTTTCCCTCAAGAGGCATTTTTCCATCCTCATTCATTTCCATGCATTTGACAAATGCATGCTAAAAACATTTTATTTCAGCCCCATTTGGAGCCACGTTTTGAAGAAAAACACCCAAATTTGGGCCTTCAAAATTCACATTTTGGCCAAATAAGGGGTCATTTTGGAGTTTTGATCATTGTATATACATTTGGGAAAGTCATTTTTGCATTCATAAGTCAAAAATGACTCAAATATATATATATATATATATATATATATATTTATTTATATATATATTGGCCATGTTTTTGAAAAAACAGCCCATATTTTGCATTAAAAAGTCACGTTTTTATTCAAAAACCTCAGAAATTCCAGCCCATACCTTTGATCAAGAAGGGTCTTTTTTGAGTTTTGATGCATGTTATTGTCTTTGCAAATTACATTTTTGGTATTCTAATAAAAAATTCAACCATTAAATGTCCATTACATGCAAGTACAAAAGAAGTCAAAAAGTTGTTTGAAAATCTAGATTTGAGGGAGAATTGGTCTTCAAGTCTATAAAACTTCCTTTTTTGGCACACAATCATCAAGTAAGTGGACATTTTTCTTCTTGCTAATTAAATTCATGCTTATCTTGCTGATTTTATACATGTTTTGGCCTGATGCTTCACACTTGTTGAGTTTGTTGTCATGGAAAGTATATGTTTCCTTTAAAAATGATGAAATGGTTCATTTTCATATTTTGATTTTTTCCCCAAACTCTAAATTTGAAATTACATGTTGAAGTGCTTTTCTTGTTGACATGTTTGAGTCTTTTTCCAAAGGCGAGCTTTTCTTTTCAATTTTTTTTGTGTTTTGTGTGTTCACTTTTCAATTTTTCTTCATTTTTGAAGAAGTTGTGAGTTATTTCCCAAGAACTTGGTCATGTTTCATTTTGCTCCATCTTTCATTTCATGCAAGAGCATAATTTCATTCCATTTTCATTTTACATGTCACAACACTTTGCATCTCATTCTTTACATGTGATTACATTTATTTCCATTCATCATTTGCACGTACATGTAATCTCATTTTGTATTTCCATTTCCACTCATCTCACTTTCTGCATTCAATTGCGTGTCATGATTACATGAAAAGTCTTTTACATGTAATTTCATCTAGAAAACCTATTTTTGACTAAAATTCACTTTTTTTAAAAATCAAAAAATGTCATGTGCATGTATTCCCACGTACTTGGACTTCACCTTTCCTAAAGATGTCTATAAAAGCTCACTTCACCTCAAGGCACATTTCATTCATTCCTTCCATATGCACTTACACTTCATGATCAAAATACATGTCATTCCACTTCCCTTGTCATGACACATTTGATGTGCACTTACATGTAAGCTCATTCTCCATCTAGATTCACATGTCATCTCACTTTCCATTTCTCATTATATGTTGTATATACATGTAACCTACTTTTTGTGCAATGACATGTTGAAAGCCCAAGTCACTTTTTAAAAGTCAATATTTTCTATTTATACGCATTCTCATGTGTTTCACATTCATTATGTCCCAAAGCATATTCATCACCCACTTCATGTTTTCTCTCTCTCCACCTATTATTCATTTATAGCCATCACAGTGTTTCATAAGTATCTAATCCATACTTTGAATACCCACTCCTCATGAATTCATCATTGTAACTCAAATCTCAAAGCTTTCATGGATTCAATCCCATTGAAACTTTCATATTGCAACAAGTCAAGATATGCCATAATTTTTATAAAGAATGAAGACATCTAGTAAAGAAGACTTGCTTTAAAAAAATAGTGATTTATATGGTCTCCATTTTCCCAATGGTTGTCTGAGAACCTAAGTTTGCATGGGAATGTGCCAAGCACTTTGTTTCAAAAAAAAATAGTTAAAGGTGTTGATGAAATTTATTTCAAGTTTACATCTGGACACCATCGAGTAGGTTTTCAAAGTGTCCAAAGACTCCAGAATGTGCCAATCTACAAAGGAGAATTCATGACAACTTGAATGATAAAAAGGCTTGATTACATCAAGATTTTGAATGACAACAGATAATTCATCAAAGAGAGTCAAAGGTTATCAAAAGATGTAACACCATGATTATCAAGGTGAATGCAGTGACATGAAAAATAGGAACTCCCAATCATGTTATCATATGCGATTGCATCTCCAAGTACAAGGTCCTTCATCACAATGCTTCAGATTATTTCAATTATTTTTTCATTTTCTTCTTCTTCTTTCATGTTTTTAATTGAAGAGGATGTATTACATTAAAATGTGTAATTACATGTAATACGACTTACATGTGTAATGACATGTAATCCAATAATTTCTCTCATTAGTTAGACTAAGTCAAATTTGGTTGAGTTGTGTTGGTAAACAGATTTGTCCTCTCTTGTTTCTTATGAAGATACGACTCTTAATGCCTGAATAATGAACAATATCTATTTACAATAGTTGAAAAGCCATTCTCTGATTACTGGCTTCTCTCTGAATTGGTAGGTACAACTCCTTGTGTGAATTGGAATTGTGTTTTATTCCTAAAGCTAATATGGGGTATGCTCTTAACCTGAGAGCAGAAGAGGAAAACCAAATTAAGCCTAACTAGAACTTAATTCAGGCGACACTTCTTATGAATCCATAAATCTATTTGCGTATGACTAGAATAATTTGAAATTCAAATCTAAACTATGATTGATAAATCGGGAAAACTAAAGGAATCCTTTCGTCAAATGAATTATAACAATACTTATTACATTCATTTGTATTCTAGAAAATAGGGGATATGAAACTATGTTCTTCCTTAGTTCTCTGGAATATAGAAAGGAAATACTCACTAATCGCAAAATCTACTAGAACAAAAAATGATTGAAACAAAATACCATTCAATTGTCTCTGCAAAAAAATAGTACTTCACACCAAAATTTTGTTGACCTTTGATTAATCATTGAATTTCATACATATAGGATTTAAGAGATGACCGTTACAATAGGAATGTTAATCGGTTCATCTTCTCCTGATCACAAATGGAAAAATGCCAATTTATCATATCAAAATATTAACAAAGATTTCAAAAATTACAACAGAAAATGAAAAGGGAGTAATCTGAATCACTTGGTCTTCTTCCCCTTTTCAATTTTTTTCCTATATGTTTTAGCAGCCACCATGATGGGAATCAACTCTTCATGATTGGGTACTTGCACATTGGTGAATCTCAAAAGCCACCTTGAATGCTCTAGAGCTAGTTCTTTTACTTCATTCAGTTGACTTGCCACTTCTTCAGCAGCCAAGTGCACGCATCCACCAAGTGTTTGCAGTTATGTTACCTTGTTTTGACCGCCTGAAGCTATCTCGGATAGGTTACTTAAATATGTAGACAAATTATTCTTCATCACTTCTATATTGATAAAGGATTTCCCTTGTCCACTGGTTTGTGACTTAGTGTGCAATCCTCGCATGAGCTCAAATGCTCTATCCTAGGTCTTCTTCACTTTGTCCCCTATTTCTCTAAGTCCTTTATCAGCCTCTTGAATCATTTCCAGCTTGAACTGCATACTCTGGAGCCATTCATTCAGAGGTTCATTTCCCTTCTTAAGAAATATTTGCTTCAATTGCATCCTTTGCTTTCATCTAAATAACCATCATCAGGAGAGAAATACATTCTACACACCTCGCTCTTTCTCCAGCCGAGGTATTACTGTTAGACGTAATATTATCCTTTTCAACTTCTAGTCAGAGGATAATATTCCCAATTTGATCGATTACTAGGGAAACTCCATCTACATTGAGTTTCTCGATCCATTCCTTTCCAATCTGACCAAAATGCCTATCTTTTTGGAGCTGTGATATGAAGGCTTGTACCTCTTCTGCTGAAGGATTTTTAGTGGCAGGCACACCAGTAATAGTTTCCAATGGAACAACTAATTGCTTGATGAACCTTCTTAACTCTTCTATTTCAGCTTTCATTCTGATCTTCGATGACTTGAGGTTGATCTCCAATTGCTCTTCTATCACCTCATTACTTGATTTCCATAGGCCTACCTTTATATCATGTCTCGCCTCTCCCAGATCAATTGAATGCAGAGTGAAGTCCTTTGGCATCATATCTTCAATTCTCCCTACCTTTTTTGGTTTTGCTACCTCCATAGTTAAGTGCCCTGTTTCTAGATCTTGTCCTAATATTGACAAGGTCTTTTGCTTTTTAGCTTTTACTATGGCAGATCCTGAGCGAACCGCTTGAGATACAACATCTTTTGAAGGAACACTTTCATCTTTTCTTTTTCGCTTCTTCTCCAAAGTATCCTCGAGCCAAGACTCTGTATTAATCACTTTGGAGGCTGTTCCAAGTGATTCAATGTTGAACATTTTCTTCTTCACTGGAGTCGTTGTCACTGTAGTTGTAGAAAAGGGGGTCTTTGGATCTCAAGAAAGAAGCCTAGATGAACCTGGAGCTTTCTCTTCTTCTTGAGTTTTCTTTGCAACTTCATCAAACTCAATGGATTCACTACTACTACTTTTATCATCTCCAATCTCTACTATTTGAATAGGAGAACTAGTGGGCTTTAAAAAAGGAGCACTTACAGATGGTGTAGGGCTATGTGAAGGGATAAGACAGGGGCGACATGAGGAGATGAGACTGGAGAAGCTTGAGGAGATGGGGGTAGAGTGGCATGTGGAGGTGAGACTGGGGCAGGAGATCCATCTTTTTGTTCTTCCATTTCTTTTTCAGCTTCGGCTTGAGCTCCAATGACTGGTAGTGATCCACCTTGATAGGTTGGGGCTATTGAAACATTCTTCTCCGGGGGTTGATCACCTCCTCCTACAGATTGAGATGGACCTGGAGTAGGTGTAGTAGTAGCACTAGGTGTGGCACTTTGAGATGAAGTAGGAGTAGCTGCAGCTGGAGAAGCTTGAGTAGTTTTTCTCTTGCTCTGACCTTTCTTAGCTGTCCACTCAACCCACTTCCCAGTCCTTTTGATAATTCTTGCCATCATGACATCAAAATCTTCTTCTATGTCAACATATGGTTCAGAGCTAATGGGAGTATTCCTCAATTTTGTCAAATATGTATTACTGTAAATATTTTGACCATCGTCTTCCAACCCTTCCGCATTTAAATTTATACCATATGTCTTTACTTGATCAATTATAAATCTGGCAAAGGCATGATCTTGACTCTTCAGTTCATTTTTACAGTCTACCTAATAATCCTCCATGGTTGTCACATGTTTGATTACGCTTCCAATTTGAAGCATGTCTCTGGCATAGCCATTTAGATCAAACATGGGCCTTACTACCTCATATTCTTCCAATTTGTATTTACTCTCAAATGCTTTGAGTATATTCTTTGCATCTGATCTAGTCTCACAATTGTATGCTCCGACTTTTATAGGGAATTCATACCCTTTCTTCCTCAGGCTGGCGCTCGACACATTCACTTGTATTGCTTGCCTCACAATCTCCACGAGCACGATCATATCATCTGGGTACTTGGGCAGCTTTAGTGGGAATCCATCGAACATTGCAAGACACAAATAAGAAAATGATGAGAACTGAATGAAATAACTACCAAATTGGTTGATAGTCGCCATTGCTTCTAGACTGAATCTCCACTCTGGACATCCTTGGAGCTCCCTGCAAATCCTCATGGTGAATGCATCATTTACCTGGATGTATTCTGCATAACTATTCTGTATTTGCAAGCATGGATAAAACTTGTAACTTTTTACATTATCAGGAAAATTCTCAATTCTAGGGAGTCCTGGCCACAATTGAAGAGAAGCCAACATGTATATCAAGAAAGAGGATATATAAAATGAATTATAAAACTTAGCCGCACTGAGAGCCCTAGAAAGATGCTCACTAACCTCATACGCCCAGTCAATATACTGTGTCTGAGCAAATAACTTGCACTAAAAAGAACTATTGCTCTACAAAATTAAAAGATTTCTACCTCACCATTGAGTCGATGCAACAGAACCAAAATGTCAACAATTTCTGGTTTGAGGTCTGTGCCGAAAAGAGTTTTAGGGACTTTACTCTTGGCTCCCCTTGGCTTTTGAAACCAAGACTACATGATCTCCTTCCTCCAAACCATCTTCTTCAAGGAGAACTTAGACATAGCTCCACTCATCATTAAATCAAAGAACTCCTCCCATTCTGGAATCCGCAAGCAATTCACCACTGCTTGTCGATCAATTGAAATCAACACTGTTTGGTCAAGCAATAAAATTTGCCTTGTATCCGGGTTGCAATGATTGATGCATTCCAAAATCAACTCTGGGGCTTGTACTAGTACAAGGAACCCGGCTACTTCCACTAATCCACTTCCCCAAAGTTTCTCCGTTATGGGATGAACTGGCTCTGCTCTTAATCTCCTTTGAAAATCTTGCATATCATAGAAACGGAGTGAAGTACTGTGATAGTCGACCACGCCGACTTAATTCCACCCAATCCATCGAAACCTGCAAATCTTGTTGCCATTTTATTTGATGTATGATAGTAAAAACTCAAACAGTTGCAACTCACACAAGAAGCAAACTCTGTAACTTTGAAAATTACTTAAAAGTGTTATCCAATACAACAATATGACAGTAAATGGTAGTTTGAAAATCTGTTACTTTCCTCTTTATAGAATAACCCTAGATTTGCCCATTCAATTTCATAAATCGCGCCACACGAGCGGAATTAAGGGTCAACCCATTGGATTGGTGAAAGTAAAGGTTCTAACAGATTTATCTTTATCTTTTCACTATTTTTGTTGGCTCAACGGTAACTTTCATTAATTACTGGTTTACTTTCTGTTTTCACCCATCTTTCAGAAAAATAAGAACATAGTACTTCCTTGGGCAAAATTCTCTTAACTCAATTTTGTTTGCGAAAACCTAATCAATCCACTGATTTTCTTATATTTACTTGCCCAAAATAATCTGCAATCAACTCACATACTTTCCATGCTTGCAGGAATGATTTTTCTTGAAATGCGAAAAATGGCCTTTGAGGGTAGAAAACTAGCAACGGAGAAGCAGATTTCTGATTTTCCTCTTAAGCTTCCGCTTTTACTTTCTACCCTAAGCACTTTACTAAAAACCTTCGAGAAACATAAAAGAGGCTTCATGAGTGAAAAATGAGGCCTGCTAGTAACTTTACCTTTCTATTTAGGCCTTTGCGAAAAATTTACCTCTTGGTTCAAAGTTTGCCAGAGGAGCAGCTACTTCTGAGTTTTCCGGTGATGCTTATCCTAATCATCTTAATGAGTTCTGAGTAATTTTCGCTATGAAAACATGATAATTTTGAATAATTTGACCATAATATCTTACCTTTCGTTGTTTTAGCCTACAAATAGCATTTATGGATCGCTGTGGAGTTTCACCTTCTGGGTGTGAAAACCTGCTATGGAGAAGAAGAAACTTTATTTTTCGCCAATGCCCATTGTTTTACTTCTTCTGCCCTATTCACTTTATTTTAAGCCTCCAAAAAAAACAAAACTGACCTCGCAAGTAAGAGATGGGAGTCCCCATTGGCTCTCTTAATTCCTTTACATACACCTCTTCAAAAAATTGATTTTTGACTTTGAAATCTGCCATGGAGAAGCTCTTTCCTAATTTTTCGTCGATCACTATTCCAATTATTTTTTGAACTTTAAAATGATTCTCGCTGTGAAATCATGACATCAGCTGAATGATCTTTTCATATAATGATTTTCTTTACTTCAATAAAGCTTACGAATAACATTTGCCAGCCTTTGCGAAAATTCACCTTCGGGGTGCGAAAACCTGCTAAGGAGAAGTTGGAACCTAATTTTCCACCAATTCAATTTTCTCTATCTCCAGACTAAATGAGCTGCAATAAATTAAAATGATGTAGCACAATTTGAGAATCTCCATCGAGTATGGCTCTAAATTACCCCTAAGACTCATGATAATCAAGAAATACCCACCGAGGATATATGTGACACGGGAGAAGGGAAAAGATGAAAACCCGATGGAGAAACTGAGCATCTAAAGGGGAAAGACCTATTGACCAAATTTTGACAAAACATGACATTAGTTCACTTTCCACTTTGCAAAATTTGTATATGGTGAAAAGTGGGGCAACAAGTTGCTCCCACTTTTTACTCCATATTTTTATCAACTCCTTTGCCTATATAAAGGAGTCCCTCCTCATTGTAAAAATCATCTTTTTTTGTATGCAAGAAATTTTTGCCACATTTGTGCAAGCATAACTTTGATTATGTAGTATGAATTTGGGAGAAGAGTGAATAAAAGAAGCAATTAGATTTGAAGCTTTCACTAGAAGCAATTGTGATGGAACAAATTAAAAGATTTGAATGTAATTTGTGCCTAGTGTCATTAATTTGTGTTCAATAATAGAGCATAGTGATTTAAGAAGTAATCAAAGTTGAAGCTTTGACTGGAAGCGGTTGTGGCAATACATTGACTGCTTTGATTGTAGCTTGTATTATCATCTCAAATTCATGAAAAATAGTTAGAAGTTGCTATGTCTAGAATTCGTTGTGCCCCAATGGTAGAGGTTATTCTAATAAAATATTTTAAAATAGGAATTAGAGTTATATCGGTACACTTTCAGCTAGACTGTAAGTTAGTGTCGGTTTATTGGTATCATCATTTTCAACTTTTAGATAGAAGTGTACTTAGAGATTTCACCCTGCCCATTACTCGCTCCATGAGTAACTGGATTCTTTCTTGAAAGCTAAGAGGAAAGAATATTAGTAACACCCCTTACAAAATCTCTCAAATTCTTTCTTACCTTGAGTTGATCCAAGGAACGGTGAGAAGGGGGAGCCTTCCTTTTAAGGTAGGACGTTGTGGCTAGTCATCCTATTTTGTGACTAGATTTTACCCAAAATAGTCAGTTGCAAAATATCCACCCAACAAAACTTATAGCATAACAATATGTTAAAACCCCCCAATACAATGCAAATATCAAATGAACCAAAATGGGTATTGAGTTGATTCCAACAATTAGAGAACAAGCATAATAGAATCCTACATGAGAAAATCAATAAAAGATTAATATAAAAAGTGTCAAAAAATAACATTATAGATTATAGCTTCTATCAAAATAAATCAATAACAAAATGTGACTATGGGAGTCACTACATCCTCCCACCTAAGCTTAGGCTTACTCTTGGAATTCTACAAAAAGAAGGGATACAAATATCTTGACCATGAACCAACCTCCAAAGTAGTTGAAGCCTGATCACTTAAGTCTCATTCAATCCTTACCTTCTTGATGTCTTGATCCCTAAGGGTCATCCTCCAAAGCTATAGAATTTGGATGGGCTCAAAAGATAGTTGTTCATATTCTACTTGTTAAGTGCCCTAACCAAGAACATGGGCACATTGAGAATATGCAATCCAGGCATTAAAACCTAGAAAATGTTATGGATATGAGATGCGCTAGGAGGAAACACCAAGCAATAAAACACAAGACTAATTATTTCCAATAACTAAAAAGGTCCCACAAAATACAATGCTAACTTAGAGCCTTTCCCATAATAGATGGAGCTCTTTCAAGGCCAAACTTTAAAAAAAAACATGGTTACCCACCGAGAAGTGATAATCCAACTATAAGCACTAAGACATTTTTTTATCTTGAGTAGTAATCTAATGCTTTTTAATATGAACCACTTCATTCTAAATCATATTGGAACCTAAAATTATGTTGTCCTCTAAACATAAAAGAGAACTATGTTAAACATTATTATATGCAAACTCTATGGTGTATAACTATTCCTCCCATCGAGTGTGTTGATCCATTACATACATAAGATGCAAATCCACAAGAACCTAATCAACTGATGGGGACACAACCCAACAACAGAATAGACACAATAGAAAGGGGAATTATATTAACTGAGAAAATATGCCAGTACAAACAGTGCAGAGAAAATAAACTTCAAAACATGCCCTGCGGGCTTACAATAGCATAAATCTGGAGAATATTTCTCCTTTTAGCACCTCCTCTCAAGCTCCAATCCGAACTGCCTTTTACAATGCCAAAAATCTCCTTAAATAGACCCCGGAGGGTTAAGGACTAGGAGTACATTCTAGAAAGTGCTAGTAGGCATCCACCGACAAAATAGAAGGTTCCAGAAGCTGCGTTAGAAGTCGGTGCAATTCTAGAAGAATCCAGAAACGGTAGCCGAACTTCCGGGAGGCATAACTTTTGAATCGTAACTCCGATTGACGAACCGTTTACATTTTCGAAAAGCTCTCGAAGCGCTCTATAGCCCTATGGACAAGCTTAGCTCGTCCCCCATTTTTTGACCCTTTTCGAGGTCATTTAATGCCCCAAACTTGACTTTGAAGCATTCTTAGGAGGTCTCAAAAACCTGAAAAACTGCAATAACTTTCAAACCGTGGGGCCTTTTGACCTGATTTTTTTTCTGGAATGCTCTAAATCTCAATTACATTCATCTAGCCAAGTCGTACCTTCTAGGTCACCAAAATGATGGTCAAATTGCATGCTCCTATTTTTTCGGGATTTTCAAATGCACTGATAGTTGAACTATGAGAGTTGGAACCTTTATTTGAGCCAAATGGGTATCCAAAAATGTAAAGACATAAAATAGAAACTAAGTCTAAGTACATTTTTTTGGGTGACACAGGATTGCCCTTATACCTCTGGATGCTCCTGCATCAGACACCCAGGGTAGATTAAAAAGTGACCCTGTCACTTTATGGATGGTAGAGGAAATCCCAAATGGGAAACCTCAGATGCTGAAATCCAAGTTGAGTCCTCGATTGGCCGTCCTTTCCATTTGACCAAATACTCTTCATACTGTCTGTTTCTGGTATTCCTACCCACACGATGATCTAGAATGTCTTCTATCTCCTCCTTCTTAGAAGCAGGAATTGGACATGGCTCTAAAACCAGCTCCTCATCAGCACCATCATCATGATACTCTGTCAAATCTACAATGTTGAAAATGGGAGAAATGTGAATACCATCTGGCAGCTCCACCTCATATGCATTTCCTGAGTTATGTTTCTTCAAAATTTTGCAGGGGCCAAATTTCTTCATTTTCAACTTGTTGTAAGTACCAACTGGAAATCTTTCTTTTCGTAAGTGCACCATGACAAGATCCCCTACTTGGAATTCCTTATGTCTTCTCCTTGCATCAGCCCTAGCTTTATACTCTTGATTCATCTTGATAATGTGTGCTTGAACCTCCTCATGTAGATGCTTGATGTGTTCAGCAAATTCCTCAGCTTCAGCACTTGTTCTCTCCCCTTGTTCTATCTTCCTCAATTCTGGTGCAGTCCTTGGGCTATTTCCATATACAATTTGAAATGGTGATTTTCCAGTACTCCTATTTACAGAGTTATTATAAGCAAACTCTGCCTGTGGTAGAATCAAATCCCATCCCTTGGGCTTATCTCCAACTAAACATCTCAGCGAATTGCCCAGACTTCTATTTACCACCTCTGTTTGGCCATCAGTCTGTGGGTGATGCGTGGAACTGAATTTCAAGTCTGTTCTCAACTTCTTCCATAATGTCCTCCAGAAATATCTCACAAATTTAGTATCTCTGTCAGAAACTATACTCCTTGGAAGACGATGTAGTCTTACCACCTCTTTGAAAAACAAGTCTGCAATATGGACAGCATCATGAGTTTTGTGGCATGGAATGAAATGTGCCATTTTGGAGAACCTATCAACCACCACGAATACTGAGTCATTACCCCTTTGTGTCCTTGGCAATCCAAGAACAAAATCCATACTTATGTCCTCCCATGGCCTTGATGGAACAGGCAATGGCTGATATAGGCCAGTATTTTGACTAAACCCCTTGGCAACTTGACAAACCTGGCAACTATGTACAAACTTCTTCACATCCTGTGTAATTTGAGGCCAAAAATAATGTTCTCTAAGAATGGCAATGGTCTTATCCCGACCAAAATGTCCTGCCATCCCTCCACTGTGTTTCTCCTTAATCAGATTTTCCCTCATGGAACTCCTTGGAATGCACAATTGACTACCTTTGAACAACATGCCATCCTGAATCAAATAGTCTAACCACTTGGTTCTATCTACAGCAACAGGTTCTTTACAAGCTTTCCATGCTTCAGCAAAATCGGGATCCTCGGGGTACAAATTCTTGAGTTCATCAAACCCAACTACTTCAACCTGCATTGTTGTAAGCAATAGCTGTCTCCTACTTAATGCATCTGCAACCCTGTTAGATTTTCCACTTCTATGCTTCAACACAAATGTATAACTCTGCAAGAATTCTACCCACTTCATATGCCTCTGATTCAATTTACCTTGGCTATTTAGGTACTGTAATGCCTGATGATCAGTATACAAAACAAATTCCTTTGGCAATAAATAATGCCTCCATTTCTTTAAGGCTTGAACTATTGCATAGAACTCTTGATCATAAACAGAATACTTCTTCTTTGCATCATTCAATTTTTCACTAAAATATGCAATAGGCTTACCTTCTTGGCTTAATACAGCCCCAATAGTGCCACCACTAGCATCACAATCCACCTGGAATACTTTTCTGAAATCTGGAAGTGCCAACACAGGCTGTTCAGTCACCTTCTTCTTCAACAATTCAAAACTTCTCGCAGCTGTTGCAGTCCATTTGAACTCTTTTCTATCCCCTCTTATTTTATCAGTTAGAGGTGCACATATGCCACTGAAATTCTTAATAAACTTCCTGTAAAAACTAACCAAACCATGAAATGATCTTACCTCAGTAGCAGACCTTGGAGTAGGCCATTCCAAGATGGCTTTTACCTTTTCTGGATCCATTTTGAGACCTTCAGGTGATATAACAAATCCCAAATAGACTAACTCCCTTTTTGCAAAGACACACTTCTTTAGATTAATTAACAGCTTCTCTTCCCTTAGCCTTTCAAAGACACTATGAATATGCAGTAAATGTTCTTCCAAAGTCTTGCTGAAAATTAAAATATCATCCAAATAGACAATAACAAATTTTCCCAAGAACTTCTTAAGTACCTCATTCATGAGCCGCATGAAGGTGCTTGGGGCATTCGTCAATCCAAAGGGCATGACTAACCACTCATAAAGACCCTCCTTGGTTTTGAAGGTTGTTTTCCACTCATCTCCTTCTCGAATCCGTATCTGATGATAGCCACTCTTCAGATCTATCTTTGTGAAGTACTGAGCTCCACTCAAGCAATCCATAAGATCATCCATCCTTGGTAAAGGAAACCGGTACTTGATGGTTATCCTATTTATAGCTCGAGAATCTGTACACATCCTCCACTCTCCATCCTTCTTTGGTGCAAGTACTGCAGGTACTGCACATGGACTCAGGCTCTCTCAAATCAAGCCCTTCCTCAACAGCTCCTGAACCTGTCTATTTAGCTCCTCTGTTTCAGTAGGAGTCATCCTGTGAGCAGCCTTGTTAGGCAAACTAGCTCCTAGAATCAGATCTATCTGATGACTGATTTGTCTTACTGGTGGCAATCCATCTGGAACATTATCAGAGATAATATCTCCAAATTCTCCTAGTAAATCTGAAACTTCAAATGGTATTTCACTACTACCTTCTTTATCTTTCCTAGGAATCAAAGCATAGCACATACGCTGATGTTTCATGCCATCTAAAAACTTCCTTCCATCAACAAGACAAATCCTAGCACTGCTACATACCTTTTCACCTTCCTTTTTCATGGGCTTCAATTTGTAGCGAACTCCATCCTTTGTCAGAGAGTATGTGTTTGCATGTCCATCATGTATTGCATGTCTATCAAACTGCCATGGTCTACCCAACAATAGATGGCAAACATCCATCGAAATAACATCACAAAGAACTTCATCATGGTAACTCCCAATTTTGAATTTTACTAAACATTGTTCACTTACCAGGACCTTATGATCATCTTTTACCCAAGAAATCCGATAGGGCTGGGGATGTTTCTCCCTCTTGAGCTTCAGCTTAGAGACCATCTCTTCTGATACCAGGTTATCAGTGCTACCACCATCAATGATCACATCACAACATTTATCCTCACACTTGCATCTGGTACGGAACAAACTCCTTTGTTGTCCTGGTTCATTCTCACCACTTAGTAGGACTCTTTCATTTACCAAGGCCTCTCCTCTTTCTGCATCCTCTGAATGTGATGATTGTGCATCCTCATCCACATGAGCAACCCTAGCTTGGCCCTCAGCTCTCCTATCTGTCCTTCCTTGTCGTTGAGGGCATTCAAAGGCACGATGACCTTCTTCATTGCAATGGAAACAGGTACCACGGAAGCCTCCTCTTCCTTGCCCACGTCCTCTACCTCTTCCTCTTTGATTTCCAAAATCTTGATCACGGGAGCGGTTGAAACCCTCATTCCTCTGGTTCCTGCTAGTACCCTCATCTTCATTTTTTTTTGAGTTTCATTGCGACCTCCAGATGATCTACCGCTTCCCCTTCCTCCTTGACCGCGCCCTCTTTGTCTTCCTTCAAACCTTTTACTCAGCTTCTCTTCAACTCGTAGGGCAAACTGGTATGCTTCTTCAACGCTGGTCATTCTTACCAGACTTAATTCCTCCTGGATGCTAGGTCGTAACCCACTGATATAACGAGCAACCTTCTCCTTATTTGCTTCTGCATGCCCCGCTCTAATCAGGAGTCAGTAAAACTCCTCTGTATATTCTTGGACTGACCTTCCTGCTTGCTTTAACCCATGCATCTTTTTAAACAGATCAAGCTCGTAGTCCACAGGAATGAACTGCTTCTTCAATTTGTCCACCATGCGATCCCATCTTGTGATCTCCTTTCCTCTTCTAAGTCTTTCTAGTTGAATCTCTTGCCACCAGATTTTGGCATGGCCTTTTAGTTTTTCCTTTGCAAACTTAACCCTATCTGGGTCCCTTATATCCTCATACTCAAAGTATTCGTCCAGTTCATTGATCCAATCGATCAACTCATCTGGTTTCAAATTTCTCAAAAATATACCCACTTCAATTGTAGGTCTTTTCCCAAACCTAGAAATGGCCCTAAAAAGCCTTTCCTCTATAGGGTTCAGAACTTCCCCGTCAACTTCCATTACTTCCTCTTCATTGTCATCCTCACTATTGTCATCTGCGGCAATATTTGCTCATCTACGAAGCTCCTCTTGCAATGCTTGTACCTGTCTCTGGAGGGCTCTAACCTCCTCAAGATCAATAGCTCTGGCCCTTCCGCCACGCTCTCTTCGTGGAGGCATCTTCTAACTCGAACCCACAACCACACAGTCCTGGTGCAAACTGCCTCACAGTCGGCGCTCTGTCTGCACACTCAAGAAAACCCGCTCTGATACCACTTGATGGGGACACAACCCAACAACAGAATAGACACAATAGAAAGGGGAATTATATTAACTGAGAAAATATGCCAGTAAAAACAGTGCAGAGAAAATAAACTTCAAAACATGCCCTGCGGGCTTACAATAGCATAAATCTGGAGAATATTTCTCCTTTTAGCACCTCCTTTCAAGCTCCAATCCGAACTGCCTTTTACAATGCCAAAAATCTCCTTAAATAGACCCCGGAGGGTTAAGGACTAGGAGTACATTCTAGAAAGTGCTAGTAGGCATCCACCGACAAAATAGAAGGTTCCGGAAGCTGCGTTAGAAGTTGGTGCAATTCTAGAAGAATCCAGAAACGGTAGCCGAACTTTCGGGAGGCATAACTTTTGAACCGTAACTCCGATTGACGAACCGTTTACATTTTCGGAAAGCTCTCGAAGCGCTCTATAGCCCTATGGACCAGCTTCGCTCGTCCCCCATTTTTTGACCCTTTTTGAGGTCATTTAATGCCCCAAACTTGACTTTGAAGCATTCTTAGGAGGTCTCAAAAACTCGAAAAACTGCAATAACTTTCAAACCGTGGGGCCTTTTGACCTGATTTTTTTTCTGGAATGCTCTAAATCTCAATTACATTCATCTGGCCAAGTCATACCTTCTAGGTCACCAAAATGATGGTCAAATTGCATGCTCCTATTTTTTCGGAATTTTCAAATGCACTGATAGTTGAACTATGAGAGTTGGAACCTTTATTTGAGCCAAATGGGTATCCAAAAATGTAAAGACATAAAATAGAAACTAAGTCTAAGTACATTTTTTTGGGTGACACAGGATTGCCCTTATACCTCTGGATGCTCCTACATCATCAACCAACTTTATTTGACCATTAGTGGTGTAGGAGCATGTAGACATCAAGATGTTGTAGATGATCCCAAGGGATATTGTAATAAACTAATTTAAATCCATATATTTAGATGTGGTATTCCATGTAAAGGAATCAATTATAATTTCTAAAGGCAACCAAAATGTAAAGTGGTCTATTAGTTGTCACTTGGGACCTAAAATACACAAAGGGTCAAAATGATATATAAAGTCATGAAAAGGTTAGAAATAATGCAAAATATCTTTAAATGGTTATTTGGACATGTCAGGGGTATTTGCTAAATTTGAGGTCATTTTGTAGAAGTGTCTTAAAAGTTGTCAAGAAAATACAATACTGCAAATTTGTAATATTGTAAAAATGTTGCAAAAAGTCATAGGGGTGGGTAGTTAGATGTTTTCTAACTATAAAAAATAATATTAATAACATGTATTAGTTGTTCCAAATGATAGTGAGAAGGAGGAAAGCATTTTGAAGCAACTGGTATATTCAAAACTTTCCATTTTAATTAGTGGTAGTTATTTTTATGTTATTTGCAAGCCTTCTATAGCCTAGAAATGATGTAAAAAGTGTATTTATTTTAAAGTATGGTCAATAAACTTCCTTTTGGTTTTTGTTTGGAATGATTATGCAGAGAAATGAAGAAATTATGGATATTTCAATGAAAGTTGTTGTTTGCATATTTGAGATTCCCTGAACATAGTCATATTGGAGTATTTTCTACAAACACATGTGGAATATTTATGACTTCTAAATGGATGATTTGAAATATATGTGAATAAACTTTCGTTTCCTTTTCGTTTGAGTCATTTTTATGTAGATTTGAAAAAGTTATGGATCTTTAAGTGAAAATAGTTTTAAAATATATTCAATCGGGTTGCAGGCAAAGATTTGTGCTTATGTAATGATATATGCATTGTAAAAGTTAATGGCTTACATATTATGAAACTAGATTCATAGAGGTTTACTTTGAAATTGATTTTAGATCATTTGATTTTGTTTTAAGAAAGATATTAGATGTCCTAGGAAGGGTTACATGTATCATTTCTAATATATGACAGTAAAAATGTGTCTCAATACAAAGACCACTACATGTAAAAAAAAATTGTTGGATTGGGCTCAGATTTGAATTTGTTTTAACAGGCCTATCTTGAAACAATTTCACCAAAGGATTTCAAAAGAAGAGGAAAGGAAAAAAATTTATGAATAATGGAATCCAAAATAGAAACCGAACTGTGTGAATGGAGAAATATTGATGAATTTGTGTTGAAATATATTTTATTTACCTCATGAGATGCCTCTAAATAATGAAATTGTTAAATTTATGTTGAAGGGATCAGCATGGATCCTATTGATTGGTTGCTTTGGTAGATGCTTTGCATCAATTAGTATTAGAATGATATAAATAACTAAAATTGAGGTAGAGTGCCAAAAACATACTTCAGGGATGTCCACGATACTGAAGTGAACACTTGATCTCTACTAGATATGATCCTACAACATATGCCATGCAAACCATACTATGTCCTCCATGAACACATGTGCGGCATATGCAATAGTATAGGAGAATCTCATAAGATAAAAGTGAACCACCTTGGACAACTTGTCAATGGTAATCATAATAGCATTAAGATGATGTGATCACATAGATAGCCCAGTGATAAAATTGATATAATATCCTACTTCTAGTCATGAATGGAACATGGCTAGATCTATCAAATGCTATTGTCTTTCCTTCATCAGCTAACACTCAAGACATCTAGCAACAAAATTAAGAACATTGTACTTTATCCTCATCCAATAGTACAATTGTCTAAGGTCAGCATGCATCTTCTTGACTTGTAGAATACAGGTCACGATGTGCCTCTAAAATCACTAATAAATGATGATCACTAGGAACTGGCAGATATGTATGCATGAATGCATTTATGTACATACACATAGATATACACATATATACATATATACATATCTATATATATTTATACATGTAAAAATATGTATTTACATATCTATAAACATATACACATACATCTTGTTACAAGCTAGAGTTGTCGTTGCACCAAAAGATCAACTTGTTAATGCCTGATACAACCACTAGACTTATAGAACATAGGAGGTGGTTAAGCCATGTCATGAATCCTAAAGGAGAATGTTGGCGATTAGTCCAATAATCCCCCCCTTAGTGTTACCCGAGGATATTTGAACTTGTGACCAAGCTTTGATACCACTTGTTACAAGCTACAGTTGTCGTTGCACCAAAAGATCAACTTGTTAATGCCTGATACAACCACTAGACTTATAGAACACATGAGGCAATTAAGCCATGTCACAAATCTTGAAGGAGAACGGTGGTGGTTAGTCCAACAATATATATACATATATATACATACATTATACAAATACACACACACACACACACACACACACACACACACACACACACACACACACACACACACACACACACCTGTGTGTCTAATATACACATATATACAAAACTAGAGCATAAAAAATCATCATGAATTAGTGAACCACAATTATATAAAATCACGGAAACATAGTGCTAATATAACCAATAAAACCATCAAAACAAATTATTAACATAAGACATATCAAACCAAATCTAAAATGCTCCTTTAATGAACCTTTATTATTTTTCTTTTCTTTTCTAATATTGTTGTGTAGCTCCTAAATGAATAAGTGCACAGAATAGTGAAAGCAGTTTGACATAATATTTAGGAGAATGCTAGGAATGTAATTGCCAAGAATGAGGAAATAAGTCCAATTTATAAAATTTTGGAACTCAAAACGATAGTAAGAATCACAAACAAAGTGATGGTTAGGATTGCATTTGAAGACTCAAAAAAGGAAAATGACAAACTTAAGACAATTTAAGAGTTGCATATAGGAAAATGACAAATTTATGGCATCTTATGATAGATTGAAATGCACAAATTTGTGAGAATTTTATGCAGATTATTGGTAACAGCAAGAAATTTGGCTAGTGAACATGGATTTTATTTCCCTATTGGTCCCAAAAGGGTAGCAACTTTGACTTGGTGAATATTCACCAATGTCCATGATATTTAAGACACCTTTATATGAAGGTGTTATGTTTGAAGGATGTGTTAAAAAGTGTTAAATAACAAGGTTTATGAGTGCAAGTCATTTATTGATATGCATGGAAGGAGATCTCTACAAAGGCCACCTCCGGCAAGAGTTCAACCAATAAGAGAAAGAAAAAGGGTAGCATGAATAGAGGTACATATAAATCACCCCTTTGAAAGATATTTTATTCATAGAGTTAAAAATAGGTCACAACCTATTGTACCCTAGGAATTTGTGTTGACTCTTGCTTATGCATCATTAGATAAGGGAACAGGGCATTTAGAAGTCGAACTTAGTAATCCAAGACCCAATTCATTATTTAGTGATTCTAATTCAAGTAGTGAAGAGTTAAAATCCCCATATCTAAACCAAGAGCCAAGAGTTTCTTCACGGTTAAGTCAAATCAACAAAATATTTCTCTCAAGGAGATCCCAAAATGAATCAACCATTCATTGGTGGGATAAATGAAGAAATTAAATTCTAGCACAAGATTAAAAAAGATCATGAGATAAAACAAATGCATTACAGCCTTCAATGATGCAAACTCAATTTGTTGAACACTTCAATGTGAGTATGCCTTTTGCACCATTTACACCCTAGTCCTCTATTATGCAACCAACTTTTCTTCCACAATTCTCTGATGCAAATGCATGTTCTACCCCAATTGTTGATCCTATCTCTAATGCCTCTACTTCTACAAATACTTCAACAACTAGGATTTTATATGTACTTGATATTAAGAAACTTTTGGAGACTCCATGAACCTTGAAATGAGACTAGCTTCAAATATTATATTCAATTTTGGTTGGTACATACATAATACTACAAACATTTTTTTATATAAAGTTTTAGTCACATCTATGTCTTTGCTCAATTTCAAACTTGTCACTATTGATTTTGGGTTTTTTTTGTGATCCATCATGTTAGACGTCTTCAAGATTTCATTTACATGCTTCAATTTTAGAATGAATATACCATTTTAATTTTGATTGACCTCTATATGAAGAAAGTACTTCATTAAACTTGAACTAGTCATCTCAAATTCCTCTTTCATAGCTCATTTGAACTGACATTGATAAATCACCCATTAATATCAATTCAGCAATATATTAAAAATAATCATGATCTCACCTTATTCATGTTTGTATATGATGTAGGTTCATTATTGCAACTATTAAAGTCATTTTCTATTACATCTATCATACCAAGCTCTTGAGGCTTGTCAATGTTTGTTGAGTACCATCTTTAATTTTTAAATTTTGTTTTCATGGTCCAATATCTAATATCGAAGTGGTTGCCTCACATAGACTTCTTCTAAGATGTCATTGAGGAGTTATGGTTTCACATCCATTTGATATGGTGTCCACTTATTTTGGGTTGCTATGACTAGTATTGTCCTCGCGATGTCTAAACATACTACTGTTGCAAATGTCTTATTGTAGTCTACTCCATATTATTGTGAACAACACTTGGCTACAAGTTCTTGTCTTATGTTTTTGTGTATCGCCACTAGTATTCAACATGATATTTGTAAAGCTTTATTTCTAAAGTCCATACCCTATTTTCCTTGTGGAGGATTCATGAACTCTCATGATTGATTCTTTTCTATGGCATCTACATCATCCATTACAATGCACCTATTTATCTTTTTAATACCATTTTCAAAATGAATTTGATTGTCTACATGTGAATACAAAGCAAAAAAAGAAGTCTATATGCATTTTTTTTCACGTGCATTTTCCTCATAAATCTCAAACTTTTGATTTTCTCTGCTTAAACTCGCTAGTATGGGATTAGGCATGTCACTTGAACTTGTATGTGGACTTGATGTCCCATCACCCAAAGTATTAACCTATGACGTATGAAGGTGTCATGCGATCACATTTTTTAGTTTGAGTTGGTGTAAAAGTCACATTTGAAGTACTTATTGATATAAATAAAATTACTTCCATCATATGTTTCATCTTCTATGATTTGCACATCTCTGTTGATTATAATTTTTCTACTATTTGGATTGTATAACAAGTAGACCTTAGACTCAAAACAATATGATGAAAATATGCATTTTTCCACTCCATATTATTGTGAATAACACTTGGCTACAAGTCCTACCTTATGTTTGTGTATCGACACTAGCATTCAGTATGATATTTGTAAACATTTGTTACTCCCATACCCTATTCTCCTTGCGGAAGACTCATTAACTCTCATAATTGATTATTTTCTATAGTACCTAATTCATCCATTACAATGCACCCATTTGTCTTCTTAATAGAATTTTCAAAATGAACTTGATCATCTACATGTGACTACAAAGTGAAAAAATGAGTCATATATACCTTGTCTTCATGTGGATTATGTTCATAAATCTCAAACTTTTGATTTCTCTCTGCTTAAACTTGCTACTGTGGGATTTGGCATGTGACTTAAACATGTAGAAGGTGGACATGATGTCTCATCACAAGAGTATTAAACAAACATGGTTATTGTTGGATTTACCTTAGTGTTCAAGGTTGTCCTTATGATGTATGGTGTCACCTGACCACATTTTTTAGTTTGAGTTGGAATATAAGTCACATTTGAAGTGCTTATAGATATTAAATCTTCTTTTTACTTCTGTCACACGTTTCATCTCCTACGATTTGCACATTTCAATTGGTTGTAATTTTTCTGCTAATTGGATTGTATAACAAGTATTACCTTAGACTCAATACTATATGCAACAAGAGCTCTTTGCAAGCTTGAGTCCTACCTTTTGGGATATCATCTTGGAATGTTTATATGGAAGTTTAGTGTTCCCATATTTCAAGATGACTTCATGCCTTTTTCTTCCTTCTTTTCCTTTGCCTATTACATTTATGATTTCAAAGTAATATTAATGTCTATAAGTGATATTTAATTCTCTTGTGATATTAATGTCACAAGAGAATTATAATATATATCAACTGGTTATGGAGATTAAAATTTATAAAATATTGGTAACTTATATATTATTTATATTTATATTTATATTTATATTAAATTTTATATATTATTTATATTTCTATTTAATTAGCAAACTTAAAACCTCTTGGGATATTATTGAAATTGTAGTTGACAAGAACACAATTTAAAATCTTATAATTTTCATTAGAATATATCTCAATGTTTTTTCTAGTGTAATAGTTCTAAAATTCTCTTAAAATTTTAAAATTTTAGAAATTAAAGAATTCATATGTTTAAATTTAAAATGCTATTAAAATAATAAATGACAACATTAATGATTATAAATTTTAAATTTTTCACTTTTCCTGTCATTATGTTTTGGAAAAAAATTATTATTCTATATATTTTTAATTTTAAAATAGCCTCAAATTATAAATGGTTTTGTAATTAACTTTTTTCCTTTAATAGTATTGTTTTGATTTATTTATAACTTTATTTTTTAAAATATCATTTTAACTTGAATCACTTGAATGCGTTTTACCTATTGTTAAAAAATTTAAAATAGAGACGATATTAAAAAAAGCTTTTGCTTCGTGAATTGGTTGTTAAAAGTAATACATTTGAAATGTGCATTAAAATTTAAAGACTTGTGGGTTTCTAGTAAAGTGTCATCTGTCATTTATATTTATACCAATTAAAACAAATCAAACTTGAAACAATCCAAATAAAAATACAAGTGGACAACACACATTTGTTGCACATAAAGCAACTCTACGGCTGATGGCTAGCAAGTTCCACATCATCGCAAGATTTTTAAGAGGCCAACTATTATTTAATTCAAAAAATTGTTCATCTCATAAATTCTAACAAGATCATTAATTACATACTTATCTGGTGGATTTCCTGTACATTTTATAAGTTGAAAAATAGAATAAAAGTCTAGGAAAATAGTGTACAACCAATCAGAAAAAGGTAAGTTTGTTCTGAAAAATAAATTTTAAAATATACAATCCAAAACTTTAAAGATATGAGAATTGCTTAGTCAAATAAAAAAATAGAGGGGGTCAAATAAAAACATTAGTTCCCTGGGACTAACAAATATGTATTTTCTCCTTTGTTGATTAACTTTCTTCTCAATCATCCAAGAAATGTGTATATGACCTACATCCGGATATGGAAAATTTTTTTTTTTTTCCACTACATGGTTTTTGCAAAATCATAATGCTAACACTTGTAGTAGGACATTGACACTCCATTCTCATTTCACAAATGTTTTGAGTTTAATATGTTTTTTCTATAATGGTTAAAGTTGTCCTACTCACTAGACATTCCTTGTAGTAAATTGTTTGCCTAAAGGTAATGCATGCACACTCTAATCAGATTAATAATCAACAATGTTACTTTTGATTTATAATTATTAGATATCTCCAACAATATAAGTAATATAGATAGATAGATAGATAAATAGATAGATAGAAAGATAGATTATATTAAATCATTATTAGTCAAAGGTAATTAACACATTTTTCATATGCTAATTGAACAATTTGTTTCTTCACGCACACACAACTTTGTAAATCTTCTTCACGGGTGCACACAACTTTAGAAAACTTTGAGAGTAGTAAAGACAGAAAAACTAACACAGGGTTGGAAACTGTAGGGGATGAAGAGGGGAAACAAAGTGTTCACCTTTCTCCTTCAAAAAGGAATTCCAACGAGGAGAAAATGGACATGGACACTAGAAAGAATAACGAGGGTAAAGTCCTTGTCATGAAGGAGAACACCCTGAGTAAGGAGAATAAAGAGGACCTCAATGAGAAGCAGGATGCAAACACCGAGATCCAAGTCAATAAAGAAAAATAAGGATACTACTATTGACACGGCGAATAGGGCTAATGCAGGGTGCAAAGATGAGTTAGCGAAGTTATATTTTCTTCATACTATCAAGTTTAAAGCAAAGGCATCCCTTCAAGGTGATTCATGGCTCTACAATGAGATCATTGTGCTCAAGAAAAAAGTTGGGATTATTCAGAAAGACTTGGACCATGAACGTGCTATGAGAGCCCATCTGGAAAGACAAGTTGAAAACATCCTTGACAAACTTAAAGAGTATGAACTAGAACTCCATCAATTAAGTTGGAGCAAGTTACTTCCAACTTATGTGTTGTGGTGGTCAGTCTGGGCAAGAAAAGAAATGAGGAAATTATGTCTCCAGATACAGTTGGGTGAGGAGTCCAAGAGGGCCAAGTAAGAGAACGAGAAAGAGTATGAGGACAAAGATTATTGAAGCACATGAGGTTATTGGTTATGCCACGATTGATATTATCCAAAGTACTGCAGATGCAGGCAAGGAGGTGCGAAAGATCATCAAAGAGCTATTGTAGGTGTTGGTCATGTGTGTTGTGTGCTGGTTGCTGGTCTATGTGGTTTTGTTGGTTTTGTTTTTATTTTTTCCAACTTCTGTTTAAACTTTAGGTTCCAAGTCCTTGTAAAACATGGGTGTGTTTGGTTTAAACTTGTGGTTTCAAGTCCATGTAAAATTTGGTTTTTTGTATTTTTTGATAAACTTTAGGTTTCAGGTCCTCATAAAACCTGGTGGTGCTTATTGTTGATCTTTTTCTTTTGTTAAAAGGGTTTTGGGTCCCTTCAAAACATGTTTGTACCTTAATCTAAAACTTTAGAAAACTTCGTCACACACAAATTCAAAATTCTTCTTTACACACACATTGGAAATTTTCCACACGCACACAACTTCGAAAGTTTTCTTCCTATTATTCTTTAAAAACTTTGGAAATCTTCTTCCTATTATCCTTAAATAATTGGTTCTCTACCTAAGACAATGCATTGTATATAGTTGCATCTATTGATTATGCGTATCCATTTTCAACGAGCTCCCATTAATCTTGTGAACACAATTATGCCTTCATTGTAATTATTTAGATGAAGGATTTTACTTACTTTAGATTTATATATGTATATAGATGTATTTTGTCTCTTTATTTTTCTACTTTAATTTTCTTCATTGTATCCTTTCCCTCTCTACCTCTCTACATGGCAAGGTTGTTGCCCTTTCTTTGTACTCAAAAATTCTACAAATGAAATTCCTCTATTCCAAACTTATCTATTATTTGCTATAGAAATGACTATCTTTTACTAGTGTAACACAGGGACACACCTTAACCTTAAAGTAGTCATCCTCAAGATGCCCCACACCGAGTACTTGCGCACCCAAGAAACCCCCACCTTAGCTATTCTACAACCATGTTCCCATTAGGATGGATACTTGAATTTCTATTTTGAGTGTTACTATTGATTATGTAATATATTACTATGTTGAATGTTCAATGGCTCTAGTTCATGTTGCAATTTCGCTATGTTCAAGTATTTCACTTGGTATGTTCTACTAAAACATCATTTCATAAGACGCATTTTAAGTTCTATATGTATATTATACAACACCCCTCCCTGCCTGTCCTCCCTTTGTCGTCGTCCCCAGGTCATCCCCCCACCGTCCAAAAAATGACGCCCATATTTGTACCCCAATACTGGCGTTACATTTATCTTTACCCATTTTTCCCTCATTCATTATTCACCAAAACTGCCCTTTTAACCTTATGTAGCTGCACTAAAATTTCTAGAATCTTCTCTCTATACATTTAGTCAAAATTGTTGTCCTTACCCTTTGTACACACAAGGAGGCTAAGGACAGCCACAAAACCAAAAGCACTATATATATATATAAAGAAGATTTAAAATATTTTATAAAGTTGTCATGTTCACACAGATATGACATGATAAAGAGGATAACATGATGGCTAGAGAAGAAGTATACAATGATGTCGTAGATATGGTAGTTGGGATCAATTCCCAACAAATACAAGCAGCATGTGCACCAAAGGTGTAAGCAATATATACATTATATGATGAGTTGTAGAGAAAAAAAATAAGGAATGTAAAAGCTGATTTTCAATGAATCAAATATGTTCATTTCCATGGGAACATCTCAAAGGTGACACTATCAGATGTGTGGGAGTACAAGTCCTTAAAGTTGTTCTTGATTGGTTTCTATCAAGTGTTAAATGCTAGTAACTAAAATAAACTGATATATTTCTGGATTCGATTGTGTAAAGATTTTTTACCATCAACGTTTCGAATCACACCAAGTGATCCATCATTTTTGTTTGACACCTCTTGCTCTCTTCATCATGATGATGGATCACTTGGTGTGATTTGAAACGTTGAGGGTAAAAAATCTTTACACATTCGAATCCAGAAATATATCAGTTTATTTTTGCTATGGATTGCTAGTAACTAATCAAGGGAGAGAAAAATAATTTATCAAACCATAATGACTAATAAATAGAATTTGGAGGAAAGAGAACATATAAATAGAGGCCTTGGAATGCAAGCCGAACTTGATTTGCCATTCCTTATGTTATAATCCGGAATTATGTTAAGTGGCACCAATTTAAACAAACACACAAACCCTAATTGAACTTCTTGGCAACTTCAATTCCTAGAGAATCTGAAAACTCTTCTAAGATTGTTTGAGCATAGGATGTTTCAAATAGAAAGCGACTTGAGATTTCAAAATAATTCGATTGAAATAGCTATTTATGAAATGAATAGATTTCAAAACAATATTTTTATAAAGATTGTTGTCTGACCATGAATCTGCCATCATTGATATTTACTTCCGAGTAGAAGTCCAAATCCTGTCTCTGTTACAATCTTCTGACACATCCATTACAACATTTTTAAATACAGCAAACTTGAAAAAAAGAATCAACGTCATACTATTCATGTGATTTTCTTTACAAATTTTGGATTCATATGGTGTTGAATTTCTGAGAATCGTGATTGCAAATGCTAAACTTAGTAGTCGATTCTTTTACAGACATATTCTCACACTATATATAATTAAATATTGTTATCTATATATAAAAATACAAAATAATGCTATATCTGAAAAACACTTCATAATACAATCATTCTTAGCTTTTAAAGTTCTTGTACTTTCTAAACATGTCTCACAAAAAATTAATGAATAATAGATTAAAAATCTAACAAACCCTACATATCATATATACAGTGCAAAAATAGTGAGAATGAAATGCCAATGTCAAGTATTAATCTGAATTCAGGTGTATGTGCACCACATTTTAATTGCACTACTTGCTAATTGTCCTTGTCTCTCGTGTGCAGCTAGTGCTAGTATATTTGCATTTACAACATAACCATGAAGCAAAGAAAAAGAGATTAATTTTCAACATACTGATGTAGAAAACCCAAAATGGTGGATGGCATGGTCAGTTTCGTATAAATTATTTCTCATATAAAGACTTCACTGATCTAAGAGAAGTAAATGGGAAGAAGCCAGGGCAGCCACTAAACCAGTCTGTGGATGAATCCTTCAGACTTAATGAGAATTTCATGTGCTCTATTGATGTAATGCATATGTTTGTGGTCTTTACCGTGCTCTTTACATTTCAGTTTGATTTTTGTTTAGATGTGTCCAATTTTGAGAATAGATAAAGAGCTGGAAGAAACTTGGATTATGAAATACACTTAGATGCCACTATCCTTGGTAGCAACTATAGCATTGGAAGAGGTTTTCTACAAGCATCTTAATCCAGGGTATAAGTATGTAAAAATCGCAAACTGCTTATTAATTTATTCCATCTTTTATCACATGTAAAATCAGTGTTTTCAAATCCTCGGTTTTTCTCACTAGTACAGTGCTTGTTCTTGGATAGTAAAATATTCCTGTAAATTTAAACCAATTTCATTGAACTTGCATTTCTGTTCTTAGCACATCTGCAAGTAATGAAAGCAAGGGTTGCAGGATTTGTACAAAATGGATTTGTTGAAAAGGCTTTAGAAACATTTAAGCAAATGCACTTGGCTGGTGTAAAGCCAAATTCTACAAGTTTTGCTAGCATCCTCCCTGCCTCTGAGAAAATGGGAATTATAGAACAGGGTATGGATATCCATCAAAGCATAAATGATTAAGAAATTTTGTCAGATGTTTCAGTTGGACCTACTCTAGTAGATGTATGCAAAATGTGGAAGCATCAAAAAAACACACAAAGTGTTTGATAAAATATCTCAAAGAAATGTGGTCTAATGGACTGCAATGATTGTAGGATGTAAACAAAGTCAATCTCTTGAAGAGGATTTTAAAAATTTCAAGTACAATTAATAGAGGTATAGCCAATTTGGGAGCTTGGATACAAGGTATTAACATCCATTAAAACAGAAAGCAGAGAGGAATTTTGTCAGATGTCGCAACTGCCTTGCTAGAGGTATGGAAAATGTGAAAGCACAGACAAGGACAGTGGACTGTTCGACAAAATGCTTCAAAGAACTATGGTTTCATGGAATGCCGTGGTTGCAGGATATTTACAAAATGGACTTGCCGAAAAATCTCCCAAAACTTCCAAGCAAATGCATTCAGCGTGTGTAAAACCAAATTCACCAACCTCTTTGCCTGCATCCTTTCCCTCCCATGACAAATGGGAGCTTTAGAATAAGGTATGGGCATCCATCCAAACATAAGTGGAGGGGACTTTTGTTAGATATTGTCGTGGGAAATGCTTTGGTAGACATGTATGCAAAATCTGGGCACACAGGCAAGACATGTCATTTGTTTCACCAAATGCCTCAAAGACATTGCAGCTTTTACACACCCCAACAATTTAACCAAAACTTCAAATTCTATTTCTTGAATCTCATTGCAGTAGTTTTACTTTTATATTTTTATTAATGTTGACATCACATAAAGAGGACTCTGTAATGCAGGGTGTGTGATTTCTGTCATTATAGCGATGAGCATAAACTTATAAAATAAAACCCAGATCTAGACATTTTGTACGTGCTGATTTTAGACTAAGTTTATCTATTCTCTCTTTGGCCTGAAGTCTACAGTTTGAATGTTTTTTGTTGGGTGTGATATAATACCAAATGGGCTTTCCTAAAATGGACAATAGAAAGTTAGAAAGAAGAAAGGTTGAGAAAGGTGCATGGAGAATTGAGGAATAGAAATATGCTAAACAATTTATAAAATTTTCTGTGGTGGCAAGAGATTACTTTAGAACCCTTTGCAAACAATCTTATGTGGCAGCAAGAGATTACTTTAAAACCCTTCGCAAACAATCTTATTGCATTCACATTCAGATTTGTTTGAGGAAGGTGGTGGTGTTTTTTCCTACCATCACCTAAATATAGTGTTAGACTAATCAGCGAATAAATGGAAGCTAGAAAATCCAGTGTGAGACATGTGAGCTTCGGCAGGGCCCATTCTCCCTATTAAATAGCCTATCGGCTAAATATTACAAATGTACCAAATAAAGAAGTTACAACCAAAGTCATTTCATTTCTATACACTACTTGAATCAGGATAAAGATGCCACATTGTGGACTGAACATTTTTAGCAGTTGATCTCAAGAAGAGAAGCTGCCATTTGTGCCTATGAAACAGGGCTGTAAAGAAGAAAACCACACTTCTACCAGTTAATGAGATTGTGTTAAGTATCTAGCTATCCTCAATTAACAATATTACAAGGCATGGTTGTTGCCTCTGCCAATGACAATATTGAAAAAAATTCTTGAAACAGGTGCCATTTATTACATACAAGAATAGCTATCTAAAACAAATTATTGCTGTCAATATGCATTAAACACCACCTTTTGAATAGCGACTTTAAAAGAAAATATGTTCCTTAATATATTGCAATACCGCCAGTTAGTATGTAAGATTCATCAAAATATTTGTTGCAGCCAAAGCGCTAAATTAGAACAAGCTGTGACTGATATTCAGGGGTGTACACGATTTGAAATAAATTACCTGCACAATTTGTCAATTAATTTGTATTGGAAAGAGTGGAAAAAGCATAAGGGACCTATATAAAATGATTGCTGTACTTTTATCATTCAGTCAAAGGCCAGAAAATTACATATGAAAAACTTACACTTTGGTAAAACTGAAGGTAGAGTCTCTGCAATTACATTTCAAAACTTTGACAGGTTTGCTCACATATTTAGTTCTCCTAGAAATTCAGAGAGCCTGATGTGAAAAACAAAATAGATTCGTATCAGAAATTAGTTCCAACTTAACACAAGTCTTCTGACATGCAACAACGGTGTCAAATTTTGGGATACAAGTATACCCAATTTAATTTACTTATTTGTGAATTCATATACATACCTGACATTTTTTGCAATCACTGTACTTCCATCAGCAGTACCAAGATGTCGAAGCTTTACCTCTTCTAGTCTGCCATCCTTGTGTGCATGCTGAAACTCCACAATTATGTGTATGAAATTATCACAAACCAGTTATATAGGCAAATACATGAACTATGTAGACGATAAATTTATTGTAATGTCCCTTTTGGGATCCCCTTGTAATTTGCCCTAAATTCACAAATCCAAAACGAAATAGGAACAAACATGTAGTTAGAGATGTAATTCTTATTTGAATAAGATAGGTCATACAAATATCTGAAGTCTGACTTCTCAATCAGGTTGATCTCTTTGATCGATGTCCTTCATCAGATAGGTTTCTCCTCAGTCTGCTCTCAAAATCTAAATAATACTATTTTATTGTAGCTACTTGGATTAATTTAATATATATCATGTGTACGTATCTTTATCCAATCATGTGTGGTGATTATATTGGCTGCTAAGACTTCCGACAATGCAGTATTTCCTCAAACTTTACTCTGTGATCTCCTTATGGAATTCATTGTAGGTTAGTGTGTTGTCTTTACCAGAATACTAATTCAGATCCAGCGCTAACAAAATAATATCAGTTCTTTTTTCAATAGGGAGTGTTGGGGACTAAACTGCCAACTGAAGACAACTAAATCTCCTTCAATTTGTCTATTTGCTGACTGTGTATATTAGTACTGACAGGACATCAAATATTCATTCCTTTAACCTATGGTGCTGACTGAGACTTATATGCTGACTGAATGAAAAAGCATTCCTTATTCATCTACCTGGCTCTTGTTCGATGAGCCACTCCAATATAATAATAATAGGAAGCATTTTGCTTATTCCCACATGACTGCATCTGTGATGATTTTATCCTATGCCTTGACGTGGAGATGATGAGGAAGCATTTTGCTTATTCCCAGATGGCTGTCTGTGGTGATTTCTTCCTATGCCTTGACGTGGAGATGATTTCTTCTGCTGTAGGATGGAAAGAGTGGATTTTCTTTCCCCTGTAAAACTAAATGCTGACTGCATAAAATATTAATTACTGATCGTATATTCAATAATGACTGGTCTGATCTCTGCAATCTGGCTATTATTGGCTGACTGGATTTACTAATGCTGACAATGTCTAAGTTTTCTCTGTTCCATCCTCCCAAATTGAAGTTTAATTCGCCACTATATATCCTTACAGGAGAATAAGGAGAGATGCAACTCTCCTAAAATACCTTTAGTATTTCTTATTAATAAGTAACTAAGTTGCCGCTTTCGATCCAGGTTTGTAGTCAAATTCGAGATTCGTGCTCCAAATTCGTTGAAAAATTTTTGGGGGTGGGTTCGGGTTCATTCTGGATTTGTCTATACAAAAACATGTTTTCCCTTAAATGTGTGCACATGCAAGCGTGCATGTCTGTGTGTGTGTGCGCGTGTGTGTAAAAACAAATTAGTCTCTACACCACTATGCTAATAGTGAAGCAAAATAGGAAAATACACCACCATATCTATGTTTCAGTTCAATAGTATATTGAATGCATCATTTAGCCATACATGCAACATGACGCAATTGCTTTGTCACATGCATGGAACATATTTCTATATCATCAAAAGATGTGTAATTATCTAAATTTTTGTTTTGCATTGGTTAAAGAATTCCTAACCAAGCTAGATCAAAAGTTAAAGATTCAAATTTTTAGCCCTGGATTCAAAGATATCAAACAGCTTTTTTAAAGAATTCCTCTATAATCATCACTTTGGATTTCACCTATTGTCAATTTGGATTCCACCTATTGTTAATTTGGATTTCCTCTACAAACAAGCTTTCTTTTTCATTCACAAATGAACAAATGACATACAAATCGTTCTTTTTGGCCTTTTTAGTGGTCAATATTAGGGTTTGAAGGGTTGAACAAAACAAATTAGGAAAAAAAACACTTTGAAAACGTCAAAAACATTTGTCCTAAGCAAAGAGCCAAACATCGGAATCGGATGAGAATCGGCAAGGCCTACTGGAATCGTGGATTGCCTATGAATTGCCTATGAATCGGTTACAAATCGACAAGGTGAAAAAAGCCTTGAAATCCAACGATTTTAAAATTGGTGGTTTTTAGTGATTTTTTACCAACTTGCCCATTTTTGGGGCTGATTTTGCCGATTTCTGGAGATTTTTGACAAAATTTGCCAATTTAGGCAATTTTTGGCACAAAAATCAGCGAGCCGATTCACCGACTCACCATGAATTGCATGCCTTAAGTCAGATCACGAAATCGCATGAATCATGACGATTCACGTTACTCTGGCTTTGAGACCAAATTCAGCCCGAGTTTGGTCGCTAGGCAGCAAATTCTTCCAAATTTTGCCCAGGTCCCTCCGACAAATTTTGCAGCAAATTTATGGTGAATTGACAAAGACTAAACTTTGAAGGTTGCTGGAGAGAATTTGGTAACATAGATAACTGATATATTATTATTGTATATAATATATTATTAATATTATTTATTGTTGACTACTATTATTTTAATATTATATTATATTAATAATATATTACTAATTATTATTATATAATCCATTATTTGTATATATTATTAATTATTATTACATAATAATATGATAATGGATTATTTTATACTATTATTTTATTATTTTTTATTTATATACTATTCTATATTCTTATTCTTTGTTATTATTATTATTTTTTATCAGTAATAATATTAGCATTAATATATTAAAAGTCTGAATACATAGTTCATACAATCATAAACAAGTGCATGCATTTTTTTACATTGACGACAACTATCTCAGCCATCATTAACAGACCCTTCTATTAGAGCCCCTCATCTGAACACCTATATGACTTTTTTCCTTTCTGACCTGGCACAATTCATAACTAATCAAAAAATTCATATAGCTTCAAGCCTGAATAATAAACTACAAACTAATATCAAACAACGGAATTCACAAAAACCACATATTACAGTCCCTTTTTCACCATTATTGACTAACTAATCCACTTTAGTCAAAACTAAACTAGGCTTGGTGGAAATATATATTCAAAACAGCAGGCCTAAAAACTCTAAAAACTGCCTATCTACACACACAAGAGAGCCATTATTAAGCTTTGCCTTGAGCCGCTGCCACCATTTGTTCTTGTTGTCTGCCACGGAGTGTGGTCACATCGTGGAACCTAGATTGGGAAGTTTGGTACTATGCCTTCTTCCAACTTCTGCGGCTCCATTTTTAAGATCAACCACAACTCCCAATGCTCCTGCAAATAAGTCTCCTTATCATTTTTCTCCCACCACCTTATGAACGGGATGAACCCATATTTTTTGGCATCTACTTCATCTACAAAACATTCTCAAATATTCATTCCCCACCCTGGCACAACCAATTCTAGGATTGAATTCATGTCCAAAAGCACATTATCATCAAATAAAGAGTGCACAACCCATTTCACCGTATCATCTTCTTTCTCAAATTGCAAACCCCATAGCGGCACCATGGAAACCATGTCGATGTTTATCTTCCATTTCCAATTCTCCTGACTATAAAGTTTCTACAAATTCTAAACAATCAAACTGATATAATGCCTTTCAATAATTGCTGAAGATGATCTTGAATATATCAGACCTATATATGAAGTGTTATTTGGAGTATAACAATTATTCTACAAAATGTTTTATACTTGCTATTAATCGGATAGGGCAATAATGCTAAAAGAGCAGACTGTATAATTTTTGTGTGTCCTTTATCCACATCCTTACCCCTTTCTAAGGGCATGCCTCTTTCCAAGTTGGCCCTCTATATAAACTCTCAATTTATCTTGCCAAGATCGGCGTCTAAAGGAGATTATGATTAGTCAGTAAATATACTAACTATACTACATAAAATAGAACATAATAAGTGCCCCATTGAAGACACTGATTAGGTCATATAAATAATGTATTTAAGAGACATTGACGATCTCCATACTTTACCTGATCTATAGTTCAGACCAGTCATGATTATTAGAGTTGTATGAAATTAACACTCCCTCTTAACATGATAATCATAGAGAGAAATAAAATATCTAGCACTATCAATCAAGATGAATAGGCATAGATTTGTACTCTATATTTATCTGAATCTTCTAAGCATGTAGTATCATTGAACACATGATACTATATCATATTACTATCCTTGTGATATGCCTTATCACTTATACTAGTGATAATAGTATTGCATGGAATGCAGCATACAAGATAAAATTTGGAGAATGATTAAATTTTTCTTTATCAAAGTTGTGACTCATAGGTACTGGTAGGCCTATATCACAATATGTGTTGGTTCCCAAAACCACAAATTGGAAATTTAAGAGCTTGCCACTTCTCAAATAGGACTTCTCAATTAGTTCTGGCCAACGAACGGAAATACTTCTCAATTCCCCTGCACTTCAGGCTCCGCTACACCTAGGCGAGTAGACCTTCTCCTCAAATGCTGACTATCTAGTTCAAGGCTTTTCTATAGCGAATTTAAATTTCTAGAGTTCTCTGACTGGCAAAGTCCTCGAACTCGATCAAAATGAAAACTGGATGCTAGATAATGGTTAAATGTTTTTGTATAATTAAATAATAATTAGTTTGATGCTTATAGAAGGAATATATAGATTTTCTAACTTCAATAACAAAAAGACCAGTGCCTCTGCTTATCCGGGCAATAGAGTCAACTTCAGTGAATTTTAACGTACAATTTTACAATATTCTACGTACTTATATTGCCAACAATTAAATAATCAAGATGCAACAAATCAAATATTTATACAATCTTAAATTAGTCCAAATTGAATTTTAACTCCTCTAGTAGGGAGACAAACTGGATACAGATACGAAAACAATTTAATATTTCACAATATCTGCGATGATCAAATTTAAAATGCTAAATGACCATGTCCACTTATCCGATATTTAAATTGTATACAAAATTCTAGAAAATAATTACAAAGGACGATTCGCCTGTAGCTTAAATCCCCACACCTTTAATAATAAACAAAGAACATTTTATTTTATTATTAAAATAAAATAATAGAATTTATATTACAAAGTCATAATGTAGCCCTTATCCCTCCATACAAGTAAATATAAAATACTTCTTCTTAAGAATATAAAATGTTCAAATCTTGAATCTCGTCTTTTTTGGTTAAATGATCTCCCTTTTATATCTTGGAAAATAAAAGCAACACAACTTTTCAAATTTCAAAAGTTGTGTCTCTCAAATATAAATGGCAGTTTCTCATAACATAGTTATTTTAATCATCGACTCTAATCTTCTTTAATATATCTTTCCCTTGCATATCATATATATTGGAACTATGCATTTTATTATTGATTTGTTCAAAGCTGCTCCCAATAGTTGAGTTGCCGCCATTCGTATCATTGTCTTCAAATTTCCTATTGATTCGATCACTTCTATGAGATGAACTTGTACTTGTTCTTTGCTATAAATATATTCCTACTTGATGGTATGATATTGCCCCTACGTATGGATGATACCCTTCATAAAATGGATTTTTCAAAGATAGATGCGTGGGTAATTTCAACACTCCATTTGTCATTTTATCTTCCACTGTATATTCTACTCTTGATTCATACACTTGTGCAAAGGGTGACAAGGCTCTGTTCTGATAATAACATATTCCTGACGGCATGTTGTAAATTCCAGAATATTCATCATTGCCAATTATCTTTAAACATTTGGAGATTCCTTTTCATTTACTGGATATTGTACGTTTATTAATGATTGCCAATACTAATCAATATTGTTTCACTGATGAACACAGCATTGATATTGACATGATTGGAAACCAATTCACTTCCTTTACCATCAGATTTCTTTCTTCCTAATGGGTTAATGATCTTTGCTTTATATATCATTGGTTTGAGAATTTTAAAATTAATGAGGCACTCTTATTTCTGGCACACTACCGTCTCCATCATGGCTTCAGATGATGGATGCTTATTTGGTTTTCCTCTTCATCAGAAGTCTTATGCTCTCCCACAACAAATATCTTTGTACAATATTCTAATTTGAAAACATCTTTCATGTTTACTTCTATATCTTGTATTGCTTTTTCAGACTTGATGGAACTCTGATTTTTAGAGTCTCCATTTAAGAAATAATGGTGGAGAAGATTGTTTATTGATTATGATATATACGTTTCAATAATATACAAAATGAAGATGGGAATCTTCAGCACCTAAGAAGTGACAAAAGAACATGTATTGGATAACCAACCTGCACCATATTAAGATACATCAGAGATATCATATGATAGTAAAGTGCGGCTGTATCATAAATATCAATAAACAAATGACAGGTTCTCAATGGTTTTGAAGCAATGACTGTCCCAATTGGAATTATTCCTGCAGGCTCTGATAACTCCCTTGTTTGGACAGTGATGGGGGTTAGGGATCCTATCTCTGCTGTATTAGCTATTGTAAAGGGCAGTCTAACAGCAACAGATGTTTTTGCAGTTGAGTGGGTCCAAACTGGTGACATTCACGCAGGTCTTACAGTTGCATATTATGGTTTCGTGAGTGATGTTCTAGAGCTTTCAGAAAAGTACCTAAAGCATTTTGGTACTTTGTAGCTAGTGCTCTTAAATTCTTTTGCTTGCCAAAGTACAACTATGAACTTGAATATCTCCCTGTACCAGAACCAACGACAAGCAATGGTACTGCTGGTGGAAATCTGGGTTTGCAATTGATGTATCAGAGAATCAATCTGATATGTTTGGAAGAAAATCAAATATTGAAAGATTGCCAAGAGCCTCAATTTTATCAAGTATAGATTCAATTCTGATGACACCAAGCCGAATGTCAGCAGATCTTGATGTAATAACAGTGCAGGAATTTGCAACTCCTACTAGACCCCGAAGATTGAAGTCCCGAATAGATAAAGTATGGACAAGACAAAGCACAACAAATGATTCTTCAAGATGTTCATGGGGAAATCCAGTAACTCTTGATCGGAAAGACATCTCTTCTACAATGTCTGATCCTGGACCAATATGGGATGCGGAAGCTCGATGGGATACAGGCTCGAAGTGGGATGCAAAGCCAATATGTGTGAAGCCTCGCCCCAACCCATCGTAACATAGTGATACATTATTATTATTTTGATACTCACGACTCGAGATGTCGAGACATTATCAGATACTTGAACATATTATATTATTTCATGGTGTGTGATGTTTACTTTCAAATGTTTGAGTTCGTCATTTAATGTTTTATGAACATGTATGTTGATGAAGTAAGTAAATGCAGGATTAACAATTTGATTATGAAATTGTAATGATTAATAATATGAGCAGGACAAGAGAAACCCTGATTGATTTGAAAGATGTATGTTTTAATTTATGTGATTTCTTGATACGTATATACATATGTGCATGTGATTTTATGGGACTACAGATGTGTGCAATGAGTGTGTAGGATATTTTAGCCGAGAAACCCAACGGAGGAACGAAACTGATCCCTATGTGCCATTCGTGGAAACCTTGTTGTTCGTAACTTAATTGTATTATGAGATGTATGAATGTATCTTTCCATGATCAGTAAATGCTAATGTTTCGTAACTGTGTTCTTATAGTGTCAACTGACACTCGTGAATTGCTTATGCATTCCAGCATGCTAGTTAGGGTTATCTGTGTAACCTTTGGACCTAAGTCGGACTAAGTTAATGACCTTTACGCTAATTTATTTTTAATCGAGTTTAATTACCCCTAATCTGGATTAGTGCTTAATCTGCATTTTGGAGTTGTTAGATGGTCTTAAATATTCCTAGCATTTGTTTGGTCCCAAATCTATTCCTTAGGCCTTAAAACATGAAATCTTTATACCCAAGGGGTATGGGTATGGGTTGGGGGCATTTTTCACCCCCTTAGCCCCCTTTGTTGACTTTTGAGGTCACTCAAAAAGTTTATTTTTGCCTTAGTGCGAAAATTGAAAGTTGTTACCATGAGTTGAATAACCTCAACTCCACTTAGAGGTTAACCTTAGGTTTGGTTGAGTTAGAAACTCCTAGATTTTTAGGTGAGTGGGGTAAGTTATTGTTTTTTTTGGTGGTTGAGTTTGGATCTTATTTAAAGGCCCTTTTTGGAGTAGTTTTGGTTGTTACCCAATCTCTATTTTTAGAGAGAAGTCTTGGAAGATTGAAGGCAAGGAAGGAAAAGCTCTTCTCAATTTGTTTATTTTACCATAACCTCTTTGTGAAGGTAGGAGTTCTTCATCTCCTTGCTCATGTTGTTCATGTTTCTCATGATGTTTCACGCTTGGTTCATGTTTATGCTATTGTGTTGTTTATTGGTATGCTTGTATGTATGTTGGGTATGCTTGGGAAGGATTGAAACAATGTTTTCTTGAATGCTTTTCTTTCATGTTTTTGTTTGAATTTCGAAGTTTTCTTGTATGGGTGTTTTGGCATTACTCACCCTTGGATAGGGCAAAAGTGGCCAATTTCGGAAAAGATATTCAGTTGGACTCCAACAGTGCAGAGTCTCTTCTCAGAACGAGAAGAAGGAGAGAGGGTAGGGTGTTATGGGCCCCTACCTGTCAGCACAAACCACATATGAGTTTTGGCATGTAAGAATGGAAGAACGGAAGTTCTTGAGTTATAGCCCTGATTGGGTATCTATTTTGGTGTTGTCTGACATCTCTTGTTGGAAAAATTCACCTTTCCCTAGTTTTGATTCAATGTTGAATCCTGTTGTGAAAACCTAGTATGGATATGAATGTCTGATTTTGTCTCCTTGTATGTTTGTTTGTCACCTGGTCAGCTTACGTTCCCTCCACGACCTCAACGATGTATTACAAAAAACGAAATAGGTCCCTTGTTAAGGGCCATGAAGAAAATTTAATTTGATTGTTGAAATTTCGGAATTGAAATCCTATGTAAATTGCATTTAAAACCTTTGTTGTAATGGCAACAACACCGGATTTTTTCCCTGGTTCTTTCCCGGCTGAGCATTTGAATCAGGTTGTCAATAAAATAGTAATTCAGTAATATTGCTTCTCATGAGATCTTCGTATTTTTCTTTTCAATTATAGGAATGAATATCAAAATGAGATAAATGAAGATGTTCAATTATGCAAAAAATTCATTTTTCAAAAATGTTAGGATAAAAAATTTGTTAAAATGGGAACTTGATTTGGCTTCGTGCTTATTAGGAGAAAAGTTGCTCTTGCTTTATTATGTTGTCAAATCATTAAACTCTATGATTAATCTAACTTTTAAAATTTTTAAAAAAAATTATATCCCCCTTGGCAATTTTTAGCATTAGCAATTCTAACACTTGGAAAAAAAATATATTCTTAGAGTAAGAATACTCTCTGTTTTTTGTATGGGAAACAAATTAATTCCCCCTTTGGTAACAGAGAATCTTTAAAGATTCCCTTATATATTCTTGTTGAATAATATAAATAAATTATCAAATGGATGAATAAATATAAAATAAATATAATCAATCAAAACAAAATATTTAACATATTAAACTAACTAATATCTTTTCCTACCAACTTTACTTTTTGCATTAACTACTTCCTTTCATTGGCACCAGCTCTTGGAATGGGCTTGAGAAAATTTGAAACAAAGTCAAAATAAACTTTCACTAGGTGACATCACCCCTGTACTTCACCCTATCCTTTGTGCAGTAGTAAATCACATGGGAGATGCGCTGGAGTTTACTTTGTTTTTTGCTTGAAGTTGCATTGAATGTTTTTCAACCTGCTTTTTTTGCACTTGGGTCGCCATTTCCTTTGGAAGTTTTCATGTGCAAGTTTCTAATAGGCATTAATGCCAAGTGCATGTCAAGTTTTTGTTTAAACACAATGCAAACTTTCTCACTTACCTTTATCGCCCATGTGGGCAAGGGGACTGTACCTGTCCTGGCAGCCTTGTCAGCGCTTGGGAGTGATGGGATGGCCTGTCCCATCCTTATTATATCGCCTGGGTAGCGCTGAGGTAGTCTTAGTGTAGGATGGGGAAGTAAATGTTAGAGTTAGTTTTAGGTAAGATAAATTTTGGGGTATGTTCTAGTTGTTAGTTAGTGTGCATGTTGGTTAGTATTAAATTTAGTTTAGGTCAATGTCTAAGTAAGATTAGTATGTTATTTTTTTTGAAAAGCTTTAAACATTACTTGTTTAAGTAGTTTAGGGTAATTTAGGTTTAGTTAAATAAGTTTGGTATTAGTATATATATTTTAAAATTAAGTTTGAAATTTTTAGTTAATTTTAATTTAGATTTAATGTTAAATTGTATGATGTTTTTATATATATTTTTGATGTTAGCTATTAGTTAGTTTATTTAAATTGTCCTTTCTTTTTTGTAACTTCATTAATGTATTTAAAGTTTAGTAAAAGACTGGACTAATAGACAAGGTTAATTTGTTTTGTTATGTAGGCATATTTAGTTTTAGAATTAAGTTGAGTGTAGTTAGTGATATTCTTTTTTTTGTAAATCGATAAATACTACACTCTTAGTTAATGGTTAGATGTAAATTTAGTTTAGATGTTAAGAAAGTTAATCATGATGTTTGTAAACATAACAAGTTATGTTAGACTAACAGGATAATGTAATTTGTTTTGCGTAGTTAAAATTAAAACCAATTTATTTTGTTGTTTAGATAATTTCCATATATCGTTGAAGTCATAATGTAATAACGAACCCAATGTTGATACCAATTTAATAACGAATATTTAACTATAGAAATGAATTTCTTCTCATGATTATATTCTTAAGATGAACGTAGTAAATCTATTCTTGTGAATCAACTCTTAAACCTTAGTGAACCTTTTTTTTTTTTTTTTTTTTTTTTTTAAATTTGTGTTTTTGCCCTCGTATTTTGGGCATGACAATATGAAAGGCACGATATGTTTTAAATAATTAAAGTCTTTAAAAAATCTTGTTTAAGGCTACGATTATGTTGGAGGAGGAATGAATCGTAAACTCTATTCACCGTTCACCCCTAGCCTTACCATTCACTTCTCGGCGGCCAGAAGCATACAGTGATGGGCATCTCGACAACACATTGAAGACAAAAATTGCGTGGAAAGCCAGAAACAAAGAGCCATTCAGTATCGAGAACCACCAAATTTGAATGAATTGAAATTATCATCAATTCCAGTATGCGTCAATGGTGAAGTCCTAGACGGGGGACTATATTTCGCATTTGCCAGAGAATATACCTTGACAAGAATAATTCAGGAAGCCATATTTAACACACAAGCCCTAGAGAAGCCAATTATCATTGATAATTCAAAAATTAAAACCTTCAATGGTTTTATTATTAATAATCAACTATTAAGTGGCGCTAGAATATAAATAAAAAAGTAAAGATGTCCAATAAGTGAACATAATAATTTGTAAAGGAATGTGATTAATAATGGTAGCCTTTAAAATTAAGGAGAGGTGTATTTTATTTTTTTAGAGAGAACTTTTTGGTTTAAAAGGTGACACTCCTTTAGTATTAGAAATATAAAAGGTGTATCATTTGAACAATAAAAAAGATTCAAGAAGACACATATGACATTCAGATATTGAGAAGAAGCATTTTTATATTTATATATTTTGTACGGAGGGATAAGGGCCATATTATGATTTTGTAATATAAAGTCCATTATTTTATTTTTTAAGAAAATAAAATGTCTTTTGTTTATCTTTAGTGGCATGGAGATTTAAACTGCAGGCGAATTGTTCTTCATAATAATATTTTAAAATTTTGTATATGATTTTGACATCAGATAAGTGGACATGGTCAATTAGCATTTTAGATTTGATCACCATTGGTGTTGAGAAATATTAAATTGTTTCCGTACCTCTATCCAATTTGTCTCCCTGTGGAGTTAAAATTCAATCTGGACTAATTTAAGATTGCATTATAATTGGTCTGTCGCATCTGGATTATTAAAATTATTGGCAGTATAAGTGCATTGAACATTATGAAGTTGTATATAAAAATTTACCGAAGTTGACTATATCGCCCGAATAAGCGAAAGGCACTGGTCTTTTTGTTGAAGTCAGAAAATCAAAATATTCCTCGTGCAAGCATCAATTTCATTATTTACAAAATTTATACAAAACATTCAATTATTAAATATTCAGCATCCAGTTTTAGTTTCAACAAGTTTGAGGACCTTGCTAGTCGAAGAACTCCAAGTTTAAGTTCGCTATGGAAAAGCCTTGAACCAGGCAGTCAATGTTTGAGGTAAAGGTTTACCCGCCTGGGTGTAGCGGAGCCTGAAGTGCAGGGGAATCAAGAAGTATCCCCGTTCGTTGGCCAGAACTAATTGAGAAGTCCTATCGGAGAAGTGGCAGGCTCTTGGATTTCCAATCTACGGTTTTGGGAACCAACAAGACTATCCCATCAAATCTCTCGAGTTGTTCATTTTGTCTTTCATCAAGCATTGGATAAATGATTCTGCAAAAGAATTATGCTCACTTAATAGATGAAACGTGTTTGTATCTTTCTAAAGGGAGCAATATGTCCTTGGGATGGTTGTAAGGGATAAACAAATTCCAAGGAATGAACAACTCCTAATTGTTACTTTCATGACAGTTATAACAATGTTCTAATGATCAAACATAAGCCAAGGATATGGAATCCTTGTCCAATGGTGGGGAATAATGTTTGAAAAAGGATTAATCTTTTAAAAATGATTATGATAAAGTAGATTCCAAATGACATTATAAAAACATGAGTATGACTCACACACTTCGGATACTTCAGTAGGTAACCTTGCTGATTAGAGAAGCATTATAAGTCCATTCACAACCCTTAATTAACACAGAATTACACCACAACTTCAAAGTCACCGGAATTAAAAGACAGAGGTTAATTGTACCGTGTATATATTTGATTTTATCATTTTCACTGACCAGTATTTGGTTATGAGATTATTTGACATCAATTATTATCCATTTTCAAACCTCCTATGTCATAAATGGAGGCCCTGATTTTTTGCAAAAAAACAGAGCTCCATCAATATAATCTTGAGTTAAAATCTACCAGTGCATAGGATAAAGTTCGAAGAATGATTAAATTCTTCATTTATCCAAGTTGTGACTCATAAGCATAGAAATGTGTACATCACAATATGATCTTGAACTCATCTAGATCTGACAGTAGTTCTCTACTGTTTAGCACATTATCTAAGAGATCGTCATCTCTCATAATGTCTTTTAATACAAGTGTTCATTATTTTAGAAATCGTCACCTCTTAGATAATGAATACAAATGGTGAAACCCATAACAGTCAATAGCCTAACAATAATTTTAATTCAAAATTATTTCATAAATAATTAAAGAATGCAAATGTATAATAATTCAACCATACCAAGTCTTTTCCTGCAATGATCTATCTTCACTTGAGAGAGAAGTTTGGAAAGAATATATGTTGTCTGATCTATAGTGCAAATGTATTCTAACTTTACAGTATTCTTGTCTACTATATCTCTTACATAATAGTAAGGAATTTCAATATGCTCGGACCTGTCATGAAAAAATGGATTCACAGAAAGCTTAATGGAACTCTGATTATCACAATGAATAATAGTAGGATCTGTGTATTGACCAAATAATCCCACAAGTAACTTTCTAAGCCAAATTGCCTCCCAAGAGGCCTTTGCTACGGCAATGTATTCGGCTTTTGTGGAACTCTGTGCTACTGATGCCTGCCTTCTGCATATCCAAAACATCATCGTTGAGCCTAAACTGAAACAGCATCCTAAAGTGCTTTTCCTATTAGTAACACTTCTAGCCCAATTTGAGTCCATGTACCCATGTAAGTCCAAGTCAGCTTTCTCATACTTGAGCCCAAGGTTAAGAGTGCCTTGTAACTATCTCATGATGTGTTTGACTGCAACTAAGTGAATCTCCTTTGACTCACACATAAGCTGACTTAAGGCATTAACATCATAGCAAATATCAGGTCTTGTATTTACCAGGCACATAAGAGACCCAATCATCTGTTTGTAAATAGTAGAATCCATGGAGAGTGATTTTGTAGCTGCTTCCTTAAGTTTGTGTAGATTAGTCTCCATTGGAGAAGACATAGGTCCACAGTTACACATTCCAAATCTCTTTAAGATGTCTAATGTATACTTTCTTTGATTAAGTATGATGTTGTTAGAGTTCTACCATACTTCTAGTCCTGAGAAGTAATGAAGGAGTCCTAAAACTTTCATTTCAAATTCTTTGATTAGATTTTTTTTGCATGGATCTATAAGATGATCATCACTTGTTATTAATAAATCAATATATTGTATCAAAATTATAATCATCTTTATCCTTTTTGTAATAGAGATTTGGATTAGCTTCATTCTTGGAGAATCTTAAACTGGAGAGATACTTATCAATTCTTTCTTACCATGCCCTCGGAGCCTGTTTAAGCCCATAGAGAGCTTTCTTGGGCCTGCAAACAAAGACTTTAGGATTATGAGTTTCAAATCCTTCAAGTTGTTCCAAATATACCTCTTTTGTAATCTCCATTCAGAAATGTTGTTTTCACATACATTTGATGTACTTTTCATCCCTTTGATGCTGCAATAGCTAGGACTGCACTTATAGAGGTGTATCTAGCAACTAGAACAAAGGTTTCTTTATAATCAATTCCCTCTTTCTGAGAAAATCCTTTGGCTACGAATCCAGCTTTATATTTTTCAATGCTATTGTCAGCAGAATGCTTGATTTTAAATATCCACTTAGAAGAAACAACAGATTTTCCTTCAAGCCTTGGAATAATTTACCAAACATCATTCTTTATAATGGATTGGTATTCTTCCATCATAGTATCCTTCCAAGCTATATGTTTAATAGCATCTAAAACATTGGTTGATTCTGATTTAGATAAATCACTCATGTTTGGTATATAACTAGAAAATCTTTTGAGTCTTTTGTTTCTCTGAAAGTTCTAGATGGTGCAGCGAAGTCTTGTGCTTCCTCTACAGTCTTGATAGCTCAAAGTGGTCTTTTCTTAGGATTTTGAGTTTCCTCGAGATTAAGATTTTGAATTTCATCTTCATTTTCTACAATGTTCTCCCTCTGAAACTCAGATTCATGATTTTCTTCAGAACTAGGTATATACGTAGGATCTTCAGAACTAAGGGCTCTTTTGAATGCTAAATCTTTTTCAAATATTACATCCCTACTAAGTTAATGTTTTTCCGACCAGGTATGAAAATTCTATATGCCTTGGATGTTTCACTATACCCAACAAAAATACCTTTCCTCCCAGAGGGTTCTAACTTAGTTCTCTTTTCTTTTGGAACATATATGTATATTGGGCACCCAAATATCCTAAGATAGCTTATATTTGGTTTAACCTTAGAAAAGACTTCTTCAAGAGTTTTATCTCTAAGGTGAGAGTGAGGACTTCTATTTTGGATATAGACAACAATACTCTTAAGAGGCTTCTAGAAGCCTAAAGATAATATTCTAAATTTTGATCAAATATCATAAGCTCTTGTTGCTTCTATAATTGTTTAATTCTTCCTTTCTACTACCCCGTTTTGCTGTGGGTTATAAGGAACAGCGTACTCCCTCTTAATTCCTACTTCTTTACAAAAATCTTTAAACAAGTCTAAAATATATTCCTCTCCATTATCAATGTTAAGAGTTTTAATTGTGTCCTGATAAGTTTTCAATTAAGGTTTTGAATTATTTAAATCTCTTAAGGATTTCCTTTGATTCTTTGCATTTTAAAAAGTAAATCCATGTTTTCCTAGAGAAATCATCTACAAAAAGTATATAGTACCAAAATCCTCCAAAAGAAGAAACAGACATAAGTCCACATAAATCTAAGTAGACTAATTCCAAAACATTGTTAGTTTTTCTACTGTTATCATCAAATGGACTTTTGGTGTTCTTACCAAGGGCCCATCCTTTGCATATGCTTGAATGATCTTTATTCAATTTAGGTAAACCAATAACCACCTTTTCCATAATTGATAAGGCATTGAAGTTTAGATGTCCTAATCTCCTATGTCACAATTCGTTTATATCAGTAAATGCATGACTTAATACTTGAATAGGTTTCATGTTTAATTCATACAACTATCCCTTTTTTTAACCAATCAACTTTGATTTCTTAAATGAAGAGTTCTTAGACCAGGTCATCACTTTATTGTCCATGAATGCAACATTATGTCCATCATCTTCAAGTGTTGTAACCGAGATTAGATTCCTCTTTATTCCTGGTACATAGAGTACTCTTTTGAGATAGAGAGAAATAACCAACTTCAGTTTCAAGGTGCAATTCTCAATTCCTTTTACTGAATGATTAGAATTATCACCTATAGTAACTTCGCCATTAACTTCTTCTGATATTGAGTTTAGTACTTCTTTGTATCCTGTAATGTGTCGAGATGATCCACTATCAATTACCCATGTTGTGCTTGATACTTCATTTGATAGTGTAGAATATGATACACATTTCTCAAGATCATAGTTTTCTTCTTTCCTAGTAACGTTTCTACAATTTACTTGTTGCTTTGTATATTCTCGGGGCAATTGGATCTATAGAGTCCAAATTTTTCACATTTGAAGCATTTTATTTTGGATAAATCTTTCTTAGGTTTGTCATTTCTTTGATTACCCTTCTTCTTGAAGTCCTTCTTCTTACCTTTATAGGAATTTGTGTTGAGAACATAAAGTTTTTCATCTTTAGTTTTCAATTTTTCTCCTTTCTTAAGTTTGCTAGATTCTTCTTAAAGGCAATCTCCTTTAAGTCTATTGAAGTCTAGAAGATTATCTCTAGCACTTACTCCTTGTGAGAATGTTTCCCATGAATCCGGTAACCCATCTATAGCCAGAAGTGTTAGCTCTTTGTCTTCAATTATGGTCCATATACTTACAAGTTCATCTCTTAGACTAGCCACTCTTAGGAAGTATGAATTCATAGATTCTCCCTTCTTTATTTGTATATGATTTAGTTGTCTTTTTAGTACAAGGGTTCTAATTGCATTGTTAACCTCATGCATTTAATTATGCATTCATCATATTAAATGTTGTCTGATGTTTCATTAGCATAGGTTCTATTTCATTTTTAAATCCATCTAATATGATTTGCATGACTTTCTTATTTCCTTTACTCCAAATAGTTTTATGAGGATCAGCATCAGGTTGCTCAAATTCTTTATCAACAGACTATATTACATCATTGTCTTCAAGAATCATCATAACTCTGAATTTTCAAGCAACGAAGTGTTCTTCTCCATCAAAACTATCTTCGGGTCTAATTGTGCTAGCCATTGAAGGTAGGAGTTGCTAGATATTTTAAATCTGATTGTCAATTTGCAAAGCCTAGGTTCAACTACCAAAGCTCTGATACCATGTAAAGTTTCTACAAATTTTGAACAATCAAATTGATATGATGTCTTTCACTACATGTTGAAGATGATCTTGAATATATATGACCTGTATATGAAGTGTTATTTGGAGTATAACAATTATTCTACAAAATGTTTTATACTTGCTATTAATTGGATAGGGCAGTAATGCTAAAGGAGCAGACCATATAATTTTCATGTGTCCTTTATCCACATCCTTACCCCTCTATTTATATGGCAACCAAGAGGCATATCCTTAGAAAGGACACGCCTCTTTCCAAGTTGGCCCTCTATATAAACTCTCAATTTATCTTGCCAAGATCGGCATCTAAAGGAGATTATGATTACTTAGTAAATATACTAACTATACTATGTAAAATAGAACATAATAAGTGCCCCATTGAAGACGTTGATTAGGTCATATAATAATGTATTTAAGAGACCGATCCTTTCTAAGGATCTCCATACTTTACTAGATTTGATGATTTGTAGTTCAGACCAGTCATGATTATCAGAGTTATATGGAATTAACAGTAACTTGCTCCCCACCACCATGATAACCATGATTACCACCTTGTTTCAATCTTCAACAAACACTTCATTCTATTTTTGGAAACAGGCCCAAGCAATGATTTATGTTGGAGTTTGGTAGATACAGAGAAGTTAGCTTCCATTATTCCACCCACTTTGTCACAGACGACCAATTTCTCAACCAAACCTAAAGATAATTAAATGACCCTTCTCCTTTAAACTATGTTATTTGTGCCTAACAAAAAATTTATGATCTGTTAAATCATTTGTGTCCCTTGCACAATGATAGGACATTCTTTTTGTGAAAGGGAGCGACGCCAAATCTCATTATCATCATTTTCATGCGAAAAGGATAGTTTTAAATAAGGTAGATATTGCCAAGATTTTGAATCGTCATTACACAATTAATGCTCTAAGATCGTCTCTGAACCTGTCATAAACATCAAACTCCTTTGCCAAGTCAACTTTTTTAAAACCACATAATCCACTTAAACTCCATCCCACCCACGTAGACTAAACGAGTCGTTGTTACTAAAATTTTCAAATTTGAGTTCATTTACCCACGAAAAGGGAAAGCCCACTTAGATAATTTATGGCCTCTAGGTTGCCTTCTCTACATATACGAGACACCCAATAGTTTTGAAACCCATTCAAAGCCTCTTTAATTACATCAAACTCCTCTGCCAAGTCAACTTTTTTGAGCCACATCATCCCCTTAAACTCCATCCCACCCACGTGGACTAAATGAGTTATCATTACTAAAATTTTCAAATTTGGGTTCATTTACCCGTGAAAAGAAGAGAGCCCACTTAGATAATTTATCAACCTCTAGGTTGCCTTCTCTACATATAAAAGACACCCGATAATTTTGAAACCCATTCAAAGCCTCTTTAATTGTAACAACAGGTTTTAAATGCTAGAGTGAAATAAAGTCTCGTTCAATGGCATCAATTATAGGTAAAGAATGTTCATCCCCGTCTCCTTTCCACAATGTAATGCCTCCAAAGTTGTAGTCCTTCAGCCATATTATTTGAGGTATTGACCAGTTGAACCGCTCCAAAAGCTAAAATGTTGCCCTCATAGTCTCTAAACACGAAACCAACCATTGCCTTGCCATTAGATTTAACTGAGGCCCCATCAAAATTTGCTTTTACCCATCCTTGATCAGGTTTTAACCACTTGACTTTTGATCTATCCAATTTACATTGACCCTTAGCTTCTTGTTTTTTGATTCTATATTTCAAACTCAGTCATCCTCCTCGCCAATCTCTATCCAAATATGTGAAAAGAATGTGAGATGAGGTGAAACATGCTAAAGCATTCACACTCTCTTCAATGCCATTATCAATTCTTTGAAAAATCCTATCCAAAGGTTCTTCTATCCCTCTAAACATGTGTCTATTACACTCTTTCCATAATTCACACTCTATAGAAGGGCACACTTGCCATAGTCCAGAAAAGAGATTTGGAAACTTTATGTGGCCAACAGAGAAAAAGATCCTCTAAAGTATTAGGTAATGAACCATGCCACCCTAATTTACTTTGAACCATAGTCCAAGCCTCTGAAGCCACCTTACAGTTGTGTAGTAAGTGCTTTGCATCATGACAATGCTCCTTACATAAGTTGCATCTTCAAAGGCCATGAACACCATAATTTTGCATTTTGTCATCTATGAGAATCCGCATTTTGGTTGCCAAACATGCAAAGGCACCATCCTTTAGGAGGCACAACTCCTCTCTGAGCTCATTGGTTAAAAATCTGATACCCAATCTTATTTTAGTAACACCTACTTTTTGTCGCATAGCATATCAGGTTATCTGGATTTTGTTTCAAAACCTTTCTTGAATCAAGAATCTCTTGGAAACATAACCTTTCTTGAATTAAGTGCTTTGCATTGTGACAATGCTACTACATAAGCTACATCTTGAAAGTGTAAAGTTTCTACAAAACTCTGATGAAATGTTCAGTTATATTCTGCAACTAACTCTGATTTAATATCTTTCTTTCAATGGTTATAGTCTTGTTCTGATCCTTGGTGACTATGAAATCTTCCTTTGTTGATTGTTGTTCTGCAAGTAATATCTTATATTCTGATATAAATTGATGAGGAAATAATTGCTAAAGAAGCAGACTTGAAATCTATTTGCGTGCTCTTTATCCACCAAACATTCCTCTATAAATATGCTGACCAATGAACATGACCCTAGAAGGAACATGTCTTTTCCTTGATTGGCCAGGACTGTTTCCTATAAATCGGTGCCTATTTAAGACATGAACAATATAATACTTAACTAATCTTTGTTAGTGATAAAACAAACAAGGATTAACCTAAGATAGGCGCCGGTTCTCTAAGGAAAAATATAACATATTTATAGGTTTCAAAAGCCATCATTTCTATAATCAGATTTGTATGATCTATTTTATCAGAACTATAGGACTATAAAGTTACGGAATTATCAGAAAGGCCATAAACACCAAAATTTTGCATTTTGTCATCCATGAGAATCCACCTTTTGGTTGCCAACCATGCAAAGGCACCATCCTTTGGGAGGCAATGTTTAACCCAAAATAGATTAGTTGGCTACAACTCCTCTTTGACCTCATTAGTTAAAAATCTTATACCCAATCTTATTTGAGTAACACCTACTTGTAACCGCATACCATATTAATTTATCCTCTGTGTGACTTCAAAACCTTTCTTGAATCAAGGATCTCTTGCAAATACAACTTCACTTGCTCCTCCACATTAACATTTTCTAAACTTTTCCATCTCCAATCCAAGCCTGATGGAGTTTCCACTAGAACTGAACCACCTTAGAGCCCCACAACTATTCCAAAATAGCACAAATCTCCCCAAAACTCTTGATCCAAATGTAGCCTTGAATGCCCATCCCAATAATCGGTCCAAAAATTTGCCTACAAACCATCCCCAATTTGCCAAGTAAGGTAATTGGTGAATAATGAATGACAATCAAGTAAAAAGTTCCAAATGGTTGATCCCCTTGGTGGGTTCCTTACTATGAGGATGCAATTATCTTGTTGTGAATCCAAGTATTTGGCCCCTACCATTCGCACCCACAACAACTCCAAATTAGCATACATCATCCACACAAGCTTCACTCCCAAAGCCTCATTCATTAGATTCTAACTCCTCAATCCTGCCCCCCAAGAGCTTTTTGTTTTCAGATTTGTTCCCAAGCCAACAAAGGCCTTTTCTCTTCCTCACTTCCTCCATTCCAAAAGAATTTCCTCATCCTACCCTCAATTATGTTCAAAACTTTTTACGGAATCTTGAGATAACTCATTGAGAATACAAGGATAGCAGGGATGACTAATTTTACTAACATTATTCAACCTACTAAGCTCAGACACTTACTCTTCCATCCATCCATCCATCTTAAAACAACTGTTTGCTAAACCTTGCCACAAATTAGCCTTGGAAGCCCCTTCAAACAAAGGGATCCCCAAATATTTACTTGGGAGTTTAACAATCTGCATGCCCATAATATAACTAATTTCCTATTTAAGTCTAGGAGAGTTATTAAAGAAATAGATCTTAGACTTATGCCAATTGATTGTCTGAGATCCTACTATAATCATCCAAGAAGGATTTCGTCACCCTCGCCTCCTTAATAGTAGATTTGCCTAAGAGACAAGTGTCATCAGCTACTGCAAATGTGTGAGGGGTTCCAATCCAAACCCTACTACAATTCTAATGCCTTCCAAATGCTATCTAACCTGGCTTTGCAATTAATCTACCCAAGACTTCCACGATTATGATAAATAAGAAAGGCGATAAAGGACCCCCTGTCACAATCCTCTAGTGGATTCAAAAAAGCCTTGAGAGCTTCCATTAACCAAGATAGAAAATTTGGGAGTAGAAATGCAACTATTGATCTAATTAACCCAATCATGGCTAAAACCAAATTTATCCAATACTCAAATAAGTAGCTCCCTGTCGACCACATCATATGCCTTTCTAATATCTAGCTTTACCATCATTTTTGAAAGTTTGCCTGTCTCCACTGTGTGAATTGCCTCATGGGCCAAACCACCCCTTCATAAATAGATCTATTGGGGGGAAATTCACTTTGCTCCTTGGAAATGAATATAAGGCTTGCTTTAGTCTATTGGCAATGACTTTAGCAATGATTTTGTAAATGGTTTTAGCCAGAGAAATGGACCTAAAGTCATCAAAGGAAATCGTTTCTTCTCTTTGGAACTAAAGCAATTGAAACATTGTTAATAACTTTTAAGACGAAGCTAGAAGCTCTAGATTATTCTACCACCTCCCCGTAATGTCCCCTTTTTGGAGATATTAGAAAATTAGAAGTCCAACTTATAAAATAATTAAAAGTGACTGTGGAGTTAAATTAAAACTATTTAAAAGTCTCTTTTACTTTAAAACTAAGTTGCACAGGTACCTCCCCTTGCCCCACCCCTCTAGACCAAGGTAAGTTTGAACCAGTTTGAAGTTCAAGTCTAGGTCGAACTTGGTTCAACCAAGGTGCGCTTTTTGCACTCCTAGTTCGATCTAGTTCGAAATGGGTTCAAACCTGGGCGAACCACATTAAAATTTTCGAACCAAGTTCGAACCTGTAGAGAGGAACGGTTGGAAAAGTGTTTAACTAGAAATTTTTTAAATGATTTTGGCATCCATAAAACCTAAAAGGTGTTATTAATAAGTTTTGTGCCCTCTCATTGTCATTTTATAATTCTAACGAGATTGTTTTGCCTTGAGGGAAAGCACATAAGTTTTTGGGCAAGCATCCAGTTGTGCAAGGAGTTTGAAGATTGATTTGTTGGTGTTCTTCAAGTTTTTGTTCATCATTCATACACATTTGCAAGCTTGCAATGGCTAGAAAAGGTCAAATCTTATTCCATTTGCTATTATATTTGTTCTAGTTTTTAACTTTTTTCATTTTTCCATTTCTTTTTCAATCTTCATATGTTCTTTTGAATCTTTTGATTATTTTCCATTATTCCAAAATTTGTCATTTTCTTGCATATAAATTATAACATATATCTAATTTCTTGGCATAGGGAAAGGAATGTCATCTACCTCTTCATCAATAGGCAACACCGAACAAAGAATGGAACCCAACTCTGACTCTCCTCTATGGAAGTATGTAGACATTTTAAAACCCCTTCCAGGAGGTGGTGCATTTCGTTAGAGATGTTGGAGATGAGGTGTAAAAAGAAATAGTTCTTATTATCGTGTAGTAGGTCATTTATGTGGTTACACGGGAAGAGGAGTCAAGAAATGCCCTGGCAAAAAAGGCGCTTGTGTACCAAATCAAACTGTGTTAAAATATATTGAAAAGCATGTGGCAACAAAAGAGAATGAAGGACACAGGGCAGCAGAACACAATAACAATGCCAATAAAAAGTAAAAGAGCAAAGGGAATGCAGCTCCCCCCACATGTTATAGTACAAGATCACCCCTTCTTTAGTATCGCAACGAACACTGACACTGAATCTGTCCCCATTGTACACAAAAGAAAGGGGCCACTAGAAACTTCTTTTCAAAATAAGGGTCAGTAAATTGCTGACATTAAGGTGGGAAGGTGTCTGTATGCAAATGGGTTGTCCTTTAATGTTGTTCGCTCTCCATTTTGGAAGAACATGTTGAGGGGTGCCAATGAAGCTCCAAAAGAGTATTGTGGCCCCAGTTATGAGAAAGTGTGCACCATCTTGTTAAATGTCGAGGTCCAATGGATTGAAAATCAATTGAAGCCCATAAGGGACTCATGGGTTGAGTCAAGGGTGACAATTATTTCCGACAGCTGGAAGGATTCTAGGAATTGTCCCTTGACCAATGTCCTTATGGTGTCCCTTAAAGGAGCAATTTTTCTAAAAGCGGTAGATTGTGAGGGCAAAATAAAAGATGGGCCATTTATTGTTGATATCCTAATTGGGGCCATTGAACAAGTGGGTGCAAGAAACGTTGTCCAAGTCATATCGGACAATGCAAAGAACTGTAGAGCACCAAGTTTGTTGGTTGAATCACAATATCAACATATCTTTTGGACACCTTGTGCAGTCCATTCGCTCAATCTTATGCTACAAAATATTGGGAAACAAATTGAGTGGATCAAAACAATGTATGAAGAGGCTAAAGACATACAAATGTTTGTCACAAAACACCACATGACTCAATCTCTTTTTAGGAACTAATCAAAATTGGAGATATTGAAGGTAAATGAACTTGAACTCAAGTTAGTAATTTAATTTTTAATATTTAAAAATTTATAATTTTTCATATTTTACTTGTGTAATGTGTATACTGTTCTAAAATATGTACCTACTAGTTCTTGGTTTTTTATCTAATTTATGTCACAAGTTGTTGAGACTCGTTTTGCATCACATATAATCGTCTTAAAATGACTTGTGCAAGTGAAAGATGCACTTTAAGGTATGGTAATCAGCCACAATTGGGGTGTATGGAAGAAAAAGAACACAGAAAGGGCAAACAAAATAAAGGATAGGCTATTGGCTGAGTCATGGTGGGAACGTGTGGAATATCTCCTTAAGATCATCAAGCCCGGTATGAGCATGCTTAGACACACTGACATGGATAGGCCTTGCCTTGGAGAGATCTATGATGGCATAGACTCAATGATTGAGAAGATCAAACAAGTTATAAATGAGCAAGAGCAAGATTCACAAGAGACCTTTTTCAAACAAGTGCAAAAAATAATTAATGAAAGATGGAACAAAATGACCACTCCATTACATTTGCTTGCCTATGCCTTGACCCCCAAATACTATAGCTCACAATATTGTGATCTACCAGGAAAGTTGCCACCATATAGAGATATGGAAGTGTCTGACCAGTATTAGGCAGCATTTTAGAAGAATATTTCCTGACGATGATATGAGAGATGTAATCATTGATGAGTTCATAGAGTTTGTCAGGGCTAGAGGTCTAAGTAATGATGCTCTTCGTCATTGGTTCGAAAAGGATGCTCATGGTTGGTGGTACCTCCATGGCCAAAAATTTAAAACATTGCAGCCCCTTGCAATCAAATTTATATCACAAGTTTTATTTTAAAAAAATTAGCTCACTTTACCTTCAAAAGAATCATGACAAGAAAGTGATTTTAAATTTTTTATAAGATTGAATTAATTATATTTTAATTGCTTATCCTATGTTGTCTTTATAGGTTGCTAGTTCTTCTGCATTAGAAAGAAATTGGAGCACCTATTCTTTCATCCACTCGATGAAGCGCAATAGGTTGCAATCAAAAAAAGCAAATAACCTGGTACTTATGCATAACAACTTGTGCCTTGTTTCGCACAAGAGTCAAAAATACAAACAAGGGGAGAAAGAAGTGGGATGTAGGTGCAGGGATTGCGGACTTGGATGCTTTCACTTCTCGGCTTACAATTGATGGTTTTGATAACTTTGATGTCAATACCATTGTTGATTTTGCTGCTCATCCCATTGGCCTTAGCGCAAGTAATATCGGAGAAGAAGAAGATGAAGATTTGAGAACTTAAAATATTAATAGAGTTTCATTCCATTAGTTAAACAATGATTAAATGAACATGAAACAAATACAATGATACTTGATATTATAAATGTTTTGAATCTTTTGATGTTGAAGTTGATTGAACTATGTTACTATATGATGGTATGATCGCTATGATTACAAGTTTAACTATTTATGGTGTTTTAAAGTTTTTGTTGTTTAAATATGTTTATGCTACTATGCTACATTCTAATTTTAACTCATGCCTCACAAAAATGTGTGTGTACACACACACACATTTGTTTATGCTACTATGCTACATTCTAATTTTAACTCATGCCTCACACAAATGTGTGTGTGTGTGTGTATAATTTGTAGATGTTTTTGTACTAACGAACCCAAACCCCTTTTCAAAATTTTGTCGATCTTGCCAACCGGTTCTCAAACTTCAAACTTGCAACCAAACCCGAACAGGCAACTTAGATTAAAAAGGGGAAAAGGTGACAAAGGGGAAATAAGATGAAAGATAGAATGGGACTTTGAAGAGTCACTGTTGAGCATTAAAAGAGGTAAACTCATTCACTTTGAGTATGCTTGGATTTGAGGTTGATTTTCTGATTTCTCTTTGGAGAACATAAGGAAGCTTCAGCTCCTTTTCAAGGTCCGAGGACACAAACCCTCAAGTTCTTCTTTGTTGGATTGGACGTAGCCCCGCATCTTTGTGGTGAATTTGAAACCGGCATAGAGTTCACAGTTGGGATTCAGCTTCTTTTCTGATTATCCAATTGGACTGTCCTCACTGTTTATATGATTGGGTTGTTATTGTATTGTTGTTTTATAATGCAATAACAAATTTTGGAGTATTTTTGGTTATTTACCAGATAATTGTGTTGGTTATTTGTTGGTTATTATTATATAAGTTCTTGTTCATGTTGGGAAATTTTATTGAGGAAAAATTGTAGAGAATATCCAAATGGGATATTACAGTAATATCAGAGCTAAAAATTCTGCCATCCTATGGAAGAGTCCATTAATTTCTATTAGAAGTTTCATTAGAAACATTTCTACAGAAAAATTTATCAAATGTTTTATTTGATTGTTTGAGACAAATTTGCAAAGTACTCTTGCCTGCCTGAAGATTAACATTGAAAAATTATACCTGGGTTGAGAAAATCATTCTGGTGATTGAATTAAATTATGGAGAATGATTCACTATAGATGAAATATGTTTAGCAGCATGCAGAGAGAAAATTCTGAGCTGTAATATTTAAGGACAGTTTATATTGTGGCCTTTGTGAGTTTTTCTATGGACTCCATAAAATTCTGGGAGACAAGTTTATTACTGCGTACTGTATCGTGCATCACAGGTCTATATTTTAATGTTTTGGAAACTCTATCTTGAATATGAGCAGACCAAATAGATCGAGTGAATTGTTTAATGTTTCCTTGGCACTTCAATGAACTTTACCTTTTTTATGTGAACTAATATTAGCAGCAGTTTTGAAGAGGGGGGCAGCATATTTTTATCAAATCATATGTTAAATTTCAGGGAGCTTAGGCGATTGAAATTTCATTTGTGAATATTCTGGCTGCAAATGTTGTGTGTCTATTGGAAGCTGGTGTTTGATAATTTTATTATTTGAAATACCCTTGAAATCTTTTCGGGAGCCAAGAAATTTAATGAAATAACTATTATATGGCCATAATATGTTTTTAAATCCCTCCCAGATTTTTTTTAAATCGCTCCCAAAAATGTTACTTCACAAGACTATAGTGCCAAAGCGAATTTGGGTGAATTTTTGCATTTCTATTGCAATTATGATTTCCCGTGAGCTAGCAGTTGACTTATTATGTTTTGCAGTATTAATGAAACACATTTGGGCACTTTATAAAGCCAGAGTCCATATATTAACAGAGCAGTTGTATTGTGTTGGAAAATTCATTTAAGAGCACTTGGCATAAACGAATTTTGATTTACCCCAACTATCATGGTGAAATTCTTAATTTTTCTCAAAGTTTTCGAACAGGGTTTATACAGTTGTTGCGAGAATTTCATATATGCAGAATGAGCAAGGTGTTGTGTAGTAGGAAAGCATCAGTTTGGTAATCGAGTGTCTTCTGAAAGCCAAACGTCCTGGCGTTAGCCTAAGCAGATTCATGGCATTATTAAATATAGGAAGTCATGGAAGCCAGTAGACAAGTGGAGTTTCTGTTGTTTCTATATTGGAAAAGATACAGGTGTAGTAACGACCATAAAGAATAATTGAAATATTCCTACAACAGTTAAAACGAAAATAAATCAAACTCGGCTAACGTTATGCGTGCGAAGGATTAAAGATTTATTTTGAACGGAGGATTCAAATGTTTGGAATGGTTCCTACCTACTCACAAACTATATCACACAGGATGACAATGAGAAGTAATGATTGTCATGATCTTCTATTGTTTCCATAGAACAGTTGGTAACTATTCAGGTGCCTTCATTGATATTTGAAGGCTTAGCCTTTGCCGTGCGAACTGCCCCTAATACAGAGTACAAGGAAGTCACCATAATCTGGAGTCTTTTGTAAATGGGAAGTGGTAGAATGGCTCTATAGATAGTAGGAGAGGAAGTTACAGCAGATTTTGATAAGAATCACAACAGTGGCAGATGCAGTAAAGTCTTGCAAGTATACGGAGGAGAACTGAGGAAACAGGAACTTTGCTCAGTCTTGGAGATTCCCAATCTGAGGACGACACCCCTCTCAGACTCACGAATACTGCACGATAAGCCAGGCGCACTCAGAATAAGCTCATTTCAGGGTTGACCTTTGCAATTGACAGGATGGTGACTGCTATCATGGAGCAAGAGGAAAGAGGGGTGATTTATCTTCATGTTGGAATGAGAATACAAAAGAAAGAATTGTCTGCAAAGTATTGTCATGAATAGCCTTGAAGACTTATGCATAAGCCGAGAATGGATGTATTGGCATATATAGTTGTGAAACCATTACCACTGCTGTGATCATTTTTTCAAGTGCTCAGATATTCTGCACCAAGCAATTATGTGAGGCCACCCAAATACACTCTAAAGAGGATTATATTGGCATTTCAGTGTGCTGAAGGGAGTCGAGCTTTGTTAACTGAAACTATTGAAAGGAGTATCCATTCCCAGGAAATTTTGCAAAACTAGAATATAGTACTCCTGAATATATTGTATCATCGTGATCTTTTGTGCAGTGATTAGAATTGCAACCACAGACATTATTTATTTCCTGAGAAAAGGTTCGATGACATCCATAAAGTACTTGATGAGATAGGTTTGATAGTCGTTGGCATGACTAGAAATAATAACAAATCTGAAGCTTATTTCCTATGCATTCTTGGTGGAACCATTAGAAGCTGGGTGCACTTGTCATTCATTTCTAGAGCTGGGAGGTGTCTAAAGGCAGAATAATGGTGTTTATTTTTTAGGGCCATCATAATCTGCAGCTTGCAACTATAAACAACAGTCCTGCAATATTTATATCAATCATATGGGCCTGCATAAGATTGTCTTCCAACAAAGTCCTTGAGGCTGTAACAACTCCCGACTTCATCAGCTTTGTGTTAAAATTTGCCACAATGAAGGAACTAGCTTTGGAACAATTTCAGTTGTTTAATCAATAAACTTTATGATTTGTGTACATATGATATAACTTTGGATGGTGAGCTACTGCCAGGATTTCCTAGCAGTTCAGTTCAAACAGGAACACCCAGTCATCATACATGCAAACTATTTGACAAATTTAAGTAGACACAGGTGCAGAACCTTAGTTGCATCAGATTTGTGAGTTTCAAATGGCATCAAAAAATGGTTTGGCCAAAATACTTAATGAAACAGGTACCAAGCTGGGGCAAGATTCACAAACAGGTGAACATACACTAATCCCTTTGATTAAGTTGGAGGGATGCTTAAGCATAATCGAGCAATCACCCTCTCACCTGTTGCAGATTGCTCTTATACCTGCAACAACTACATTGAATCATCGCAAGTGGCTAAATAATTCAGATAGTGAGATAAAACAATTAGTTGCTTCATGCCTAATGGAGGTCATAAGAATTTTAGCAGCGAGGAGACCCTATGAAGAAGGCACCATGAAGGACCGTTCAGCTTATTTTAATAGTTTTCAACATCTTGGTGTCATCAATTGTTGTCATTTCCCAAGGAAAGCAGACATGCTGAATCTTTTGCAGAAGTCAGATTGTGATATCTTCTACTTGACTTGGGATTGTCTGATTTGATTCATACCATGTTTCAGCATTTTGTGCACACAATTGGGGAAGATCACCATGCAAATAATATTGCAGCTATGGAAACTATTATGGTTATAACCATAAATGAGAGTGAAACTCATTTCCAACCTCTTGTGCATAAGTTGTTAGCAATTTCAAGACAAGAACAAGAAGCTTCTACTATTGCTTGTCAGCTGGTCAACGAAATGCTCAAACAATGTAAGCTAAAGGTTGAGAAGTACAAACAGCAGCAAGATAAAGAAGAACTAATACAGCCCCACAATGTAAGGACAAAGGACACATGTAAATGGAGACTTGATCCAAGAGGCACAAGTTGGAACAAGTACATCTGAAAACAAATTGGAGGTTGACTTCCAACCAGATGAGAATGAAATTATGGAAGAGCCCATTGCTACTAATGAGTGGTATCCTAAGCTCTTAATTGGTGAGTTGCTGATTGCTATTGACAAAACTAGTGAAGAGGAAAAACCCTTCGATAAATCCATAGATGAGCATAGTGCTATTCCAGTAGCACCTCAAGATGATGCTTGACATCAGCTGTAGAAACAATTAAATGATGATTATATTACTCCAACAGTTGAGAATAAATCAGAAAATGTGTCACATGACAACCCTTACTCCCTAGGTGAATTTGAACACAAGCCTTTATCACTGTAAGATTTAACGGACAGCTTACAAGTTACAAGAAAAGCTAGCCCAAGTGTTAAAAAGGGCAGATGACTCTCACAAATTCATTGAAGAACTTGTGTGGAAAACTCAAAGTGATGAAAGGCAACATGGTTTCTCATGTGGAGTCACTAGTATGCATCTTCAAACAATCAAAGAAGCGTTTGAAGTGATGAAATCAAACTACTTGCAGCTCTTAGTGGATGGGGAGCTTGCTATAAAATTTGGGGAAGATGAGGAAAAAGAAGCAGATGAACTTTTCCTTCAGCTAAGTATGACACACCACTCCTTATATCAAGCTGAAAATCAGAATTCTATAACAACCACTGGAATAGATGGTGGGCATGATCATAGAACCAAGGATATCATACGCATTGTAGAACGGATCAATACCCTTAGTAAGAATGAAGATGAACTAAGTTTCCCTACACCATATTTAGATGAGTCTCATTATGATGAAGAAAGCTTCAAGGACCAGCAAGAAGCCAAACACATGAATTCTGATTTTTACAACAGCAGATATATGTTCTGACCATATCATGAGGTAGAAGATGAACCAAGTGATTTTAGTTTAAAATCTGTGAGTGATGATGATCATTTTGTTGATGGAAATGTTTGATTAGGGTGACGATACTGATGGTGGTACTGAAAATTCAGAATTGTCCATAAGTGGTTGCTACACTTGGCCTGTTGTTACATTTTCAGATTTTGCTCAACTTTCAGAAGGTAGTGAGTTACAGATTGATCTCCTTTGGAGGCACATACCTCACGAGACGATTTTTCTTCCGATACAAAGGCAAAATGTCAACAGGGTTGCCATTTCTATTCCCGATTCAGATTATAGCAGCAGCGGGTGGGGATCTTATGAGTTGGGCTTCCTACATACTAAAGATGTTTTTGGTTTGGGTAAGATAATCTCTTTGTCCAATTGGTTAATTCAGGATGATGATAGATTGGTAGACTCCTATTTCTACACCCAAGATCGTGTTGGTTTGGAATCCAAGTGGTAGCAGAGTGCTTGTTTTGCATTTGGTGGATTATGTTGTGATACTGCACACTTTGAGGTTTATGATCAGAGTTCCACAACCTACAAACGCAGCAGAGTATCAAAGACAAACTTGGGATCCAGGAATTTCATTGGTTAAAGGGTTGCAATTGGACACCTTGCTTCACCATGTTACAGATATGATTTTAGGATGGGCTACAGACCTAATTGAAGATTTATATGAGATCCCGGTACGCTATTGCTTGAGGACAAGCAATCTTGAGGAGAGACAACCTGTAATGTCCCCTTTTTGAAGACATTAGAAAATTACAAGTCCAACTTATAAAATAATTAAAAGTGACTTTGGAGTTAAATCAAAACTATTTAAAAAGTCTTGAGCATGTAGATTATGCTTGATTAGTGAAGACTTGAAAGATAAATAATCCCGAGATATACTCTGTGAAGTACTTTCTACATGTTCTCTGATCTACCAGTGGTGTCCTATAAAGAGCCATGAGTCTGAAAGCATATTTGCAAAATAATTTCAAATATCCTCCTAATCTGGACAGAAAATGCAATATTGGGATAATAATGGATGATGAAGCAAATGTGTTCTCATCACATCTCAGATTATTATTTGTTTTGTGAAAGGCCAAAAGCAATTGTTAATTGACAAGGAGCCACAATATGTATAATGTGAGCCATTGAGTATAGGTGAATCCGAATTCTGAATCTTATAGGTTTTTGGAATACATGTTTGAAGAGGTCGTACATCTACAACTGCATGTACAATCGTTGAGGATGAGGATCAAACTATGATTTGGAACATTACCCAAAGTAGCAAGGAAAATAGAATTTTCAGTATAACAAATGCCTCTTCTCATCGCAAATTTGAGAATAAGTCTCTGTCAAAAATGTAATACCTGTGAGAAGCATATCGGGAAGACCTCTCAGGAATTAAATGAATTCACCTGATACAATCCACATGGATGTCAACATACTCTAATGCGTGCAAATTTGAACAGACAGTGACCAGTATCAATTGGAATGCCTAATGAGAAAGTGTGGAAGGAAAAAGTCTTACACATATCATTTGGAGACAAAGTCCATCCTCAGTCCATATCATAGACAGCAGTACTTACAGGAATAGTAGATTGAGGAGATGCACATTGTCCTCTAAATCAGATTCATTGGATTGCATTTAGAAGTGATAGTTAGAACGGTAATGTTCTTAATATCAGAGGCAACGTCCACTTAGGATGATGACTCGTGCAACCACCTAATATTTTTCTAAAGCAATGATATTGAAAGTGGCTTATTATTGATGATGCTCCATCACATTTTTCTGTTCACAAACAGAAGTCAAAAAATTAGAAATAATGGAATCAAATAATTAACATAAGATTGCCTTCTGGAGTCCAATTTTGGAGTCTGATGCCAAGATATAAGTGCAAGTCACTTTATTTATTTAGGTTCGATTACTAATTTTTATTTTGTTGTGTTTGTTATAGGCATTCAAGCGAAAGAGGAGAGCTGATACCATCAGGAGTATTGAGATGTTTACGGATTTAGGAAATCTGATCATGGTTTTTAGTGGAAGGATCTTCATGCTCGGATTGCCTTATGTTTTAACACCAGAAATCATAGGGGAGTCAGCACGCACTAGATATCTTCAGCACCAAAGAAGAATTTGAAACCGATTCATACAGAGCAGGAATGTCACGTGAAGGAATATCATATATGGAAATAAGATTAGAAGAGGAGTATGAACGTGTGGCGAGCATAAACATATATCCTAGGCAGAATCTGAATAATGTCTGAGGGGTATGATGGACCACAGTTCCAAAGTCTTTTCGCCCTTAGATTTCTTCAATTCCTTAAATGTTTGCAATTTCACAAGATTTATATATCGCAAATAATATCATGCGGAAGGCTTGGGTATATATGCGTGAGCCGCTAGTTATATTATAACAAACCAAAACTGTGTTTAAACCATATTAAAAGTTTGATATTGGTTAGTTTTGTTTGTAAAAGGTTGCAATGTTTGATAATGCAACCGACATCCTTTAGTTTTCTATAAATGTATGATATGAAAAATCAAACAAGACCATTCATTGTACAAAAAATTTCTCTGCATTTCTAAGACATACAGATTTTTATAATTCCTTTGCTGGAGGGATCGATTTTGAACTAAGTTACTGAATGTTGAAATATTGAGCATACATTACAATATTCTATGAGATTTAATTGTGTTGAGTGGAGCATCTACATGGGAGTGTCCTCAAACACGAATTTCTACATAGTATAATCAGTGAGAATTTTATTTGCTTTAGAATACAAATATTATATAGTTCGTCCTTTATGAGTTATTTGTCTTCTATTAATAATTTATTTTTGGGATAAGTGGATTAAATTATTTGTTGGTGTTTAAACCTGATAAATAAAAATACTGTGGAATATTATAATTATTTCCTTATTTGTATCTATTTTGTCCTTTTAATGGTTAAAACATTATAGACTGGTTTTAATATGCAGAAAACAAAATAATTTGACGTATCCCAATAATTGAATTGCTTATGGATTTAATATCATAACGTCATAAAAGTTGTATGTGAAACTTATAATATTGACTCTATCGCCCACTTGAATTCCAACACTGATCTTTAAATTGCTCATTTTTCTCTATCTATTTGTTGGCAATATTTTGATTTTTCCATGTTAAGGGTTTAATATCTAATTCATTCTTAATCGTATTTCAGCATTTCACAACTCTATTAAAGTATTCAAATTTTAAAAAATAATATTCAACAGTTGCAATCCAGAAGCTTTCCTTAAAATCTTGCCACTTGAGGAAATTGTCTTTGCATTATAATCTATTCGCTATAAAACATCTTGGATCCAAGTTTTGCAGTCCAAGATCAGGTGAACAGATCTTGGTTTTGCAGAGCCAAAAGCGCGGAGGATTTAAATCGAATTGATTGATCCTGTCAAATTGGCCAAAACCAATTAGATATCCCAGCATCGAGCAGGCAAGGCTCGTAGGTTTCTAATCAATGGTTTCGATAACCAACAGGGTGAGCCTCTTAAATGTTTGCCAACATCCTAATGCAAACTTAACATTCTCCATTATCAACCCATTCTTCAAGTTTAACATAAGACCCCAATTACTTTCATCGCGACTGGATCCAAATATTCAAAAGGAATATTAGGCAGATATAACCAAACTAGGATCATGCCAAGTTTCACCTTTGCAAGATGAAAGTTAGGGCTTCAATCAACCACCGAGATCCCTCTTCCATCTATGAAGGGATCACTATTAATAAACCATTCTTTATCTACATGTGCAGCCACTATTACCAAGAAAAGAAACATTGGAGATCAATTTTACTCGGCAACCCTTGCCTAGGTTCTTTAGAAATTATTCTTCAATTCTAGGATAAACAAGCCAAATGCCACCCCATTTCACAAAAAAGGCATGATCTTTCAAGTAACTAATAGACTTACTCCATTCTATATTATCCATGGCAATAATAGAAACTAGTGTGATAACTATCTGTGCTTAACGGTTGCGTTTTACTAACCATTGGAATGGTGTTGTTAGGGCGCCAAAATTTCTTTTCAATAGTCTTGAAAGAGAACCATCCTCTATTCTAAAACCGCTATGATCATTCATCCCATGACACCCCTGGTCACTGTAAGCATTTTGTCTCGCACCATTGTTTTGTCATTTGGGTTTCACCATTCCCTCTTCAATTTCATGCATCCTTATTACAAAAAATCAAACAAAAACCAATGAGTGATAACTATTTGTGTTTCACTGACTGTTGGAATGGTGTTGTTAGGCTGCCAAAATTTATTTTCAATAGTCTTGAAAGAGAATTGTCAACTATTCTAAAACCACTATGATCATGCATCCCGTGCCACCCCCAATCACTGTAAACGTTTTGTCTCGCACCATTGTTCTATCGTTTGGGTTTCACCATTCCCTCTTCAATTTCATGCATCCTTATTCCAAGAAACCTTCGACCTGATGGAGCCCTAATTTTTTGCGAAAAATTAAACCTCCATTTGAGAGATAATGTTGAAGATTGATGAATATTATCATTGATATCAGATTAGTAAAGATAAAAACCAAAAAAGAAACATACACAACAAGGTTTAACAAAGGAGTGAATAAAGATAGCAATAAAACTATGATTAAGTATGACAAGAATTACGACACAAATACCCTAGAAGGAAGCAACATCCAGTAAGTCTCATGTTAAGGAATTAAAAGGGAAGTCTTCAGATGGTTGACTAAGGGGAATGATTTCAGTGATATTGAACCTATCTAATACTTATTTGGATAGAGGAATGGTTGTTGAATTGAATAGGGAAAATGAAGCAACATGGAAGATTCCAGATGAGGAATTCACATTTATTGCAACTGCTGTTATAAAAGAATCCTTAACACTCTAGAGTTACAGGAGTTATTTCAAAGTGTAAAGCAGTCCAAGTCAAGGTTTACAAACTAACAGTGGACAACTTTGTTGCAGAAATTTCCATTGCTTGAGAATGTGGTAGAACGAAGACAATGTATTTTCATGAATTTTCCATGGTTCACAGGAGCAACAGGATGATGTTTATATTGAAGAATGGAGGACATTTGTGAATGTAGTCAAGAACTAATACTTGCACTTTGTTGCCATATTGAACAAGTTCAGTTATCCAGGATGTGCATCAATCTCGACCAACAGAATCCATGTTTCCCAAAGAGTTTTCATTGATCCTAACACATTGAGAAATACATCTTCTTGAAACACTGTTTATTCGAGTCACAGTCACAACAAGCATCTTCAGCCAAAGTTAAGCATAAGTGTGTCTCTTACATTACAGGCTAGCGGTACGAGGCATTTGTTAAAAACAACAGCCCATCTATACAGCGACTAATGTTGACAGCATGCCACTGATTTAAATTACAGAATGAAAAGCAACAGTTCTTTGTGAGAGTATGGAAAAACTAAATGATAATACGGTGACTGAAAGGGATCTAATGGAATCAAATTCATAAATTTCAAGAGGAACATTAATGACTTTATTTGAGAGACTATTCTTTACATGTAAGTAACCACAGTTCTAAGAATATAATTGGAGTGGAAGAAGTTTATGCAGATATCAATTGCTAAAAATTGTGGGTGTTAAATTGCTCAATGAATACTCTCAAATTATAGAGCGATCAAATTGTAGTCAGGATAAATTTCCGATTAACTTTGAAGAATTAAACATCTCATTCTGAACATAGACAGTTCGCAGATCTTCAGGGCTGGTTCTCCGCAACTGTGAAGCGTGAAATGGAATATGTCACCTTCCCCTTATTTATGTGTGAATCAGGTTTCAAGTCTGTTGCTTAAATATAACAACCACAAATTTGGATTGTCTGCGTATAAGTTTTATACGGTTGCATATATACAATGAGAATTCATGAACTCATCGATCATACTTAGATCGTGACCGGTCTGGTATACATCTTATAACAGATAGCAATTCATGTTCTACAAATTGTCTTTACAAAGCTGGCCACGAAGGACAGGGGCTTTCATATAGGCAATTGCTGAAAAGAATGGGACATTCAATGTACTTTAAGAAAATATTTTTGATATATTTGTAGCAAGCGAGAGCCTCAAAATAAAGGCCATTCCTATGCCTCGATGATCAAGCATTTTTCTATCTGGAATCACAGGAAATTCGCTTCATTCGATTCCATTGTGGTTTTAAGTTTTAATATATATCTGATATCGCTTTGATTCTGTTGCAGGTTTTATCAACGCATAAGGAGGAGCAAAATGCCTGTGAAGATGGAACATAGGAACAGGAAATCCAATAATTGCACATGCTACAGCAGCAAACAGGAACAAGTTTATACGCATTCAAAGGAGGAGAAGAGCCTATGCAGATATGGATCATGAGAGTTCTTGTCTTTTCCAATATGAGCAAACCATTCACATTGAGTTTGGCCACCGTTTAAGAACACAAAACAATGAATTATAAAACCATTCAGTCAAAGTTATATTAAAGTTATGTGATTAGTTATTTGTTGTGAAAAGGTGTGGTGCTTGGAAAAGCAACCAACATCCTTCAACTTCTAATAAATATAACACGAAAATCAAATGAAGGATACAATATACACACAATTCAGATACAATTCCTAAAAATTTTGCATACTATATATGCACTCTTGATATATTATTTTTTCATTGGCAAAGAAATGGAATTTTGAGCTAAGCTCATGGATATTGGATCATTGAGTGAAAAATTTATATGCGATCTTGGAATCGAATTGCAGTGGATCGATCATCAGCAATGAGTGTCCTCGTTGCATTCTCTTTTCTGGCGTAACCAGTAAGAATATTTATTTTATTTATTTGCACAAAGCTTTAGAGTCTGAAACATTATATAGTTTTCTCCTTTATTAATATTTTTTAATTTATGTAAGCAATTTAAGTATCAAATAAGTGGATAGGGTCATTTATGGCATTTTAAACTCGATTATCATAGATATAGTGAAATATTGAATTGTTTTTATATCTATGTCTAGTTTCTCTCCATATCTTAGGAGTTAAAGTGCATTATGGACTAGTTTAAAACTGTGTATATATATTTGATCCATCACGTCTTGATTTTTAAATTGTTATAGTTTAAGTGCATAGATTTTTGTAAAGTTGTACGTACTGAACTTAATATAATACCTATATTTGCCCTTTAAGTTTCACCACTAGTCTTTTTATTAGTCGTGATTCATAATCTATACGCTAGCAACTATTTCATATTTTTCCTTTGAAGAATTAGTATACTCATTTATTTAAATAATTCATTATTATTCTTATTCTAAAATACTCTCACCTTTATATAATCTTTTATTTTGTTTTCAATTCATAATCTACAAGTTTTGAAGCATTTATACTCTGGAGTTATCATTGAAGTTGCGAAGTTGGCATTATTTCAGCAATTTTTGCATTTTTGTGCAAATTGAGAGTTTTCTATATTTCTTGCCATTTAGGAAGCTTTTGTTACATTCATATTCAAATTGATCTTTATAAGTATCTTGGACCTAAGTATTTTGTTCAGGATTAGAGGTGTACCCGCCTTGGCCTTCCAAAGCCACAAGTGCAGAACATCAAACTGATTGATCTTGTTATGTTGGCCATAACCGATTGGATATCCCAGATCAAGTTGGCAAGACTCGTAGGATTCCAATCTGTGGTTTTGGGAACCAACTCGACCCATTATCTAGACTCCCAAAACCTCTCAGATTCCATCTACTAAATGACCACACTCAGCCACCATTACTGTTGCATATGAGGTTTCGAAGCTGTTTAAACCCTAAACCTTGTGCGACCAACATCATTAAATTGTTATTATTTTCTATCTATTGTTTTTATTATTATGAAATGATATTATATTCTAACAAAGTTAACGGAATGCCACCCCCCAACCCTAGACATGCGTATTGTCGTATATGATACAGATACGGATACGGATAAGAAATGGCACAAATACGAAGGGAAATTCATTTCCACCCGTATTTTGAGAGTAGTCTTTTCTAGACCCATACCAAAAACTGTGACTGCAGATTGCTAAAAAATTAGAGCCAAATTTAGAAAAATATCTCCAGTCTTTGAGAAAAAAACCAATTAACTATAGTTTTAAACAGGACTAACTTTAGCTAGCCTATCGATTTCAAAGAGAATAACTGTCATTTTTGCAAACAATGGATAAGAATTCTAAAAATAAATGGAATTGAAATTACCAAAATCTTCAGTTAACTACAGATTTAATGGGAAAAATCAAAAAATAAGTTGTTATAAATAAATCCTTCAATCAATTGAATAATGCAATTTTTGATTGGAATTATTGTTCTGCATCAATTTGCTAATCAGTAGGGATTTCTTTTGGAGTTCTTGGTCAATGCTAGGCATTTTAAATAGTTATACGATTGCTGCGATGATTACTCTGGTGTGATTTGCATTTGATTTCTCTGATATTTGCTTCCATTCATCTGTTGTTTTTCGTCGCAGTGCATAAGTAAAGTAATTTTATTTGGTTTGACTTTTCACTTTAGTTTTCGGCATTGTTTGTCTAAGTTTTATTTTCATTTTTTTTAATATGATTCCAATTTCATATAGTTCAAATTTAATTTTAATTTTCAATCTTATAATAATATTGATAATTGAAATTATTATACAATTTAGAAAAGTGAATAAATAAATATAAAGTATAATATAGTTTAATTTTAATATTATTTAGTTTTTGAAATAAGTTAAATTTAAAATTAAAATAAGAATTTTACAATTACTAAAATTTAAATTAACTTTATCTTTATATTTTTATTTTTTATTGTTAAAATTTAAACTTTATAAAAATCATTAAATAACATTATTAATTATAAATCCTAACAATTGTTTGAGTAGCTACCATTATAATAAATATTAAATATATATATTTTGATGAAATTAATTAATATTATAAGTATATTTAATTTATTATTAAATTAATAAATAATTTAGATTTAAGTTATAAAGTTATATTCTTGTAAAATTAAATTTGAAATAAGAATTATTTGATGTATATTTAATTTAATCATTTTGTAAATTATAATTTGTAATTTGTAATTTATAAAATCAATATAAGTTTGTTTTTATTTCATAATTTTACTAATTTTTAATTTTTTTGGACCGTAATCATGGTATCATCGTTAGGGGATGTCAAAGCATCAGAAAATGACAAGTGGATCAAACCAAATGCTAAATATCCATTGTGGAAACATGTAACCATCATTGAAAAATTTCAAGGTGGCGGAGATTTTAAATGTTAGTGTCACGAATGTCTAATTGATTATAATGGTTCTTATACAAGGCTTCGTGGACACCTTGTCACATAAAAGGTACAGGATGTAAAGTGTGCCCTAGTCCAAAGCTTGATGGTCAACCAAGGAAGGGATTGTCAAGTGAGAAGATTGAAAAGTATCAAAAAGAAGAGGACGAAGCCAATAGTCAAGTCTCAATAGACCTCCTTTGCATCCAACTTCAAGAACATCTATTGATGACAAGAGGCGCAATTTAGGACCTCTTGAAAAGGCATTTAATTTGCAAAGTCGAGAGGATACAAATCAGAGTATTGCACGTTGTCTATATGTGAATGGAATTTCATTTAATGTGGTTTGCTCCCCATATTGGCAAGAGATGGTTAGGTCTATTAATGAAGCTCCAAAAGGATACAAAAGCCCAGGGTACGAGAAGGTCCATACTATTCTTTTGATTAAAGAAAAAGATATTATTGATAGAGAATTGCAAGTGATCCGAGATTCATGGACAATTTCAAGGGTTTCCATCATTTGTGATGGATGGAAGGATGCTAGAAACAGACCACTAATCAATGTGGTTGCAAAGAGCCCAAAGGGAGCAATGTTTTTGTGAGCAGTGGAATGCAAGGCTGAAGAGAAAGATACACAGTTTATTGCTAACATTCTAATTGAAGCGATTAAATATGTGGGGCCAAAAAGTATTGCTCAAGTGATCACAGATAATGCAAAAGCATGTAGAGCAATCAGGTTGGTCATGGAAGAAAGATATCCAAAAATTTGGTGTACTCCTTGTGTAGTTCATTCTTTGAATTTGATGCTACAAAAAATTGGCAAAATTCAATGGATACAAAAGATTTATGAAGAAAACAAAGAAATTCAGATGTTTATTTGTAATCATCACATGTCACGAGCCATTTACAGGCAATCTGCCAAGCTGGAGTTATTAAAGGTAAATTTCTTGTCTTAAAAGTTAAAAATATTCAAAAGTTTTTTAATTGAAATGTATTTATGATCTATATGTTTTTAAAAATAATTATTTTTGATTGAAGGTTGGTTGAAACACACTTTGCCACGCTACATTGTTCTCAAAAGGCTTGTAGCTTTGAAAAGTATGCTGATTAGTGACATTTGGGCAGTATGGAGACAATCACAAATAGATAAAGCAAATAATGTAAGGACATTAATTCTTGATGAGGATTGGTGGGCTCAACTAGATTATTTACTATCTTTCAATGAGCCAATATACACCCTCATTCATCTGTGTGATACTGATAAGCCAATATTAGGTGACATCTATGATTGCATAGATACAATGGTGGAGCAAGTTAGAGATATTATAAGAGCAAGATCCCTCTAAAATTTTTTATAAGCAAATATATGAGGTAATAAAAAAGAGATGGGATAAAATGACGACTCCTTTGCAACTTTTGGCATATGCTTTAAACCCTAAGTACTATCATCCAGATATATTAGCATTACCAAATAGGACAGCACCAAACGAGATGTTGAGGTTGTTAAACAATATAAACAAGCTTTCAAGAAAATGTTTATAGATCCTAGAGTTATTGCAGATATTCGAGATGAGTTTAGGACATTTGCTTCCTCTGATGGAACTTATGCAGAAGTTGATGCAATGACAAATAAAAAAGAAATGGATCCTATAAAGTGGTGGAACTTCCATGGTGCCTTGACTACACATTTGCAAAAGCTAGCCATCAAACTTCTATCATAGGTCTGATTTTATACTAATTATTCTAATAAGAATTATTTCTTATTTCAATTTTATTTGATTGTTTAAGTCTTCGTAACTTATAATATAAACACTTTTATTACAGGTTTCTAGTTCTTCTGCATCTGAGAGGAATTGGAGTACATATGGCCTTATCCATTCTATGAAACGAAATAGGTTGGCAGCCAACAAAGCAAAGGACCTTGTCTATGTCCATTCCAATCTCTGTCTATTGTCACATTCCTCCACAAACTACATCAAAGGACCCAATAGACTTTGGGATGTACAACCAGAGATAAGTGACATTGATGTATCCATAAATGCATCGACACATCTCAACCTCAATGTTGAGAATTTTGACACAATCAAAGGCTCCTTCAATGAATCGTCAATGGGTTCTAAGAATCTAGGTGGTGGTCGCACTCGATCCAACTATCCTAACTCTTTAGAGAATCTTGATGATCTAGATCTCAAGTTTCAAGAGAATAGTGATGATATTTTTTATAGTATGTGATTCTGCCAAACTTAGTATTTATGTATTTGAATCTCATTTTACTAATAAAACTATATCTAACTACAGTATTTTGGAATATGTCGCAATTATGTGTTCATAATACTTTAATTATAATGAAAATCTTCTTTAATGACTCAAAAAATTTGTTACGTATATATATATATATACACGCACACAAAGTTGCCGGTTCGAGTTCAATTCCAAGTTTGAAGTTCGAGAACCGGTTTGCAAGTTTGACAAAATTTTGGAAAGGAGTTTGGGTTCGTTTGGGTTTGTTAGTACAAAAACATGTAAAAAAAAAAAAAAAAATTTAAAAAGAAAAAAAAAAAAATATATATATATATATATACACACACATTTTTATGAAGCATACGTTTAAAATTAGAATGTAGCATAGTAAAATAAACACATTTAAACAACAAAAACTTTAAAACACCATAAACAGTAACATATCATAGTGATCATACTATCAAATAGTAACATAGTTCAATCAACTTCAACATCAAAGATTCAAAACATTTAAAATATCAAGTTCAAGTACCATTGTTTCATGTTCATGATTTAACTAATGGAATGAAAATCTATTAAAATTCAGATTTTTTAGTTCTAAGTTCTTCAATCTTCATCTTCTTCATATTCATCTTCTTCTTCTTCATCTCCTTCTTCACCTCCCGTATTATTTGCACCAAGGCCAATGGGATCAGCAGCAGAATCAACAATGGTATTGACATCAAAGTCATCAAAATCATCAATTGTAAGCCCAACAAAGGAGGCATCCAAGTCCGCAATCTCTGCACCTACATCCCACTTCTTTGTCTTCCCTTCTTTGTATTCTTGACTCTTGTGTGAAAGATCGTGCAAGTTGTTATGCAAAAGTACCAGGTTCTCTACTTTTTTTTATTGCAACCTATTTTGCTTCACCAAATGGATGAAAGAATAGGGCTCCAATTTCTTTCTAATGCAGAAGAACTAGCAACCTATAAAGACAACATAGGGTAAGCAATTAAAAAAGAATTAATTCAATCTTTAAAAAAATTTAAATCACTATCTAGTCATGATTCTTTTGAAGATAAAGTGAATTAATTTTTAAAAAATAAAACTTACTTGTGATATAACTTTGATTGCAAGGGGCTGCAATGTTTAAAATTTTTGGCAATGGGCGTACCACCAACCATGAGCATCCTTCATGAACCGATGATGAAGAGCATCATTACTTAGACCTCTAGCATTGACAAACTCTATCAGCTCATCCATGATTACATCTCTCATATCATCATCAAGACATATTCTACTAAATGTTGCCTGGTACCCCTCAGACACTTCCATATCTCTATATGGTGGCAACCTTTCTAGTAAATCACAATATTGTGAGCTATAGTATTTGTGGGTCAAGGCATAGGGCAAGCAAATGTAATGGAGTGATCATTTTGTTCCATCTTTCATTAGTAATTTTTCGCACTTGTTTGAAAAAGGTCTCTTGCAGATCTTGCTCCTCCTCATTTATAACTTGCTTGATCTTCTCAATCATTGAGTCTATGCCATCATAGATCTCTCTGAGGCAAGGCTTATCCATGTCAGTATACCTAAGCATGCTCATAATGGGCTCAGTGATCTTAAGGAGATTTTCTACATGTTCCCACCATGACTCAGCCAATAGCCTATCCTTTATTTTGTTTGCCCTTTCAGTGTTCTTTTGCTTACATACCTTGAAGTGCATCTTTCACTTGCACAAGTCGTCTTAAGACGATTATATGGGATGCAAAATGGGTCTCAGCACCCTGTGACATAAATTAGAGCAAAAAACAACTATTAAATACATATTTTAGAAAATTAGAAAAAGTATACACATTGGCAATTGTATAAGTAAAATATGAAAAATCAAAAATTGTCAAATATTAAAAATTAAATTACTAACTTGAGTTCAAGTTCATTTACCTTCAATATCTCTAATTTTGAGTAGTTCCTGAAAAGAGATTGAGTCATGTGGTGGTTTGTGACAAACATTTTGTATGTCCTCAACTTCTTCATACACTGTTTTGATCCACTCAATTTGGTTCCCAATCTTTGGTAGCATAAGATTGAGTGAATGGACTACACAAGGTGTCCAAAAGATATGTTGATATAGTGATTCAACCAACAAACCTACTGCTCTACAATTCTTTGCATTCGTCGTTATGACTTGGACAACATTTCTTGCACCCACTTGTTCAATGGCCTCAATTAGGATATCAGCAATAAATGGCCCATCTTTTACTTTGCCCTCACAATCCACCACTTTCAGAAACATTGTCCCTTTAGGGGACACCACAAGGACATTGATCAAGGGACGATTCTTGGAATCCTTCCAGTCATCTGAAACAATTGTCACCCCTATCTCAACCCATGACTCCCTTATGGGTTTCAATTGATTATCAAAACGTTGGACCTCATCATCCAACAAGGTGTTGCACACTTTCTCATACCCGGGGCCACAATACCCTTTTGGAGCTTCATTGCCACTCCTCAACATGTCCTTCCAAAATGGAGAGCGGACAACATTAAAAGACAACCCATTTGCATATAGGCATCTTCCCACCTCAATGTCAACAATTTCCCGACCCTTATTTTGAAAAGAAGTTTCTAGTGGCCCCTTTCTTTTGTGTACAACGTGGACAAATTCAGTGTCAGTGTCTGCTGCAGTACGGAAGAAGCAGTGGTCTTGTACTATAACATCTAAGGGGAGTTGCATTCCCTTTGCTCTTTTACTTTTATTGCTACTGAGTTATGTTGCCCTACACCCTTCTCTCTCTTTTGTTGCCTCATGCTCTTCAATATATTTTAACACAGTTTGATTTGGTACACGGGCACCTTTTTTGCCAGAGCATTTCTTGACTCCTCTTCCAGTATAACCACATAAATGACCTACCACACGATAATAAGAACTATTTCTTTTTACACCACATCCCCAACATCTCCAACGGAATGCACCACTTCCTGGAAGGGGTTTTATAATGTTTACATACTTCCATAAAGCAGAATCAGAGTTGGGTTCCATTCTTTGTTCAGTCTTGCCTATTGATGAAGAGGTAGATGACATTCCTTTCCCTATGGCAAGAAATTAGATACATGTTCATAACTTATATGCAAAAAAATGACAAATTTTGGAATAATGGAAAATATTCAAGAACATATGAAGATTGAAAGAGAAATGTAAAAATGAAAAAACTAGAGCAAAACCAATAGCAAATGGAATAAGATCTTACCTTTTCCAGCCATTGCAAGTTTGCAAATGTGTATGAATGATGCACAAACACTTGAAGAACACCAACAAATCAATCTTCAAACTCCTCCTTGCACAATCGGATGCTTGCTCAAAATCTTATGTGCTCTCCTTTAAGACAAAATAATCTATTTAGAAACATAAAATGACAATGAGAGGGCACAAAACCAATTAATAACACCTTTTTAGGTTACATGGACACCAAAAAATTATACAAAATTGCAAATAAAACACTTAAAGTGTCGTCCGTAGTAGTGGGTTTGAACTGGGTGCGATTCTTTGGAGGTGGTTCGCCCAGGTTTAAACCCCAGTTTGAACCATAGCTAACCAAGTCTAAGAAAAAGAGGACCCTAGTCGAACCAAGTTCGAACCGGACCTGAACTTGGAACCGGTTTGAACTTATCTTGGTCCGGGGGGGGCAAGGTACCCGTGCAACCTAGTGTATATATATATATATAAGTGTTATATGAATGTTGTATCCTGCCGTTCCCAAATGAGAGGTCCTAAAAAATGGTCGTACCCGTACCCGATACTGTACTCGTATCCGATATCGTATCCGTGTCCATGCAACTTTGTATTCTACTTATATTATGATATAATACTAAATATTATATTATTATTAGTCCCTGCTTATACATAGGCAGGGAACTAATGTTTTCAATTGTGGTCAGAAATAATGTTTACAACTAAAATCAATGAATTTCTGAAGTTGAAAAATCTATTTATTTTTTAATTAATTTTGAGTCAATAATTTTTATTTTCTAATTGGTTAGTGACATTTTTCCCAAGGATAATATTATTTTTTGTACTCAAAAATTAGAAAAATAGAACTCTCGAATGTTCTTGAAGTTTAACGAAAAAAAACTACTTCAGCCACTTTGAAATCAGTCATGGCAACTCTGCCGAATACCAGTGGCATTGAAGTCTTATAGTGACTTTCAAAAGCAGCAAAAGCTTGAGGCGAATGATTTCGTTGGGGTTGTTTTTTAGGGGAAATCCTATGCCCGTAAGGAGATTAAAGCACTAGAGACCACACCCAACAAGGGCCCAAATCTATAGCAAGCCCTTGGACTTCCTTCAATATCCTATAATAAGTGTTCTTAGCACACTGAAGGCTTATGTGCAACAAAAACACATCCTAGGCACATGAACAACTTGAGCTAACCCCTCAATGAATTGTGGTCTCAAACTTACTAAATGGAAAATCACGAAGCTTCCAGAGTCATAAAAATAGTGTAACATATCAAGAGCATGACGACAAATTAGACTTAGAAGAGCCATGTGACTCTGCAACAGGCCCCCACCAAGTTGACCATTTCGAGTATTATGATCTGCAAGGCTAATACAGTAGAAAGCATATAACACCATTACCATGAATAGGTCAGGGAGCTAACCTTCCCACCCTCTGAAAGACTGGCCCTAAGCTCTCTCAGCCACACCAGCACATGTTTGTGTCCATCTCAAGGCAATCAGATCAAAACATTTCTCCTCATTTGTTGTTGCTAATTGTCTCCACCCTCCTCAAGCAGCAAGTTTATTTGCTAGTTATCGTATTCCCTTTTCCACTCATTAATATTTCTCCTTTTCCCTCTTTCACTAAAAGAAAAACATCCACCTACAAATCCTGCACAGCTTAATCCTCCACATCGATCCTCGGGCATAATTAATCATCTCAAGGAAAATGCAAACTACTCCTTTGGTTTGTTACCAAGAATAGTACAAACTTTGAGTTAATCCACCGCTTGGATCAGATGATATAAACCTTCATCTGCTAAACCCATCGTCACCCACTTGATAGTTATCTTTTTTTTTGAAAACGGTATAATAAATTTATTTCAACACCTAATGAAATTCCATTACATTCAGTGAGAATAATAACATTGTACCAACAAGATAAGTGCTTCTTTAATCCTCATAGGATAAAACTATTATCTTAACTTTATTGTGGAATTTTATTTTATTTTTTCCCAAAAGAGGCCACCCAACACTCATTTCTAGAAAGCACTAAATAAATCACAACAGATAAAGCAAAGTATGGAAACAACAATCGGCTGCACTTTTAGAAAAAGAAAATTTTACTTGAAATATTGTTCCATTTTACTTTATATTTATTGTCTTGTTTAGTTTTACTTTATTAATTATTAGATCTAATTTTACATTTGGTAAAACATTATTTAATTGGTTTGAGATTATTTAATAATTAGTTGAAGTCAAAATGATATATTTATTTTCTTAAAAACAATTTCTTAAACAGTATTTATTATTTGTTATATGATAATTTTAAAAATTATGACTTAATAATCAAACTGATTAATTTTAAAATATAATCATATTATTTTCCCTCTTCATTATGTTCAAAATATGATTTTTAACAACATTGGTTTGAAATGGAAAATATGACATTAACAATATTGGTTTGAAATCGAAACTACGACACTATTTATTCTAAGTACTCTTATATTTTTAAATTATGAGAATTAGAAATTTGTAAAATTATTTTTTGGAATGCTCTATTATTCTTTGATTTTAGATGTCTACCCCTATCTAAAATACCAACAAAATTATCAAAGTAAATTTTGCGCGCCTACTTCATTCACTTTGTAAGAAAACTTGTCTTCATCCACTTTGTAAAAAAACTTGTCTTCATCCATTTACTATTTTATTTGTTTGGAACATTTATAGTTATTCTACTATTTTAAGGCTATTTCTTAAACATTAGGCAAAGAATCCAAGAGTTCTTGTTATTATATTCTATTCACTCAATAACATTTAATATATTACTATATTATAGTGTTCAATATATTATATTCTTTCATTACTATATTAATAATAAATTACATTATAACCTATTATTATTTATTCATCAATCAATTTATTATTATCTTTTAACTATTTATTATAAATCCTATTTCAAAATAAGGACATTGTCATGTCCCCTCTTTAGCAACTGTAGTAATTCAATTAATTTGCTAAGTGTAAAAACTTTATCCTCCAACACTAAGGCTAATTTTAGAAAAGGAGGAAATTGAGTTATTTTGGTGGTGGTGGGACCAATCTCACTTAAGTCCCTAATTTTCAGTCATAGAAGGGGTCGTATGACAATTAAAAGAGAATCATTTTATTTATTCCAAACTTTAAAGTTGTGGCTCAAATTATTATGTTTTTAGCTTGGTGGTGGAGTTCATGTTTCGTTGCCCTAATAATATTGGCTTTAGGGTTGTGGCAACCTTATAGGGAAGGTCAAGTTCAAAAGAGGATTATGTTATTGTTATTATGACTTTTACTGTTCTACAAGTCTGTCATCAATTGGGACACAAACCCCAGACTGCCGCCTTGGACACACAACCAAGTTTGGAAAGTCAATTGTTCAACAACCTCTAGTCTCTTCTTCGGTGCTGCATATCAGACGCTGAAATATCTCTACAACAAGTTTGTCAATTTCTTTCCAACAAAGGGTGATCTATGGCATCAATATTTGGTACAGATTAGGGTCTAACTCATTTACAAGTTTCAGCGTGTTTGAATCATGGAGTTTAGTATTATCCTAATCATAGAGCATACCAACACAAAACCATGATTGAGTTTGAAAGATCAAGATCAATTCATCATAAAATCACAACCACAGAACTCCCAAGCCTCTAGTAGACATCCTAAACTGGTCAACACTTTAGTCAACCCAAAACCTGAAACACAAACAACACACAAAAACAGAGTAGTCTCCTAATTTGGTTTGATTTGAAAACACAATTGAGTTAAACAATAAGGTTCCAGTTTTCGTTCAATGTAAGTTTTCAAGTTTAAAAGATTACATCTTAATCCTTATAGTTTGACCCATTTCTTATATTTGAATAAAAGTACTATTACCCTAATTCGATTTTCAGTCCATGATTCAGAAAATGACTTAAGAATAATTATTTATCTAAATTGTTTAAAATAATACTTATTGATTTTCCAATAAAATAATTACAATTTTATTAAAATCAATATTATTAATGATAATTATAAAAACTAAATTTAAAACCCCATTTAACCCATTTAAACAATATTCATCATTAAGCAAATCTTAATCAAATTAAATTAATAATTATGAAATAAACAATTATATTAGTATCTTATTAATTTATTAATTTATTAATATTTAACAAAACTATTAATAAATTTATTAATTACAAATAACTATATTTAAATATATAATTTATTAATAATTAAATTAGTAAATAATAAAATTAATTTCCAAAAACTATTTAATAAAATTATTATTAATTTATAATTAAATTTTTATAAAATACAATTAATAAATAAAATTTAAAAAAAAAACAATTCATATGAATGCGATTTCAAATTGCAAGTCCCTTAAAGGGACGGCCAACTAGCGGCCCGCTGCCTAAGGCAGTCACTACCTCAACAGTTGCTACCTTGGCGGCCGAGGGAGGAAGATAGGAGGGTCGGATAGAGTTGGTAGCCCCCGCCAACAAACCATTATTTTTTTATTTTTTTATTTATTTTTTAAGATTTGTTTTTAAAACAAACCTCCCCCTAAATAATAATATTTTTTTTTACAATTTTATTATTTAAACAAAACAAATTTCCCCTTTCCCCAATATTATAAATATAACTAATTTTAATATTTTTTTTAATAAAAAAGTTTCAGCTTTACTCAAATAGAGGAAATATGACCAACCGATCGAATTCTCAATTGAAATTTTCGAATTTAATGCAAAACCCTTCCCCATTCAATTTCCACTTTTAAATCTACTAAAAAAGGAATATATTGATCTTTTAATCTTTCCCATGTACAGAAGATTAAGATACATATTAGAAATTCACAATACTGAAACATTCGTCACAAGATTTATTCAGATAACCATTCGACAGCCACAATGAAGACAAGAAAGGAAAAGGTGTAATAAACTGTGCGAATAATCACAAGAATCTACCTGGACTCTAATGCTAATCGCTACGCCCAAGAAGATTGTGACAGAAATTTCTCCTATCAAAAACCTTCTCTTCAGAAATTCTTTCTCCTTCCCAAAATTTGCGGTCCTTTGAAAATGAACCCCCATTGATGATAAGGAGTTCTCTCCTAAATTCACGGCACTAATTGTGCCACCCGAGAGGACTCCTTGCTCACCAAACATCAACTCTTTAACTCTTTATTATCTTTTTTTTTATCATTTTCATGCACATTTAATGAATTATAAAATAACTTTATTTAATTCACTTGACTCCTCTTTTTAATTAATTTATTAAATTTTAATCTCATGCACACTTTATGCAATCTTTAAACTTTTGATAAATTAATATCTTTTCCATTTTTTTATTTATTTGTTATATTTTAATCTTATGCATACTTTATGCAATTTTAAAACTCTTAATAAATTAATATCTTTTCATGCTTTAATTTATTTTTGAAACATTTATTGATAAAATATTTATTAGCTTAAATAATAATAGCATTTAGCATTTATTTAAAAATGAACTCTAAATATTATTATTATTAAATTAAAAAAATATTATCACGTTCTAAAATTTAAATTTATAACTTTTATCTTTATATTTAATATTTTTTATTTAATTAATTTCTCAATTAATTAAATATAATTAGATATTAAAATATCATAATAATTTTTCATTAAATTTAATCATTTAATTTGACTTAATTAATAGAAAAATCACCAAAGACTTATAAAACAAAATACGAAAACCCATCATAGAAAGACACATACAAGATTGAACTAAAGGATTATAATCACAAATTAACGTCATCCAACGCATTCGGAAAGTAAACAACTCAGATATTTGTCTTAATTTTCTAGGACAAATGGCTTAAACGTTTCGGATTTGAACTTAAGAATTTATCTCCCCTCTCTTACCATTGAGATAATGCGATAGAGTACACTCATCCTTGCAATTCAGGGAAGTCAATACCCGGTACCTGCAATCTACATAAAATCCACAAATGTACAAACACAATATTCTAAAGTAAACAGGCAATGGCAAGAAGTGGTGCTTTGTGTAGATCCCGACTAGCAGGTGACTACGACTCCCTTCCTTAACCACATCAGACACGCCATACATAAAGAAAACATACACGCACACCATACACATGCAGTATGGGGTAAGCATCCGTAAGAATACACATATGATAATCCATCTAACTAATCATCATTAATAACTGAAAACACTGTAATAATCATCATGCCAAATATGAAGTATAGAGTACCAAGTAATCTCATCATAAATCAATTGAATCTGAAACAATATCTAATAATCTCAAAACAATACTACTAATCAACAAGCATAAAACTGGCCTAAAAGAGTTTGGCAATGATAGCAAAAATGCAAACTAAGGGTAGGCACTACACCGAATAATAAAACTTTTCTACTGTAGGTATCTTTTTCAAGTCAGATTTAGTTTTTTCGTTGTAAAAGTTTGAGTTACAGATTGTTTTGAGAATTAATATATTTTTCGTTAAATCCTTAGTAAGGATATTTCAGTGAGTATCAAAGTCACAAACCTTGCCAGCCTATGAGGTTTCAATTTTCTTTTTTGTGCTTTTTGTTTGCATGTTCGTATAACAGGTTTCTATACACTCCAAAGGAATTGAATCACATAGATAGAATACAAGGAGTAAAGTTGCGCAACAAGACGAAGTAGAAACTACTCCAGTTGAGACCAAAATGGGAAAGAGAGGACAGAGGTCCTCCTCATGATTTAAATAATCAATTAGATAATTTCTTGACTATGTTTGCTCATCAACAACAGCAAATGATTCAGCAATCTCAGGACGAAATGATCACTGCTATGGATCAAATGAGAGTTGGTCATTCTCACTCTAGAAGATCTAGCAACTAGTACAGTTGGAGTACAGCAAGGCAAGGAACTCACAACAGAACAGCAGATACAAGGTTTGATCAACCTGTACGCCCCACTTTCCTTCCTCCTCCGGTGAAAAGGGATCCTGATCCAAAAGCAGAGGAAGAGGAGACTCATATTACCGATGACAATATGGTAGACAAGGATGAGTACTTACAGTTACCAGCTGATGTGAGATAACTGATAAACTTCAATCAGTTCATGAATCAGCATAAAGATAAGGCCAGAAACCATCTAGACAGGCCACGTGGAAGGCCCAAAGATTCAACTATGCAGAGCATGCACCATATTCCTCCCCACCAAATTGAAGTTCGATTTGCCACTATACATCCTTACGGGAGAATAAGGAAAGACACGACTCTCCTGAAATACCTTTAGTATTGTTATTAATAAATAACATATTATTATTATATACAATATATTTTTCAACTTATATATTGTTGATTATTATATTAACATTATACTATTTTAATAATATATCATTATTTTTATAGATATGGATTATTTTATACTATTATTTAAAATTTTATTATTTATTTATTTGAAACTTATTCTATATTCTTATGCTATTGTTGTTATTATAATGAAATGATATTATATTAATTATTATATTTTATTTATATTATGATATAATACTAAATATTATATTATTATTATATTGTATTTATTCATTAGCATCTAATAAAATATAATATTCTTTCATTACTATATTAATGATATAATTGATTTAATAATAAATTATATTATAACTTATTATTATTTATTCATCTATTAATTTATTAATTTATTATTATTATTTTAGTATTTATTGTTGAATCCTATTTCAAAATGGAAGCATCACATTTATCGTAGAATTAAATTATAAAGCACTACACAAATTTCCGAAACAAGAAATCAGAAAAAAAAAAATTAAAATTAAAAAGCATATGCCAACTGTCAAATCTATAACCCCACATCTCCAAGCTAATAATTATGTGTGATAATTTATGTAATGTCCCCTTTTTTGTGACATTAGAATGGGACATAAGAAATGTTAAAGGCGTATTATATATAATATTAAAATTGACTTGGAGAGCGTGGACTCAAAATATAAAAGGTCAATTTAATGTTATAAAGTGGGCAAAAAGGACAAGTGGAGATAAGAAGAAAAGTCAGGAGGGAACTCAAAGAGTCACAGCTGTGGGAATAAAAGGAGAAGAAACTCTTTCATTTGGATATGCGATTTATGATTCAATTTCAGTTTTCTCTCTTGTGAGAGTTATTCAGAAAGCTTCAGCTTTCAGCTAGTATGAGGACGTAGCCCCTTGTGCTAGCAGACAATGGACGCAAACCCATTGTCCAAGGAGACATCAATTCAAGTGTTTCATATGCACTTACAGGTTCTTATTCTAGTATTCCAATCCGACTGTTAAACTGTATTTAAGATTGGATTTGTTAGTGTTGGTTATTGTATTGTTGTTGTATAATGCAATAACATATTTTAAGGAGTTATAAGAGTTTGTTGGGTTTTTCATATTACTGGTTTGTAACGCATTGCTATATGCTCGAATCTTGAATATTATTTTGGAAAGAACAGGTTATTATCTTGGGGAGAACCTTCTGGTTTTATTGTTGTATCATATTATATTTGCCTATGTTTGAGTTTTGAATATTATATTCAAAGAAGAAGTTGGATAAATATCTATTGAAATTTCTACAGGTTTTGATGGTGTTCGTAATACATCTGCAACATTCAATCCTGAATACATTGTTGAAAAAGAAATCAAATAAATATCTAGTTTGGGATATTTCAATGGTATCAGAGCGTAGTTCCTGCCATCCTGCGAGGTATAGCCAAAAGATTGATCAGCACTTAGTTGCAGATATATAAATAGTGTATGAGATTACGCAGTTCTGAAATTTTTATCAAAGATAGTTTTAGCATTAGGGTTTTATAAGAGAGAAAATTTCAGGAAACAAGACATGAAGCATTTACATGTATGAAGCTTCTACGAACAAAAACAATTAGTAAAATATTCAAGTCTATAGTTAACCATGGCAGCATGGATTCTGGAGTTCGCAAGAAGAATAATAGCGTCAAATCAGTAGAAGCATCTAGATACACAGGTGATAACTTCCTCTCATTCTAAGTTGTATTTCTCTTTTGGAAAGCATACCTGTTTGCAAATAGAGGAGTCTTTCTGTCAATAAAGCAGATTGCATCGTCACAGGAGACTTGCTCCTATGGTTGGACCAAATATGAATAATGGTGAGGAATTATTTGGTCTGCATTAATCAAAAGTTTAGCGGGAATCTTTGAAAAGACTTCTAAAGAAGATGTATATTGCAATTGTGGCAAATAAACATATTCACCCATATGTGTCGACAGAGGTCAAGACTGTAGAATTTATTTGCATGAATGAATTTATCATCTTGGCAATATTAGTGTAACCGAGTTTGTCTATATTGCAAGGCATTTATTATTTGGCTTCTATAAGCCTATGAAACATTAGTATCTACTAGGCACCTGAGATTATTCATCGAGAGTTGAGTCTCATGTTTTGCAGTGAAGAAATTGGCCGCAGTTTCAACTTCCTACGACACATTAATACCAACAGAACCATACATTGTGGCCAAGATTTTTCATCAGCTGCAGTTAGTTCACGATAGCCCCTGGATTGGATTGGTATCGACGTGGACTTCTCCTTGCCAAAAAGACAGAGAAGATTATATTGCCGATCAGTTTATTTAGACTCCACATTGAGGGCTGAGTCATATGTGTATGAACGGCCTCCAATAGCAACTAATTATCGACTCACAAGGATATTACAGTGCTCCTCTCCATACTTCTGACTGCAATATAACGTCCTCAAATTTTGAAAGATTACTCTAAGATGTTGGTTTACATTTTCCATTATTGTGAACAAAGTTTTTGAGCAAGGGAATGAGGGTGAGAAACATTTTACGTCAAAGTAGTAGTTTGGTCTCTACCCAGGAATAGAACTGACATCCATCTTTACATCCACAATCTTCACTAAAATAAGGGTGGTCAGACAAATACCATTGTAGAGCGTGGACTCAAAATATAAAAGGTCAATTTAATGTTATAAAGTGGGCGAAAAGGACAAGTGGAGATAAGACGAAAAGCCAGGAGGGAAGTCGAAAAGTCATATCTATGGGGATAAAAGAAGGAAGAGATTGTTTCATTTGGATATGTTTGATTTATGATTCAGTTTCAGTTTTCTCTCTTGTTAGAGTTATTTAGAAAGCTTCAGCTTTCAACTAGTATGAGGACGTAGCCCCTCGTGCTGGCAAACAATGGACGCAAACCCATTGTCCAAGGAGACATCTATTTAGGGGTTTCATAAGCGCTTACAAGTTCTTATTCTAATTTTCCAATCTAACTGTTAAATTGTATTTAAGATTGGATTTGTTAGTGTTGGTTATCGTATTGTTGTTGTATAATGCAATAACATATTTTAAGGAGTTATAAGAGTTTGTTGGGTTTTTTATATTATTGGTTTGTAACGCATTGTTATATGCTCGAATCTTGAATATTATTTTTGAAAGAACGTATTACTATCTTGTGGAGAATCTTCTGGTTTCATTGTTGTATCATATTACATTTGCCTATGTTTGAGTTTTGAATATTATATTCAAGAAGAAGCTCAATATATATCTATTGGAATTTCTATGGGTTTCAATTGTGTTCGTAATGCATCTGCAATATTCAGTCCTAAATATACTGTTGAAAAAGAAATCGAGTAAAAATCCAGTTTGGGATATTTCAATTTACCATAGTTACACTACCCTGGGGGACGAGGGAAAGCAAAACGAGGAGATAGGTTTCCAAAACAAGGAGACGGGTTTCCGGAACGAGGAGACAAGTTTCTGAGACAACGAGGCAAAGGAGCCTTAATTTGGGGAGGGCGAGGGGATGGTGGCAAGGGACCAGGAGGGTTGTATATACTATACATATGGTACTTAAAATGCTACTCATGAAAAGATGTATAGCAATATAAGATATAAAGATGTAAAAGAGTAAAATACATGAACATTGCATTTAATTGGAACATCAAACATTGAATTCACATAAATAGCCAAATCAACAAATAGTCAACACTGGGACATTACCCATCCTTGGTAGAGGTGGCAGAATCTGATGGCGCCACTGAGGATCGGGGAACGAAGTGCCCACGTCCCTAGTGAGTTCCCATCTCCAAGATGTGGGGCAAAATGTTAAATTTATAAAAATGATTTCATATTGGTTTGAAAGTGCAGACCACACCTTAATCTTCTCCCCTTACATACCATTCGAAAGCATTATATACTATACACTTTCCAAATAGGATGGGTGGCAATCCTTGGGAAATAAACATGTTATGCACTAACTATAACTAATAGTTATGTTAGTTAATATGTGTGTTATCTCCTTCATGGACGCCAATTTCTATAAGTGTAGTCTGGGCTGACCTAGAGAGGGTCATGTCCCTTTGAGGGACATGCCCTTTGGTCATGGCATAATAAGTGGGTGTTATTGTAGTTTAAGAACACACAATACATTGAAGTTTGCTCCTTAAAAGCAATACTTCCCTATATGAGTTATTGCAGAGACAAACAAGTTTCAAAATAGCATTAAATATTCTGAAAATTACCTTCTACATTTAGAAGAGGAAGAAGATTAGAACAGCAACAAATCCTAAAGGTATTATCTCATATCTAAACTTATAGAATATGTAAAAACTTTACATGGTATCAGAGCTCTGGTAGTCGAACCTAGGCTCTACAAATTAAATAATCAAACTTGATATATATCTAGCATCATTCTCCTATCTTCAATAGCATACACAATCAAACCCCATGACAGGTTTGATGGGAAAGAACACTTTGATGCCTGAAAACTCAAAATCATGATGACTCTTGAAAAAAATGATGTAAAACAATTTGTTGATTCAGAATCTAGACAACCTACTGTTGAACTTCATAACTCTATCTGAAGTAAAGGAAATAGGAAAACCATTCAGATCATATTAGATGGAGTGAAAAATGATATAGTACACATGCTAACGAAACATCATACTGCATTTAATATGATGAATGCATTACTAAATGCATATGAGGTTAACAATGCAACTAGAGTTCTCACACTAAAAAGGCAACTAAATCACATACAAATAAAGAAGGGAGAATTGATGAATTCTTACTTCCTAAGGGTTGCCAGCCTAAGAGATAAACTTTCAAGTATAGGAACCATCATTAATGATATAATACTAAAACTGATGGCTATAGATGGATTACCAAATTCATGGGAAACATTCGCAGAAGGAGTAAGTGCCACAGATAATCTTCTTGACTTCAATAGACTTAAGGGAGACTCTCTTCAGGAAGAATCCAGAAAACTTAAGAAAGAAGGAAAACTGAAAAGGGAAGATGAAGAACTTCATGTTTTTAATACAAATTCCTATAAAGGGAAAAAGAAGCATTTCAAGAAGAAAAGGGGTAGTCAAAAGAATGATAAACCTAAGAAAGATCTATCCAAAATAAAATGTTTCAGATGTGAAAAATTTGGACATTACAGATCTAATTGCCCTGAGAATTCTAAACAACAAGTGAACTGTACAAACATCACTAGGGAAGAAGATAACTATAATCCTGAGAATCACATATTGTATTCAGCACTATCAAATAAAGTCTCAAGTAAAGCATGGGTAATTGATAGTGGATCATCTTGACATATTACAGGATACAAAGAAGCACTAGACTCTATGTCAAAAAAGGTTAATGGCGAAGTCAACATCGGTGATAATTCAACACACTTCGTCAAAGGAATTGGAAATTGCACCTTGAAACTAAAGTCAGGTAGTTCTTTACTTTTCAAAAGAGTACTCTATGTACCAGAAATAAAAAGGAATCTAATCTCGATTATAGCACTTGAAGATGATGGACATAATGTTGCATTTATGGATGGTAAAGTCATAACCTAGGCTAAGAACTCCTTAATTAAGAAAGCAAAATTGATTGGTCAAAGAAAAGGGTATTTGTATGAATTAAATTCAAAACCTAGTCAACCTATTCGAGCTTTAATTCATGAAGTTGCAAACATAAATGAAATATGGCATAGAAGATTAGGACATCTAAATTTCAAAACTTTATCAACCATGGAGAAGATGGTTACTGGTTTACCTAAATTGAATAAAGATCACTCAAGCATATGCAAAGGATGCGCTCTAGGTAAGAACACCAAAAGTCCATTTCCTGATAGCACTAGAAAAACTAATAATGTGTTGGAATTAATCCATTCAGATTTATGTGGACCTATGTTTGTTCTTTCTCTTGGAGGATTCTGGTACTATATTATGTTCATAGATGACATCCCTAGTAAAACTTGGATTTACTTCCTAAAATGCAAGGAATCAAAAGAAATCCTAAAGAGATTTAAAGAATTTAAAACCTTAACTAAAAACTTATCAAGAAATAAAATTAGAACTCTTAGAACTGATAATGGAGGGGAAATTTGTTTAAAAGGTTTTGTAATGAAACAACAATTAAGGAGTATACCATTCCTTATAACCCACAACAAAATGAGGTAGCAGAAAGGAAGAATAGAACAATTATAAAAGCTGCTAGAGCTATGATATTTGATCAAAATCTTGAATATTATCTTTGGGCAGAAGCCTCTTGTACTGTTCTCTATATTCAAAACAGAAGCCCTCACTCCTACCTTAGAGATAAAACTCCTGAAGAAGTCTTTACTAAAATTAAATCCAATATAAGTCATCTCAGGATTTTGGGTGCCCTGTATATATCCATATTCCAAAAGAAAAGAGAACTAAGTTAAAACCTTCTGTGAAGAAAGGTATTTTTGTAGGGTATAGTGAAACATCTAAAGCATATAGGATTTTCATACCTGAAGAGAAAAATATTGAACTTAGTAGGGATGTAATTTTTGAAGAAGATTTAGCATTCAAAAGAGCCTTATGTTCTGAAGAACCCTCTCCTTTACCTAGTTCTAAAAGAAATACTGAATCTGAGTCTCAAAGGGAGAACATGGAAGAAATTGAAGATGAAATTCACAACCTTAATCTTGGAGAAACTCAAAATTCGAAGAAAAGACCACATTGGGCCATTAAAACAGTAGAGGAAGCACAAGACTTTGCTACACATCCTAGAACAGTCAAAGAAAGCAAAAGACCCAAAAGATTTTCTAGTTATACAACAAACATGAATGATTTGTCTAAATCAAAACCAACCAATACATCAGATGCTATTAAACATACAACTTGGAAAGAAGCTATGACAGAAGAATACCAATCTATGATGAAGAATGATGTTTGAGAAATTATTCCAAGACCTGAAGGAAAATATGTTGTTTCTTCCAAGTAGATATTTGAAATAAAGCATGTTGCTAACGGTAGCATTGAAAAATATAAAGCCAAATTTGTAACCAAAGGATTCTCTCAAAAAGAAGGGATTGATTATGAAGAAACCTTTGCTCCTGTTGTCAAATACACCTTTGTAAGAGTAGTTCTAGCCATCACAGCATTGAAGAGATGGAAAGTACATCAAATGGATGTAAAAACAACATTCCTAAATGAAAGATTACAAAAGAGGTATATTTGGAACAACCTGAAGGATTTGAAACTCATCAATCCTAACGTTTTTGTTTGCAGGCTCAAGAAAGCTCTCTATGGGCTTAAACAAGCTCCAAGGGCTTGCTATGAAAGAATTGATAAGTATCTCACTGGCTTAGGATTCTGCAAAAATGAAGCCGATCCAAATCTATATTATAAAAGGGATAAAGATGATATGGTAATTTTGATACTGTATGTTGATGATTTACTAATAACAGGTGATGATCATCTCATAGATCAATGCAAGAAAGCTCTAATTAGAGAATTCGAGATGAAAGACTTGGGACTCCATTACTTCCTAGGACTAGAAGTACGGCAGAATTCTAATAGCATTATACTTAATCAAGGGAAGTATACGTTAGATATTTTGAAGAGATTTGGAATGTGGAATTGCAAGTCTATGTCTTCTCTAATAGAGACCAATCTACATAAACTTTAAAAAGCAACAGCAGAATCACCTTCTATAGATTCTACTCTCTACAAACAGATTCACTGACTCAAATTAATGCCTTAAGTCAATTTATGTGTGAGCCAAAGGAGATTCACCTAGTTGCAGTCAAACACATTATGAGATACTTACAAGGATATAAGAAAGTTGACTTAGATTTACATGGATTCACTGACTCAAATTGGGGTACAAGTGTTAAAGACAGAAAAAGTACTTCAGGATGTTGTTTCAATTTAGAATCAGCAATGATATCTTGGATATGCAGAAAACAATCTTTAGTAGCACAAAGTTCCACAGAAGCTGAAAACATTGCAGCAACGATGGCCTCTTGGGAAGCAGTTTGGCTTAGAAAGTTACTTGTAGGATTATTTGATCAAGCCATGAATCCGTCAATTATTCATTGTGATAATCAGAGTTCCATCAAGCTTTCAGTGAATCCAGTTTTTCATGACAGGTCCAAGCATATCGAAATTCCTTACCATCATGTAAGAGATATGGTAGACAGGAAAACTATAAAATTAGAATACATTTGCACTGCAAATCAGACAACGGATATTCTCACCAAACCTCTCTCTAGAGTGAAGATAGATCACTTCAAGAAAAGACTTGGTATGGTTGAATTGTAATTCATTTGTATTCTTTATATTATTAATAAAAAATATTAATATTCATTATATTTGTATTCTTTGTATTCTTTATATTCATTTGTATTCTTTGTATTCTTTATATTATTAATAAAATAATTTTATTGTCAGGCTATTGATTGTTATGGGCTCCACCATTTGTGTTCATTATTTTAAAGGTGACAATCTCTGAGGTAATGAATACTTGTACAAAAGACAGTATGAGAGATTACGATCTCTCAAATAATGTGTTGAACAGTATAGAACTACTATTAGATCTAGGTGACTTCATGAGCATTTGTGACATAAGCATATCTATGCCTAAGAATCACAACTTGGATAAAGGAAGAATTTATCCTATGTTCTAGTAGATCTTGACTCAAGATCAAGTTGTGATATAGGATTGCCAGTTCCTATGAGTCACAACCTGGATAAATGAAGAATTTAATCATTATTCGGATTTTATCCTATGTGTATTGCATTACATGCAATACTGATTTCACTAGTATAAGTCATATCACAAGATGGTTATATGACTCAGTATCATGTGTTCCATGACACTATTTGCTCAGAAGATTCAAATAGATATAGAGTATCAATCTATGCTTATTCATCGTAATTGATGATGCTAGATATGTTATCTCTTAGCATAATAAGTTAAGAGGGAGTGTTAAATTTATAACAGTGATATCATACTAGTATGAGAGTGCAGACCGCACCTTAATCTTCTCCCCTTGTATAACATTTGAAAGCATTATATACTATACACTTTGCAAATAGGATGGGCGTCGATCCTTGGGAAATAAACATGTTATGCACTAACTATAACTAGTAGTTATGTTAGTTAATATTTGTGTTATCTCCTTCATGGACGCCAATTTCTATAAGTGTAGTATGGGCTGATCTAGAGAGGGTCATGTCCCTTTGAGGGACATGCCCTTTGGTCATGGTATAATAGGTGGGTGTTATTGTAGTTTAAGAACACACAATACATTGGAGTCTGCTCCTTAAAAACAATACTGCCCTATATGAGTTATTGCAGAGACAAACAAGTTTCAAAATAGCATTAAATATTCTGAAAATTACCTTTTACATTTAGAAGAGGAAGAAGATCAGAACAGCAACAAATCCTAAAGGTATTATCTCAGATCTGAATCTATAGAATTTGCAGGAACTTTACACAAAAGGGGGGAGGATGCATGCCCGTGTTACTATGTAATTTACCAAAAAGAAAGACAATATATGGCTACCTGATTAATGGATAGAGAGTGTAATTTTCTCTCTATTCATTTGCCGTGTATTTTGGGCATGTCATTGTCTCCTGTCATCTGTTTACTATGCCGGTGTTCTGTTCAATGTTTTTTTTTTGGACATCTTGTTGTTTGTGTTAGTGTTAAAATGATCTTCTGTATTTTCTTCTTTTGTATGTAATTTGAACTGGGTGGGGAACAAAAGAATGAAAGGCTAAGAGCAAGGATGACAGGCAAGAGAAATTTGTAAGTTAAAATTTTGTGACAATCAAACACGCATACCTTATAAAAACAACTGGTTCCAAAAGGGCATGTTCCATTTCCAAAGTCAAAGTGCCTGCAATCAATGGAACTGAAAGTAGAAGTGTCAGGAAATAATAAAATCTCAACTAATGATGTAACATCAACTTTTTGCACACATGTTTGAAAACATCTACCGTTCAGAATAAGATTTTATTCCCAAACCTGTGTAGAAAGGGTTAAAAAATTCATGAGAATGAAACGATGAGACCAAGAAAATGACTGCAATAAGATTTTGCAGAAAAGTATAGGATGTAATAAAGTTGATTGCAATCTTTATATGATATATTTAAAGTCTTTCCAGCATAATCTCAATCAGATAAAATCCATGGCAAAAAAGTACTTGCCGAGAGAACAAGTTTGAAATCCCTGCTCTCTAATGTTCATTAACATCCACAAAGAGATTTAGATAATAAAACTTAATATAACCCACCATTCTTAAGTACTCTAAAACATCAACTAAAAAAGATATACACATTACCGGAGCTTATTTTTGTAGTTATTAATGATCTCTTGTTTCTCCTCTTGGCTAGAGTACCAAATCACACTTGGAGTGACGAAATGAGATAGCTTCCGACAAATAGGACAAGCTCGTAATACAGAGTTCACATCCATGCCAGGGATTGGAGTATTTCCTCGCCAGCTACGTATGCAGGAAATACAAAATGGATGGTCACACTCTGACAGAATGCCAAATTTACGCTCAGCGGGTGTTGATTTTGTTAGCACCCGATCCAAGCACACACTACATTCAATCTCTTGACTGTGTCGTAATGCTTCTAAACGCTTCTGATTACGCTGGCATTGTTTGATATGTTCCTCTCTCTCTACTGTTCTGTATGGATGTAAGCAGTGCTTACCACAGGTAGCACATAGTTCTCCATGAAGATGGGGGCAGTTGTTGCCACGAGGGCATTTCCCAGCAGCAGCAAACGAACATATTGGCTGGTCATTACCATCTAAAGATTTTGTTGCAATTTCAATTCCTGAAGTTGACAATTCATCCTGTAAACCAGGTGTCCCGACATGTCCAACAGGAGGAAAATAAGGCTTACTCAGAGCCGAAAGATCTCCTGTGTTCCAGGCAACTGGACTATTCTGAGTCAATGTCAAACCACTATTTATTCTGGGTTGATTCAGCTCTACTTCAGATCCTATTCGAGAACTTGGAGACAAAGAAAGAATGCTTTGAGGACGTGAAACCTTAACATGATCATATCTGCATCGACTTCCATAAGAGCACACTCCTCGCTGGTAGAAGGTGCACACCTGCAAGCATTGACCATCAAAGAAATATTATCATTAGTTTCACAAAGTAATGTAATACACAAGCATACAACAAAGAATTAAGATAGATTTTTACATTTATCATAATGCCTTTTCCTTTTGTTAATGATTTTCAGGACTTACATTGTTTGACTGATCCTTCCAATCATGTGAGAATTCGCAGTGCTCACCTTTGAGGCATGCACCGTGCATAAAATACTTGCATAAAGTCCTATTACACATAGAACATACTATCAAAACTAAATTTTAATTGAAACAAGAATAAAACATAGATAACTTTAACTAATCACAGTCATAACTCCTCTGTTTGCAATTTAATTAATTAAATAAACTTCAAGCTTCCTAACAGATTTGTACAGATAAATAGTAAATACAATCATATTGCATACCAATCAATTTCCTAAATTATAGATTTCCGTACTTTCTCTGAATCATGCTCAAGTCATACTTGATCAGCTGATGCCTTCTTCATGAATAGATCTGCCCTACTTATAACCCCCGTGAAGGAATGAAGAGTCAACTTCACAGCAATTTTTAACAATAAATACAGCTCCTCCGAGTGAAGCATCCCTTAATGCTGGCCACCAATTGATCCTTCAATTTTATTTGGTAGGACAGGCTCATTTTGGAAGAATCACTGTCCATAATTCATTGCTCTTTTTGGTTTTGCCTTTGCTAGACTAAATGATCCCAAATTGATGCAACCTGAGCCACTATGATCGGGGCAGGACAACTGAAACTGAAATGTTTTCATTATCATATTGAAAGAAGCACACAATGAGATGCACTTTAATTTGATCAATCTTATGTTTAAATTCATACGCATCAGACTAACATATGTCATTGTCTTCATAATATACAGGATTACCATCTTCATTAGGAAATTCTGTCTTAAAAATGCACCTACAATAGCACTCTTCATTCACTAATGGGGTAAATAACATGTCTCACACCAGGGTGAATCTTCTTGGGCATTTGCATGATCTTTCCTTAAGGGGACGGGATTGTTGTCTCGGTGTTTTGAATTACCTCGCTGAGAAATCATTTATTTATTGTTCTACTCAAGTCCTTACAGCAATAAGTATTAAGAAGCTTATCGAGCAACCTTTGCCCTTTGTTATAATGGTAGTAGCATTGTGACAAAGAAGCCCCTTCTCCTTTCTTGCAACCCAATAGAATAGATCTCTCATGGCACTGCTAGGCTTTCAATCTTATCAGTAACTGTCTGGTTATGAAATTTTCACAGAAACCCTATCGATATGCTTAACTGATGCTCTCATGTTTCTTTCAATGCCAATTGCAATAATATATGGTTCTCTCAAGAGTTTGAGAGTTCTTGTTTCAAAGGCAATTTCCAAACTTAGCATCAAATGCACCACAAGAGAGGACCAAACACAATTTTTAAGCACTCAAATCAGGTGGCACTTTCCTCATTGCCATGATAAACCTGCTAATAAAATCTACAACAGTCTCATTCACTCTCATTTTAATAGCTGTCAACTCATGGATGGTGAACCTATCCCATAAACATATTCTATATTGTAACCTTAATAATCTCATAAACCCATCCTATGAATCATTATACAATCTAGAAGGCTGTTGAATCATTTATGATCTCTTCCAGGAATTACACAAACAATTTCATCAGAACATCATCATCTCAATTCCATTCTTGAATGCCTAAGGTGTTCTTCTCTACTGGTAGTATTATTACATTAAAATTGGGTGATTTTCCCCCAAATTCTTTCATATTTGGTCAGGGTAGTTTAGGGATCGGATAGAAATCTCCCTGTCTATAGTTATGCCTTTCCACATCTTCGGTTGCCTTGCTAGTGAAAATGTCTAAGCTTATCTTCAAAATGGAACTTACATATGGAGATTATTGACTCCAAATTACATTGCTACTTTTGCACTGGTTGATTAAGATATTATAACCATAATGCTGCTTTTGCTATTGGGCAATTTAGGCTTCTTGTTAAACAAGTCGAGCAAGTTAAGCTTCCTGCAAATCTATTTGTGCTTTAAGTTCTTGTTTCCTCTGCCTTAAGTGATTGAGTGAATCTAATATTTGTTCAATTTCTCTCTATATGCTCACACTCTTAACCGCATGGCTTCAATTGCACCATGGAATGTTGCATCATGTTCATGCTCAAATCTATGTGAAGATGTGGGAGAATTATGATGTAATTAATTCATATAGCTTTAAACTAGGATCAGCTAATCCAAAATTTTGAACATGTGCACAACAAAAGTTATCTCTATTTCTTCCACCCACGTGCATTTTACTTTTTATACATTATAATCATATCTGGAGCTCTCTCCAACTAATCCTAATCACACTTGCTGGATTATCTGAAATATACTAGTTTTGGAATTTCAATTCAACAATACTCTATCTTTGCCAAAAGTACCAAAATCATTTCTTTAAGGAGGTCTAGCAGACATACCAATATTCTTAACTTTCCAAGCAACATGCTGCTTTCCTCCCTCCATTAACACACATCTTCATGTTCTTAGGCATTGCTTTTGTGCCGCCTCCTCTCCATCTTCAATTCCAAGATGTGATCTTTGACTGGGTTCAGTTTTATTGACTCACTCAGTACTTGGAAAAGGGGAAAATTATTTGCAATTATCCACAAACTTACCAGGTGCTCATTAGACCAGTAGCAGAAAATTGAATGTTGAGAACCTTCAAAAGAGTCCCTCCTTAGCATCGGCTCCATTAAGTTGGTGTTTAATGTTGTGGTTTCCCAAATCCCTAAAGCTAAGTTATTCAAAGTGTGAAAGGTATCAAACTACAGCCAAATAGCTTACAACTTATGATTGGGCATGGACAACAATAAACCAATAGACAAGGAAAGGTAACTCGTGTTTTATGCGTTTCTCGGTCTAAGAAGGAAGAAGTTATGTTTCAGATGCAAAGAACCATGGGAACCAGTGCTAGTGTGGAAAAAGGAGTCAATTCCATAGAATAGAAACAAAACTCAATGAAGAAAAAGAAGGCACATTGGATACCAAAAAGGATATCATAAAAGGGGTCTCAACAACATCTAGTACAAGAATTGATTGAATGATCCTATCAGAGAATTGGCAAAACTCTTGGATTTCCAATCTATGATTTTGGGAACCAATAGATTGGCAACTCTATTGGGCAGAGTTGCTCACAATATATATTGTGAAGAAACCCAAAATTTCAGATTTCTCAAATCAGGATTAGAAAGCAATTTCATCATTTTGTTTGGATGGATACGTTGTTGGAAGCGAGAACTGCGAAGATCAACAAAATCAACACATTCCTCGAAAGAGGTGGAGACTCTATTCAATAAAGATTGCAATAGGTAACTCTGTTGAGGGAGAAGACTTAGAAGGAAATGGTAAATAGCCTTTTCAAATGTATTGATCATTTCAAAGAAAGCCTCTCATTCTAGATGGCATCAAGTTGTTGGATCTCAGAAGATTTGATTGTAAACCTAACAAGTTGTTCCCGAAGCTTTCACAACTTGTACCAAAGTTCCATGGAGAATGGGATGAATTAGCATTTTGGCATTTGGATGAGTTTTATACATTTATAGAGGATTATGAAATTTGTGCAAAAGATCAAGTGATGAAGCTATTTGTCAAGATGTTAAAAGACAATGTGAATCAAGTATTTGAATCATTACCTACACGAAGTATCTCATCTTGGAAAGAATTTGAACAATAGTTCTTATATGAATTTCATGATGCAAGCGAGGAAGATAACATGTGTTATGAACAGTATGAACACCAAAGCTACAGCATGGAAGAGTATCTTAACATGTCTCCACTTGATGCCTTTTTCAATCTAGAAAGATATGAAGGCAAGACATCAACCCATTATTTCATAAGAATGGTAAACATTTATCATGAGATACCATCAAAACTCATGCCTCCTTATGAGAAATTCCTAAACAAAATCTTTTAGTTGGGAATCTCGCCAAAGGACCCTAACGTGAAGCTTCTCAGTCAGATATTAGAAGAAGATGATGAACACAAGGAAAAATATACCAAAGTGAGACAAAAGTGTAAAGATGTTTCAGATTTGAATGGAGAAAAAGTTTTTGGACAATATGAAGAAGAATCCATCCATGATGAAACTTGTGCGACAACAGATGACAACAAATGTAAAAAGGAAGAGGATCAATGTCTTAGCATGGAAGAAATTTTGAATTTGTTGGACATGGAATATCATAAACATGTTGAGAAATATGGTCCAAATTTTTTCTCAATCTGCTAGAATAAACAGGTGAATGGTTTAGTGCATATTGAAGGGGTACTAAATGAAGGAGATAATTTCCAAGACTCAAATAGTGGAGATGAAATAGAACAGCATGCAGCATATAAACAGGAGAGGTTTCAGATTAAAGCTCTCATGGAAATATGACCGGGCTCTCTACATTCTTGAATACATTCTTTGAAGAGGATCTTCTATGCAATCAAATCCATCAGCATCATGGAGATAACAAGCCTAGTGATTAGTTTGAAGTTGATAAAACAAATGATATGCATCTACAAGGTGAGACATCTTTCAAACAGGAAGTCTATCAAATATGTGAGGGTAACATGGAATCAGCCAAGCACTACAGGGAAGATAGACTGAAGGATAGTTTTGCAGATTGCTTAGATATCTCACCTGACCATATCCATGATATATGTGAAGAAGTGTCTCCTAGACATGAACCATCTTTCAAACCATTATATGAACAGATTCTGCAGAATAGATGTGAAGAAAAGATTGAATCAGGCAATCATAATCTGCATCCTGAATGTGGAGACATAGAAGATTGTGTGCAACAAAACAACCAAGCAAAGCAGACTGATTTTGATGCTTGTATAACTGATCAAAAGTATGATTCTAGCAATCTTCCATTCAGCAAAAACCACATTGATGGAGCAAACCAAATAAGTATCGTACATAAAGGTGGTTCACCAAATACAAGTTTGAAACATGGGCAGCTGACCAAAATGATGAAGGAAAAGTATACTATGATTAGAAGATATAAGATGTTGCATGATCAAGATTGGGTGTTCAATAAAGGAAAGGAGCTAAGTTCATTGGGGGCCAGGGGCCACCCAATTTCACTTTGCAGATTTAATATGGTTTGCTCCATGCAGAAATAGCCCACAAGGAGCATATGTCCCCAAGAAGAGCCACTAATGGAGGTCAAATTTTTGAGCATCCATTTGTGCAAAAACCTGTGCAAACCAACACAAAGAATCTAAAGATGTTTCCATAAGGATCTTGAAGACTGATTGTAAAGATTGTATAGTTGCCTTTATCAAGTTGTTCAGAATAAAGATATTGTGGTATGTACAGGAGAATATAAAGTGATAAAGAGGAAAGGAAAGTTATGATCAGGAAGAATTCAAACAAAACAGCACATCCATCTTAACAAACAGCAGAGGAAAATACATATACGGTAGAGATAGTTAAGCAAGCACCCCAATTCAAAATCCAAAACAGTAACATAAAATTGTGTATAAAAATTATCTTTTGCAGAGCTCAGGAGTAATTGATGTTATTTTGGATAAATATTGTCTCAGTTCTACATAAAAGTCTCCATTGTGTTAACTCTATTGCCCAAATAAACAAAGCACTGGTGTTTGAAATCATTAAAATATAGTTGTTCAATTTATAGTTGAAGTCAGAGTTTCTCGTCTATATCCCATTCTAGCAAGTATCTAATCAATTATTGATTACCCTACATAAGCATTCAACCATTTCAAGCAATCATATATAAAGCAGCATATTGATTGAGTTCGAGGACCTCGCAGCCTAAGAATTCACAAAGATTTAAATTCGCTATATAAAAGCTTTGAACCAGGCGATCATGTTTAAAGTGAAGGTCTACCCGCCTAGGTGTAGCAAACCCTGAAGTGCAAGAGTATTTGGATTATTCCCATTCGTTGGCCAGAAGTGATTGAGTGATCCTATGGAGAATTGACAAAACTCCTAGATTTCCAATTTGTGGTTTTAAAGACCAACGGGGTGCACTATCACATCCCTGTTTCAAATAGGAATTCAACAATAATTAAATATAAAATATTACTAGATAAAATAATAATAAATTTAAAGTATAAAAATTAATAATAATATTAAATACATAAACAAAAATATTAGATTATAAAGATTATATGAGTAATACAACATAATACTTTAATACCATATGAATGGAAGAGAGTTTATAATTCAATAAAGGAGTTTCTTGCTAAACTCAAACTTGAAAATGTAAAAAGGTATACCCATCTTATAATTTTGTAAAATGGTATGCCCCTTTTATCATATGTAATAATATAAGACTTAGTCCCGAGCAAGACTGGAGGTTTTCTTCTCTGTTCTTTCCTACCAGTGTCTTTTGTATTGTTTTGAATTTTAATAAATATAATATATAGGACTTCGACCTTTTAGCAATCCAAAAAAAAAATACTATATGGTTATTTACAAAATAATTAATAAATACTAAAATGGACTATATAAACATTATATCTATATTATTATTTATATTGTTATTTGGTGAGGATTTATATTCATCTCAAATATGAAATACATGAAACATATATATTAAAAATATATGTATCAAAAATCAATAATATAAACAAATAATGATTATACCATTTCTAAAGACAACAACCTAGATATTCTAGCGGCTTTGCATGCAAAAATTGAGAACTATTTAATCAAGGATATTACTATCAACATGATAGATTCATATAACAGCATATGTTTTTTGTTTGGTAACAACCGTCCACGCATTGGGAGTGAAACACATGTTTATGGAAGGAGTTGGAGGAATTCATTCTAAGACGCCAAGCATCGAGGTCCAATAGCATTGAAGATACAAAGCATATTACCAAATGAACAAGTATTAGCAAGGAATTATTATGACAAAGGGTGCGATTAATTATGACAAGCCAATGTCTAGTGGAGGATGACTCTCAAGGCAACCATTATTGTAGGTACAACATTTAATATTAGTTAAAAGTTAGCAATCACCAATTAACCTAAAACAATACAATTAAAGTAGAAAGATAATTCTAAAATGGCACAAGACATGCCTTTTGAGTACAACTCATCATCCATATAAAAGATATAAGAAGGCACACAACCTAACTTCATGGAAGGATGGGATATTTTATTTTTCTAGATTCATGATTAGAAAACTTTAAGACATTAATCAGAGAAGGCACCAAGACTTTAGAAGATAATTCCAGAAAAGGCAATCAGACTATTGGAAGGATCAAGTCCTCTGTGTTTGAAATATCCCAAACTGGATATTTACTCGATTTCTTTTTCAACAATATATTCAGAACTTAAACATAGGCATATGTATCACGCAACACCATAGAAACCAGAAACCCATTCTTTCTCAAAATAGGATTTAGTATTCAAGCATGTGGAAATGTGTTACAAACCAACAGAATGAAACTAATAAACTCTCATGAAATTTCTTAAAACAACATTATTGCATTATACAACAGCAATACAATAACCAACATTCCGAATCCAATCTTAAACACAGAATTTATAGTCAAATTGGAACACTTAGATAAGAACCTATAAGCACATACAAGACACCTAAAGTGACGTCTCCATGGACAATGGGTTTGCGTCCACTGTCTGCCGGCAAGAGGGGCTACATCCTCACACTGGTTGAAAGCTGAAGCTTTCCAAATACTCTCACAAGAGAGAAACTGAAATCTAAATAATAAATCAAGTATGCCAAATGAATGAGTCTCATCTCCTTTTATCTTCACAACTGTGACTCTTCGACTCGCTTCCTAGCCTTTTTGTCTTATCTCTCTTTGTCCCTTTTTAGCCCACTTTATAATATTAAATTGACGTTTTATATTTTGAGTCCACACACTCCAAGTCAATTTTAATATTATACAAATAAGTCTTAACTTTTCTAATGTCCCAAAAAGGGGACATTACAGTTTCTTATAGTTAGCACATTAATAACTATCTCATTGGTGAGTGTCCTAGGAATAAACATTACAAGGAAGATTGTTAACTTTAGATAAGACCAGCCATGGGTATAAAGTTAAGACAGGAGCAGCGACCAAAGAAAGGCTTATCATGGATCAGATCGATATCAATCCAAGAACAATATTTATTTACATGCAAATTTATATACTGTGATCTAATCTATAATATCAACATCAAAGACAATTGATCCATCAATACTACCTTTCAGATTGGAAATTATATCAGATTTTTCATTGAGATAGAGATTCGGAGCTTATAGTAACTTTGATCCTTATTATTATAAAGATGGTAGAATAATTAATTAATTTCTTCGTTCTTTACAAGGCACTCATATGGTAGATATTTATATATGGACATTTGTGAAAATCCATATGAATAGTCAATTTGTTAAGAGTGTTAACAATAAGGAATAAGATAAACATGGAGAAATTGCCCAGGGGGACATTACAAAGGAAAATCTATAAAGACCGTAGACTATAACAACAAGGACAATGAAAGGACTAGATGTCAATTAGAAGATAGCAATTTGAAACAGACTAGTAAAACATCAGTGACGGCATTCAACAGAGACTTCAGTGAGCAACACAAAATAGAGATAATAAATATCAAGAGATTCGAATATAAATAAGATTCATGAAAATTCCATATATCCAAATACAAATGCACAAGATTTTTGGAAACAAACTGATGACATGTCATCTTAGTTGAGAAAGGGAACAAGGTTAGTACATGTCTTGAAACTAGGCTTATACAGCGAGCGCACATAAAGAATGAGAATAAGGCAAATATAATTGGAGACCAAATAAATATCAAGAGATTCAAATATAAATAAGAATCATGAAAATTCCATATATCCAAATACAATAATGCACAAGATTTTTGGAAACAAACTGATGACATGTCATCTTAGTTGAGAAAGAGAACAAGGTTAGTACATGTCTTGCAACTAGGCTTATACAGCGAGCGCACATAAAGAATGAGAATAAGGCAAATATAATTGGAGACCACATGCTGTGAACATCTCAATAATATCATTCTCTATTCCATAAAAAAAATAAGCACCACCAGCATTGATACTGTCCACGTTGGCATTTGAAGAATAGACAGCACCACCATGTAATATCAAAGACAAGGATAAGACATATGCTCATTACATCAATACTATTGATACGGCCAATTATAGTTACTGAGAGAGACTTAAATAACATTATCACACTCCATGAGATATGAAGATATTGATCAATCAAGACATAATCAAATACAATTATATTGGCAAGGCATGAACAGATATCAATAGATCCCTAAAGAAACTAATCAAAACTGATTAGCAGTTGGTAATCATTTATTGACTAAAGTATAAACTAAGGAAAGAATCGAAAGTATCATTAGCAAATAGCAATTATTAAATCGTGAGGAGTCATAAGGGCTGTAAAGAATAATTACAGGAAATCTGTCATTGCAATTATTATCACCATCATTAATGATAAGAAGGAAATGTTCACCGTGATCGAAGAAAGATTAAGTCTTTTATCATGTCTAAAATAGATTAGTAGTTCAATCCAAGTGGTGCAATGTAAGGGTTCCTCAATATTGATGCAATGAAGAGACAAAACTCCTGGACTCATAAGACTTGGTTGTCACGAACCTTATGGACTAACATTAACAATTTCTGTAATTTGAACATATTACTTGGCAGATACATTACATTTTGCTATAGCAAGAGAAAACATTGGCAACTCTTTGAATAATATACATTACTTTGATATTAATCCAATTTTTGTAAATACAACAGACACTATATTAGCTTGTATTTTTTTAATGAGGGTTGGACTTTCAATTTTATTCAACTTCTAGTGTTTGTCAAACTTTATAAATAGATATTTATAATATTGAGCAAAGGTTTTAAATAATTGTCAAATAATTAAAAATAATAATAAATGATATAAGTAATCTGAAATAAAAGAAATATTAATAAGAAAATAAATACAATCCTTAATAAAATAAATATTAACAATTTGAGTAAAAGGAACCTAACAAAATAAATAATAACACAATTACTAATATAAATAAATAACCATCATAACTATATGAATGAACAAGTAGGAATATATTTATAAACATGAAATATGTTCATATAAATGATTGAATAATTTAAAGACAATATTTATATTGCTAAGAAACCAAAAAATTTAAAATCCAAAGTCATTTCTTCATTATCAAATACAAGCTTGGGCAAGAAGATGGAACAGAAAGGAGGGCATGGATACGCGTCCATTTCTATGTGAAGTAGCAGTGTCAATGGTCAACATGGCTAACAAAGGGCTGAGCTATGACATCTACAGCCAACATGGGGAACTCAGAGCTAAAAAATCAGATTGACGTCCATCCACAAAACCCTTCTGGAAGCCATGACTGCCTATGTTCAGCTGACTGAAAGGGAAAAAAAAGGCATTGTCTAGAGTAGTGAAGTGTGAATATATGTTTGTCTATCTAATTCAGACCAGTGCCTTTCTTACAAAGGATAACTAGATTTATAAAAAAACAGGAAAGAAGAGGGCAGCTGCGAAATTGAAGCAGGGTAACTTTTCCAGCTAAGATTGAGTATATCCTTCTTAAAAAATACCAGGTGTATCTACAATTTTTGAACATTCAATTTCATTTCATTTGGAGAGTTATTTCATAAACACTATTGCTCCATATTCCACACAATAAATCATGTCCCCTTGATTGTTTTGCTGCAAGTAGAATTTGTTGAGTTCTTCTTTGGACAATTGATGACATTGCTCAACATGTGTGTGTGTGTGTGTGTCTATCTATGTATATACATTTATATGTATATGCATATGCATATGCATATATATATATATATATCTATATATATATATATATATATATATATATATATATATATATATATATATATATATATATATATATATATATATATATATATATATATATATATATATATATATACACACACATAATGTATATGTATATATATATATTTATATATATGTATATGTATATGTATATGATTGCCGAATTTCTATTTAAGTTTATATCTTACCCTTAATTCAGAAAAGTCGTAGTTGCACCTCCTCCTTAAGGCAAGAGACTTCTTACAATAACTGCTTTCTTCAATAATTAGGGCCGATGGTTATTAACACCTATGTCTCTGTTTGTTATTAGGACATTTAACTTATGCATATTTATCAATGCAGGTCTATTAGCTTACTAGATTACTTCTTTAAATATTAAATCTCCTTGTTAATCACATATTTAGTGCTTTTGAAAACTCATGTCTCTTTGTCTCCCACTTCTAACTATTTAAATGGCTGATCCTTATGGCAGTATATCTCAAGTAATCAATAGCTAATATGGCAATGTAAACAAAAAAAATGATAATAGCCTTGTTTAAAAATTAATATGTATCATTGACTTCTTGTGATCTTTTATTTTATTCTTAGGACAGGTTGATTCTTGCATTGGTATAAAATGAGGATGACTCCATTTTCAAAGATACCATTGATTTGGATGATCAAGAATATTACGTTGTATAAAAGTGAAAGAAACATAATACATATCTATTGTGAGGTCTCACCAATCAAAATCAAGGAACCCGATCTATACTTAATCGCCAAGTAAACTTGTATAATAATCACTAATCTGACGATTCTTAATAGTTAAAGAACTCAGTTGCCATTTAATGTTTAATGTATGAATGAATTTGTTGAAGATTGTTGCTGTGATAGAGATCTTTATCTCTGATTTTGCTATATGCTGAAATTGGGACAATACGTCTGTATCCTGTCAACAGCTAGAGAAGATATTTATGATGATATTTTCATCATTTTCTTCATTATAATTAAGTGAGCACAATGTGGCATTCAACGTGACTAGCTCTAAATATCTGAAAACTTATTATATGAAGAGATATGCAACATACAAAGAGTCATGCATTTGGAATATGAAGAGACTCACATTTGGAAACTAAAGAAACCTTCAAATGAGATATGAAGCGTCTCTATATTCAACATATATAGATGATTGGCTTGTGTCTATGATATGGTCTCAAGCTATGTCACAAGGTTCGCCGAATTTTCGGCTCTAGGTTCAAAATTCGGCGAACCTAAAAAATAAATTAAAAATTCGCATAAATTCGGCTCTAATTCGTCTTACGTCGCACGTCATTGCTTGTACTGTAGGTCGCAGGTTGTCGTGTTTGTGCAAGTCACAGGTGAGTGCAGGTTGCAGTTAGTGGTCATGGTCGTGGGTTGCAAATCTCAGGTCGTGGTCATGGTCGTGGGTTGCAGGTTGGAGTTCGTGGTCGCAGGTGAGTGCAGGTCGCAAGTCATGGTCGTTCCTGCAACGAACGAAATTTGTGAACTTGGCTTCTTTCGTTCTTCTCCATCAACAATGGCATCTCGCATTCGCATCCATTCCTCTCCCTCGACAATTTGGGCAGGATTATATTGTTTTCCAATGTTCGAAGATTATTTAATTTTAGGTTTTGATTTATAGTTTTAAATTTTTATTATAGTATGTTTAATGTTTTGAAAATATTTAACTTTAGATTTACTTAATAACTATAATTTTTTATTATCAAATGTTTTGTTATTATTATTATTATTTCTGTAATTAATTTTATATTATTTATTAAATATTAAAACATGTTAATAATATTTTATATTATATAATCATAAATATCATATATTTATAATTAAATGTCAATGCTTATATTATTTTATCAATTATTAAAATATATAATAATAAAAACTATTATATACTTATTTTTTTGAAAATTACATTAGGCGAATTTAATGTCGAATTTTTTTGGATTTTTTGGACTTGTCGAACTTCATCCGAATTTCATAGTCGTCGAACTCGAACCTTGTGACTTGGTCGACAGGTATGAAACTGAAAAATTCATACAGGCCCACTTTATTTTGTGTGTGATGATTACACAAAAAGTTATTTTCCTAGATTGCATATGGTGTGCAGCATTTATTTATCAGAGATAGTTTATCATTCATCATGCCAGCTAGTATGTGAAATGGCAGGGCATTTGTTCAGTCAGACATTTTGTATCTGGAAACCATTTAATAATATATAGTCTTGAGCATGTGAATATATAGAGTTTCCAATTGTGCGTGTTCATCTTTGATACTGTGAAGAATTCATTGCGTCTGATGGAGTCTTAAAATTCAAAAAAATTTGGCATCCATTTGGGCATATTTTATGTATCAGACTCCATGATTGAAATCCATTTCTGCAATGCATCTGAAGATGATGACGATCGTGTTCACAAACTGATGGAGTTATGTAAAGATGGAGAGCTCTTTGATAAGACATTGAAGTCAAAAAGATAAGTGCTAATGTTAATCTGATGCAGCCGGCCTGTTCATTAGTCAAAGGAGATTTTAGCATATGTTGTGCAAAGTCAGGATTGAAGGACTTACTTAGATCATGAATCCACTCTATAATGTCATATGGGTACAATTTAAATCGCAACCAGAGACAGAAGTTTTCTGAGAGAGATTTGTAGCATATCTAACTTTGAATAGTTGTATATCCTGAGCATCAACGGTAATACTTTCTGACTTTTGCTACCAGTCGATATGAAGGTAATAATGATGTAAATACCAGTCAGAGATAGTGCAAGTGAGTGGAGTAACAAGTGGACCTTGTTTAAGATTCTTCTGGCAATTAATTGTTGATGTTCCTGAAGTCTGTTATTCATATATGGAGATCAGATGTAAATACTGGTCATATAATATTAGAAATACAGGAATACAAAGCAAGGCACTAATGTTTACACAAAAAGTTATGGCATCAGATCTTACCTTACGTTATAAAGGTCATCAGGACAGAAGTATCGATACTAGCTTGCAGTACTAAGCATGGTTTCCAGATTTTGATGGAAAGCAAATATCATTATGAGCAGTGATTACCGGAGACATTATTAAGCAGCATGAATAAAATACCATTGTCGATAACCAGTAATTTGATTCTCCAGGTCACACATGGGGTATATATGTCATCATCAAATATTAATGTAAAACTTTAACTTCTTGATTTGTCCCTGAAGAAAGGTGAACGCATTCATTTGAACTTCAAATCTTTGAATGTACCTGATGATTTTTGTGAGGCCAATAGTTATTAACGGGAGAGGTAAGGTTAACTGCCATATGGAGAAATGGAAGCCAAAAATCCACAGTTATGATCTCTGAGCGAGTTGCACCAGTGAGGGAGCAAGGAATTTGAGCCATGAAAGTATTCAATACTGCATCTACAACCATGGCAGTCATCTGGAACTCAAGATTAGAACATGAACACAAGAGGTTGGTAACACAATTCCAGCCCAGGCAGATCATCTGCGACATGTTTGCTGGTATAGGACCCTTTGCTATCCCTGCAGCATAGACAGGTTACATTGTATATGCAAATGATTTGAATCCAAACAGCACAAACTATTTGCACATCAATGCAGAACAAAACAAGAGAAGGAGATGTTCTTGGATGCAGCCTGTTTGTTCATTGGTTAAAAGAAAATTTACCACATTCCATGGAGCAGCTTAAGTTCTTAACAGCTTTATGGATAGCGAGGTCAGCACTGAAGTACTTTTTGAAAACATTGATCCATCTTAAAAAGCTGATAATATTTTGGATGCCAATCATGGAGCTTAGTTTTGAGCCTAGGTCCATGGTCGAGGAGATACAACTAGAGCACATGAATGTTTCCAAAATATCAATTTGTGGAAATTGTTGTCCTTTCCTTAAGACTTTTGTTCTTTGAGACGCTATGTATTGAAGGAGTTCGAAACCCTGCCGGCAATATTAAAGACAATAGAAGTTGAAAGCTGTGATGTCCTCAATGACATAGGAGGTGTCCGTGACCTGAGGAAGCTTCAGCATCTGTGAATATATGGATCTGGGGAGTTAGAGTGCCTTCCATGTTTTGCACAGTTAGTGTCTCTATGAACCTTTGTACTGATAGGTAGCTTGACAGGCAGCAAGGTGAAGAAAGTAGAGGGATTTGAAAGTATCATATCACTTAAGGCATTCCGTATATATGACAGTCCAGAATTATGCAGCTTTCCAAGTCTTAGAGTTAATTTCGCTTAAGGAATTTGATTTGCATATGTGCCGCAAATCGGAGAAGCCAGAAGGTTTAGAAGATATATAATCATTTGAAACGATGCCCAGCCTGGCCTCCCAATTCAAGAACAATCATCTACAGATGCACCGTATTTGCTGTAGGTCTAAGAAGATATTCGATGAGAATAAAGACTAGCCTATGCAGATATGAAAACACCAAATCACTAATGTCTTCACGGTTTATAGAGTGAGGAATTGAAGCATAACTGCAGATTATCTTCTACCTTAATAAAATAGTATTAGTAAATTTGACATAGGAATAATTGTTTTATGAAGGGACACGATGGTTTGGGTAACCTTTCCAACTTTTTTATTTGGTTGTAAATAGATGTAAAAATCAAAACGAGGGACAATATTCATTTTTTATATTTTAAAATTTTACCTATCCTATGCTCAATGATATATTTTTATTCTTTTATTGATAAAGAAATGATTTTTTGAACTACACCTGTGGATGGTGGATTATCGAATAAATTCTTGTGCGATTCTGGAGTCAAACTGTATTGAATGGATCATCCCTAAGGAGTGTCTCAAGTACGATTTTAAATCTGGATCAGTATGAAATATTTATTTTAATTTATTTGCATTAGAGTTTTGATTTATTATTAAATTGTGTCCTTTAAAAAAAAAATTTAATTTCTATAAATATTTTAATATTCGGATAAGTGGACTAGGTCGTTATTGCATTTTAAATTTGATAAACATAGATATTGTGGAATATTTAATTGTTTCCATATTTATGCCTAGTTTGTCTCCATATCACACGAGTTAAAGTGCATCTTAGACTAATTTAAAATTGCGTTTATATAATTGACGCATCACATCTGAATTGTTAAAATTGTTTATAGTTTAAGTATATTGAACTTTATAAAGTTGTATGTTTCAACTTATAATATTGACTCTGATTGCCCATGTAATTAAGCACTGGCCTTTTACTCTTGATTCGTAATCCATATGCTGGCAATTATTCCATATCTTTCCCTTTGAAGAATTAATATATTCATTTGTTGCATTAATTCATACTTATCCTTATTTCAAAAACATTCATACATTTATTTACTTTTAATTCATAATTTGCAAGATAAAAGCTTTTTATAATTCTTGTCGTTTTGAAAAGCTTTTGTTGTATTCACATTCTAATTTATCTGCTATAAGCATCTTCGATCTAAGTGTTCTGTTCAAGATCGGGTACACCAACCTCAGTTTTGCAACGCCAGAAGCACAGGGGATTTGGATCGCATCGATCGATCCCGACAAGTTGGTCTTAACCGGTTGGATATCCCAGCATCGAGTAGGCAAGGCTCCTAAGATTCCAATCTGCGGTTTTGGAAACCAACAACATCTTTTAGGGAATATTCTGATCAAAATGTTTTATGCTCAAAGATTTGCTAACCTAAGCCAATGAAATTTGAGGGGCTTGAGTCTTGCGCATTTAAATAAATCATTTGCCACTTTTTCAGAGTGGTGGAGTTTAAGATATAGTCAATAGTCATAATGTCTTATCAACAACATCGCTTTGTGAATGTAGTTGGGTAGTTATTTTAGTGATCAACTTATAGAGGAAGTTCTGGGTTTGTAGATTGTGTGCAGGAGAGTGCACATTCCAGCATTTCGTGAAGATATTTGTAGAAGTTGGGATTTACCTGCTGGAGTTGGTGTACAACCACGGATAGACCGAAGTAACAAAGGCCACTGTTTCTATTATTTATTAATTATTCTGACTACAGTCGCATCGGATATGAAGAAAACATCAAGATCATTGTATCAAAACATATTGGACTAGAAAGAGATAAGCATTCTATAAATATACTTTGAGTACAAATCATGATTTTTTGTTATATTATCAAGAATAGTGTATGCTATATTTCTCTTCATTACGTATTAATTTTTTGAGATATTTTTAATCTTTCTTGGTTACAGGACAAATCGAGATGCAATGAAATGATGAAAGATTATGCAAACTATAGAAATGAACTTGGGGGTGTTGCTTGCAGTCATCATACATATCTTCATTTAAGAAGAAGAAATGATATTCATAGAGAGTCCATTCCGCTGTAGAGGGATCTTGTGTGGCAAAGGGAGAATGCAAAAACTCTTTGCTTGATTAGTTGTTTGAGTCAAACTGTGAGTTTGTTGTCAGCTTAGGATGGAGTGTTGGCTGAGAGGGAATCTTAGCATTCAGATGATCTTTATGTGCTTTAATGAGTTCTTCTTTGTGAGAAAAGTTCGAGGGGAGATCCCTTGTTTCACCCTCTATGAGTAGGTACAATAGATCCACCCTTTGCGAGTAGGCATGGTGGAAATGCATTCTTCTATGGAGAATTCTGAGGTGGAACTCTTCATTTCACCCTTTGCGAGTAGGCAAAATGAAAATCCGTTCTTTTCTAGGAGAAGTCTAAGTGAGTAGGTATGGTGGATCCACCCTATGCGAGTAGACATGGTGGAAGTCATGTGTGTGACTCCACGACTTTGATTTTATGCTACTATGAAGTGACTACGATGAATAATGTTATGTTGAGATAACAATGTTTTAATGAGAATCTATGTGATGAGAATTTATTATTAACATCTTTGGTTGCAGCTATGTGTGTGTCTTCCATACTAAGATCTCTCTCTTGCTAAGAGGGAGTGTTGAAGATTGTAGTTGTGATAGAGAGCTTTATCTCTAATTTTGCTATATGTTGAAATTGGACCAATATGTCTGTATTGCATCAATAGCTAGAGAAGATATTAATAATGCTATTTTTGTCATACTCTAAATAATTGACATTTTATTATATGAATAGACATGCATATTCGAAGAGTTGTGTTTGAAATATACAGAGGCTCGCATTTCGAAACTAAAGAGACCTCCAGTTATGATATGAAGAGTCTCTCTATTCAATATATAGATGATTGGCTTGAGGAATGATATTGTAATAATCCCTGCTTGTTCTGATAGGAAATCAAGTTTGGGTTAGAAATATTTTGTCAAACAGTTGGAATGTAACCCATGTCTTAAGCTTGGATACTGCTGTAAGAAATCCGACTCATAGGAATATAGTAATGAGACCAAAGGAATGTGCAAACAATATGAAAACTCAAGAAATAACAGTTCTGAAAATATATACTCCACTACAGTAGACCTTATACAATATTCTAACAATCTTGAAACATAGAGGAATAACTACTGAATGAATTTCCAACGTACTAATTATGTTTATATTACTAACACAAGCTTTCAAACACAATGAGTAATAATTGGAACCTGGTCAAATCGCATATACCGGGAAATTTGTACTGCTGTTTACTGCCTCCAATGATCTCAACTCCAAAATTGCCAACACCCAAACACTCTACGTTCATCCTATCTACCGAATTCAGACTTAGTGTGCCACCTGGGCCTGTGATGAAGGTGCAGCTGCCATGTTCAATCTACCATCTGATAAACCTACAGAATATTATACTCCCTGCAGGCTACGATATATGGCTGTTGGATTATAACGTGCCTAGTTGTAGGTGATCCGACTTCTAGTAAGTCCAAACTATAGGTTTCACAGCCCACGTTAACCTCTCCTTCCTCGGCTATGGCTATGGAATGACTGCACACTTGTTTGTCATCCAAGCTTCAATCTCTCATAAACCTCCAAAATACCAATTACTGACCTATACGTGCTAATTACCTAGAAATATCTTCAATCACCTGTATTTCTGCCACTGAACTTCTACTTCTCATAAGCCTTCAATGCATCAATTTGGAATCTCGATTACAAAGTGCAATGTGAGATGCTAGGTTTGCGTCTAGTCTCACTCTTTTTCTCAAGGGGTTTCGTCCTTAGGAAATATCCAGTCAAATTTAAGCAACTCTTAGGATTTTAGTAAATAACATATATTTGTGGTAACAATCCCAATGCAAATGCTTTCCTTTATAACTTCGAAATGAGAAGAGGCTCGAACAACTTAGCAATGTGGGATAAAAGACTGTTTCGTCTTTTAGTCACTTAAGTAACTTTATAACTTTATAACATTAAAATATTTAAATAGATCACTTAAGTCACTTGAACTTTAATATTTCTTGAAATACTTGTTTGAAAGGGTCCATCTCTATTACCCTTGAATTACTATACATAGTAAGTATGACAAATGGAGTCCAAATGACATCGAACAAAGGTCAAATTCATAAATTGCTGAATGTTGGAGATGAATCAATCCTCAGAAGACCCTCTAACCATCCTCATTAGCCTACAAGGATCCAATATTAGGCTAATCCTTGAAATTCTGATGCTGGCAACCAATGGGGACATTATAGATATAGTTTCAAGTGAAAAGTATTGTACTTGAACATTTATGACATTGATATAAGAGATATTTTTCTGGCATTGTTGCGTTTTTTTCCCTTCAAGTTGAAGGGTTTTCCTAGGATAAGAAGTTGTTTACTTAAGTACCTATTTTATTCTACTTCTACTTATTTTTGTTTATCATTATTTCAAGGCAAAACATTAACAAAATTCTATTCTTAATCTCTCTAATGCCTATGGAAGAGAGGTGGGGACAGATAAATTATTTAGCAAGAAACTTAATTGCCTGAGGCCTCCTAGTGCGGAACATTGCAAATTTGCCATTCCCAAGCACAAGACAAACCCTAGTTGGCAAGTTTAGGGTAAATTAAGTGAAGTCCAAGTTATGGACCTTACAAGGAGGCAACCTTTCTATGGCACCATAATCTACTCAAAACGCAGGTGCTAATTTGTTGCATGGACCTTAACCGTAGCCTTCATTGTTCCCTCAAAACATTGTATCCTATGTTCATGCCCCCATATAGAGTTTCAAGCAAAAAAAAACCATCATTTAATAGAACACACAATCTCTTTATTCCCTTCCTAGGGACATGAAGTCATCGAAATGTTATGCACAATTTTTTCCATGACTATCTTTCACAATCATTGCACAGCCACATAAAATGATACAACACAGGTAATAATGCTTACTTATGTGGAGACTTACTCAAAGCCATCTTTATGGTCACTACACGAACACACTCACTTGGGAATGGTTCGATGTCAACATTCAATGTGTTCCCAAAAATAGCACCCTCAAAATACACTCACTGCTACAAAATGATCCCATAGACAACATTGCTACAAGCTCCCTCTTCCTTGGATAAAGTCATTACAAAGGAACAACTATTAATATAGGTGTTGCCGCCTAGCAATAATGCAGCCAACAAAGGAAGAAAGGAAATGCAGAAATCACAGCATTAGGACCAGCCCACATTCATCTTAATCTCCACTTTCTCCAAACATGCTCTTTTTTAATATCCACACATGTTGCTACTATTGTTGCCGAATACATATGATGTAAATGGAAGTTCTATACTTTCACCATTGGCAACTTATTACTGAACCAAGATACATCGCTGCAATTCATTTCTTTTGACCAGATCAATGGTATCACATCCGAGCTAAAAAATCCAAGGTTGCATGGACATGGATACGATATCGGATACAGGTACGGTATTGGGTACGGGTACGCCTATTTTTTGGGACCTCTCATTTGGGAACAGCAGGATACAACATTCATAAAACACTTCTATATATATATATATAACAAATTTTCTGAATCATTAAAGAAGATTTTCATTATAATCAAAGCATTATAAACACATAATTGTGACATATTCCAAAATACTATAGTTAGATATAGTTTTATTATTAAAACGAGAATCAAATACATAAATACTAATAGTTTGGCTGAATCAATGCTATCAAAAATATCATCACTGTTCTCTTGAAACTCGAGATCTAGATCATCAAGATTATCTAAAGAGCTAGGATAGTTGGATCGTGTGCAACCACCACCTAGATTCTCAGAACCCGTTGACGATTCACCTAAGGAGCCTCCAACTTTGTCAGAATTCTCAAAATTGAGGTTGAGATGTGTCAATGCATTTATGGATACATCAATGTCACTTATCTCTGGTTCTTCATCCCAAAGTTTATTGGGTCCTTTGATGTAGTTTGTGGAGGAATGTGACAATAGACAAAGATTGGAATGCGCATAGACAAGGTCCTCTGCTTTGCTGGCTACCAACCTATTTCATTTCACATAATGGATAAAGCCATATGTACTCCAATTCCTCTCAGATGCAGAAGAACTAGAAACCTGCAATAAAAGTGTTTATATTATAATTTACAAAGACACAAACAATCAAATAAAATTGAAATAAGAAATAATTCTTATTAGAATAATTAGTATAAAAGCAGACCTATGATAGAAGTTTGATGGCTAGCTTTTGCAAATGTGTAGTCAAGGCACCGTGGAAATTCCACCACTTTATAGGATTCATTTCTTTTTTATCTGCCATTGCATCAATGTCTGCATAAGTTCCATCAGAGGAAGCAAATGTCCCAAACTCATCTCGAATCTCTGCAGCAACTCTAGGATCTGTAAACATTTTCTTGAAAGCTTATTTATATCCTTCAACAACCTCAACATCCTTATTTGGTGTTGTCCTATTTAGCAATGCTAACATATCAGCATGATAGTACTTAGGGTTTAAAGCATATGCCAAAAGTTGCAAAGGAGTTGTCATTTATCCCATCTCTTTTTTATTACCTCATATATTTGCTTATAAAAAAATTCAGAGGGATCTTGCTCTTTTGCTATAATAATATCTCTAACTTTCTCCACCATTGTATCTATGCAATCATAGATGTCACCTAATATTGGCTTATCAGTATCACACCGACGAATGAGGGTGTATATTGGCTCAGTGAAAGATAGTAAATAATCTATTTGAGCCCACCAATCCTCATCAAGAATTAATGTCCTTACATTATTTGCTCTGTCTGTTTGTGATTGTCTCCATACTACCCAAATGTCACTAATCACCATACTTTTCAAAGCTTGTTTGACATCAACAGGCCTTTTAAGAACAATGTAGTGTGTGGCAAAGCGTGTTTCAGCCACCTTCAATAAAAAAAATATATATTTTTAAAAACATATAGATCATAAATACATTTGAATTTAAAAACATTTGAATAGTTTTAATTTTTAAGACAAGAAATTTACCTTTAATAACTCCAGCCTTTTGAGAACAATGCAGTGTGTGGCAAAGCGTGTTTCAGCCACCTTCAATAAATAAATAAATATTTTTAAAAACATATAGATCATAAATACATTTGAATTTAAAAACATTTGAATATTTTTTATTTTTAAGACAAGAAATTTACCTTTAATAACTCCAGCTTGGCAAATTGTCTATAAATGGCCTGTGACATGTGATGATTACAAATAAACATCTGAATTTCTTTGGCTTCTTCATAAATCTTTTGTATCCATTGAATTTTGCCAATTTTTTGTAGCATCAAATTCAAAGAATGAACTACAACAAGGAGTCCACCGAACTTTTGGATATCTTGCTTCCACGACCAACCCGGCTGCTTTACATACTTTTGCATTATCTGTGATCACTTGAACAACATTTTCTGGCCCCACAGATTCAATTGCTTCAATTAAAATGTTAGCAATAAACTGTGTATCTTTCTCTTCAGCCTTGCATTCCACTACTCTCAAAAACATTGCCCCTTTTGGGTTCATTGCAACCACATTGATTAGTGGCCTATTTCTAGCATCCTTCCATCCATCACAAATGATGGAAACCCCTAAAATTTTCCATGAATCTCGGAGCACTTGCAATTGTTTATCAATAATATCTTTTTCTTTAATCAAAAGAGTAGTACGGACCTTCTCGTACCCTAGGCTTTTGTATCCTTTTGGAGCTTCATTAATAGACCTAACCATCTCTTGCCAATATGGGGAGCGAACCACATTAAATGAAATTCCATTTGCATATAGACAACGTGCAATACTCTGATCTGTATCCTCTCGACTTTGCAAATTAAATGCCTTTTCAAGAGGTCCTAAATTGTGCCTCTTGTCACCAGCAGATGTTCCTGAAGTTGGATGCAAAGGAGGTCTATTGAGACTTGACCTTTGTGTTGACTTTTGAACTTGACTATTAGCTTCCTCCTCTTCTTTTTGATACTTTGCAATCTTCTCACATGACAATCCCTTCCTTGGTTGACCATCAACCTTTGGACCAAGGCACACTTCACATCCTGTACCTTTTATGTGACAAAGGTGTCCAACCTTTGGACCAAGGCACACTTCACATCCTGTACCTTTTATGTGACAAAGGTGTCCACGAACCCTCGTATAAGAACCATTATAATCAATTAGACACTCATGACACCTCCATTTAAAACCTCCGCCACCTTGAAATTTTTCAATGATGGTTACATGTTTCCATAATGGATATTTAGCATTTGGTTTGATCCACTTGTCATTTTCTGATGCTCTGACATACCCTAACGATGATGCCATGATTAGTGCCCTGAAAAAAATTAAAAAATTAGTAAAATTATGAAATAAAAATAAATTTACATTGATTTTATAAAGTACAAATTTAAAATTATAATTTATAAAATGATTAGCTTAAATATAAATCAAATAATTCTTATTTCAAATTTAATTTTACAAGAATATAACTTTAAAACTTGAATCTTAATTATTTTATAATTTAATAATAATTAAATATACTTATAATATTAATTAATTTTGTCAAAATATCTATATAATTATTCATGTTATTTAATGATTTTTATAAAGTTTAAATAATTAAATTTTAACAAAAATAAATAACAATATAAAGATAAATTTAATTTAAAATTTAGTAATTGCAAAATTCTAATTTTGATTTTAAATTTAACTTAATTTTAAAACTAAATAAAATATTAAGTTAATTTAATTTTAAAATATGTAGTTCAAATTTAATTTTAAATTATTATATTAATAACTAATTACTATATTAACTAATTACTATATTAACTTAATTTATATTTTTAACTAATTTTAAATTAAATTTCATATAATATAATGTAATTATTATATTAATATTAATTTTAAATTTCTAAACTACATACTAATATAATATTTTCATTGATTAATTAGTAGAATGTAAATATTAAGTAAAGTAAAGAACAAATACATTGTATGTGATGACAAAGCCCTAATTATTGTGCATTCGTTTAACTCATTCGACATTTTCAAATCGACAAAATAAATTGACAGTAAGCTTTCTTTCTTCAAACTTTCGCTGACCTCGCCATAGAAAATTGAAAAAAAAGAACCTGTTCATTATAAAACTAGACAAACATTAGAAAAAATGAAAAATAAAACCGAATTTAAAGAAAAATAAACATTACCTGAGCGGAAAACCACAGAGACGCACACGCAGAGAAATGACAGAGACGCACGTAGACAGAAGTTCACCAGAAATCGATTCGCAATTCATTATTTAATCCATTGAAGCATTTATTTATAATGACTTGGTCTCTGATTTTTCCCGTTAAATCTGAAGTTCGATTCATTTGTTTTTAGAATATGTATTTGCTGTTTCCAAATGCGGCATTTAATTCCTTTGAAAAATGGCAGTAACGGCAGAGAACTCGCTTTTTACCCTAAATTCGGCTGTAAAAAATTAGCAAGTTGCAATCAACGTTTTTGGCACGCGTATGGAAAAGATGAATTTCAAAATACGGGTGGAAACGAATTTCCCTCGTATTTGTGCCGTTTCGTATCCGTATCCTTATCAGATACGGCAATACACGTGTCTAGGGTTGGGGAGTGGCTTTTCCGGTAACCTTGAAAAAATCTAATTGTCAAGCCTCTATTGTACAAATAATGCCCTAAAAATATATCTCTGGAGTTCTATTGCATCATTGAAACCCTTTTTTAAAGCCAACAATCAACAACAACTTTTGTGAACTTCACTTCAATATCATCCTTCTAGCTTGGTCAATGCATTTCAACTCTCGTCATTGGATTTTCTCAACTTCACTAGGGTCGTTTCACGCTTTCACTAACCCAATGATAAAGTTCAATTGTTGAGTTGGCAGAACCTTTACATATATCATTGGAAAAAAAAAAAGTATTAGTAGGGCCTTTTTTTACTTCCCACAATCTGTTAATGAAAAAGCTCATGTAACGAAAAAAAAGAATAGGGCCCCACAAAACAAGATCTCAAATCTCTTTGCATGTCGTATTATATCCAAATGCCTTTTAATATAATATTAATGCCAATTATAAAACATATTAAATCGCCTCTAAAATATGATTTAAATATTTTATTCAATTTTCCCCCAAAATCTTAGATAATCTTCAAATTAGTTTCCAAAAGGTAGTATAATATCAATGCTTTCTTGTTCACTAATTATCAAATGTATCTTTATTTAAATCATTAAATCACTAATGATTTAAATAATAATACTTGAAATTTTAAATCAAATTTAGAGGGCAACTAATTTTGTTCAGATAGCACTTGACCGAAAACTTCTCTACAATAGCAATTGCATGCATTTGAAGCCAAAAGACAAAATGTGTTATCGACTAAAAGTCAATCTATGATACCTCTACATAGTGGCTAAGTCGAGCCCACTGGCTTCCTGAAACACCTTGAAATTGACCAAACACTCTCCCTTGGCCTCGAAAAATGACACATGTTGATTAGTGTTGTGAGAGTTACATTGCCAAGTTGATTTGTGCGACGTTGCCTAAGATATAGAATTTTAATGCTCACAATAGGTCTCTTAGCTGTTCAAAAAATTACATATGGCTAAACCCCTCTAAACCTTGCTAACTTCATACTTTGAAAAAATACCAAATCATGCTCTAGGAAGCCACAACTAGGGGATTAGTTTGTTTAGGTACAAAAATAACATCTACCGAACAGATTTGTCCAATCCCATTTTTTGTGCGAGATATTGATGGTCAAAGTTGACCTTTCAAGCTTTCATGAACATGCAATCAACAAATCTCCGCAAACCCTATTTGGTTTTGGATTTTTAAAAAAATATTACATTAAATCCTAGAGTTTTACAATTGAGCAAGGGAGTATATTAACATTAGGAGAATCACAAGAACCAACCCATTTGACAAGACAATTAATGGAAGTGAAATAGTAATCAAGATGAAAGGTCACTTTGACAGACTTGATAGTGTTGGTAAACAAATTAGTCAATTTGGATTTCTTGAAAAAAGCCCAATGGTAGAGTGACAAACTGCCCACAACAATTGGATAGATCACTCAATAATGTGATCTTCCTCTACATTTGAGAGGGCTAATGCCCTCATTTGATAGGGGTGTTTGATATTTTTGTGTACTTTTCATCTGAAATTACGACAAAACTAAAGGAAATGTATAACATAAACCCCAACAATAGACATACAAATACTAATTGAGATTCATATGGATGATGATTACAAAGGGGTTGAGCACAATTGAAAAGAAAGTAAAATAAGGATAACAAACCTTGACATAAGAAAATATTAGTTATTATAGCACACTCGCATCAAGATACCAAGAAATGCAAATGTTTTGTCACATCAATTACAATAGTTAGAAGAACAATTGGATTTCACCATTACATAAAGAGATACGCAACTTGACATACGAAAATTTGAGAGAAACAACTCATAAATACATTCAAGACATACAACCAAATGCAATCTTCATTGTCTTTCTGAGAATATAGAAAATCAAAAACTTCTTTTTACATGGCGTGAAACCAAAAGCATCTTTGAAAAATTCTCCATGGTGTCCCCACTACGAAAAGTCCTCCCTTTCATTACAAATTGCCTTGTATTTATGGGCTCCTTCAATAACTAACTTTAGGTTAGTAACTAAGTAAGTTAGAGTATGGAAGTTATCAAACCAATAAAAGTCAAAAGCCTAACTTTAGCCACAACAAGTAACATAAATCACTTTTTATGACAAGAATACCTAGAAACACTAAGGACATCATCAATTTAGTCTTAATGAGCAATGTGTCTTCCTTTTTCTCTGAAATCTCCAACTAGTTGTACCTTTTCTCCATCTCAACGTCCATGGCTCCAAATAAATTAAACTGCATGTGTTGGAGGTCTTTTTTGTTTTCATTCTTCAGGTGATTGCAATAAGATCCCAAGTTGCAATGTCCAGCATATCTTGAAGGACAATAATCTTCATCTTGCAAAGAACCTTAAAATCCTTGAAGGGCTCATTATTAATGATTTCACAAAGATATTCAAATTTCTACTTAATAACCCACTTCACTTGATCATCAACAATAACTATCAAAAGAAAACATTGAGCTAACTCATAGCACACTTTCAAAATGGATATAAGGCAACCATTGATTTTGAATCCTTTACTATATAGGTCCCGGACCTTTCGTTCTAAAATCCTTGGCCAAGTCAAATGTTGAATGCTATATTTATTTCACTAGCAAGAAAGATTGATAGATTTTGGGGAAAATTACTTTGGGATACATTGACTCCGATATACATATAGCAGATCCATCACTTTATTGTTTATCAATTCCTTATTTTAAATAGAATAATTTTGACAACTTGCACAAATTCTTTTTGTTTTTTAGCAAGCATACGTCAAATGCATTCATCGTTCTTCATCAACAACTTTATGCAGTGCTTATGTTGTGATCATGGCATATCATAGGAAGACAATTTTTGAGGTGAAGTTCATAGAGTTCAACTTTAAATCAGTGAATTGCACTTTCTTTTAAGTTTGTAAACCTTTTCAAACAATCCATTTTGTGCCTAAACCTATGTATTCTATGAGAATTACTGAGGGGTAGTTATAGGTTTCTTGAAATGCAGATTCCACAGCCAGAATAGTTAAGAATTTGAAACCATTGTTGCAAAAACTAGGTTCGGGGTTAAAAATATGCAAAAGATAAGGTTTTGAGTAAAAACAAAAAAGACGTGATAGTTAAAGTAAAGATTTGACCAAAAAGACATGAGTTTGAGTTTGGGGTTTGAAAAGTGCAAAAGTTGGGCTTTGAGGTTAAAAACATGTAAAAGTTAGTGTTTGGAGTTAAAGAATGTGGAAAGTTAAGATTTGAGACTCCAAACACATGATAGTTAGTGTTTGGGGCTACAAAAGCGTGAAAGTTAGGATTTTAATATATTTTCACGCACAAAAACGCAAAAGACTTAGAATTTTAAAAAAATTGGCCCCTTTAAAGATCAAGGCACAGATAGCATGCAGATTGCAAATTTCAATAAACTGTATTTTCTTTGGACTTGGTGTTACAGAAATATTTAACAAGGGGCTGGGGACTTGAAAATGGGCAAAGGAAAAAATTAAGATATGGACAAATGTAGGCACCAATTGTTTTGGCATGAAAATCATCTGATTTTGAAATGTTGATCTCTGAAGAGGAAAGTTAAGGTTTGAAGTTAAACAAATATGGAAAGTTAAAGGTTTGCGACTACAAACACGTGACATTTAGTGTTTGGGGCTAGGAAAGCATGAGAGTTAGGATTTTAATATATTTTCACACACAAAACGGAAAAAGACTTAGAATTTTTAAAAATTAGCCCATTTAAAGATCAAGGCACAAATAGCATGCAGATTGCAGATTTCAATAAATTGTATTTTCTTTGGATTTGGTATTATAGAAATATGAAACAAAGGGTTGCAATCTTGAAAATGGGCAAAGGAACACACTAATATGTGGACAAGTGCAAGCACCAATTGTTTTGGCATGAAAATCATCTGATTTTGAAATGTCGATCTCTGAAGAGGGCTACTCCAATAGATCAAACAATGTGCAAACAACAAACCTTTTCTCAAATCTCCTAATTAGTATTTTGAAGACACGTCAGATTTGCACATGGGGACTTGATAGTGTGCACAAACACTCACATATGTCACATTGATGTGTCTACCAAGCAACGTTTCATGACTAATAACCTATGCTCCATGTAGTTTCTAGGATGGGGACATTTTAAGGGACGGGGACATGTTTATGGTATGGATATGGGTTGAAGCCAAAATTTAGGGGACAGCAATTAAAAAATAGGAGGTTTTTTGGTATATAGAAACAGAATACAAATATTCATATCATAACATTGATAAACCATCCACCATAGAAGCATAGACATTTTGGAAGATCAATACATGCAAATTGAACTGTCAAGATTCAAATGATAATATGATATATGATATATGATATATCCTAATATTGCATACATATAACAAAAATGCCCAAAAGCTCCAAGTGTCAATGTATCATGCATGAAATCAAAATGACATAATGATAAAGTAAATACCAAAAGTCTAAATGAGATGTCCAACTCCATAATGTATATGAGTATCTACAAAGCGGAAAGCCAAATATGGTTGTCCTCTAGGAATCTAAATCAAAATCAGCCTATCCCTCTGAATCACTGGTAGGGGTAGGTAGAGAGTCCTCATCCAATAAAACACCAAGCAGCTCTAGATGTGTGTCATCCTCATCAATCTGCAATGCATCCTTGGGATTAACATCCCAATGTAGTGCTAGAGTCAACCGATACTCAAGACTCTGCCACTCCTCTAGTCGCAATACACTGTAAACACCCACAAGCTTCTTTGATTGTCTAGAGGTAAGGTTGTTCCTCTTGATTGATTTGATAAAGCTATATGTAGACCAATTCTTCTTTGCAACAACGTAACTCACAACATGCAAAAGAAGACGAATAGCAAGAGCTTTCAGCTCAAGTGCATCTTTACCATGTCATGTCACTATCCACTCAGGTCCCTTTGAGCTAATGTAACTATATCAGTCTTCGCCTCTGGTCTACCAAAAGTTAGACAACAAAGATTGGCAAAGTCAAGTCATTGCCCCTGAATTTTTGTAGCATCCTCTCCATCAAACATTTTTTAAAGGGCTTTGAAGAAGCCCTCCTTCACTATATTGAACAAACAATAATTTAGAAGTTAGAATTTAAAAACTTTACAAATAAATTTTAAAACCATATTAAAAAATTAAAAATTCAAATCTTAAATTGTTAAAAGCTTAAAACTTAAATATAAATTAGACCCCCCTCGTTATCAGCAGATGGAGGCACTCTCGCAGGCCTTGGTGTATACCATTTAGGATTGACTGCATAGGCTGCCATATGAAGTGGGATGTTAATAGTGTTCCACCTTTTCATCACAATAGGCTTAAATGCTCCTCATAGAACTCCTCAGTAGGTTCCATGTTTTTAATAACTTGCTTGACCTACACAATAGGGTCAATGAAAGAGCAAATGTATCTGCAAATAAAAGAAAATTACAAGTGAGAAACATCATAATTTTTTAAAAATCAGCAAATGCTAAAATCAGAAATATTTTTATTAAATCAGTAATACCAATTATTTAAGATTCTTACCTCATTGTGGTCCACAAATTATCATCCAAGATTCTACGTTTCACACTTCTTCCATCTAAGGTACTTGATTCATTCCATCTATTCCAATCTACATTGACCGCCATAGATTGTAAGGCCTCTTGAACCTCAAGCATCCTCTCCAACAAAATGAAGTAGCTAGCATATCTAGTGTCCACGGGCTTAAGGAATTCTTTCTTGGAAAATGTCCTAAATAATGCAAGAGATGTGTGATGATCGCAAATAAGCATTTGCACATCTCTAGCCTCGGACGCTATAGCCTTTATCCAATCAATTTTTCCAATGTCCTTCAAGGTGTTATTCAATGCATGTACACAACACAGGGTCCAAAAATGTGTTAGTGACTATTTGCACAACATTTAAAGACCCTACCTCTTCTATAGCATCCTTCAAAATATGAAATTGGAAAGATGCATCCTTTTTTTTTCTTGAACAATCAATGGCTCTAAGAAAATAGGGCCTTGTTATACTAGTGACAATAAGATTGGTCTGTGGTCAATGTTTGATATCAGTCCACCCATCCATGATGATAGAGCATCCATCACTCGTCCGTGTTTGTCTCGTATCCTCCATCAAAACACTTACTTTTGAGTACTTTTTATCAAGGATAGCGCTACATAATTTAGTCTCTCCTAGTGGTATAAATGAGGGACTAGTAGCATATATAACTTAGAAAATTTGTCTATAGAATGAGGAACGAGAAACATGGAATGGTATACCATGAGCAAAAAGAAATATGCAAATAGACTCTTCAGCTTTCTCTTTTGCTTGTATGTTAAATAATTCAACCACATTTGTATATCTCTTGGCCTTTCCCTTTCCCTTTGCCAGTAGTGCTAGTGGGTGTGGGTGTTCTACCTATTGGACCCCCTGCTTTCAATGGCTCCCCTCCACATGCAACCTACTGACCTCAAGTTTTTCTTCAGCTGTAACGTTTTTGCAACCTTTCACCCCTTGCCAGCCTATTCATAAAAAATGACAATACACCTTTGTGTAGCTCCCAAAATAATGTTTGTTGCATATATGACACTCCCATTCCCTACTACCCCCTGAATTTTTTTAACTTATTGCTGTCTACTTTTGTGGCAAATTGTAGGAGAGGTTTCTTAGGGTTGTATGGGCCTTTGGCATATCTTTTGAGGACTTTGGAAGGGCACTCAAATGGATTAAAAATTGTTGCATCTTCTATTGGGACATCTATATCAGCTGAAGAATCATTTATGACTGCCTTAGGTCTTTTTTTTTGTCTTGACATTTGAGTTTCTTGCATGGCAACTTCCATGCTATCACTACTTCCCTCACCCTCACTTCTCATGTTTTTGGATCTTGTAATCTATTATACTGCTGCAAGTTATGGGGAAAAAAAATTATTTCAATGTTTCATTCAACATGCCCTCTCCATGTGATGAAAATAAATGAAAATGGCAACAAATAACAATAGAGTTTGAATCAAATAAAAAGAAAAGAAAATAAATACCTGGATTGAAGAAGAAATGAAGGCAAAACCTCCTCTTGCACCTCCAAAATGCACTCCTCTCTTGCTGCTGCTGTTTTTCTCTTCCTCTTCACAACTTGCAAAAAATTCCAAATGAACAAAAGACTTGAGCCTTTTGTTTTTTGAAGCCAAAATAGGGTTTGAATTTTTTATTATACCCCAATGTCCATGTGGGGCCTGCGCGAAGGTGAGAGAAAAATATTTTAAACAACTTTTGCCTCTTTTTTGTAACTGCCGCCATTCTAGAAAATAGAGGACAGGAATGTGTATCAGGTAGAGTCGAGAGATGGGAATGCAGTCCCCAGTACGGAATTTCATATGCCTTTCTCCTGCACAGATTTAAATAGCATTTCGAAGACAGTGCCAAAAAATTTTGTTTCAGAACAGCACAAGGTACAGAAAATAACGGTACCCGTGTCCCCGTTTCATACCTGATACGAGTACGAGGCAAAAAGCCAGGGGACGCGTCCCCATAACACAGCTAATAACCAGTTTGCAGATATGATCCTCCAAAGCAGGCTACCTAGGAAGAAATTGCCGGAGTGCTTTTGGGTTTCACAATCAAAATGCTGATCAAAGGCAATTCATATTTTGCAAAAATATAAAGGCAATGACAACTATAACACATCTTCCTTTAGACCATCCTCCACTTTTAAAGTAGAGTGTCATACTATCCCTCTAAAAGCACCAAAGATACAATAAACAGATCAGTTGGCCCTTTTTGCGATGCCTCCTCTAAAGAGTATGCATCTTTTAATCTTGTCAGACACCGCTGCTACCCAATTCATCCGTCATCGTGACAAGCTGAATTCGTCCTTCAGCTATATATATGTACCCCAGAACCCACTTATCCTTCCATGAGAAAATAACAGCTCAAATTCCTCAAAATCTTCTCAAAGTGCTAACCAGCATTCCTTCCAGCCCTTTCAAAGTTAAAAAGGTAAAGATTGTATTTGAGTCATCACCAAGTACAAATACATGCCTTCACCATCAAGCCCACTCAAGTTGTACTAGAACAATGATGTCCAAGTTCACTTGCTTGAATTATTTACCTTTAGAGGAATTTTCCATATGATCTGCAACACACATGCAAAAGCCTCTAAAAATTTCACACTATATATAATAAGTCTTGTATCTTTATAAGATGCAAATTCATCGACTCCATATAGTGATCATCGCTTTTATCATGTACATTAAAGAGAGAAAATAGATCTAAGTTATGTCATGCCACCGACTAATTGCAGCAAGCCAACCTATACAAATTGCATGTTTTATAAACTGGTCAATGAATTTAAGTTAAAATAATTATAAAGCTTATGAACCCTTGCCCATGTCTCAATTTTTCCTAACCCACGAAATCCAGGAATGCCAATCTTTACATTCGAACTACTTTCAGCTTTACGCCAGAAATTTCTTTTCTTTCCTGTCTATCCGCAATTATCATTTCACATTATGCTAGGAAGTCAATAATCCAATCTGAAGAAATGGCCATTTCGCATGTGAGCTCTGTATAACGTTATGAGAGAATTTTCATGAAAGTCTCCAACGTTTTGTTTTTCCTTTTTTTTTTTTTCTTTTTGAAGAAAATTCATATTCAGAATAATAAAAATCAGTACCACGTAAAGGGAAGTAAGCTGAAATACAGATCATCTGGTGCCCATGTTGTGCAAGGGATGTTGCATGGTTTGTGTTATTTTCCTCACATTCCAATTTATAATCTCAATAGTCTGAACCATAGGTTGGGAACATTCTTGAATAATCTGATTAAACCCGCTTCAATATAGTCCTTTTTACAAGCACATTGAGGATTAATAGTCTAAAGCGAAAAACGACAAGCTTGCGTTTAATCTAATTAACCGAGTGAGTGAGGCTACCACAACGAAGCAGAAATTCCAACATGGTTTTAAATTTTTAGATTTCTCCACGCCGAGAAGACAGATGGTTGATGATAAAAATTAAAAATGGAAAGCAATATCCAAAATTTAAAAGACAGTGCATACCTATCGGACATGTTTGCCCTTCCCTTCAAAGCGAAATAGAAACAAGTGCCGCCCAGAAACCGGTGTGACGCAAATCCTGCCTTTCAATTCTTCTAGTAAGGAAAAGACCAAATGAACTGTTGAAAACCATAGGCTGTGATCCGCGGTGCCTTACACTAATTAGTCTCGTCTTCATTCACATGGCTCCATGGGAAAAATAAATGTTCTTGTTACCCACCGCGCAAACCGAGAGATAACCGAACGTTTTCCCCTTCCAAATTCATCGTCTTTAGCCTGGTTTTGTTTCTTTTTTTTAAAGAGGTTTGATTGGAGTTAGGTTTTATACATTCTAAAGATTTTCTTTTCTAGGCGGGGACTTATGGTTTTACCCAATTTTAATTCTAGCATTTTGATTTGGAATTCTCAAACTTGAGTTCAGATTATGATTTTAAAAATTTAATTTGGGACCATTTGGTTCAAACTCAAAAAAAAAAAATATTCTAAATATGGTATTCTAAAATTGTTTGATTCAAACCGAAGAAGATATAATCAGATTCAAAAATAGTGAGCATAAATTTCAAATCTGTAACAATGCTAAATGTAAAACGATTACTTTTTCCTCTATGAGTTAATTGTTTGTGAATAGAAGAGTTTTTTAATGTGATTGGAATATAGACATAGGTGACTTGCTTGTAAATATGCTCTGAAAGCGGTTGTTACTGTGAATGATACTTTCCTTTTAATGACAAAGACTTGATGGTGTCTGTGTAAATCATTGTTTTGCAGTAGCCAAAACTTTTCGGGGGACTCTAAATGAAGCTAACATTGTCAAATATATTTTAAATATAATATCGGCTCTATTAATGTTGCAAATGAAATATTATTATTTGTTCATAATACCAATTCCGCACATGCCAAAAAATGTCAAGGTTCATTGCAAAATAAAAATTCAAGAAAAAATTAAAAGAAAGACGAAAGAATTTAGATATGTTAATCCAAACGTAATGAGCAAGTAATAGTGGAAAATCGCCCCCCCCCCCCCCCCCCCCCCCCCTCATTTAAAAAAATTAAATTTCAAAAATTTGTGCAAAAATAGGTGCCCCCAAACGGGCATCCAGATGTCAAATTCAATTAAATTTTACTTTAGTTGAAATCCTCATTTTCAAAAAATGAGATTTAAAATGGGAGTCAAAACGGGAATTCTGGTTCCTGTGATTCCTAGGCATGCGTCTAAGGGGGGGGTGAGTTTTTGTTTGCGTGGGGGAAAGTATTGTTTGCATAACGTATTTTAATGTCAGTGGATCTTCGATGTTCGACTTTCAGCGGGTAGTGTGGTCGTCATTTTTGTGTGGAGCCTGGATGGTGGTCCCCTACCGTGATCACTCCAGGCCGGTGGGTAAGTTATGTCTCGAGGTAAGCCTTTTAGGGCTTCACCCGACATAGTTATGCATGATGGGAAGGATATGCACCCATCAAAACAAGGGGCAAGGGTGTTTAATAATGCCCTCTTTTCTCAAAGTTCAGGAGCTACATAATCAAGTCTGCCGGGTGGATCCCAGATCATGAAGATCAACGGGTGCCTTGAGTGATGCAAAGAAAGACCCAAACTGGTAATCCCTTATGAAATGATTGTTGAGGATGTTGAATACTATTCAAAGCATTCGTTGTATTGCAAATTTTTGGGATTAAGAGTATCCCTTCAATTTTTGAAAAATTGGGCTCGGAGAATGTGGGAACTAGAGGGCGAAATGGAGGTCACATTGCTTGCTAATAACTTTTTCATGGTCACATTCACCTGCATGGTAGATCGTAATAGGGTTTTTGAGGGCAGATCCTATTTTTACAACCAGGTTGGGCTATTTGTTAAGCCATGGCATGTAGGATTTAATCCTTCTAAGGAGCTTCTAAATCGGGTTCGAATGTAGGTTCAGTTACCTAGATTTCCAATAGAGTGTTGTCAGGAGGATGTTCTTCATATGCTTGCTTCAATGTTGGGAAAACCAGTGGGGTCTTTAACTCAAACCCTTGGTAAGAAGGTTATGACTTTTGCTTGAATTTGTGTGGAACTTGATTTGACTAGACCACTGTTAGATGTAGTGGAAATGTGTGCGGGTCCACATTCTTAGGTGCAGCAATTGGATTATGAGACACTTCCTTTTCGATGCCGCCTATGTCATGAATATGGCCACCTGCTGCGTAGATGCTCGAAGGCCAAGACAGTGGAACAGCACCCTCCGCCTTCTCCTCATAACATTCCTAGTGCTAATAAAGGGAAGAAGTTGGCTTCTGGCAAGGGTAAGGATGCTGAGGGTTTTGTTCAGGTCAAGGCTCATAATTATAATAGAGGACAAAAGAGGACTCTGATGGAGAGATAAGAGGAGGATACTTTTAACAAATTTGAGGTTTTGGATGAATTGGGACAACAAGAAGTTAATCTAGGAATTACCAGTGTGGATCAATTTGTTGCGGAGTCCAACCTAGAGATTGTCACGTCCAGTCCTCCCCCTGCTCCACAAGTGGAATCTACCATGCCTATGGTCACTGATGGGCAGGCAGAGGCTTAGGTGATTCTTGGATCAAATGTTGATTTGGGATAGAGAGAAGAGGGCACTACTCTTCCTGCACGGAATGTAGTTTCGGATATGGATAAGCATGGAAAGTTGTCTCCTCATCTGGGTATTCTTCAGAAGGATGGTAAGAAGGGGGTTTCTAAGAAAAGTGGAAAAGTGGTCGAAAGAAGGACATAGAGAAGATTAAGATGATTAGGGAGACTATGGTGGAGTCAGGATCTGTCAAGACCTTGGATTCCCAATTTTTTGACTCCCCCGAAATGATCATTATTTCATGGAATGTAAGGGGCTTGAACAATGGCCCTAGACAAAAAGTTGTTCGAGAACTGGTTAGAAATCATTCCCCTAATGTTCTTTTTCTTTAGGATACCAAGGTTTATGTTGAGTGCATGATGAGTATAGCACCTAAATTGTGGAAGAATGGTCAATGTCAATGCATTGGAGCTTAGGGATCTTTGGGGGTTGTGGCATGCTTCTAAAACCCACGGAAGATCCAACCTCTGTTGTGGATATTCTTTAGGTCCTCATTATCTTTGGTCTCTCTATGCCCTAAATTGGGTGAGTCTGTTCTTTTTTCTAATGTCTATGCTCCTGTTGAGTTCCAAGGTAAGCTTCTTACATGGAATAATATTCATTTTGTTCGTGGTCTATTTCTTTATTTGCCATGGATTATTGTTGGAGACTTTAATGATATTCTTGATCTATCTAAAAAATGAGGAGGTACTGCAAGACTTGAGCCCTCCTCTGTGCTTCTTCGGGAGAATATCTCGGCACTTAATCTCATGGATATCAAGCCCAGCAATGGCCAATTCACTTGGAATAATAGAAGGATGGGAGATAGTTGCATCATTGAGCAATTAGATCGATTCATGGTTTCCTGTTACTAGGTGGGTGGATTGTGGTCTTCCAGATCTAAGATATTAGATTGGAGAGGTTCTGATCACTGGCCCATTAAGTTAACTATTTCCTCTAACCGGTTACCTTAGTGGCCACCCTTCAAATTTCAACCCATGTGGTTGAGGGACTCGGACCTGTATGGTTGTGTGGCTAAGTGGTGGAAGGATGGCAGACCTGCCTTTGGTACAGCAATGTATATTTTTGCTAAGCTCCTACAATATGTTAAGTATCAGCTCAAATGGTGGAATAGGTATTGCTTTGGAAATATTTTCCAAGCAAAAAATGTGGCTCAGGCTGAGTTGAATGATATTACCAGATTGATTAGAGAGGATGGGGTGTTAGAGTATTTGTTGCAGGAGGAAGCTAGGGCTCTGAAAACCTTGGAGGAGTGGGAGCTGAGAGAGGAAATCTATTGGAAAGAAAAAGCTCAGATTGAATGGCTTCAAGAAGGTGATAAGAATACTACTTTCTTCTTCAATTCGGTGAAGGCCAAACAAAAAGGTAATTCCATATCAACTTTGGTGAATTATAGGGGGGAGGCTCTCTTTTCTTCTTAGGATATCTTCAGTGAAGTTGTGCAGTATTTTGAGTCTTTCTTTAAGGAGGAATCGCACGAGGACTCGGTTGAAGAGGCTTAGGTCCTCTCTTGTATTCCTTCCTTGGTTTCCTTGGAAATGAAAGAGCATCTTATGAGTGTTATATCTTTGGAGGAGTTAGAGAGGATTGTTTTCCAGATGAAAAAAGGTAAAGCTCCGGGTCCTAATGGCTTTTCGATTGAGTTCTTCTAGGAATTTTGGGATATTATCAAGATAGATTTATTGGCAGTTGTTCAAGAATCCCAGAAGAATAAGCAAATGCTTTGGGCCCTGAACTCTAACTTCCTTGCTCTCATCCCTAAGGGGGAAGGGGTTGACCGGATAAGCCAATTTTGCCCTATCTCTCTTTGTAATGTTATTTATAAAATGATATCTAAGTTGATTGCTAACAGGTTAAAAAAGTGGCTTCCATTGCTAATTTCTGAAGGACAAAGTGGCTTTGTAACGGGTCGCCAGATCTTGGATGGAGTGGTTGTGGCTATTAAGACTATTCATTCTATGGCCAACTCCAAAGATAAGGCTATGTTCATCAAGTTGGATATGGCTAAGGCATACGACAGGGTTCATTGGTCATTTCTCCAAAAGGTTTTGGGAGCTCTTAGTTTTGAGGAGGAATGGGTCTGTTGGGTTATGGGTTGTGTGAATTCAACTTCCTTCTTAGTTTTGATTAATGGGGAACACTCTGATCTTTTGGGTGCCTCTCGGGGATTACAGCAAGGCGACCCCCTCTCTCCTTACTTGTTCGTTCTTTTGGCGGAAGGTTTGGGATAGTTGATAAAAAAGAATGTAGAAGAGGGCTTCATTTAGGGATGACAATGGGGGGGATCCCTTCCTGTGCAATCTCACCTATAGTTTGTGGACGATACGGCTTTGATGGGCATGGCTACCATTCAGGAGGCTTCTAATATATGTAGGGTGTTGGATGTTTATCTTGCTGCTTCAAGTCAGTTGATTAATGAGGGCAAGTCTTCCATCTTTTTCTTCAACACTTTGCCTTCTATTAAGAGGAGAATTGCTCATATTCTCAAATTCCAATTTGGAAGTCTTCCTTTGCTCTACCTTGGGATTCCTATCTACCTTGGGATTCCTATCTCAAGTGGTAGGCAGTCTAGAGAATCCTGGCAGGTTATTCTAGATAAGTTTCGTCACAAAGTTACTCATTGGACCCATCACTGGCTATCCTTTGTTGGTCGGGTCCAGTTGCTAAAATTGGTGGTTCAGGCTCTTCCTCTCTATAGGAGTATGGTTCAGGTGGTGCCGATGAGCCTTGTTAGGGAACTGGATTCCTTAGTAAGACAATTTTTATGGGCTGGCAATCTTTCTTCAACTAAGTGGAGCCTTATCAAATGGGAGGTTGTTTATAGCCCAAAATAGTTGGGTGGTCTTGGATTATGGCAATCAGTGCTAGCTGGTACGGCTTTGGCTACCAAGTTGTATTGGCGATGGTGTGTGGAATAGGACCAGGTATGGGCTAGAATTTTGACTCGGAAGTACTTTCCAGGTATCCCCCAGAAAGATATCCCTCGATATAGCTTATTATATGGGAAAGGTTCGATGATTTGGAATACTCTTAAGAAAGGGGTTGCTTTCATTAAGGGTGGTTTATTCTAGATTTGCAAGGGTGAATTAGAGGCTCTTTTCTGGCATGATGCTTGGGATAGTTACCCTCCCATGGTTGTTCAATATCCTCATTTATGCATATTAGCCCAGAGGTTTTGTGGCGCTGGTTGATCAAGGATGAGCGACTTTAAGTCCTTTTCCCTTCAGGGGCAGTTGGTGGAGGCAAGATGGAAGAACCTAGAGGAATGGCCTATTTTCAATTTGGAAGTGGTGCATGCTGAGCTCCAGTATATTCTTTTTGGCCAAAACTGTAGTGCCCTTATGGGTGATGAGGTGTTGGCCTGGTCCCCTAATCCCAAGGGTGTGTACATTGTTTCCTTTGGATATCAGGAGTTGCTCTCCCAACAACTTGTTGGGGGAGGTTCCATGGTGGAAGAAAGTTTCAAACAAGTTTTCTTGGCCAAAATGTAATTGTTTTATTTGGACTTTAGTCTAAAATAGATGCTTGACTTGGGACAATAGTCGTAATAGAGGTTTCTCCGACCCTTTGAGGTGTGTCCTCTATAGTTGTGAGAAGGAAGACTCTTCACATTTGTACTTTTGTTGTTCTTTCACCCTACAACTATGGCATTTCTAGTGGGGTGTTTGCAAATACCTGTGCATTCATGCCTCCTCCCTAGCAGAATTTTGGATGATCCTAGGGAGGCCTCCATCTTTGGCTCCCTTCTTACAGGATGTTTGGTATGCTGGACCTACCTTTCTGCTATGACAAATCTGGCTAGAACAAAATCGAAGAATCTTCCAGGGGGAAACTTTGGGGATTCAATAGGTTTGGACCAGAATTATGAGAATGATTCAAGATACAGTCTTAGCTAAGGGCGAGGTACTTGAGAGAGATGATGTTGTGATGGTTGATAGGTTCGGTATATAGGGGATATCTTCGAAATTAGCCTGTGTCAGGAGAGGTAGAAGTGCGAAGAAAAAAGTTCAAAGGATGGGGAAATGGTTGGCCCCTCCTGCTGGCATTTTGAAAATTAATATGGATGGTTCTTCCAAGGGTAGTCTGGGGTCGGTTAGAATTGGTGGTATTGGTAGGGACTCTTCTGGACTGGTGGTTTTTATTTTCTCGATCAATAAAGGAATGCAAACTATTAATAGGATAGAAGGTTTGGCTATCCTATATGCTTTGAAGTGGGCTTATGCTCTACGGTGGCATAAGGTGATTTTCGAATCTGACTCTTAGGTTTTGGTGAATCTTCTCCTTGAGAGGAAGAGTTTGAATGTTAGTTGGCAGTTATCTACGATAGTGCAGCAAATTTTGCAGGTAGCTCTATGATGGATTCAGTGTCTTATGCCCATATTCCAAGGGAATGGAATAGGGCGGTTGATAGCTTGGAAAAATGGGCATCTAGAAATATAGATGGTTAGAAGATTGATGAGTGGGAGCAGCTACCAGGCGAGTTATGTCAAGACTTGGAGAGGACTTTGGCAAAGGATGTAAGTGGTATTAGGGAGAGATGATTTAGTTCCTTTCTTTTTGTGGTCTCTAGTGTTTCTTGGGGCTTTGGCTCGTTGTTGTGTTATATTGCTTTGTTCTAAAGTTCAATAAAGTTTTTACCCCTCTTTTTCAAAAAAGAAAAAGAAAAACTAGAATTCCAAATAACAATTATTTTGAAGAATTTGGAATTCTTGTTTTTGGGGTCAAATGGGGATTCTGAATTCTACTTTTTCCCAAATCCAATTCTGATTGTGCAAACCCAAACAATGGATTAGAATTTTGAATGCCAATTCCATTCTAATTCCAACTACCAAATGGGCCCTAAAGAGGTGCAATAGTTCCATTGATAGAGGATATGATAGAGATATATATAATTGACACTTTAATTCTATCATTTGCATCTAAAAGAGGTGCAATAGTTCCTTTGATAGAGATATATAGAACTTCTTATTCTTATTTTTTATAACTAACATTTTATTGCTCTTATCTATTTCTTGTTTTGTATCTTTTGCTACATTTTTTCTTTTTTTATTCTCTTTCTTCTTTATATTCTCCTCCCTAGTTGTTTCTCTTTTTCCTCCTCTTTTTTCTACTTCTTCTCCTTCTTCTTGTTGTTGTTGTTGTTCTTCTCCATATTTTAGCTTTCTTTGCCTCCACTTCTCCTTTGCTAGTTATTTCTTTCCTTTTTTCTCTTTCTTCTTAGTTTTCTCCTCATTTTCATATAGAGATGTCAAAGACTCATTGTAGCAATTATTTCATTTTCTTTAGAGAATATTTGTTCGTTTAAACATCAAGATCCACTACATACATTCTTTCCTTGTTATATGTAACCTAGCCTCTGAGTACAATTGAAATGATGTGAACAGACTCATTGCAATTGTTCTTTCCTTCTCTTAGCTACTTGTAAGGTAGCCTATGATTGGAACTGGAATGGTGCAATGTTAAATGAACAAATGATTATTCTCATATGCTTTGTTGTCCAAAGAAATTTGGTATTGTATAGGTTAAATATAGTTATATGCATGGTTTCTAGAAGTAATACCATATGGAGGCATGTGAACATGAGAGGGGTGTCTTCCCATCATATAGAATAGTAGGATTTAATTGAGTTGGTATCCAATAAAGATGCATTTTGAATTGTTATCATCCAACTTCTTTCTAATTGTATCATCAAACATTTAAGCCTTTTCCAAAACCTAGTCATTTAATAAATGGATTTAATTAATGTAGGGGTTCCATGGAGGGGGCTTGGGCATTATTTTTAAGGAGCAGGTCGTCTCATAACCAAATAATCCTACCAAAAAAGGAAAAAAAAAAAATTTGCACAGTGGAGAAAATTTGAAAGAAGCCATCACATGGTAGGTATTGTTTTGATTAAATGTCATGTGAAATGTTTTTTAAGCTGATCTATCATGTAGAAAATGTTACATGCTAAAATATTTTTAGTTTTTATTTTCATTCTCTTCCGTGTGGAAAAAAATTGGGTTTTCTTTTCTAGTTATTCTATATTTTTAATTTTTGAAATTAAATATATTTAAACAAATTACAAGTAAAATTTTATTACAAAATGGATTGTAGACAATTATTTTAATTTAAGTATCATGATTCAAAATAGCATATTATAAAATAAAAATTTTAATTATGATTGTGATAAAATAATGTTATTTGAGTTGGCCTAGTGGTGGAGAACTTGTACTCTTGAAAGAGAGGTCACAAGTTCAAATCCCATTGGGGGGTAGGGTATGTACACCTCGTTTGTAGCACCAAGCACCTCTCGAAAAAGAGTACGAGGTAGTCCCATATCACTGTCACCATATGTAAACCCAAAAACTATGGCATAGTGTCGTGGACTATAAAACCACCTTTCCTTTCCTTTTCCTTTATCTATTTAAAATCTTTAGTCAATTTCATTCTAAAACTCATGGGCTAAATGTTTTTGAAGTGAAATAAAATTCATGAGACCAAAATTCCTAAAAAATATGAATGACACCTACTCTATTTTTTTCTATATATTATTCAAAAGTTCCATTAGTTTGAAAATTATAATTATATTTGCACTTACAAATTTACAAATTACAATAAACAAATTTTTAAAATATTTTTATTGATGAAATAATATAAATTTATCTTAATTATTAAAAAACTTACACTTTTTATCAATCTAAATTATGGAAATAGTCAAATTCAAACAAAAGTTTTTCACCTTAAATAGATGATTTAAGGTTATGCATTTGTTGATCTTTAAAAAGTAACATATTTATATACTGCAATTTAAACTTAATTAGTTTTCTTAATTAATGAAACATTAATAGAAATATTAAATTTTAAGATTATTAATATTTTTGATAAATTAATTATTACAATTTTTTAAGTTTAATTTCTCACTCCAATTTAAAATTGTAAATAAAACAAGGCATGTACTTGTCGTAATAGTTTTAGATTAAGGTAAAAACAGGTTTTGAAGGGAACCCGAAACCCTTAACAGAAAAGCAAAAGATAAACCATGAAGCACCACCAGGTTTTACAAGGACCTGAACCTTGCAGTTTAAAATTTACAAAATCAGGTTTTATAGGGACCTAAAACCACAAAATAAGACCATAAAATGAAACTAGGTTTTACAAGAACCTAGAACCTAGTTTTTTTTAAAAAACAAACAAAAACCAGTTAGAAAAATCAAGACCACTGACCAGTTACTAGGACCACTACCAAAATAGAGACCAAATACCAAGGACACTACTAGTTGCTACTGTAGCTCTTTGATCATTTTCACCACCTATTTGCCTACCTCCGCAGTGCTTTGGATGGTATCAGCAATAGATCCTTCAGTTACCTCGGTTGCCTTTTTCCTTTAGCTTTGTCTAGTTCTTTTACTTGGGCCACTTGGAGACATGATTTCTTCATTAGTTCTCTTCCCTAAGCTTGCAACTACTGCACAAATGCTAAAGTAAACTGCTTCATCTTATTGCCACTCTCTTTGATCAATAAACAAAGTTTGTGTTCATATTCCTTTAGTTTGTCTGGTATATTACCAACCTGAACTTCCATCTGAGTGATCTTTGCACAGTCAATTTCCTGATCCTATTGCATCTTTCCCACTTTTCTTTTCAAATTCATTAATTCATTGTGCATCCAGGAGTCTACTTGAAGAGAGGTATCAACCTTAAGCTTTGCAGTATGCAAGAAAGAAAGCATAGTATCCCTACCAGTAGATTTATTTTTCTCCTTCCCCATTTCTTCCTTACCAGTAAACTCATCCTTCTCTTTCCTTGTATCTTCCTTTACATCCACAACATCCTTGTTAGTAAGGTCCTCCTTTTCCTTCACCATTACTTCTTTTTCATCCCTCACTCACTAGGAATGCTCACTTTGATTAATTTCCTCTTCACCAACATTACCCGACCCTATATTTTTATCATTGCTTTCATCTACCTCATCCTTACTAGTTTCACACTTACTACCTGGGTAACCTTCCAAGGTAGAACTGAAATCTCCCACATCTGTATTCTCCTCCTCCTCCATATTTTTTTCATCATTATTATCTGAGTTGTCAAACTCAGTAATCTCTTCCACATTTTTCCGAGGGGTTTGTTGCTTCAATTTCCTCCTTTTCCCACTAACCCCTTCCTCAAATAGAGCCCTTCTTTTTCTCAGAGGTAGGGGAAGACACAATGGCCTTGTTCTTATAGTAATCCTCAATTAGTAAAATTGACCCTTCATGTAAAATCGAATGAGACTCTTTTTTCCTATGGGCTTGAAGACCTTCAAGTAAAGAAAATCTCAGATAAAAAGGAAATAAGATCCTATCCTTCTGCCTAAAGTGATTCAGGAACACAAAATGAAATTTATGAACATGCTTAGCTCTACCATCTAAAATAAAATACTCACAGATGCAAAAGAGCATGTCCTGCCAAGTAACCTTAATTTGACCTAGCTCATAAAAGTCACCATTCTTCTCCAAGTTCTTTTCCTCCTCATCCAATTTCAAAAATTTCTTAAACACAACATTTGAAATACATGTTTCCTTACTAAAATTTATGCCTTCCTTGGGCAAACTTGTCACCTCGGCTACTAAATCTTCAAACAAATGCACCGTCACCCCATGCATAGAAACCCTATCTTCAATCCATTTTTTGAAGAAGGTCTCTGTGACATGTGGTTTACATCCATGAAGGTGCTCCAGATAAGTGGTGACATTACCCTTCTATAAAATTTGCCAAACAAAGGCTTTGGCCTTCCATGCTTTACAATTTTTAGGCTCCTATTTTCTTGGTTCTCCGCCCATTTCCAAAGACTTCATTTTACTACAAAAAGCCAATGTCGAGTGGACATGAAGAAATAAAGAATAAATCAAAGCCAAGGTATTCATTAAAACAACTAAGACACTCATTAAAACATATACATGCAAAGCCAGGATAAAATTCAAATTAATGTACTTTCTCGGGAGAATAACACTGACATCTGTAACCCCACTTCCATATATCATTAAATTGTTAATCTTAGCAAATCTTTCCCTTCGTTGTGTAAGTTCTATCATAATTAATAAGGGCTTTCAAATCTACACTCCTAAGGGCTTTCAAATCTACACTCTTGCTTAAGTCATCATGCCATGTCATCTTATACTCCTGTTGGATAGCCTGGTCAGCAATCTAGTCAGCCATAGCATTACCTTCACGAAAAGAATGAGGTATAAATACTTTCTCAAATTTATTCATTAAAGATTTAATTTCCATTACACTGGCTTTGATCGACCAAGTAATCAAAATTTTACCATTGAGCATATTGACAATGTTTAAGGAATCTCCTTCCATCCAAAGGTACCAAAAACCAATTTCCATTGCTAACCTCATCGTATATAGAGCTGCAATAGCCTCTGCTTTATAGCTATTAGAAATACCAATAGGTATAGCAATGACATCTATTATATTACATGTATGATCTCTTAGAACTCCTTCACAACCTGCTTTGCCTGGGTTTCCCTTAGCAGCACCATCAAAATTCCCTTTAAGCCATCCCATAGGGGGAGCCTTCCATCTAGTCTTCAATCTTGGGTCTTCTTTCTTCATATTAGAACTTTTGGAAAACATTGGATTTTCAATTTGAAAATCTTTATTACAATTTCTTTGAGACTTAAAAAAATTCTTTATTGCCTGAACAATATTTTGACCAAGCACTCACTCCGGCATTTCTTTATTTCTAAAGGTTCTGTTATTTCTTTCTTTCCAAATACCCCACCAGAGATGGGGGAGAGTAATTTTCCATAGGAAATCAACATTAGTATCCTTAGATGGATAGATCCAACTTTTAAAACAAAGTTCTACATTATTTCAATGAAGCCAAGTGATATTCCAGTAGTTGAGAATAGAGCTCCATACTTGTTGACTGTAAGTACAATTTAAAAACATATGATCTATGTCTTCAAAACCTTCTTTACATAGACTGCACCTATTAACCACATTAATGCCTCTCTTTTGCAAATTGTCCTTAGTAAGAATTTTATTTTGAAGCAAAATCCAATAAAAGATATTTATTTTTGGTATAAGACCCTTTATCCAAGCTTTTGTCCATAAAGGTTGGTTACCTTTCTCCTTAGATTTGAAAATAGAGGAAACCTTGAACTGACCACTAGGATCAACACTCCATATCATGTTATCCTCCTAAAGGGGATATAAAGAAAAGGCATTCAACATAATCTGTATGTTATGAAAAACCTAGTTAACATCAACAAGGTTAACCCAAATGTTATTATTCCAGTAATGTCCCATAAGAGTCTTATACAATTGTTTGCATCTATCAACTTGGGTCCTATCCTCAAAGTCCTCAATCAGGGGATGATCCATTATCCAAGTATCTTCCCAGAATCTAACCTTCTGTCTATTTCCAATTTTCCATGAACAACCTTTGCTTAAGGTATTCTTAGTTCCCTACACAGCCCCCCAAATAGCAGAAGGGGAAAGAAAATTAGGAGATGATAGAAAATCAAATAATAAATGAGCATTAAAAAGATACTTATTTCCATATAGTACTCCATTCCTTATCATTATGATAAGCCCTCCATCCTTGTTTGGCCAAAAGAGCTCTATTCATACTTTGCATTGACCTGATTCCCAATCCACCTTCCCTGATAGGCTTACAAATTTGATCCCAGGCTATCAGAGCCATTCTCTTCCTTTCCTTAGTTCCTAAGCAGAGAAAATTCTTTGAATTTTATCAATAGTATCTACAAATTTTGTTGGTACTCTAAAAAGACTCAAAGCATAAGTAGGGATACTTTGGGGACAAGCTTTAAGGAGGGTAATTTTACTAGCTTGACTCAAAAGGTTACCCTTCTAGCCTGCCAATTTCTTATTAAACTTCTTTATGAGATCTTCCCAAAAAGAGTCTAGAGCTTTAGGTTCCAAAGGGAGACCCAAATAAATACAAGGAAAAGATCCTATTGAACACCTTAGAATTTTAGCAATTTTGTTCTATCTTGGAGCAAGGGTATTAATAAAAAACAAAGAGCTCTTATTCCAGTTTATCAACTGACCTAAAGCAGAAGAGTACAACCTAAGGGCTTTCTTGAGATTTTTAGCTTCCTTGACTATAGCTTTGCCCATGAAAATAGTGTCATCAACAAATTGACCATGAGAACAAGTAAGAGGTTGAGAAGAAGGTTGCAAACCTTTAATATCCCCTTGCAAAACCAGTTTCCCAATATATCTCCCCAAGCAATCAACCATAATAATAAAAAGAAAAAGGATCTCCCTATCTCAATCCTCTAGAGGGACTAAAGAATTTAGTGGAGCACCCATTCACCAAAATAGCTATAAAAGTAGTATAGATCAACTAAGATATAGCTCTTACAATCTTATGATTAAACCCAAAGGCCTGTAAAATCTTAACAAGAAAAGCCCATTCAACTCTGTCATAGGCTTTCGCAATATCAACTTTCATGATAAAACCCTAATTATTAGAGCAAGATAAAGAATGAATATTCTCATGAGCAGCAATAACAAAATTAAGAATTTGCCTACCTAGGATAAAACCATTTTGTTGAATAGAAATAAGAGACAGAAGCACCAAAAGCAACCTGGATGTGAGGACTTTTGAGATAATCTTATAAAGGGAATTACAAAGACTAATAGGCCTAAAGTGGTCTGGAGAATCAGCCCCAATATTTTTAGGAATAAGACATAGGAAGGTAGAATTGATCTCCTTAAGCATTCTTTTAGCCCCAAAGAATTCTTTAACAACACCACATACATCTCTTCCAACCAGTTTCCATGCCTTCTGGAAAAAGAACATGGGAAAACCATTTGGTCCTAGAGACTTATCCCCTCCTAAGGAGAAAACAACTTTTAAAATCTCTTCTTCGTTAGGAATGGAACCTAACAATTTATTTTGTTCCTCAATAATTAGAGAAGGAATCTCCTTTAAAAGTTTAGCTTGGTGAGCAGAATCAATGTTAGGATCAGCTGCCATTAAAGAAGAAAAAAAGGAGACCATCTCTTTCAAAATATCCTTTTCCTCAATAATCTTCAAATTACCCTTTTCAAGATATGAGATACGAGTTTTTGCTCTATGCTTCAGAGTAGAAAGATGGAAAAACCTGGTATTCTTATCTCCTTCATTCAGCCAGAATAATCTAGATCTTTACCTCCAATAGATTTCCTCTTTAGTGATAATGTCATGATACTCTACCAAATTTTCATTCTCTTCTCTTACAAGATCATAAGTATAACCTTCCTTCTGTATCTTGCCCTAAATATATTGGAGATCTTCCTTAATACTTGCTTTACTCTCAAAAATATTACTAAAACATCTTTTATTCCATATTTTAACCTCCTTTTTAACATTTATTAATTATGAAGCCACTCTAAAAAGAGTAGTTCCTTCAACATTTATGTTCCACCATTCAACTAGTTTACTTTCAAATTGTGGATGTTGCATCTACATTTTTTCAAACCTAAAAGGAAAGTTTTTTTTGAAATTTATCTTTTCAGCAACAAAAATCAAAGGAAAATAATCTGACCCGATTTTCTATAATGCCTCTAGTTTGCAAATAAACTCTTTAGTCCAATCAAGAGAAATAAGAGCTCTATCCAATCAAGCCTAAATACAATCATTACCTAGCCTCTTATTACTCCAGGTAAACTCAATTCCATGAAGATTGAAGTCCATTAAACCCTCCTTATTAATGAAATCCATAAGGTTCAGTCTCCCATCCAGCTAGCTCACATTACCTCCCTTTTTCTCATGGTCATAAAGAGGAACATTAAAGTCCCCCATGAAGATCCATTGACCAAAGTAATCTTTACTCTTTATATGAGAAAGAGTATCCCATACCTTTTTCCTATAATTCTTTATATTTGGAGCATACATATTAACAATATACCAAACATTATTCTGATCAATGCTAGTAATTTAACCACCATGAAATGTTTACTAGCATTCAAAACAGTTCCTGAGTAGTAAGATTTCTTCCATAACATCAGAGTTCCACCTAAAGCTCCTTTTGAACTACTTGCTTTTAATCAATGATCTTTAAAAGACTTGATTTGTTCAACTCTCTCCTTCTCCATCTTTGTTTCTTGTAGCAACAAAAAATCTGGTTTATGCTCTCTAACAAAATTCCTAACAATGTCAAGTTTATGACTACTATTCAAACCCCTAATATTCCAAGTAATAATTTTCATGTTTTTTTTTTAGGGGTAAAATCCAAAATAGTTGCTTGTCTTCTATTAGCAATATTCTGCATATTTTCCATTTCTTTGGTTCTCCTAGAAGATTTCATTCCAGGTTTCTCCGGAGTTCCAACATTTGGTTTCACCTTGGCTTGCTACTCCACTTTACTACTACAAGTCTCTACTCCTTTAGGAACTGTATTACTCTTCTTTTCTATCTTTTTCCTTTGACTCAGTTTATGTTTCAAATCCTTACCTTCCTCATTTTTCTCCTCAAGTTCAAAATCATTCCTAAAGGGAACAATTTCTTTGCACAAAGGTGTCTCAAGAGGCTTAGGAGTAACATTCTGATTTTCAATCAACTGGAAATTCTGGGATTCTTCTAGCACCATCAATTTACTAGTATCCAACAGAATTTTCCTCCATCTCAACTAGATCTTCCTAGTTTGTCTCAGTCTTTTGATAAATAACTAACTGCTTGGTCATGTCCACCATATTCTCTATATTTTGCTCAAGTGAGGTAGATTCTAGCATCACCCCAACCCCCTAATTTTCACTACTCAAGTTTTTCTTCAAGGTTGAATTTGACATTTTACCAGTTTCTTGAAATTCCAAGTTCAAGTTATCCTTCACATCTTTTGCATGAATAGCTTTAGGTTTCCAAACTTTCTTTTGGAGTTTTACTTCTTTCTTTTTATCTTCCTTATCAGTCTTAAGATTGTTCTTGCCTTTATTAGGATAGTTTTTCACCCAATGGCCCTACTTTTTGTAGGCAAAAGAGGTATTTGGGAGATCTTCGTATATAATTTCCTACATTCTTTTCCTCAGTTTTGAAATTAGTTCCACTTTTTTAGTGAGGTGATTCAACTTTGCCACTTTCACATATAATATGGCACTCTGAAGTTTAGATTTCGAGGCCGTTGCATGATCCATTATGATTAGTTCCCCCAAGGAACCAGTAATTCTTTTAAAGATATCTTCATGTCAAAATTCTAAAGGAAGGCCAAGAAGTCTAACCTAGATTAGAGTAGTTAAGAAGAAGGCATTAGATAAATCCATATTTGGCTCCCATTTTTAAATAGTGAGAGTACTTTTGCCAAACGACCATGGACCTCTGCAGAGAACCATATTCATATCTTCTTTACAATTAAAAATAAATGAAAATAATCCATTCAACATAGGAGCTATATCAACTTGACCATGGATAACCCATTTCTATTTAATCATTTTTTTCAAAGTTTCTATATTTGGTCTAGCCCCCATAAATTTTCCCACAAGAGTAAATTCCATAGAAGATACAGAGAAATCAACAATTGGGTCCAGAATAAATATTTGGAACTCACCTTTCTCCTAGCAAGATTTCAATGTGACTGGAGGGAAGGATGATTTTCCACCAGGTTTCCTACCAAACAGGGAAGACCATGTCCTTTGATCACCTAACCCTTTCCATGAACCTTTTGTTTTCGTCTCAATATTGACCCCCACATTCTCCAAAGGATTTTTCTCATTCTCAAATACCTAACCAGACACGTGATTTGCAGTGAAAGAGTCCAAAGAAAGGTCTTGGACCCCACAACTAGTGGTACCAGCATCCATACTTCTTTCAGAATTTGCTACATTTTCCTTGATTTGTCCTTTTGTCCCATCAAAATTTGCCAAATTTTCCTCGATTCATCCTTCTATCCCACCAGGATCAATACCTCTCGTAAGATTCTCCCCTTCCAATTTCCCACCTAGTAGAGAGCCAGCCAATTCAAAAACACTTTAGTGCCAACCATTTCATTTGGAGTGTATTATGCAACTCCTTACTTGTCATAATAGTTAAGGAGTTGATTCTAATATAATTTTAGCTCTAACAATAATTATAAATCAGTTTTAATAATTTATTTAATGTAAAATTAATGTAAAGGAAAGGTATAATAGCTCTTAATAATGATAAATATTTAGAATCACGTACAAATAAATATCAAAACTTTAGAAATATGTGAAGTGCAAAAAAAAATAATGAAGTCTAATATTAATTAACTAATTACATACTAAAATTAAAACATTCAACATTATAAAAAAATTAAATAGTTTTATTTTCAAAAAAATAAATATTTTTATTAAAAATTCGAAAGCATAAACATATTAACATCATATATATTTTTTGATTAATTTTTTTAATATATCATTTATATATATCATAATGTACCATAAAAATTTCTTTATACTATATTAATAATAATATAATGCATACATCAATTTTATATTAAAAACTCAAGTTACAACAAATTAAGGAAATATGTAACAAATTTTAATATTTTTTAATGTTAAAATTCAAATTCAAAATGCACTTTAATAAATTGTAGACCTAATATTTCGGTGGAAAAAAAGTATTATGGGGAGCCTTCGAGAAAAGGGCTCCTTTAAGACCAAATCAAATAGACCAATCATAATTGAGATAAAAAAAATATTTTTTTAATTATAAAAAAAAACTTTAGAAAAATTTTTTAAATAGAAAAATTATTTATTTTTTAATGGTTCATGGATGGAGAACTAATTACTAATTCTAGAGAACTGAAAGCAATAGTATTTGCCTATGACAAGTACAATAAAGTTATTTTGCTTTAACTTATCATTATGGAATTGCTTTGTGAAATTTGTTATGGTATAAAATAAAGTTGTTTAGTTTAAACTTATCACTATGGGAGGAGGGTTGCTTTGTTAGATGTATTATGGTATATGCCTTGGCTTTCATGATAAGGAAAATAAGGAGATATATTATGTGCAACGATTGGAAGATTTTTTTTGATCTAATCATAGTTATTACTTTAGTTGACTCTACCTAAACAGTTTCCTAAAATAATCATAGCTCCTAATTAGGTGAGATTTCTTTCTCCAAATGAATTTTGGATGTTATAAGAAATGTAATTTATGTTCTACGAAATAAAATGGATTGACTCTAAAATCAGTGTAGATTGTTTTCTTTTCAACTTTGTTACTTTGATATTTCAATTAATGTGTTTATATATTCATTTTGTATTAAATTATTTCAAATACACCCAACAAATAAAAACTATAATTTATAAAACTTATATTTTAATTAAAATTTTAATTCTATGTATAATGTGTTAAAATTAAATATTCTCACCCATCTTCTAATTGTAATTAGAGTTAGGGACAACTTATTAAAATTTTCATGATATATATTATCAATTAGATAGAATAAATGAAAAGCACTAAAGAAATTGATGATCCATGATAGAATCATAATAATAATAATAATAATATAAATGTTCAAATTGAACAATATTATTAGGTACATCAATTATTTAATAATTTAATAATAGAATATGATAATATATTATATAAACTATAAATTGAAATAATTTTTAAATTTTTTTTTAAGAAAAATCCAATTTGGCCCATCTAAAGAGGCAGACTAGGGATTACTTTCTTGCCTAGTTTTGGCTTTGTGAATAAACTAAACCTTAGAAATCCATCTTAAAAAGACATTCTTACTCTTTGTCCTTCACCTTTTAGACAAGGGGTCCAAGTCTCTTCAACCAGAGTCTATCAATTCCACATCTGTCAATCCTTGTGGAAGCCCAAAAAGTGATTTAATTCTATTTTTATTGGATGTTTAAGTTGTATGTTTTATTTGTCTAATTATAGTACAAAGGGAATGCACATTGTAGATTGCAAGTATTATGTGCTAGCGAGCATAATTGAGGTAGAAAATTATAAGGGCATCAAATATCCAGGCCTATTAAGTTTTAGGGAAATTGTTCATGTTAAATACACTCTAGAATTTGATCACCTATGGTTTTCTTTGACATTAATCTACCAAGACCTGCTTCCCTGCTAGGATATTTGAAATGTGAAAAAGTTGATGTCTAGGGTATTATGGTCTAATTTTAGGGATACTACTAGTTAATTAGGTTGATGTCCAAGGAATTGTGGTCCAACTTATAAATGAAAATTACATTAAGTTTTTGGAGGACAAAAGAAAGTATGATTAAAACTAAACATTGTTGATGTTGATAATTTTTGTAAGTTGTAAAATAATTTATTGATTGCATCCCAAACTTCCTTTGATATGGTTTTGTTCCACACATTCTTTGTATCAATGTGCATAATATAGACAAGTCTATCAAAACAAGTGGTTGGTGTGATTCATTGTTAAATTCTTTTTTGAGTCAAGTGTCTATGGAATGTCTTTTTGTAGTTCCATTGAGTGATGTCCAACCAAAGAAAAATACCTTTCATTTGGTATTGTCCTTTTATATATATTTTCACTAATCAATGTAATTGAGATGGAAAACATTATAAATTTGCTATTGTTTAATTTTAACAGTGTTACTATTTGCTAATGCCTGTAACACAAATGTGCTAAGGTCCCTCACAACTAAAAACATTCTCTCTACTAAGAACAACACTGCAAAAAAATTCAAACTATGTTGTGTTTACATTCAATAGATTATGGGATTCAATCATGATTTTCACCATTGGCACACATTTTGAACCTATTTTGTTAGAAAGTAAAACTATAAATTGTTGTTTCTCGAATGATGTAGGTGTATAGAAAGAAGTGTTACGTTTTAGATGCTTTATAATTTTTTGGCAAAATTTAAATGAATTCTTGTAAGTCGCAAATTTTTTTTAGTTTGGTTTGATTCTTTTCTACAAATTTGTGTAATTATAGTCACCAGATTGCTTCAAAGGAAATGATGGTAGTGACACCTATGTAGTGCCTCTCCCATTTGACTTCTATGAGTCATCCTGATGGATGCAACCTTGTTGATCTCTCCTCAAGATGGGATCATGATTGTGACCATGAGTGGTCTACATCGTAGAGGTGATTTGATGTATGTTTCTGTATCGGTTGCCTTGATTATGCTTTGACTAATTTATGAGATTATGATATGATTTATGGTTCACTGAGGTTTGTGCTAGTGCTTACTAGGATCAATGTGGTATCATGAGGTTGTTCTGTGATTACCTTGAGATGTGTGTAGAGATTGCGCTATGTACTATTACCATGCTACACTGGACTAGGTTCTTGTAGCAGTGGTTGGTCATGTTTATGACTATGTTTGCTTATGTGTTTTAAGTGCCTTTTTGTTGTTCTTTAATAAACCTTTATTAAATGCTTAAATGATTAGAAATGGATTGTCCATTTGGATTATTTGGTTATGTGATGTGGACATTTACTTTGTTATATTTTGATCTGAGAGATATTTGTTACTCATGTTATGTTTACTTTTGAGATGACCTAAGGGTCAGATGTCATACTTTGATTTCAGTATCATAGATGTTAGACTACTCTATTGTTCAGTTGATCATATTGCATGACGATGCCATTTTGAGATGACAGTGTGTTTTATGATAATATATGGTTATCTGATATTTGGGCATATCACTGATTATTTTATGTGATGGATTTAATGCTATGGTTATTTACTTCATTCTTGCATTGTTATGCTTTATGCGAATGTGAGTGATGTAAATAGATTATTTCAATATAATTAAATAAATGGTTAAATTAGCTGATTTAAATTCATTTATTGCTTTGGCTATGTTATTATATGCAATTGCACTTGATCGTGTTGTTTAGTGTGTAGGATTTATATGCCTGGTAGTGGCACGTGGAGTTAGTGATTCAACCATTCATATTTTACCAATATCGTCCTTATATGGTCAACGTATCCTTAATTAAATGTTTAAATTAAACCTTTCGGTGATTATTAAATCCGAACTCATTTGCATTATGTGATTAGACTAGTGAGCGTGTCTATGCATTTAGAGTTTCGCATTGTCACAAAAGTTGTCAAGGAAATTTCTGTGTTTTTCTGTTTTTGAGATTTTCAATTGATTTATTTTTATTTTTGGTAGCTTTTCCATAGTTGAATTCCTATTTATAGGAATAGCCTATTTTTGTTTGGGTCAATTCGGGGTTCAACTAGGTTGGCTGGTTATTTGCCCTAATCGATTATTCACTCGAAAAGTGAATAAGTATCCAAAAAGGAATTTAATTCCTCACTTCTCACTTTCGAATTAGAAAGTTGGAGAGTAAAACCCAAAATCCTCTTCATGAGGATTTACTATTTTGTTCGTTGTGGGAGCTACGGGCGTGGGATCGTTGCAAGGTGAGCTTGTTGGATCTAACTGGGGGAAACCTTGCATTGTCGCAATTTTCAGCTACTTCTGCAGGCTATTTATTTTATGGTTCAGATTCTCATTTTATCCTTTTGGTTGTGAGGTAGGGCTTTCTTGTTTTATTGTTTTGGCTCCGTTTTTGCTTATATTTTTGGTAGCCATTTGTTTGGAGGCTAAGAACTAGTGTTCCCCTTCGTTTTTTTATGCTAGTTCTACCTAGTTGGACGGGTATGAACAATTCCCTATTTTTTGGGATGAGGGTTTGGGGTTTTGCATTGTTATGCTGGTCATTTTTGCATATAGTGTCTGAATTTGATTATTTTTGGATTTTTGGGGTTTTTGTACCCAAAGGCCAAATGGGTTTTAATTTTGAAGTTTTTCCAAAATTTTGAGGTTTTTATCTCATTTTCCGTGCCATCCTATTCTCTTGAGTTTTCTTGGCACAATGTGAGTTGTGGACCTGAATGATCCATTTGGGTATCAGTCAGACCAATATTACACTTTTATGTTGCATTGGGATGCATGCCGCATCCGTACTCCCGAAGTTGTGTTTGGTTGAGTGATTTTTATACTTGTTATGGTTTCTTTTGGACCCTTGTTATTGTTTCATGGACATTAGGATTCGTGTAGAATCCATGCTCCCGGATTGAGGCCAGTTGAGTGAGTTCATGATGTTTGGTCTTGCTACATCATTGGGATTCGTGTAGAATCCATACTCTTGGATTGAGACGGATTGAGTGATTTTATGATGTATGGATTTATTGGATTGGGATTCATGTAGAATCCATCCTCCCGAGTTGCTTTTGGTTGGGTGTTATATTTTGCATTGTGTTCTCATCCTATCCTTGTGTTTTGATCTTCATGATGGTGGTGCGCCACACACAAGTATATGCACGTACATTTTTTGGGTGACTTGCGAGGCCCAATCTTCCGTGGTACTTCCAGAAGTTATGATCATTGGGGTTGGGATGGGAGTATGCATGCCCATAGGCACTTGTCATAGGATGAGCATGGGTAGGGTAGGGTAGCATATGGAGGGGGCTTTTATCTTGCAGCCTGACGATCATGGCGCCATGGGTTGGCAGAGGGAGCTTTATATAAGTGATAACTAAATAAAATGTGTGAATGGTAATAAAATTTAAGATAATAAAATGCGTGAGCACCCGATTAAGTTCGAGGATACAATGTGTGAGCACCCATTTAAGTTTGAGGACACACAATCTAAGCTTGGCCTTTTCAATGCCAAGCGACTCTCCATGATGCCAGCCCCTACGTAGTAGCCTATTGAGTGTCTGACCAGGACCTGTACTCCTTGCATTGTCTTAGGTTCTTGGTTACAACCATCATACTATCTGGCATGAATGTTAGTTTTGTGTGTTTGTGGTTGGATCATTATCTCCATTAGCATGGCGGGTGTGGACTTGTGGGTACCACATGGTTGGAAGGCGTAGCTACCTATACCACTATTGTGGATCGGTGTACAGAGATGGTCTTTTATCCTAGTGTGACCATTGCTGGATGTTTTCACTTAATGCTTCAGGTTCCAGAGTTTGCTTTCTTGTGATTTATGCTTTCATTGGAATGCTTGGATATCATGCTTAGATGATGTTAGTTTATTTGACGCATTCCCATATTATGATGTTTAGCATATGACTAGATGATGTGAATTGATGTATTGGTTTACCTATTGCTTATTGATGTTTAGCATGTGATAGGTGATGTTATCTACTTGTAGGATTATCTTATACTTTATTACTAGCATGTTAGATTTTCTTATGCTTTTATTATAGCATGTTTTAGTAATGACATCCCTATTACGATAGTACTAACGATCCAGTCGGTGGCTTGGGATGTTACGCGTGGGGGATGGCTAGGACCCATAATAGTCTTATGCTGCTATTGATGGTTGGGAGGAACCATGTACTTAGTCTAGTTAATCAGTTATTGTGATGTTATTTCTATACATTGTGATGTTACTTTTGTTCACTGTGATGTTGCATTCAATATGTTCCTACGACTATGGTTTAGATGGATAGATGTTCCTCTTTCCTTGTTGTTTATGCACTTGAGTGTTCATTACTCGATTTAGGTGGATCCAGTACTCCCCAGTGTGGAGGTTTTCATGTTTTTATGCTTTTTATTCTTGTTTTGTTGTCGTGCTGATGTGTTTTCTCATGTGGATAGGTAGTTCCTCACGTGAGAATGTATTTCCCCACGCGAGAATGTACTTCTTTGCACGAGAATGCATTTCCTCGCACAGGGATGCAAATCCTCACACGGTGTGCAGAGAATCCTCGTACGAGCCATGCACTTTCTCATGCATAGTGATGCAAGATCTCATGCAAAACTTGAGACTAGTGCACTTTCTCGCATGAGAAATAGGGGGCAGTTAGGCTTGGCCAAGGAAGGTTTGAAAGTTTATTTTGGACACCTTATTGGATTTCACACCTTTCTAGTTCAAAACAGTCTTTCTAAGAGGTTTAAAATATATTGTTTAAGTATAAATTCCTTATACTTAAGATATATTTTAATATATGCGACGAATCTTTTGAGATAGGTTTTAGACCTCTCCGAGATAAGATAAAGATTCTAGGAAATTTCAAGCTTCAAAAATTTAGACTTAGCCAAATTTCTAGGCTTTAGGATTTCAGGCTTAGCCAAATTTTAGGATTATGCATTTGCCCTAGCTTGGTGTTTTGTTGATGAGTGGTTTCTTTGAACCCTCATCATGTGTGTGGTTGTTGTTGGCTTTTGTTTGCATGTGTCAGTTTGGCAGTGGCATTCAGATATTCGTTGGTTGCTAGGATTGTGGTGAAGTCTTCTGTTGCGATCTTTGTGATCCTTGTATGATGTTGTCATGTGCATTCATACTTGTAAAAAAAAAAAAAATTTGGCTTGTATTTCATCCTTGTTTCCAAGGATCTCTGGGCAGGGCATTACATCTGAATGCCTTTTTGTGCATGGAGCTTCAAAATGCCTTGCAAAAAAAAATCTTTTGTGACATTTTGGCCTTTCTCATGTGACCAGATGATTATTGCAACAAAACACAGTTAAAAAATATCTAGTTCATTCCTAATAAATAGAGATGAGAATGAAAACAGAAATGGAAATGAATACATGAAGGAAAATATTGAATGAGGAAACATTCCTTTCCCTTGCTCTCTATAACATCCTTAATAAGGCTCCTTTGTCTCCTAGATGAGTGCTATGTGTATGCTCCAAAGTGTGCCAACACCACATATCACTTAGAGTAGGACTTTGACAGACATTTCCTTATTCCTTCATACATCTAAAAATTTGCCCTTGTAGCTAGAACGTGGGCCAATGGGAATCCAACACCTCATGACAAAAGTGCCTAAAGAAACCCAAGGGTTGTGTACAACTTTGAGTATATTCTTTGTAATGGAATAAATATCAAGAGAGATTGCCCTGTGTTTCTCAAATTTATGCCTATGTGACACCCTTCTATTATAATGAGCCATGCATTCATTTGAATAGAAATTATTGTGTTGCCTCACACCTTATCCAAGGCAACCCTTCTTGGAATATATTTTAAGATCCCTCCTCGCCCACAATAATTCACACACATTTGTCAATAACCCCACAACCCCATCTTTGCATTCCATGTTAGAGTTGATTATCTTGACACTTGATTTGACTATGCTTGGTGCAATACAATCTTGCATTAATTGCAGCCTCTTATTGTATCTCATTTCTATGAAGGTGGTTGAATTTGTATTGTACAACATTGGATTTTAGGTAGTCCAACAAAAACCACAAACTATATTTTTTAAGTTTTTGTCACTATGGTTTTGCACTTTTGGTAAACTTCTCACCATCGACATTTTTTTCCCAGGTGAGACATCTTACATTCAGTTCAATGTCTCCAAGTATAATCAAGACTAGTGTAAATGGGAAAATAATCCCACACAAATATATAATGTTTACTATTTTTCGCTCAATATTATTTAGGCATTCATATTTATAGCATTGTAATTCATTGATGTCTACTTTTCGAGGAGTCTTTTATTTTTCCTTGTAATAAATTTCACCAAAAAAATAAGCCTCCATAGTTAGCGGAAACGGTAATACATGTTCCCTATAGAGTGCATTGGATGTGGTTTTTGCATGCTTCCTTGACATTCATGTTTTGTACTTGTGTTTCCTTATTTTCTTGGCTTATCAACATGGGTTCCCTTATTATGACAAGTCACCCCCATTCTGAATGCAACTTTGAATTTTGCTTGGGTTTCCAACTTCAAATCAATGGACATGGCTTTTTGTCTCCTCAACAGGATTTCATTTGCTTTTCTTTCCTCATCAGTGAATGCTAAATGGAAATCATAAGTTGTTAATGCATCTTTGTAGCAAATTCTTTTAATAATGTATTACCCTACAAAGAATGTGTATTACTTGTTAAAACAAACATAGCAAAATGAAAATACTTTTTTTGTGAATGTTAATTAGGATTTGATTATTTTCCTTTCCAATATATTCAATATTGGAAACAATAAGTTAAACAATTCAAGCAATAGGTTGAGAGTTTGATGAATGAAATGAGGTATGATATGTTATACACATACAAAATGTGTGAGCATAGACAAAGCACATGAACTATTTGATAAAATGCCTAAAATAAATGGGGTGATAGGGCATCGTAGGGAGTGCTTAATAGGTCCAACAGTGACCTTGACACCTAGGGAACCATAGTATGCTTAAATTCTAGTAGCTTTCTACTATTACTTATTTTGGTGGCTAAAGGGAACCATAGCACTAGTGTAGGTGCAAATATACTACTTGCAATAGGAGAAGATCAACTTCCACAACACAATACAATGATAACCATTAGTTTAGACCTTATTAGACCATTTAAAACATTATGTACTCTTGAGTCACATGTCCATATTTGTCTTGTCGTGAATGATAATAAGTAGTTTTGATAAAACTTAGAGATTTGTTTCAAGATGCCATACATCCCTTCATGAAGTATTTTGTACTAATTAGTTTCCTAGTGTGCAATTATTTTATAAGGGTTCAATCCATCTTGTAGGTCGAAAACTAAATTATTTGGAGATCTTGTTTGTTTGATATTTTTTCAACATAAGCATTAGTTTTGATTATATAAAAATAGGTTTTGGAAGGACCCAAAACCTTTTACAAAATACCAAGCATATAAGCATCGAAAGCCCTCAAGAAACTGTCCATTAGCACCAAAAAAATATAATAAGCAACCTTAAAACATCAAATAGGAAAAAAAATAGCCAAAAGACAACATCAGGACAACTATAAGGTCTTCAATAAGTCAAAAACTTGATCAGCTAGGATGTTCATGTTCACAGTAGAGGCCCTCAACTCATCAATCTCTTTGTCATCCATAACATATGTCTTCTTTGAATTTTCCCTTGTGCATTTTTTGGGGCCTTGATCCTCTTTCATATCCTTTGTACCTTGATTTCTCCCTTGCTCTAGATTATCTAGCGAATTCTTGATATTCTCTGTGATAGTTTTCAATATGGAACAACTTTTATTTGCATGTTTCTTTAACACATTCTCAGTACTATCAACTCTAATCTCCATAATATCCATCTTTTTCTGCATGTCCTTCACCATTTGCTCCATAGCTCTATTTTTAGCTTTAAGAGGTGGGAACCTCTTAATTAAATTCTTAACTTCTTTAGCATTCCCAATCATATCCAACAGCCTATCTAAATGCTGGCCTAAAGTCTTCTCACCTCTAGTAGTCTTGCTAAGTTGTTTAAACTCCCTTTTGATATCTTGCATCTGTTCCTTCATAATGTTAATGTCCCTTCTTATCACACCGAGGTTGCCAAAAGATACCCTTTATATATCCTTGATCGTCATGGGCACTGCTCTGATTTAGGTTTTCCTCATCCACGTCTAGATTATCTTTTCCAACATCAGTATCTTTAATGCCTTTATCTTTATAAAGCCTTCCTTTGAAGCATAACCCTGTTCTTACCTTTCAGATTTTTCTCTTTTTTTTGTATTAGGGGAACATCATCGAAGGGGATATTCATACATATGTCATTCTTCTTTGCACTAGTTCTTGTTTTAATTCTATTATCAGTTTTTCCCTTAGTCTTTTTCCCTTTTTCCTCTTCAAAATCTTCATCTATCCATGTGTCCATCTCATAATCCACCTCATTTCTTTTCCTTCTCTTAGATGACGAGCCCCCAGGGGAAATATTTTTCCTCTTTTTATCCACCATCTTAGCTTCTTCCTCCTCAGTATCCTCTTCATAGACTTCATCTGAGTCACTCCCCTCAATTTCACATTCCATAGTTTTTTTGCTTAATTGGGGTCTGTCCACTCTTTTAGACTTAAGTAGATTCATTATCAACACCATCAAACCCTCATGGCATGCACGATCCCCTTCTGGGTCTTTCTGAAGGGCTAAGATGATATTATCCAGTGACTACTAAAGGTAGAAAGGGAAGTTTATTCTAACCCTATGCCTAAAGTGATTAACCAACATGAAGTGGTGGCCATAAATGTTTGTAAAATGACCATCTAGGGTTATATATTCTATCACAACAAACATAAAAAACCTCAAGGGTCTAGAAATAAAATGAGGGATAAAGTAAGTATTGCCAATTTTGACCAACCTATTCCTCTCCTTGGTTAACTCCACAAACTTGTCCACAACTCTATCAAACACCTTCCTATCTCTGTAGAAGTTAATCCCTTCCATGTCCAGACTAGTGGCTTTGGCTATGATATCCTTTGTGACATTCATTCTTTGATTTCCCACCAAAATGCTATCATTCTTCCATGTCTTGATGAACTACCTGGTGATGGACGGGTTGTTGTCCTTTAATTTCTCCATGAATCCCATAAACTTGCCCTATTCTAAAATGTCCCAAATTTTTGGCTTTTGCTTTCATTCCTTGCAATTTATTGGCTCACAACTCTTTCTCCTACCTCCCATATTCCTCAATTTATAGAAATTACTATCCTTCCCAGTGAGCTCAAGCAAATTTGAGTTCTTCGTTTCAAAATAACAATGGGCTTTTCTCTTTTGCAAAAATACCCACAATATGTGTGGTAATAAGTGGGTAGTCTCATCAAACATAATCATAATCCTCACCCCCCCCCCCCATTCCAAAACATCTCATAATTACTCCTAATTATTTTCATCATTATTAAAACACTTTTGCCTACTTCCAATTCTGTCGTACTCTATCAAAGATAGCCCGTCAATTGGGATGTTATTACCATTATTCCAATTCATCTTCATATGACTTTTACAAGCCACATTTGCTATCTAGGAAGCCACTTTGTTGGTTTCTCTATATTATGAGTAATAACACATTCCACAAAGGAATTAATCAAATTCATAGCTTTGCATACAATGTCATGAATGGTCCATGAAGGGTTATTAACTTTGTTAAGATAGTTAATGATATTTAGGGAATCCCCTTCAAGCAAAAATTTCTCCATACTCATACTCTTAGCATATAATAATCCAAATGAGTCGTGCTAGCTTTCGCTATGTGATTGGTCTATTTTCTAATAGGTATTGTCATAGCACCAATATTATCCCCATTTTCATTTCTGATAACAATACCACACACACCATGTAATCCTTGTGTTGCCCTTTGAGACCCCATCAAAATTAATTGTATACCATCCCTTTGTGGGAAATCCTATATAGCCAAGCTTCTAAGAATTCTTTCACTTTGAGAGTAGCTAATCCCTTAAAATTTCCAATTCTTAATTACTTTGGCTTCCCACTCATCATGAGGCTCTTGGCCTTTCCCACTTAGCCTGATAGTCTCAATCACCATACTCTTGATCTTATGAGAGATCTGATTGGAGTTTGACTCCTTACCCTTGGAAATCCTATCATTCATTTCCTTCTAAACATTCCAACATAAATAAGGTAGAATGTAATTCCATAAATTATTAATTAAAGCATTACAGGTTGGTGACTTCTAAGGTAAGAATAGATATTGGATACTAAAAGGGAGAACCCACTCCATATCCAGAAGTCTAAAATTCCTCTCCCATAATCTTCTAGTGTAGGAGCAATGAATGATCAAGTGATTAACAGACTCTTCCTCTTCCTTGCAAAGATAACATTTGCTTACAAGACACATACCTTTTTTCTGCAAATTGTCAATAGTAAGGACTTTATCCTGCAATAAGATCTAATAAAAGATGTTAACTTTAGGAGTCAGGCCTTTAAACCATGCTTTAGCATAACAAGGCTCATGGCAGTCTTTAAAGGTATTACCATACAGAGAAGAGACAAAAAACATTCCATTAGTATTAAATTTCCATAATAGAGAATCCTCCTCATAAATTAAAAAGAGAACATTCAACATTTTGTTAAGGTCATTTAGAGACTCATCCACTCTAGTAAGATCCACCCATTTATCTCCTTCCCAATAGTCAGTAACATATGTCCCAAAAATAGTCTTGCATTGCACCATATATCCATTCCACTATTGGTTAGAACTTAGAGCATGATCAAGAATCCATATGCCATCTCAGAAATGAATAGTTCTACCATTGCCTACCTTCCATCTCACCCCTTTATTGATAATTTGCTTATTTTTCTAAGCCTGCTTCCAAATAGATGAGTCCCCTTGAATATCATCACTGCTAAGAAAAATATTATAAAACTTTTGTTCTCCATATTATAGTTGTTATTCCATACGTCTTTCCATTCCCCAACATCATTGTACAATCTCCAAATGGGTTGAGTAAGTAAAAAGTCATTTATGTTATTTATCTTTCTTAACCCCAGAATCCTTTTTTAATGGGCTTACAAACCTTGTCCCATGTAATCAGTGTCATTCTTTTCCATACCAATCCATAAGAAGTTTCGCTGAATTCTTTCAAATAGCCAAAGCATATTTTATGGGTATCTTAAAAACACTTAGAGCATAGAAGGGAATGTTTTGAATAATAGATTTTAGCACAATTATCTTACCAACCTGGCTAAGGAGGGATCCTTTCAAACTAGCTAACTTTGTGTGGATTTTATCAATAAGAGAACTCCAGAAAGACTCAGGAGGGTCTAGACATAGAGTTGAACCAAGATATGACCCTGAAAGGCTACCCATCTCACAACCCATAATTCTTTTGGCCCTTTGACATGGGGTACTACCAGCCCATAAACTATAACACCCCCAAGATGGAACATTGGTTTGTCTATTCACATTAACATTTATGAAATAAATAGAGCTTTTGTTCCAATCAATAATTTATCTTGTAGCCTACCCATAATCATCAAGAGCCTTTTTAATATTCCTAGCATGTTTTACTGAAGCTTCTCTCATCACAATTGAGTCATCCATAAATTATTGGCGAGAACATATTAAATCTTTAGATAAAGGTCTTAACCCCACAAAATCCCCCTTTTGAACCATTTTCTCCACAAATCTACCCAAACACTCAACCATTAGAATGAATAGAATAGGGGATAAAGGGTCCCCTTGTCTTAAATCTCGAGAAGCATGGATAAAAGGAGTCAGAAAACCATTTACTAGAATAGAAAAAGTGACAGAGGAGACCACCATATGAACCATATCCAAAATGATTTTATTGAAACTAAAAGCTTCCAATCCACACTTTTAAAATCCCAATCCACCTTGGTGTAGGCGTTAGACAAATCAAACTTTAGTAAGAACTTTTCTTTCTTTGATTTGGTGAGGGAGTGAATATTTTCATGAACTAATGTGAGAGAATCCAGAATTTGCCTTCATGGAACCAACCCATTCTGTTGTCTTGAAATCAGATTAGGTAATAAAGTCAAAATCCTAAGAGTGAGTACTTTTGAAATGATCTTATAAAAAGAATTACACAAGCTAATGGGTCTAAATTGATCCATACTATTTGCCCCAGGCTTTTTGGGTATGAGGGCCAAATAAGTACCATTCAATTATTTAAGGAGTTTTCTAGAACCAAAGAACTCTTTAACCCCTTTAATAATGCCCTCTTGAATGATGTGCCAATAAGTTTGGAAAAAGAGAAAGGGGAAGCCATCCTAGCCAGGAGCCTTGTCTCCATCAAAGGAAAAAATAACCTTTGTTATTTCCACTTTAGATGGAATGACAATGAGGTCGTTGTTCTGATCTTCAGACATGCTCTTTGGAATACACCTTAGAAACTCCTTATGTTTTTCCTTATCAAGATTGTGTTCTCTCATAGCATCCATTTTAATAGCCTCATCATCTTTAGTGATAACATCATTTACCTTTAATCTTGCAATTTTGTTAACCATTCTATGCTTCAAAGTGGTCATATAGAAATACTTTGTGTTCATGTCCCCTTCTTTAATAAAATCTTTCATAGATCATTGCCTCTTGTAAATCTCCTCCTAAGTAATAATATCATGTAATTCAATCAATTTCAAATCATCCTCCTCTCTAGTAACTTTCTCATAACCCTCAGATTGAATGTTGTCTTGAATATCTTTCATTTCCTCAAGTATCTTACTTTTTCTTTCAAATATATTCCCAAAAGTTTCTCTATTCCATCTTTTAATGTTATCTTTTACATTTCTTAGTTTTTTAGCAACTTTGAACATAGCTTTTCCCTCAACTTTAACCCTCCACCAATCTTTTATAAGGTTTCCCATCCCTGGGTGTAAGATCCACATTTTTTCAAATTGGAAAGGAAAGTTCTTTTTAATGGAAACAAGGTTAGCTAAGAGAAAAATGGGGTAATGATCATATCTTGCTCTAACATGAGCCGTTAAGGAGCATTTAATAACTTTGAAATCTATCATTACTAATAAGGGCTCTATCAAGTCTAACTTGTATGAGATCCTTACCCGATCTTCTGTTCATCCAAGTATAGTCTATACCTTACAAGTCCATGTCATGCAATATATGATTATCAATAAATTCTATCAAATCCATTTTGCTGTCCAAATTAGTCTAACTTCCCCCTGTAATCAACTAAAAATCTTCATCTAGACTATGAGCCCCCTTTCTAGCATTTTTCCATAATTTATCTAATGCTTATCCTTGATCAAATCTCCAAAAATCAATTTATTTGATTTTATCCTATAGTTTGACCACTTTATCCTAAGTTCATATTTAATTAAAAGAACATTCCCCCCTTTTAATTAAATAAAATTCCCCACTCACCTCTTATCCTAAGTGTGCACACATAAAGCATTATTCTTATTTTAGAAATAAAATAAAAGACATTTTTCTCTATAAATGAATGCACAATTTTTTATGTGAGAGGAATCTTCTATTTTAAAAATAACTTTAATTCTCCTCCACACATTTCAAACTCTCTCAAAAGTCAAACATTAATTGTGATTGGTTGAGATGCTTGTGCACATAGATCACTCAAGATGCATTATCCTACGTTGATTATGTCTCTTTTGCCTCTTATTCTCTACTGTCCATTTATATTTAAAAGGGAGGGCTCTCTCCTCATTCAAAAATCTTAGACTCTCAGGTTATTATTATATTGTAGGTTTTCTTGGTGATTTTGGAGACTTGGAGCATTCTTGCATTTTTGCATTTCAACTTAGCTCTTATTCTACTTACATTATGGCATACTTTTTAGCTTAATTTCATTTATGTTTTAGCTTAGTTCTCTTTGTTATCATGCATTTCATTTAGAATAGCTTGCATTTGCATTACATTTTATTAGATTCTTGGATATTGGCACTCTTGCCTCTACTTTTTGAATCTCTTGTTTTATGGTGCACCTTGCAAGGGTTGCATAGTTTAGTTCATTTGAGAGCCACCATCTCATAGCCTTTGCATGTCATAGATAGAGAGCTATAAGCCACCTCTTGAGATGCCCTCTTTCATGGGTATTCTCAAGAATAATGGTTTATAGAAGTGTGTCTGCATTTTCTACACACATTTTTGGCACCCACCATGGGGCTAGAACCAAGTTTCTAGCTCCATTTTCTTGCTTTCATTTTTGTTACATTATAATTTTTAATTTTTTACAGCAACTTCTTAGATCTAATCAAGTGATTTTGTAGGTTTTTTTAATTTGGTTTTAAGGCCAACCCTTGTGTAGATTTGTTTGAAGGCTAAAACCCTAGTTTTGAAAGATTTGAGCATATCTTCCATACCACTTTGAGTTCGGATCTAAATTTTTTTTTTTAGGTTGGGGATGCATCACAAATGTCTCATTCCAATTTGTAGATTGTTTTAAGTTGATTTGCTCTATTATATTTTTTCTTTGTTTTTCATAAAAAATATTTCTAGTTGCAAATCAGCAATTTTTTGGAGAAATATACATTTTTGGAAATTTATTTTAATTCTATAGGGGGTTCATTCTTTATATTTTTAATTTAGAGGTCATATTAGGGTTCCAACACTCGATTTGATAAACCTAGTCTATTTTGAAAAAATGGATCCCTAGGGCACAAATAAAGATATTTTTATGAATTTCTTGCATTTTTGGAAAGCTCTTTGATTTTTAGTAGGGGTCTCTTCTTTTTCTTTCTATTTTTTGAGCTGAAATCATAGCAAACAAGTCCAATATTGTTGGCTAGGTCAAAATCAAAGAGTAAAAAAGTGATCATTTTGTGATTAGATTGCACTTTCTTTACATACACTTGGTTGGAAGATAACTTGGATCTTTGAGGCAACTAACCCACTTTTTGATGTAGGTCTTACTTGGTTATTCTGCCCTAACTTTGGTTGTTTTGCAAGGAGTTCCTCTTTTCATTGCTAAAAAGAACAAATGTCAAAGCTTCAAATGCACAAAGGCTACTACCACTTGTTTGCAGGGCTACCTAATGCATAAAAACTAAACACTTTCTTGTATTTATTTCATTTTATGTGCGAAATCTTAATAGTTCTGTCATTTTCTAGGCACATAAAACTTGTAATTGGGATCCTTGGGTGATAGGAAAGTATGCTCTTCAACCTTGCGGTGAATCAATAATCTTGACTCACCTTTGGATTTTGAGAACAAGAGGATTAATTGAAGAGTTTTGGCATGTTTGGGGGAAACAATCAAGATAGGAGATTATGCTCTTCACCTTCGAGGTGAATCAAAATTCTTGACTCTTGCAAGTGGATCCAATTTTTCTTAGTTGAAATCCTTTAGAGGGCCTGCTCTTAGGCAACCAAGAGGAATGACCCAAGTGGGGAAAAGTGAACCCAGCTATTTTCAACCACTATAATCTCAAGGCTATCGAGGACACAAAACCTCAGTCAACGTAGCACTTGTCTTACCTAGTGTGATTGCTTGTGGGATTGCAACCATGAGGAGATCACTAGGGAGAAATGCTTAAGGTATTCTTGTGGTCATGAGACTGGTTACTCATTGCAAGATGAGGTGTCCTATATCAGGAGCAAGAGGAGTGCTATGAATGGAAGCTCTTTCTAAAAACTCTAAGTTAGTAGCTACCCTATTTTTCTACTCAACTTCTTGGTGCAAGGATTGATCCTAGTGGACTACTTGGATCACCCCAAGATCTTACACTCACCATCTATGTTCCCTTGGTTATGCTTATGGCATTTTCATGACAAAGTCAATATCTCTTGTGGGCAACCACTAGGTGTGAGGTGAAGGAGCACTTAGAGTGGGCCAACTTGTTGAGTATTGAACCATGTCCTTTAGTTAGATATTGCTTGAAGTGTTCTCGAATGTGTTATACCTATGGAAATCTTTTGAACATACACATGACAATAGTTATAAGGATTTCTTTTGAGGCATCATTCAAGGTTTCTTTGTCCCTTTCTTGATTGTTTGTAGACTACTCCATGTGTCACTATCTTGCTTGGAAAAAACTTGCTTTTGCACATCAAACTTTCTATGTTATCAACTGCTGTCAAAGTTTGTCAACCAAGTCAAAACATCAAGTGTAAACATTTGCTTGTATTGCTTGCTAAGGGGAGTCTCATCATTTGGCTTTGATTTTTTATGTCTCTAGTTCTTGAACATGCTCCTACAATCCTTTCAAGACATGAACCCTTATCCTCCATATATTCTTCCTACTATTATCTCCCTTCCATCACCCTATCAACATCTTTGAGCATACCTTTTTATGGTTTTGGCTTATCATGACTTATCCTTCTAATAGGAGCACTATCTAAATTGAAAAAAAGCTTGGCCTATTTCTAAAAATTCAAAAAAAAAAAAAATGAAAAATGAAAAAAATCTTCCTTGGTGAAAACCACTTCTTGTGGCAACCTGGTAGCAAAAGTAAAGAGAAATAAATTCATCCTATGGTGAAATCTACTTCTTGTGGCACCTTGGATAATTATCATGATGAAAACCTAGCAAACAAACATCATGCATAAATCTTCCATCATCCATGTATTCCCTCTTCCTCTTTGATGTTGACATTGTTGAGCTATCCAAGCACATTGGTTATCTTATCCATTGGCTTCCCTATTGTTCTTTCTCATTCATTCATAGCCTTTATATCTAGCTTAAGTCTTATTGCCCTATCCCATTGCTATCCTATCTAGTTCACTCCTTGGTCTTGATCACAATAAAGAAAAACATGGTTCATATAGGTCTCTTGACATGCCAACACTTTTGGACTATACACTTTCATGCTATTGGCTTCCATCACTTTTCCTATATGATATCATACTTATTGGCTTCCATTGCTTATCCTACATGCTATCTCCTTTCTTGGCTTGTCCAACACATGCTTCATATGGCTATCTTTCCCTAGCTAAGGTACTCTTGAGGAGTCAGTCCTTGAGGGTCACTTTCACTACTCCTTTCTTAGCTATCTCTTCTTATCCAACAGCTTGTTGCTCCATCACATCTTACACCTTGCTAGACATTGGGAGAAACTGATGTGATCTTGCTTGAGAACTAGTAATCTCTAAATCATTGTAAAAAATCCAAAAAAATCATATATGGTCCTAAAAAAATCCTAAAAATAAAAAAAAATCCTGAAAAAATGATCATCTTAGTGAAAACCTAGCAATAAGTACTTTGATGTATCACCAAAAAAATTAAAAAATACAATTTTTTTTGAAAAAAGTCTTAACAAAAATTTTCTAAGTGGTGAAAACTTGGAAACATGTGCTACTTGAGACCCTCAGACTTATGTCTATCAGTCTCTCACTCACTTTGCAACACATTTCCTAGCTTGGAATTGTTTCTTCTCCTCATCGAGCGAAGGCACAACTGTGTATCCTATTAAGGTCTCCTTGTGCAATGAGGTTTCTTTGGAAACACACAAAATAGTGTTTCTCAACACTTTTTAGATAGTCTACCTATACTCTTGGATGTCACAATATTTCTCGCTATCAGAATCAAGTCTTGAAGAAATGGCCAAGTGACTTACACACACACACAAACATTTAAATGACTGAGCTATGATGAACTTTATCTTCTTTGTGGGTTGTCTATGATGATTTCATTTCGATGTGTTCCCTCCCTAATTGTCTTTTGAGGATGTCATGGACTAGAAAACTGGGGGCATGGGGCATGTTTGCTTGCTTTCTACCTGTGGGTATACTTTGTTAGTCTATAGTGTTTCGAGCATTCATGCTTGTCCTACTTAACACTTTGTCTTACAAACATATAATCCTTGACTATTTTTACACAAGACCACACTCAAGGGTTATCCTAGTGCTTATGCTTATCTTGCTATCTTAAACTTAGGAAATCTAACTACATAGTCATCTTGACCTATATATCTTTGATGCATAGGTTGGATTCCCACATTTCTATCTGATATAGATCTTATTCATATCTTCATAGTCATACTAGTGATGATTGTATAATCTTATGATGTCCCTAATAAGGTTCGATGATAAAAACAAGGACCTACTTATGTAACCCTTGCAATTGTACCTTTTCATACTAGCTTGCATTCTAGGGTTCATTCTAGCCTAGCTTTGCATTTTGCATGTTGAGAGAGCTCTCTTCTTTAATCATTTATGGACTTGTCAGCTAACTACATTCATCCTTCTCTTACCTCTTCTCGATCTTATCTTATCTTATCTTTCCCATTTCTCTCTTCTTTTCCATCTGACCTATCTTTTCTAATCTTGACATCCTGGATCCATTTTTGGGATTGAAATCCAAATTCAAGTTCATCTTGCTAGTCAAAATTTCTTCCTTCTTCTATGTAGTTAGCTGATCTATTGAGACTTAATCTTTGAATCTTGTTGGGGTAATCATCATTTATTCATTTCTTTGTCATTTTTACTCTCTTCCACTCTTCACTTTCATTTCATTTAATCTTTCTTCTTTCTTTGACCTAACTATTATGCTTTATCTTTCTCGATCGAACTTAGTCAAACTGGGACATATCTTCATTTCTTGGTGGTCACTCTTTGGTCTTAAATTTTTGCAAATTGCTTTCTTCTACAACTATCTATTTTCTCTTGATCTATCTAATTTTCTTGGTGTTAGTACTCTTCTTGAGTTCTGATACAGTCTCTATCCTAGTGTTCAGTACTATCACTATCAGGCTATACATTTAGGAATTGCTATCTCTTTCTGCATTTTGATCTTCAAAATCAAATCTCTCTATCTATTGTTGCCTACTTCACTTATGTATTCTTTGACATCATGTGTTCTCAGATTGATCACACATTAGTCAAAGAGGGACAAATGTAATAAACTAGAAATAGTCATCTAGACTATAAGCCCCCTTTCTAGCATTTTTTCATAATTTATCTAATGCTTATCCTTGATCTAATATCCAAAAATCAATTTATTTGATTTTATCCTATAGTTTGACCACTTTAGCCTAAGTTCATATTTAATTGAAAGAACATTTCCCCCTTTTTATTAAATAAATTTTCCACTCATCTCTTATCCTAAGTGTACACACATAGAGCACTATTCTTATTTTACAAATAAAAGAAAAGGCATTTTTGTCTCACATGAATGCACAATTTTCTATGTGAGAGGAATCTTCTATTTTTAAAATAACTTTAATTCTCCTCCACACATTTCAAACCCTCTCAAAAGTTAAACATTAATTGTGATTGGTTGAGATGCTTGTGCACATGGATCACTCAAGATGCATTATCCTCCCTTGATTATGTCTCCTTTTCCTTTTAATCTCTACCATCCATTTTTCTTTAAAAGGGAGGGCTCTCTCCTCATTCAAAAATTTTAGTCTCACATGCTATTGTCATACTGCAGGTTTTCTTGGTGATTTTGGAGACTTGAAGCATTCTTAAATTTTTGCACTTTAGCTTAGTTCTCATTCTACTTACATTATGGCATACTTTTTAGCTTAGTTTCATTTATGCTTTAGCTTAGTTCTCTTTCTTGGCTTGCATTTCATTTAGAATAGCTTGCATTTGCATTGCATTTTATTCTAGATTCTTGGATATTGACACTCTTGCCTCTACTCTTTGAATCTCTCGTTCTATGGTGCACCTTACAAGGGTTGCATAGTTTGGTTCATTTGAGAGCCACCATCTCATAGCCTTTGCACATCTTAGATAGAGAGATATAAGCAACCTCTTGAGATGCCCTCTTTCATGGGTATTCTCAAGAATAATGGTTTATAGAAGTGTGTCTGCATTTTCTACCCCCCCCCATCTTCTCATTCTCTTTCAAAGGTGTATTGAAATCCCCCATAATGGCCCAATCCTTATCCGCAAAGTCCTTCCTATGATTAGTAATTTCCATCCAACAAGCTTTCCTTCCCCATTTGGTATTAGGCACACAAACATTAGTTTGCACCCACGAAGTGTTGTTCTTAGTATTTGAAAATCTGATATTAATCATATTCTTGTTCTAAGATAAAAGTTCCCCATGAATATTTTTATCATTCCATAAAACTTCCATACCACCAAAGGCCCCATCTGCATCACCACCTAAGATCTTACCACTTTTAAATAAAAAATAAACTTTTTACTTTATCCTTTGACGTCTTGGTTTCTTGAAGAAGCACAATATCTGGTTTATTATCTCTAATCATAATCCTAACCATGTCTTGCTTATGAGGATTATTTAATCCTCTACTATTCCATGTGATAATCTTCATTTCTTATGGAATTCTTTTGATTCTAAGATAGCCCTTTGACTACCATCTGTTATACTTATGCTAGTCTCCAAAATTATTTCTTGTTGATTTGGGTATGGGTTTGACCAACATCCCCTATTTTGTTACTCCTTGTGTTTCTGCTTAGAAAGTGATTTTCTTTGTTATTTTTAAGGTTGTTCTCCTTTTGATTCTCTTTTTTAGTAGTCCTCACTTTCTTCTTGTGCTCCACATCTATCCATTCTTCTCCATTTACTTCTTCCTCACCTTGCAAAGCTCTATTAATATCTTCTACATCTCCTCGTTGGGGTGTTTTGTCTTTTGTTGCTCCATTCTTGTGTGGTGAGTTCCTATTGTCCTTGATGTTCATCTGAGAGAATTCAGATAAACCCGATCCTAGAATAATACAATCTTGTGCCTCTTGATAATTAGATTCATTTCTGTTATCAATACTCTTGCTACTAGCACCTACCATTTCTTTTTCAACAATATTCACATCATTTATCTCAATAACCTCTACCACTTCCATCTTTCTACTTTGACCTTCACTATATGCTTAATTGGAATGACTGGGTCCTTCTCAAGGTTCCCATTATCATTGTCTTTACTAATCATTTGAATAGCCTCCACTTGAGTGCAGTTATTAAACTCTTTTACCCCCTCCTTAACTTGGGTTTGCTCCATAGACTCAACTTCCTTGGTACCTTTTTGAATCCATTCTTTTTTAAATTTCTTTGGGATGCTGACTTTATTAGGGCATTTCTTCATCTAGTGTCTCAATTTTTTACAATGGAAACAAACAAAAGGGGATGGATTTATATTCAATCTTCTATTGCCAGACTCCCAATTTAGATTGAAGTGTGATAGAATCTGACATATCAACCACTTGAATGACTCCCACACAAATTATAGCATAAGTTAATCTCCTTCTTGACACCATCACTGTGTCCATTGATAAGAATTTTCCAAAGGTATTAGCTATTCCTTGGAATACATCTTCTACCTAGAACTCAAGTGGCATTGCTGGAAGTTTAACCCAAACAGGGGCTTACATAGTCAATTAATTTTGAGAGCTTAGGTTGCACCATTTTTGTAATATCATTGTATGCTTTCCCACAACCCACGATCCACTACACAAGATGTTTCTCTAATATTCATCGTAGGAAAAGTAGAAGAGAAGCAACCTTTTGACATAGCAACAATATCAACCTATCCCTTCAAAGCCCATTTCCTTTTAACAAAGGCTCTAACTATCTCAATATTTGGTCTGGCTCCCAAGAATCTCCCCACAAGGGTATGATCCATTCTAGAAATGTTCATATCTATGATTTGATCTAGGATTTCCAAAATAAATGAGCATTTCTTGGTTATAGATACATTCTTGAATGAGAGAAAAGAAGACTTACTGAGTGACTAAATGCCAAAAAAAATTGACCATTTTTTGGTAGGAATCTTAACAGCAGTAGCAGACTTGGGTCCCCCTCGAGTCCCCAGGTACCCCACCTCCATCAGGATCCTTCTCGAGCTATCCTGCATCTACAATTGTCTCAAGTCAACCTCCTTCTCCTAATAGGCCTACACTAGTCCCATTTGAAATTTGAATTCCACCATTCTTGCTCACTGCTCCAACTCCACCCGCTCCAACATCCATCAATGTTACCTTCATTGTGGTAATGTTGTTATTATGTTGAAATGATAGGAAACTAAAATTTCAACCAAATACTTCGAAGAATATCTCATAGCCTACATAAAGAATAAGCAAAGTGGATCAATGAAATCATTATACCTTATATTGGTATTGTATCATCTATCGGGGGAAAAATAATAGTTGTTGCTAAAGTTAACTTATGATGATCAATTTGCATAAAATATTTGGTTCTAAAAAAACTCTCAAGTGTCAAAAATGTTTGTTATGTTGTAGAAAATATATTTATATGATGTTTTCTTTTTAAAATGTCTTTAGGGTGAAATATTTCCTTTTAATTTTTTTTTCTTGCTTAATGTATATATGCTAACACATTGGACAAACTTTGTGCATAGAATGTCATACTTGATGCGTGCATTTATAAGTTTTTGGTTGATATTGTAGAATTTTAAATCCTTTAATTCATTAAGACTATTGTCCACCTACAACACCATCAGGTAAAGGTTTTAAGGCTAGAGATGTTGGTTTATCTCCTTCTTCAGTAGGTAGACCATCTAATGTCTAGAGAAGAATTGTTGAGACCAACAAAAGTATTATAGTTTGTAGTTAGAGGACTATCTTGGAATCAAAAAATTTCCATAAGAAATGAAGTTCATATAATGGAGTATTAGAGGATTAATTAATCCTCACAAATAAGGTATAATGAAAAATATGATTAGGGATAACAAATCGGATATTGTTCTAATTTAGGAAACTAAATGTTGAAGGATAAAGTGGAAGGTCTCTTTGCTTTTAGGGGAGGCAAGATTATTGGGAATGATTCAAATGGGGCCTCAGGTGGTTACTAGAATGATAAATGTATTGATAGGGAACTTACCTTTTAGAATAGAAATATGATGAACATCAGACTTGCCAATTCTAAGGATGGCTTTGCTTGGGTGCTTACTAATGTCTATGCTCCCAATTCTAAATGGTTTTTTAGGAAGATATCACCAATCAAAGAACTTTTTTTTTGGAGGAGAATTGGATCATTATGGGGGATTTTAATACTCCTCTAAAAGAAATTGAAAAGATGGGAGGAAGTTGGACTAACTTGGATAACAAATTGGATTTAATGGATTTTATTGATAATCATCTTCTACATGTATGGATCTATATGGGATTGATTATACTTGGACAAATAGAAGAACCGAAAAGGACCTCATTCAGGTTAGGTTGGATAGAGCACTAATTAGTAGTGATTGGTTTTTAAGATATAAATGCTCTCTTATTGCTCAAGTTCGTATTGGTTTAGATTACTATCCCATTTTTCTTGTGGCTGATTTGTTAACCTTTAAGAAGAATTACCTATTTTGGTTTGGAAAAATGTGGACTCTCCATCTGGGATTGGAAAATCTTATCAAGGAATGGTGGAGAATTCATGTGGAGGGTACTGCCATGTTCAAAGTTGCTACTAAGTTGAAAAATGTTGAAAAAAAATCAAATAATGGAATAAGGATATAAAGAAGGTCTTGGAGGAGCTTAAGGATATTCACGATAGTATTTAGGTTGATGGATATATTCAGGATAGTATTTAGGTTGATGGATATGAGACTATCTCTAGGAAGAAAGAGAGTGAAATTGACTGAGATTCATGATATTATTACTAAAGAGGAGATGTTTTGAAGGTGGGGATCTAGAATTTTTTTTTGAAGGAAGGGAAACAAATACTAAGTACTTTCACATGACCACTTCGAAGCATAGGATGACTAATAGAATTTCTAGACTCAATACTAATGGAGGTTCAACGAAGGATGAGAAGATTATTAAGAGGGAAGCCATTTACTACAAAGTGATCCCAATTTGGACAAGGATAAGCATAATATGTTTCTGGACTGCATCCCAAACTATATTTCAGAGGATTAGAATAAATTCCTAATTTCTATTCTATCTAATGAAGAAATATCCAAGGTTGTTTCCTCCTTTGATGGAGACAAGGCACAAGGGCTAGATGGGTTTCCTTTCTTGTTTTTTCATAAGTATTGGAGTATCATTAGTGATGATTTTTGTAATGGGGTTAAGGAGTTATTTGGTTCTAGGAAAATTCTCAAAGGAATTGAATGGTACCTTCCTTGCTTTAATTCCTAAGAAGCTAGGTGTTGATAGTATGGACCAGTTTTGACAAATAAGTCTTTGTAATTCTTTTTATAAAGTTATTTCTAAAGTGCTAACTCTCAAACTTTTGTCTCTTCTCCCTAGTTTAATATCTAGGCAGTAGAATGGTTTTGTTCTTGGTAGGTAGATTTTGGATTCAATTATTTCAGAGCATGAAAATATTCACTCTCTTATTGTATCCAAGAAAGAAGGGTTTCTCCTTAAACTTGATCTATCCAAAGCTTATGATAGAGTGGATTGGACTTTTCTACAAAGAGGACTTGAAGCTTTTGGTTCTAATAAGAGATTTAGGGATTTGGTCCTTATGCTGGTGTCTTCTACTACTTTCTTAGTGCTTGTGAATGATTCACCAACCCATTTTTTTGAGCTTTACATGGTTTAAGGTAGAGGGATCCACTTTCACCTATCCTCTTCATTCTAATGGCTAAATATCTGGGAAGATTTGTGGAAAAAATGGTGAATGTGGGGGATTTTGTTGGTCTAAAACCCTCTTCCAAAGAGCTGATTTGTTTGCATCAACAATTTGTGGATGATTCTATAATTATGGGAGAAGCTTCAGTTAAAAATGCTAGAAACGTAAAGAAGGCTTTGGAGGATTATAGGAAAGCTTCGGGTCAAATTATTAACTAGAAAAAAAATGTGATACATTTTATCAATGTTAATGATATTAGACAGAATAGAATTAAAAGGATTATTGGTTGTGAGATTGGCACCTTACCAGGTTCTTATATAGGATCACCCCTTTGTATGGACCCACCTGAGATCTTTTGGAGTTTGCTGATTGATAAAGTTCATTCAAAGTTAGTAGGGTGGAAAGATTGCCTCCTTAGTCAAGTTGGTAAGGTTATTGTTCTCAAATCCATTTTACAGAATGTTTCATTATATGCCTTGAGTGTTTTTAAGATCTCTAGAAAGTTTGCACTAGTAATTGAAAAAATTTAGAAGCTTTTCTTATGGATGGGTATGGAAAAAAGGAAAAGACTTCCCTTGATTCCTTGGGAGAAAGTTTGCATGCCTTTTAATAAAGGTGGCCTTGGACTGAGAAGGGTTACCACTATGAATGATTTTTTGCTTGCCAAGTTGTTATGGAGATGGCACAAAGAGGAAGGTAAATAGCATGATATTTGGACCAATAAGAGAACCAAGATCTTAGACAATTTCTTAATAATGAGTTGGTGCAAGGGGGTTCTATGATTTGGAAAAATGCTAAAAAATATAAATAGATTATTAAGAAAGGGGTCAGATGAAAGGTGGGAAATGGGAGGACCGTTCTTTTTTGGGATGATATTTGAATTCTTGATCATCCACTCAATATTGATCAAAGGTGGAATGGTTTTATGGAGCAATATAAGAATCTCTTCAAGATTTTTGTAGAAGACTATTGGGAGGAGAATGAATAGATGGATTTTAAGAGGGTGGACTGAAACCTAATTGATCTCAACAAGATTCTGAATGCCATCTTTTTAAGCCATGAGGAGGATGCGTTGATCTAGAAATATAATCCTAATGGGCTTTTGTCTATGCCATCAGTGTATGCTAATGCTTTTGAAGAGCATCCTGAGCCTTGTTGGGATAAAGCATGGTTTAAAGGTATGACCCCCAAAGTTAACATATTTATTTGGATTCTTTTGTAGGAAATAATTTTGACAATGGATAACTTATTGAAGAGAGGGTTCAACATTGTGAATAGATGTTACCTTTGTAATAATGATGCTAAGTTGGTTAACCATATGACTATGCACTGCTCTTATACTAAAGGGGTATGGGAAAGGGTCTGTGGTCTGCTAAATATTGCTTGGGTTTTCCCTACTACCATTCAACATTTTTTCAATGGTTGGAAGCCACCTTCTAATAATGCTTTAGTTTTGAGATTGTGGGATTTTATTCTCCCATTCCTTTGCTTGGGCATTTAGAAGGAACACAATGATAGGGTGTTTAGGGGTGTTGAATCTAATCCAAATTAGGTTTTCTATAAGATTAAGAATATGGTGACTAAGAATATTAGATCTAGTGGAAAAGGTCAACAACCTCAAAATGAATGAGAAGAATTGGTGATTTAGAATTGGAATCTAAATGGTATCAATTTGATGCAAATTGGTCCTAACCTTAGGGATCTAGCTAGATGGGATTGTCCCCTGATGGAATGGTACAAGATAAATTTTGATGGGGCCTTGAAGGGCAACCTAGGAATTACTGGTTGTGGTATCATTATTAGGAATGTGAATGGGGATAGAATGGGTGGAATGGCCATTCCTATTAGTATTCAAACTAACCATGTTTTTGAGGCTAATGTTGCCCTCTTTGGTCTTATCTATGCAAAGAGTTTGAATTTGAATAAGATATGGCTTGAGTGGGACTCCCTTAATATTATTAATTGCCTTAATCAAGTTACCAAGTCTTCCTAGACTATTAATAATATTATTAGTCAAGCCATAGGTCTTATCAATTCCTTTGAAATCTATGTTGTCACTCATAATTATAGAGAAATGAATCAAGTTGCTGACTGGGGTAGCTAATGTGGCTTGCAAGAGTGAGGAAAAGGTAATATGGAACAATAATGATTTAATACCTATTGAGGAGTGCTTACTGATAGAACATGAAAAAGTTAGAAGTAAGAAAAAGTGCTTCATTAATGATGATTATGTCAGAAAAAAGTAATTATTATATGGACAAAATTGGGAAGTGACGGGCTATTATGAGAAGGATAGTGTATTACCATTCAATACCATACAAATTGTGGGTCTTATTTGCCACTCAGTTCTTTGGCTACGATATCGACTATAACATTTAGTTGTAGAGGGTTTTTATAAGAAGAGAGGAAATTCATTTTAAAGATAAGAAGATGGGAGGAAAGTGAAAAATAATTGAACTAGCTTGTTGAGTGGAGGAAGAACAAGGAAATTTGGGAAATTCTTAAGTAAGGGAACTTTACTAGTATTATGGAAAAGTTAAAAGGAAACAACCCTACTATAACCCAATAGTTCATTCAGACTTGGAGAGATGGGACTGTTCTAGTGGGAATTAAAGGATGGAGGTGTCTAAAGACATCATAGCTAAAGCTACGGGACTAGAGATGGAGGGCATTAATTTTTACCAGGATAGGAAGCTGTCAGATAGGGTGGTCGATGAGTTTGCAGGTTTAGCCAAAGAACAAAACAGACTAGTTAAAATAGGTAATTCCTACTTTAACCCAACTTCCATTTCGCACCCTTGGAGATTTGTTGTGTTTGTGATTATTGAGTATCTTACTTTGGATGGGCGCTTCACTAAGATTTATGGTCACCACTTCACGTTAGTCAATCATTTTAGGCATGGGATTAGGATAAATCTACCTTTTTTATCTTAGATAATCTTTAAGTAATTACATTCTATCCTTTCAAAGTGACCCTGATGGAGATCATGCATGCCATGAGGGGTTAATGGTTCTCATTATGAACCTTCTGAAGTCAAAAAAGGTGGATAGGCCTAGGCAGAGTAAGAAAGCAATTGATTATGAGACAGAGGGCAGTGATTTAGAGGAGGACTTTGATAAGGATACTAAGGATGAAGTGGATGTAAAGCAGAGCATGAAAGGGAATTTTGGTAGCACTTCTAAGAAGAAAAGGAAGGGAAAGGGGAGTGAGTTAGATCAAGATAGTGACTACGAGGAGGAGATGAGAAAGGGCTTTCAAAAGTGAGGAACTACAGGGAAGGTCTTAGGTAATAGGGGTAAGAATGCGGATAGGGTCTCTATCCCCTCTAATGATGAACCTTTAATTCAAAGGATGGAAAGAAAAATGGTGTCAGCTTAGGATAAGGGTGATGACAATATTCCCAAGGAGGTGGAATTGGATAAAAACAAACAAGGGGAATAGGAGCACTATTTCGAACATAACAGGGAAGAGGATGAGAAGGGTTTCCTAAAGGGAACCATGGGTAACCTATGGTCAATTTTGAAGGATGTTGGGACCCTTAAATAGAAAATGTAGGTGATTTCAAAATTTTTTGAGTAGCTTAGTAGGATGACAAGGGGGGAGCGTACACTAAGTCAACATATTGATAGGCTATGTGAAGTCATTGACAATGCAGAAGAGGTTAAAAACTTAATGAAATAGGTGCCACCAATTGAAACCAAAAATAGGAACTTGGAACAAGTAAATAAAGATATTCAAAAAAGGATGGAGAGCCTAGATGCTAGAGTAAGTAATATGAAAAAAATGATCAATAAATTGGCTTACCGGAATTGCAAAATTTTAAAGACTATGGCTAATAACTTCAATACATTACTAAACAAGATGGATTAGGCTAAAGGATTTGACTCCTCTATTGTGAATGAGGACCAGGGACCAAGCAAACACACAAGGGCTAATTCTAAGAAAAATGAAGGAGTGGAAGTAAAAAAGCTAGATGAATTGAAAGCTTCTACGAATAATATGAACATTCTAGCAAATCAAGTTGTGGACCTATTGAAAACTCTTTAGCTGTCTAGGTGTTGTCCTTTTGCTTTCTTTTTTCCATCTTTTATTGCATAGCTATACTTGGCCTCATGTTTTTGTGTTTGTTTATTTGTTCTCTAAGGCCTTTTATTTTCTAAACTCTTATGTTAGTTCTTCTTTGATACTTTGTTAAAGGTTTCGGGTCCTTTAAAACCTATTTTTCCATAGTCAAAACTATGAATATCTTTCTTATATGAGTTGGGAATACTGTAGGCATGTCTGATGCTTTCCAAGATAATAGAAGTAACAAATGCCATTGTTCATCAAGCTCAACAATTGTAACAAGAATTGGTACATTTTGAAGTTGCATGTGCCTCTTTGAAACTTACTATGGCATTGATGGGTACATTATCTTCTTTCTTCTTATAAGGTTACATATAATTCATTTTTCTTTATATGGATTCTTACATTTTTTTCTACATTTACCTTTTTCATATTATGCTAGTTGATAAAATCACATATGATTTTGAAAGTTCACAGGCTTGCAAAGCTTGTCTACAAGTATTTTATTAAATGCATTATGAAACATAACAAAATTAAGTTTTGAATTTGTTTCTTGGAAATTTTTTGTCACTATGAGTCAATTAGAGACAAACATATTGTAATTCATACAAAACTGACATTTCCCTAATTGAGGTGTGTATGAGTTGCCTACAGACAAATGTCAAATACATTTTAAAATAGAACAAAAATGAGTATCAAAGGTAATTGTTGGAAGTTTCTGTCCACATAGTTTATTATAAACATCAAACATGGATGTTACCTCTCATACAAATCTGACATATTCCCTAATACCTAGACAAATGTATTTTTTTTTCTCTTCTAAAATTTTTAAACAAGATTATGTAACTATGTCTATACTATTGTCTCAAATACAAGGAAATTTTGTTTTAAAAAAAATAGATTGAAGTTATTTAACAATAAGACAATGGGTTGCTTTGTTTTGATTAAGTAAAAGCAGGTTTTAAAGGACCTGAAACCTTTTTACAAAAAGTCTAGCTAGATACAGAGAGAGCAGTTTAAAGCAAACACTAAACAGACCTCCAAGAAGAACAAAGAAGAGGTCACAAAGAGATCTGCTGAAAAAGATAGCAAAAAGACAACAAAAAGCTAGCAAAAAGATAGCAAACGAGACAACAAAGAACCAGATAAGTAGCCTTGATCAAGTCCAATGCCTAGTCCACTAGAATCTGCATGTTTTTATCCACTGCCTTCACCTCGTCCTTTTTTCACGTGTCCTCAATCTTCTTAGAGTGAGCCATGGTATGCTTGTTGGGACCTTGACTGTCAACAGCTTGAGAAGAGTCTTGACCTTTCTCCATCTCCTCTTTCTCTAGCAGAGTACTCACATTCTTAGACATTTGTTTAATTAGTTTTTCTAGGTTGCTCATCTTGGTTTCCATCTTTGTGATCTTTTGCTGCTTGGTAGTAAAATCTTTGTCCATTGCCCTATTCTTAGCTTCCAGCTGCGGGATCTTCTGCATTAGGTTTTTAACGTCTTCAACACTCTTGAGCACCTCCATTAATCTATCAATATGTTGCCCAAGAGTGTGTTCTCCATGGGAAAATTTGCTAGCATGCCCAACTTTTATCCTTAAAGCTTGCATATCCCTACCAAGCGTCTGCATTTGATTTTTCATAACCCCAATTTCTTTTAGGATAACACTAGGGTTACCATACATCCCTTTTAAAGCCCCTAGGGTGCTAACATACTTTTCACCAAAATCAGGGTGGATCCCCTATTCCTGAGAATCCTCATCTCTGGACTCTCCTTTATATCCAAAATGCTTCTCCAGATGTCTTGAAGGAAATATTTTCCTTTCCAACCTATGAGCTAAGGTCTCATCATCTGAGAGGGAAGAAGCCCTCCCAACCAAACTACCCTTAGTCCACTTACACTTAATCTCACTTTTTGATTTATAATCCTTCACTGATTCTTCTACAAAATCACTCTCCTTCTCTGAATTAGAGTGACCAACCCCTCTTTTCTTCTTCTTTGAACTACCCCTAGTGCCCTTGTTCACCTTTTGCTCACCCCCTTTGACTTCATCCTAGGTTTCAAAGTCATAACCCTTCTCCTACATGCTCCCTTCCATTTCATAATCAGCATCCTTCATGCGACCTCTATTCCTTACTATCCTCTTAGATTGTAAAACATTCATGATGAGAACCATGAGACCCTCATGGCAAACATGTTTGCCATTCAAGTCTTTCTGTATGGCTTGAATAGAAACACTAAGAAACTACTTCAAATAGTAAGGAAAATTAATCTTCACACTGTGCCTAAAGTGGTTGGCCAACATAAAATGATACCTGTAACATTTTATAAATCTCCTATCTAGGGTCAAGTACTCCATAATCACAAAAAAAACAAAGTGCCATGGGCATAAGATAGAGGCCAGATTAATAAAGGGCTTACCAATTTTAATTAGGCGACTCTTCTCATGTTCGAATTCCATGAATTCCTCAATAGCTCTGTCAAAAAGTTTTCGCTCCCTATAGAAATTGATACCCTCAAGCTCCAAGCCCATGGCCTCTGCAATTACCTCCTCTGAAATCTCCATATGCTGGTTGCCTACCATAACAGAACCCTCCTTCCAAGTTTTGATAAATTGCTACGTAATGGCTGGGTTATTTCCATTAAGCCTCTCCATATATTCAGTAAAATTACCCCACCTTAGAATATCCCACATCTCCTCCTTCTTCATCCACTCCATACAACTCATTGGTTCCACCCTTTTCCTCTTTCCTCCCATTTTCCTGTCACTAAAAAACCAAAGCTTCTTCATCTGCAACCCCCCAAAAAAGAGAGTCTCCCAGAAAGCAAAGAGAAGAATGGCACAAAAGACCCAAAATCTATGTGAAACAAAGCACAAATCATTGGAAATAAAAGCCCAAATCTCGCGGCCACTTAACTCCTCATAATAACCCTATACTAGCCCTATCATAATAAAAAAACCTTTTGCAGAGACCTCCATTTATTATGATTAAAAATTTGGTGACCATCCAGATGTAATGGATCATGAATTCCCCAAATGATAGTATGATCATTTCTACATGCCACATTTGCTACCTAGTTAGCAGCACCATTAGCTTCTCTAAAATTATGAGTAATAATACAAGAATCAAAGGAGTTTATGATATGGATAGCCTCATTAATAATATTACTAATTTTCCATGAAGGTATAGTTACTTTTTTAAGACAATTAATAATATTGAGTGAATCCCCCTCCAGTCAAATATTATTCAATTTCATTTTATTAACATAAATAAGACCATGAAGAGTAGCCGAGGCTTCAACAACATGATTGGTTTGATTTCCAATTGGTATAGCCATACTTCCCATATTATCTCCATTGGAATTTCTAATCACAATACCACACCTTGCTTTGCTCGGGTTTCCTTTTGAGGCCCCATCAAAGTTTATCTTAAACCAATTGTTAGGAGGACAGTCCCATCTTGCGTGTTCTCTAGGATTAGGTCTATGAACACCCATGCTCATACTTGTCAAATTCCAATTATGAAGAACATTGTCTTCCCAATCATTACAAGGTTGTTGTTCAGATCCCAAAGTTTTAATATTCTCTATCACAAGAATCTGTATCTTATGGAAGACCTGAGTCAGACTAGATTCCACATCTCTAAAGATCCTATCATTATGCTCCTTCCAAATACCCCAACCCACATACAAAAGAATGAAGTCCCATAGTTTAACAATCAAAGTATTCTTTGAAGGAGCCTTCCAACTGGTAAAGAATAGCTGAATAGTGGAAGGGAACACCCATTCAACATTCAGTAAGCAACATATTTTATCCCAAATCTTCTTAGAGAAAAGATAATGCAAAGTGATGTGATCAACCGATTCCCCATCATTCTTGTAGAGAACACATCTCTTATAATAATAATCCCTCTCTTTTTAAGATTATCCAGAGTGAGAACTTTATTTTGACAAAAGGATCCAAAAGAAAATATTGACTTTGGGAGTCATACCCTTCATCAAAGCCTTAGCCCAACACGGTTCTTCAACAACATCAAAGGAATCAACATAGGCTAAAGCAATAGAAAAACCACCACTGAGATCATTTTTCCAAATTAGCTCATCCTCATTTTGGTTTAGGAAGAAAGCATTTAGGCACTTACTGAGTTCAACCAAGTTGGAATCCACTCTATTGAGGTCCACCCATTCATCCTCTTTCCAATAATCTGCCACAAGAGTTCCAATCTGAGTCTTACAAAGCTCCATATACTTGTTCCATCTTGGGTCATCACACAGAGGGTGATCCAAAATCCAAATGTCTTCCCAAAAAGGAACTCACCTACCATTACCAACCTTCATTTAACTCCTTTTTTAATTATATGTTTAAGATTCTGAACATTCTTCCAAATCATAGATCCCCCTTGATACATATTGCTATTAAAGAAGTGGTAAAAATTAGAGTTATCTATGTTATATTTATCAGTTCAAATAATCTTCCACTCCCTAACCTCTTTATGCCATCTCCATAAAAGTTTTTCCATTAATAAATCATTCATACAAACCAAGCCCTCCCTTCTTTTGAGGCATACAAACATTTTCCCAAGCAATGAGAGGGAGTCATTTTTTATTCTCCATACCCATCCACAAGAAAGTTTTTTGGATCTTTTCAATAGCAAGAGCATATTTTCTAGGAATTTTGAAAAGACTCAAAGCATTAAGTGGGAAACTTTGTAAAATAGATTTTAAAACAACCACCTTACCTACCTGACTAAGAAAGGATCCTTTCTAGCCGACAAGTTTTGAATGGATTTTATCAATCAATGAGTTCTAGAAACTATTAGGAGGGGATAACCCCAAAGGTAAACCTAGATAAGAACTAGGCAAAGATCCAATCTCGCAGCCAATAATCTTTTTAATCTTCAATTGTCTTTCAACACTGACATTCATAAAATAGATTAGGCTTTTATTTCAATCAATAATTTGACCAATAGCATTACCATAGTCCACTAGAGCCTTCTTAATATTCCTAGCATTCTTCACCGAAGCTTCTCCCATAATAATAGAGTCATCAACAAATTGTTGGTGAGAACAAACAAGAGCCAATGAGGAAGGATTAAGGCCCACAAAGTCCCCTTTACAAAGCATATTATCTACAAATCTCCCCAAACATTTGGCCAAAATGATAAAAAGAATGGGAGAAATAGGGTCACCTTGTCTGAGGCCCCTGGAAGCCTTGAAAAAAGAGGTACGAGAACCATTCACCAGCATCAAAAAAGACACCGATGACACCAACATAAAGATAAGATCCCAAAATCTCTTATTAAAGCCAAAAGCTTCAAGGATACAAAGAAGAAAGTGCCAGTCCACTCTATCATAAGCTTTAGAGAGGTCAAGCTTGAGCAAAAATGATTCCTTTTTAGAAACCAAGAGAGAATGAAGATTTTCATGCACAGTAATAATGGAGTCCACAATCTGTCTACTAGGAACAAACCCATTTTGCTAACTAGAAATAATGAGAGGAAGAAGAGACAGAATCCTAAGGGTAAGAACCTTAGAAAAGATCTTATAAAATGGATTACACAGACTGATAGGCCTGAACAAATCCATACTATCCGCACCCAACTTTTTAGGAATAAGAGCAAGGAAGGTACCATTCAGCTCTTTAAGGATGTTCCTAGACCCAAAAAATTGCTTCACACCATTACAAATATCCTCCCCAATAATATGCTAGTACTTATAAAAAACAGGAACAAGAATCCATCAGGACTAGGGGCTTTGTCTCCTTCAAAGGAAAAAATAGCCTTAGAAATCTCATCTGACAACGGGATAGAGGAAAGAAACCTATTCTGATCCTCATAGATACAAGAAGGGGTGTACTCAAGAAACACTTCCTAGCAATTTTTGCACCTTTCAATCAACCCGAACAACAAATATGGATCCCCCCACCGCCTTCCTTAATTTGGGCATGACTAATGAAATACCCCTAACTATTTTCCAAAGAATGGAACGAAATGATATTTTTCCATCCCTCGGTTAGAAAGAGATGTCCTGAGCTATTGGAGAAGCACTTTGATAGATATATTTTATTTTGTCTGACTTAATGAAGGTATTTGCATTTGTTCCACCAGACAACAAGGATCACATTTTTCACACTTCATTCAAATAATAGTTGTACCTGTACAATTTTTTTCTATTTTTTGGTATTATCCTTATCATCATTCCTATTCTCTTGCTCATGAATCCCCTCAAGTTTGTGAATTGTTCTACTAATTTGGTGACCCTAGGCGGTTCCTTAATACCCTCCCTAATTGACTGAGGAGTTTTTTTCTTTGGGCATTTCTTTTTCTTTTTCTTTTTTTTTTCTCTTCCCACCCCTCATCTCGTTCTCCATTAGGAAGAAAAGAGCACCGAGGAGAGGAAAGAGTAGGGACCCAAATTGGAGCCTTGAAGCAATTTTTAAAGAAATCCACTACCTCCCTTTTGATAGTCTCTTCATTATCTATAGGACCCTCATCCATATTGAGTCTGCAAATTCTATTTGCCATCCTATGCTTGAGAGTAGTCACATGAAAGTACTTAGTATTATGATCACCATCCTTCAAAAAGACCTTTCTAGAGTGCTGTCTCCAAAACATTTCCTCTTTAGAGATTATGTCATGAAGTTCAACTAATTTTCCACTTTCCTCTTCCCTAGAAAAAGTCAAATAACCCTCAGCTTGAATCCTATCTTGGATGTCCTTAAGTTCCTTCAAAATCTTTTTTTTGTTCTCAAAAAGACTTCAACAACTCCAGCATAAACATAAGATCCCAAAATCTCTTATTAAAGCCAAAAGCTTCAAGGAAACAGAGAAGAAAGTGCCAGTCCACTCTATCATAAGCTTTAGAGAGGTCAAGCTTGAGCAAAAAACCTTCCTTTTTAGACATCGAGAGAGAATGAAGATTTTCATGTACAATAATAATGGAGGCCACAATCTGTCTACTAGGAAAAAACTGATTTTACTGACTAGAAATAATGAGAGGAAGAAGAGACAAAATCCTAAGGGTAAGAACCTTAGAAAATATCTTATAGAATGAATTACACAAACTGATAGGCTTAAACAAATCTATATTGTCCGCACCCAGCTTTTTAGGAATAAGAGAAAGGAAGGTACCATTAAGCTCTTTAAGGATGTTCCTAGACCAAAAAATTCCTTCACACCATTACAACCATCCTCCCTAATAATATGCCAGTACTTATGAAAAAAACAAAAATGGGAATCCATCAGGACTAGGGGATTTGTCTCCTTCAAAGGAAAAAATAGCCTTAGAAATCTCATCTGACGACAGGATAGAGGAAAGAAACATATTATGATCCTTAAGGAACAAGAAATCTCATACAAGAAGAGATGCACTTAAGGAACACTTCCTACTTTTCCAGGTCTAGATTGGAGTCTTGTAGCAGATTTTTAAAGAAATCCACTGCCTCCCTTTTGATAGTCTCTTCATTATCTGTAGGACCCTCATCCATATTGAGTTTGCAAATTCTATTTGCCATCCTATGCTTGAGAGTAGTCACATGAAAGTACTTAGTATTATGATCACCATCCTTTAAAAAGACCTTTCTAGAGTGTTGTCTCCAAAACATTTCCTCTTTAGAGATTATGTCATGAAGTTCAACCAATTTTCCACTTTCCTCTTCCCTAGAAAAAGTCACATAACCCTCAGTTTGAATCCTATCTTGGATGTCCTTAAGTTCCTCCAAAATATTTTTTCATTGCTTTGTTGACAATGTTAGGTAAAATAAAATAAAATAGTTGTTCCTTAATTTTTAGGTCCCATTATCATTCAACATCACTTGGTTTATGTGTACATTAGTTCTTGACAGGGAGCCTTGTCTTTAAGACTACAAATGTAATGTATCGATGCTGGTCAAAAGTGAATATGTTCATGTATGTTCCATGATACCTAAGAGCACATTACAATTGTCCCAAGTGATTTTTTTCCCTCTAGGGAGACTAGTGTTTTATTTATAGTAGATGATGACTACTTATATTGTGAGGAAGAAGGTTATGAATTAGGAGTATTAGTCAACTATAGTATGTGCTTCTTTTCTTAATATAGATTTATCTAAAGTTATCGAGACATTTATTCCTTAGGTATTGCAATGTGGAATGCATCGTCATCAATGATAAACTGAAACATTATTGATGAGTAACAGAGTAAGTGTTGGACTACAATTTTTTTATAAATTTGAAAGTGTTGAGAATGATGGAGGCAAATGGTACTAGGAATGATATTTTAAATCCATGATTGTCCATGCATTAAACTCATGTGTGACAAATTAGAAATAGAATCTTGTTCAATAAAGAATCTTATACAAATATGACATTTTGTGATATACATGTATCACGTGTTAAGACTTAGTAATACTCCCACTTTCTAATAACATTAGTCCACTTTGCATTATGTATTTAATATCTATTCTTCACATTACCTATATTTTCATTTTTGGTCAAAAGCGAATATTTTCATGTATGTTCCATGATACATAAGAGAACATAAATTTTACATATTACAATTATCCCAAGGGTTTCTTTTCCTCTTGGGAGACTAGTGATTTTGTTATAGCAGACTATGGCTACTTATGTTGCAAGGAAGAAGGTTCTAAATTAGGAGTGATAGTTAGTGTGTGCTTCTTTTCTTAATAAAGTTCTATCTAAATATATTGAGCCATTTATTCCTCATGTATTGGAATGTGAAATGTATCATCATCAGTAATATAGTGAAAGATTGTTGATGAGTAACAAAGTAAGTGTTAGACTGTGATTTTTTGATAATTCTATAAATGTTGATAATGATAAAAGAGACAATGGCTAGGAATAATAATTTAAATCCATGATTTTCTATGCATTGAAGTCATGCATGACAAATTAGAACTAGAATCTTGTTCAATAAAGAATCTTATAGAAGTATGACCTGATGTAATATACATATATCATGTGTCTTACATAGTTATATTTCATTTTTCTGATAACTTTAGACCACTTTTCATTATTTATTTAATATTTTTTTCTTCACATTGTCTACATTTGCATTTATGCTAGTAGAAAATTCCGATAGTTATTGTCTTTTCCCTAAGATTCTTTGGTTTTGAATATCAAGAGGAGAAACTCAACTAATTTGTTGCTTTTTCATTAGTTATTAGCCTTAGAGGAAAACTTAAAAAGGCCAAATGATTTTTTGAATTACGTAAACCATGTGATTGATTGTGATAACATTATGGTTGGTTGATGTTGTTTTTCAGTATCTCATCATAATTTGGTTTGTCTAAAAGTCGATAATACCATTGAAGGAAAGATGGTTTGTGAAAAGGTTGTGAATCCCACATTGTTTTAGGTGTTCTGCAGATAATCTTTCAAGGTTGGTTAATCAAAGGAGTTCTGCACATTTTCTTTCAAGATTGGTTGGTCAAAGTTCATTATTTGCATGATATTGGTAGAAGTAGAATAAGGCTTAAATTTTAATGAGGATGGAATAATGTCATTGCTGAAAAAAAATATAACGAAGAGAAACATATATGTTACATGAAGCTAAGAATTTGAGTTTATGGCTCTCTAGATTAGATACCCATTCTCCAAAACACTTACCCAAGACTTTAAAAACTTGTATAGTTAAACTAAATGCAAGAAACAATTATCATTTTACACTATTTTCCCAGCTTATCAAAAACTTAAGAAGAAACATTTCTCATCAAACAAGAATGGTATGAACTAATGTATTCTACATTGATTGAAAAAATCTACACTCTTGTATGCCTTACACATTTCTAGGACATTTACACAAGATGTGCCTAAGAAGGCTATATATAGATTCATTTCTAAGAATATTCTTGGAGAGGGAGGCTTAGATAGATTCACTTTTAAGAATATTTAGTTATGATCCCATATTCTTTGCTAGGAATGATATTTCCTTCCAAAGAGAATAAATCTTTATGAAACTAACTTTATGGGGAAGTTGACTCACCTTTGACATTCTTCCACCCCACATCTAACATAAATGTTGATCTACTAAATTTGAACTTTTTAATATTTTGTGTGAGTGGTCTTGAGAGACCCTCCCATTCTAAAGATTCCAACTATTTTATCTCTAGTTTCTTTATTTCTTGGGTAATAGTTGTGGAAATACCCTTTTACTTCTCCTTGAAATAGACACAATTTCATTAAATAACTTTTCCTAATCAATGAAAAGATAAAATATGAAAATGAAAAAAATGAGGTTGTAATTCTTTTTAGAATTTATTATTTGAAATATTTAATGGAATTGAAAAACCCTAGAGGCTCAGGATAAATTGTTGAATAAAAATATGAAGAACCCCAAATAGGGATTGCATGGAAATCTTAGTTGATCTATGAAATGCTTAATATTATAATAAAATGTTCATTATCATATCAGTGTCACACAAGGTTGGAAGTCACGTGCATTTTGCAATAGCAGCTTAAAATAAAGCCTTGGAAATTAATTACATCTAACAATCAAAGATGGGTTGGTGGTGCTTTTATTCCAATTTCTTTTTATATGATATGAAATATAGTATGACTAAAATTAAATTTGATACATGGGGAAATGAAATTGAAGTAGAGCCCTCAATATAAGAAAGCTAAGTGGAATAATGTCAAACTACATCCTCAAAATTTTGTCATATAAGTACCAAGGTCTTCATTTCACTCTTATGTATGTATGCAAAATGTTGTACGAGAGATAAATCACAATAACCAAATTTAGACGATGCTTAAATAAAAATCATAACAAAGATCTTATATACAACTGTTAGGATTTCATTTTTATTATTTTCAATCTCATACATGAAATGCCAATATATTTTACTCTCATGATTTTTGTATTTTGTAGATTGTTTATATTATCCAACATTTGTAGACCTTGTCCATCCACAATATTCCAAGTAAGTAATCTATTGCTACAACATTGGAACATTTCCAAATTGGCATACCTAGATAGGCTTCTTTAATGGGAGGTTAATCTATACGACTTTGAGCTTTTCGTTAACACCAAAGCTTCATGTATAAACTAGATAAGAGAATCAATTACTATCATAACCACGGGGTTTTCAAAATGTCCTTTAAACTAAATTTGAGTTTAATATCTTCTTTTTTAATGTATCATGTTGGTTTTATGACTATTTTATTGATCTTTGAAGTTAGAAAATATTTTAATTCCAACATAGATCTTATTCAAACTCAATCTTATCATGATGATTTGTTGTCCATTAATACAAGGAATTACCTAGGAGCTCAAAATTATTCAATCGTAATCAATTTATTTAATTTCTATTAGTTTGAATCCCATACATGATATGTCACTAGTGATATTTTACTCACATGTTTTTGTATTTTGTCTAGATTTTTCATACCATCCAACATTTGTACAACATGCCCATCCACAACATTACAAATAAGTAATCAATTGCTAGAATCTTGTAATATTTCCAAATTGACATACCTAGATAGGCTTCTACACATCTACACTATAAATTTCTTGGTACACATACATTATTCATAGTTAATGATTGCTTTTAGTTAATAATCAATTTTACCACTAACTTGTAAAATAATGATGCACTTATAAATAAAAATGAAAGCATTAGTATAAAAACAACTATCTTGTAATTGTGTTCATTCTCTTTACAATAGTCCATTGTTTACTAAGACCTAGTAATTATAAGCCTATGTCAAATCTAATGAATAATATGACATCAAACAGATTATCCCATACAACAAAAAAGTCACAACATCCTATTATAGTAGAGACATATAAATCATTTGAATAAGTCGACCAAACACACATATCATTAATTGACAAAGCTCTAGAAAATTTCTATTATTTTTAGATTGATTCATTCAACCACAAAGTAAGTGACTTATTATTTGACAAAATACATGTCTTGCTTTTATGTTGATGTATTTCCAATATATGTCTCTTGAGCTTCACAATGCACTTGCCCACTATTTCTTACACCATCTTCACAATGGTTGCACTATTGTTCTAAGATGTTTACAACATAAACTATGCCCATCAATACTATATAATTTGCACAAAGTGCATAATACAACCATGTACTTACATAGGATGAAAATCTTAACAATGAGAAAAAATCTAGATGGTGAAAAGAGACTTTATGGTGACACATTTTGTGTCCATTGGCTAGCACCATGGCCAAATATCCCCATATGCATATGATTATCAACATGCGGTGAACCATATCTATATTTTAGAAAAGATGCATCTCACCCTCTAGTATTGATTATTTTTTCATGATGTTGATCCAACAATAGGACACTATGAGCCTATCCTTTTAAGGAAAAGTATACACAATGCACGAAAAAACATTTAACTACACATGCATATTATACATTGCAATATGACAGATACTTGGAGCATATAACAGAAATACCCTTTTACTTCTCCTTATTCACAATAGACACATTGTCATTTACACAACTTTTCCTAATCAATGGAAAGAGGAAACACAAAAATAATAAAATGAGGTTATATTTTTTCTTCAATTTATAATTTTATCTTTAATAAAATTGAACAAGAGACCTAGGATAAATTATTGTATAAAAATATGATGCACCCAAGTGGTGAATGCTTGGAAATCTCAGTTGATCCATGAAATTATTAATATTATAATAAAATGTTCAATATTATATGAGTGTCACACAAGGTTAGGAGTCACATGCATTTCACAATAGTGGCTTAAAAGAAAGCCTTGGAAATAAATTATATTTAAAAATCAAATATGGGTTGTTGGTGCTCTCATTACAATTTCTCTTTATAAGATATGAAATATAATATGACCAAAATTAAATTTAATGCATTGGAAAAGGAAATTGAAACAAAGACCTCAATATAAGAAAACTAGCTAGAACAATGTCAAACTACATCCTCAAAATTCTGTCATACAAGTACCAAGTTCTTCATATCACTCTTATGTATGTACACAAAATGTTGTATGGGAGATAAATCAGAATAACCAAATGTAGAAGGTGTAAAAATAAAAAAATTATAAGAAATATCTTATATACAACCATTAGGATTTCATTTTCATTAGTTTAAATCTCACACATGAAATGCTATGATATTTTACTCTCAAGATTTTTGTATTTTGTAGGTTTTTCATATTATCCAACATTTGTAGACCTTGTCGACCCACAATATCCTAAGTAAGTAATATATTGCTAGAATATTGGAACATTTCCAAATTGGCATACCTAGATAGGCTTCTTCACATGGAAGGTTAATCTATATGACTTTGACCTTTTCGTTAACACCAAAGCTTCATATATCAACTATGTAAGAGCATCAATTACTATCATAGCCGTGAGGTTTTCAAAAAGTCCTCTAAACTAAATTTGAGTTTAATCTCTTCTCATTTAATGTATCATATTGGTTTTATGAACATTTGATAGATATTTGAAGTTAGAAAATATTCTAATTCCAACATAGACCTTATTCAAACTCAATCTTATCAAGATGATATGGTGTCCACTAATACTAGGAATTACTAGGAGCTCATAATTATACAATTGTACTTATTGTATTTAATTTCTATTAGTTTCAATCTCATACATGATATGTAGTGATATTTTACTCACACATTTTTGTAATTTGTAGGGTGGTCATATTGTCCAACATTCCTACAACTTGCCCATCCACAACATTCTAGATAAGTAATCAATTGCTATAATCTTGCAACATTTATAAATTTACATACCTAAATAGGCTTCTACACATCTACATTATAAACTTCCTGGTACATGTAAATTATTTATAGTCAATAATTACTTTTAGTTAATAATTGATTTCACCACTAACTCGTAAAATAATAATGCAATTATAAATACAAATGAAAATATTAGTATAAAAACAACTCTCTGTAATTGTGTTTGTTCTCTTTAGAATACTCCTATTGTTTACTAAAACCTAGTATTTATAAGCCCTTGTCAAATCCAACGAATAATATGACACTAAAGAGATTATGTCATATGACAAAAGAGTCACAAAATCCTATTAGACTAGAGATATATAAATCATATGAATAAGACAACCAACCACATATAATATTAATTGACAAAGCTTTAGACAATTTGTATTATTTTTAGATTAATTCATTCAATTATACAATTAGTGACTTCTTATTTGACATAATACATGTCTTGATTCATTGTCAATATATGTCTGTTGAGCTTCACAATGGACTTGTCCACTATTTCTTGCACTATCTTCACAATGGTTGCACTTCTCTAGGATGCCTACAACATGAAATGCACCCATCAATACTATATGAGTTGCACAAAGTGCATGACACAACCATGTACTTATAGAGGATGAAAATCAAAATAGTGAGAAAAAATCTAGATGGTGCAAAGAGACTTTGGGGTGACACATTCTATGTCCATTGGCTAGCACAATGATTGAGTGTCCCCATATGTCTATGATCATCAACATGCATGGAACCATATCTATATTTGAACAAAGATCCATCTCACCGTCTAGTATTGATTCTTTTTTCATGATGTTGATCCAATAGTAGAACACTATGAGCCTATCTTTTTAAAGAAAAATACACAAAATGCATGACGAAACATACAACTATACATACTTATTGTACATTGCAATATAACACATACTTGGAGCATAATTTTTGAAGCTTTTAATAGCATTAGGCTCATTTTTTTTAGCACATCACTACTTCATATGGTGAGAGCACATTTGTTGCTATAGCCTTCCTAGTTGATAATCAATTTGATCTAATAACTCTATGATTATTCACAACTCAATCATTGGCCGATGCAATAAAAGTGCAAAATACATTTGTACTATCATGATTCATATCATTGCAAAATCCTTATACAACAAATAATCCTCTCATACAAATATAAACATTGATATCTAAGATTGGATACCATATTCTGTAGGCTGCTTGAAGGATCTAAATATTGTTAACCATGGTTATTATATACATTCAAGCTAACTATATGTGTATGATCCATGTCCCCACAACCACAACCTTATTTTTACTGCAACTATCTAGAATCAAAGAGATCTATTAACTTAATTTTCTTTAACAATAGCTTAGGTTATTGTCATTGTGAAACATTAAAATTAGACATAAGTCATTCTAATGCCATGCATACACGCCAATCTAGGTCTCACTAGATAATGAAAAATACATGTGCATTATAAGGCATATATAGCTCCACTTTACCAAGCATCACCACAACACAAATTTCAAAATTTCCTAGGGTAAAGTTTAATGCTCATTGTTCATTATGATTATTAAAGTAGTAATCCACAATAAGGATATAAACAAATTAGAAATAGAAAATCATCATGCTATTGGTGTTAGCATGAATGATTATGGTATTCTTATGAGGGAGGATCCTATCACTACTGGATACATGATTCAAAGGTTGTTGCATTCATGACAAAGTTTTTCATTGATGTCAACATACTAGTTATTCAATGACAACTGATAGAGTAAAAGAGCAAGTTTGGTTTTGTAAGGATTGAAGATAAGCTAATGTGTAGTTGATGATATATTTTAAAATTAAGAGTGTTTATGGAAATATGAAAACTAGATAAATTTATGATAGATTTAGTGAAGGTTTCTTTCAGAAAGAGTTTCTTGGAAGCACATACTATTGTTTGGATTGTATCTCCTAACAGAGATAGGATATGGTTGAGAAAACTTGGATAAAGATAGAAGACATGTTGACAATGTTGTGGTTGATCACACACATCCTGATGAACAACAACTGAAGAGTTATAAAGATTTTAAGCTAACTATTAGTTTGTAATAGTAAAAAGTTGTAAATATGTAACATAACATGTAAAATGTAATATCTTAACTTGGTTCTATATTATAATTGTAAATTGGAACAAACCTCAAGGTTGACTCAATGATTTGTATTAGGACTTGGTATAAAGGAAAAGTTTTTTTCCTTGTGGTAGAGTGTGAATGTAATTGTGCGATCTAGTGTGGATATTGGGTGATTTTGTGAAGAAAGATTGTTTGTGCGAGTATGCAAACTTGTATGTGAGATCCAATGAACTTACTTGATAGCAAATACATTTTGATCAAAGTAGATATTGGTGCAACTAAGGCACAATGAGCTTAAAATAGATTGTATTTGGAAAGGAAGTTTACGTTGGACAATTATATACTTATATTTGGACAATGAGTGTAGTGGTCTTTCCCGGAAGCTATTTGGATAGTGGGTCCAAGTGTTTTCCTATCAAATCCTAACAAGGTTAGAATCTCCTAACATGGTCTCAAAGTCTCTTAATAGGGACTAATATGTACCAATTGTATTTTATTGAATCCCAACATGGTCCATCACATTACAAGGAACATTTCTATTAGCACATCATTTTGTGGGTACCATTCCCACTAGGGTTTTCCTCTAGTCAAGGGTTTCCTATTTAACATATCTGGTGTTATTGTGTATGATTATCTCTATGTGGTTGTTGCATCTATTGTTTACACATTTCAAAATTACTAAGGATGTTGAGAGTTGTTTTAATTGCATAACGGATTCACCCCCCTCCCCCCACAATTATCTTGGTGGACTTTACTTTCTAAAAATTGGTATCAGAGCATTAGGTCCTTAAAGGAAAAGCTTAACAACTTAAGGAAATCTATGGCATAGTTTAGGAAATAAAGTCTAAAGTTTGATGGATTTAACTATGATAGTTGGAAGGAAAAGATGAAGAGACATTTTCAATACATGGGTCAAGGTTTTAGGTTGATTACTAAGAGCCAAAAGGAGGTGATTGAAGAAAAGGATCTTGAAACTTGTGATGAGAGGCAAAGAGAACTATGTAGGATTTTACAACCTAAAGCTACAAACTAAATTAAGAATCTACTAAAAGTATGAAGCCAAATTGCAAATTAAAAAAGTAGAGTAAATAGAGCTGCTAAAACAAAAAAACTCTTTCTCATTGATTGATTTTAATCTGCATGCATATGCATGATTTATACAATCTTAACCACTGTTTCATTTAAGAAATTATGGTGAATAAACCATGAGATGAGACTATGTTGATATGTTGTTCTCAATAGAGAGTTATACATGTGGGTAATCATCCACTATTAAAGTTGAAGTTAAACAACAACCTATCCATAAATTATGGAAAGAAATAGACTTAGCATGGGGTTGCAAACATAAATCATGCAATCGCATGTAGATAGAATTAGTCACCAACAAAATATTTATGCTCAATATGCTTGCAAAAGAAGCACTATTATCAACTCTTCCTAAAATTTAATTTACTCAAGAAAATCTATAATACTTTCTCATGAAATTCGAAAAACTTTGGAAATTATATTTGAAGGTGATAAACATGCTCAAAATGTTAGATTATAGAATTGGATATTCTTGTATCAAGATTGTAAGATGATGGAAGATGAATCTATTAGAAGTTATTTTCATAGAATAAAAAGAAATTGTTGTAGGAATTAAGACTTGTGGGTGAGAAAAAGCAAAAGATGAATTTATATGGAAGATATCAAAAATTTTGATACCTGCTTATAGATAGGCAACACAAATGATTGAACACGTTATTTCCTAACAACTAATTTCACAAGAGACTTTTCTTTGAAGATTACAGTCACTAGAAATGTAGATGAGACAAAGTGGACAATTGCCTATAGTTGAAACATCTTTCAGCGCATTGATTGTTCAACTCATGTTAACAAGGAGTGCAAGTCCAAGTGGAGATTATGCCACTTAAGCCTCTTATCTTCTTTTGATGTCCTAGATTCATTTTCGGGATCAAAATCAAAATCCAATTTCATCTTGATAGTCAAAATTGCATTTTAAAATTCGACCTTCTTCTATGTAGTTAGCTAACCCCTTAATTTCTTCATGTCTTCATCATTTCTACACTTCATACCTTATTTGATTCACATTTTCATGTCTAAAATCACCTTTCTACTAGATTTGACCTAATTTTCATGCTTTACCCTTCATGGTCAACTATGGTCAAACTGGGGCATTCTATCATTTCCTTATGGTCACTCTTTGGTTCTAAATCATATATCAATCATCTTGGACATTACTATATTTTTATTTTCTCATCTCTCACTCATTTCTACATCCCCTTACCTCATTTCGATTTTAATCTTGATGGGGCAAAAATACCCTATCATCGCTTGCTACAACTATCTATTTCTTAGGAGCATATTTTTGCTCTTTTCATTTTCTCTCGATCTATCTAATTTGCTAAGTGTTATCATTCTTCTTAAATTCTATCATCATCTCTTTCCTAGTGTTCAATACTATCACTATCAGGTTGTACATTTAGAATTTGCTATCTCTTTTTACATTTTGTTCTTCGGATCTATCTTTATCTATTGCTGCCTACTTTGCTTCTATTTTCTTTGGTGTAATGTGTTCCCAGATTGATCACGCATTAGTCAAAGGAAAAATGTAATCACCTAAAAGTGGCCATCTAAACAATTAGCCCTCTTCTCAATATTTTGGCCAATTTAATTAATCATTTACCTAGACCAAATTGCTAATAATCAATTAATTTGATTATAACCTATAGTTTGACTATACTATCCTAAGTTCATTATTTGATTAAAATAACATGTCCCCTTTAATTAAATAAAAGACCCCATTCTTCTAACCCACTTAAAGTGCACACATAAAGTCCTTTTTCTATTTCTCAAATTAAAAGTAAAGGCTTTGTGACTTTTGTCTTATATGGGAAGGCAACTTCTATTTTATTAGTTGACTTGTGTTTGCATGTGGATCAATCCTATTTTCAAACTCCACCCTTGATCTTCTATCATCTTGACCTTGATCTCTACCGTCGGTACGACTTTAAAAGACAGAGAGTTTTCCCCCTCAAAGGATCCATACTCTTCAGTATTGTTATGCTACAAGTTTATCATTCAAATTATTGAGAGCTTTGTGAGTGAACTTCTATTTCTTGTCTCATTCTATCATAGCATTTTAGTGTAGATGTATATAGCTTAGTTCTCTTTTGCTATAATCTAGCTCACATAGTATAACTAGGTTGGTTTGTAATTCTCTCATTCTTATTAACATAGCTACATTTTGCATATTTATACTAGTTCTAGTCTACATTTACATTACATTTTGAGAGTTATCATTGTAGACACTTGTATTCTTGCTCTTGTCTCAAAGAACCTCCTATTGCATGGTTTACTAGCAAGAAATCTATTTCTAAGGCTGAATTGAGAACCCTCACACATTCAAATATACTTTCTTGCACTCCATTGATAGAGAGCTCTAAGCTAGCATCCAAGCATTCCGAACTCATGGAATCACTTGGATAGAAGGGTTTAGAGTGTGACATAAACATAGTGTACAACCTAGTTGAATGAGCATAAACAAAACTTATTATGGCCATTTTGATGCTATGCTTATAAATTAATTTAGATGAGTATTAAATGGAAAAATATATGGTGCATTTGTTACCAACATTATGTGCTTCATCTTTATGGACATCCAAGGAGGAATGTTATTGTTAATAACAAAAATAGGCCAAACTAAGTAAATAGATCTTATCTCTTCAAATGAATCGACACCATCTACTACCAATGAAAGCTTCAAATTAATTACAAGGTTCTTCTTTAAATACTAGCCACCTATCTTCTATGTCCTAAAATGCAGAACCATTCACAAGCATTCACATAATGTCATCTTGACTTCTATTGTGTGCATAGTAATCCATAAATTGTGCCAAGCTAGTGCACCTGAATAATCATTGCAAACATGGAATAATGGGAACCTTGCAAGGCACCTTTTTGGTTATTTGATCTGATTGATATCTACTAATGTGACAATCAGGGCATTGTGTTTCATATTCATGTTTCTTATGATATGATCATTGGGACATGCATGTATTGTTTGATACTCCATTCCTATATCTTTCGTAATGGCTAATAATTCTTGGTAAGAGCGAGGTAGAATGTTTGATGGTGGTAACAAATATTCACCTATCAACCCATGGGAAACAAATTGTTAATATAAAGAACATTAATGGTATGCTAACATAAAAGATGACAAAAATGATAATATACCTTAGCATACGTGAGATTGTTATATTGGATATACCCTTCATAACCTTGAAGTTTACCAAAAACAATACAACGGAGAGAAGCGTTGTTTGGGAACCTTGGTACAAGGGCTCATATGCCTTTTCAATTACATGTATATCAAGTTTCTCTTCATCATCATCATCATCATTAGATGCGCTACTATCATCATCTTCATTAGTTGCGCCAATAACATCTTCTTCAATCTAGTTCTCTAGCACATTATTAGCTATGCCAACACCAACATCTTCAATTGTGTTCTCTACCTTAGGATCATCTTCTTCCATGGGAGCATTACCTTCTACTTCAATATTAACACCTCCATGTTCCACTAGTTCAAAATTCACATTCACCAAAGGATAGAAATCCTTTCCCCCTTTAATGTGATATGTTGCCTACAATGTCTCTGACCTATTGTGATTAGAATTCTTTGATTCTTTAAGCCCTTGCATTTTTTGCAAGGACAATAATATTTTCCATCACCTTTTCTTTTGAACTAAGACCACAATCTTGCAATTGTCACCTTATTTTTATTTGGGTTCATATTGTTAGGTGTGGACTTTCTTCACAGGAAAATATTTAGGCTATGAAATTAATTCAAATATAAACATACAAGCATTAGTAGTATCTTGTATATAATAAAAAATAATTAAATAATTAAATATTATTATCTCTTCATTAAAGGTGGCATCTAAACAAATCATATGAATTATACTATATGAAAAGTTGTCATTAAAAAATTATCACTATAGAGACATAGATATTCCACTTTACATAAAGACATAGGTAGTGTCTTCATGAAAAATCATTGGTACACGTAAATGTCATATATTTTCTTTGTAGTAAATAACATTGGATGTGGGTCTTTATTATGTTCTAGACTAGGTGTTATTCACATTATTACATATTGAGATCGACGTGTATCCTTCTCAAAACAATCTATGTATGAATCTTCAAATTATCTGTGATGCATATTTGCCTAACTAAAATGTGAATTATATGGGATAGTCAATGGGGAATAGAGAATACAGACTCAAAGTAGCATTGGATTTTAGCAAACTCAATAACTAGAAAACAAATTTATTCTATTCATCATGTTTGGAATACACAAATAATTGTTGGTGCCTGAAAAGCTACAATCCCTATTGATGTTAGCTTTGATTGAAGAATATATGAAAATTAATCCATATTGAACCTACAAATAGTTTGATTTAATCCATAAGAAATAAACATACCACAGTAACATGTGAAATTATTGTACACAGAGATGAGAATGAAATAGACATCTGTAAAGGCATCAATCACTAAACATTTAATAGAGTCCATGAGTAGGGAAAAACTCTTAATCACGAGTACATTGTGCTAAGGATACAATTAAAGCATTCGACATTCACAATTGTGTTACTTTTGTAGGTTGAATATTTAGATTGATTGTATAGTATCATTAAGAATGTCTTTAGATGATGGAATTATGTCTCTAATTTTTTTTTATTATTATATGCATGTTTTCTTGAAAACTTTCTTATTATGCTTTGCTTGTCCGATTGAGAGAACATAAATGACTTTTATTGAAATTTTGTTTAAACTTTAAAGAAATTGTTTGTTTAACAATCATTTTTACTTTATTGACCTTTTTCTTGACTCAAGGAGAGGTGTTATTTTCTTGTGTAAACATGGGCTCCATCGCCTCTTGTGACATTTCTTGAAGAGAATGTGGAGTTTTTCTTAATATTGTGCAATATTTTGCATTCTATAAAGTTGATTGGGTTCTTCAACATGGATGCTAAATGTTGGACACGAGTCTTAATATTATGATAGGTGCAAGCATGCTTGTGAGGTGAAAACTTGACCATAGTGTTTGTATACCATAGAGATGCAAATAGAAAGTTGCCTATGTTGAATATCTTGGTAGGGTGCAAACATGATTAGTAGGTGTTCTTATTGCACATGTTTTTATGAAAGTGGTGACAACAAAGAGTTTTCATGTTTGATATGAATAAATTTATAGTTTTTTTCACTAATGGTGCTTGATTAAACTTGTGAGGTGTGAACTTGATCAATAGGTGTTCTCATTGCAATTAGGTACACATAGAAAGTTGCCTATGTTGAATGCTTTGGGAGGGTGTAAAATTGACTAGTAGGTTTTTTATTACACATGGTATTGTGGAAATGGTGTTAAGGAATAGTTATTGTTATGCTGAAAGATTTGAATTTGTAGTGTGTTTTATTTAGTGCATGATTAACCTTGTGAGATGAAAACTTGATCAATAGGTGCTATTATGTAGAGGTGAAAATAGAAAATTTCCTTTGTCGAACACCTTGGGAGGGTGTAAACTTGAGTAGTTTCTTATCACACATGCTATTTTTCTAGTAGTGTCAACAAAATGTTATCATATTGTAAGATTTGAACCTTTAGTGTTACTCCTTACGGTGCATGATTAATTGGTTGTAAACTCATAAGTATGTTGTGAGGGGAGTGAACTTTACTTGGTGAAAAAGGAAAAAGTATTATTTACAAAATGTAAAATGGAAGGCATTAAGATGGTCAAATCTTCATAAAAAATCATATGACAAGTAGGGGTGAGTGTAAAATTCAAGGCTTGTTCATACGTGTGCAGGTGATACAAATAATTTCTATTAGGAGCTTGGTTGCCTTCATTTTTAAGTACAAAGAAATACAAAGGTACTTTTTTTTGGAAGCTTACCTATGTCCATTTTTTATTACAAAAGATACAAATCATTCAATTATGATAGTCATCATTACAATGACAACTTTAAAATGGAAAATACAATAATTTATTCAATCTAAGTATAAATATTAAATCAACTACTAATTTAACAACCATTAAATGTGCTCATCTACTAAATCATTTTGCTCCCATAATCTGACCAAAGGAAAAATGTGGGAAGTTGTATATTTTAGAAATCCTCAAAGTGGAAAACTTTATCTGCATGCAAAGATATCAAACAAATAAATTGTCTCTATTGTTTCAGTGGCATGTACACAATGTGCATAACAATTCAAATTAAAAACCAAGTAAATGATGTTTAGGGAAAAAGACAAACATCTCTCCAGTTAAAGAACAATGACATTAATGGCAGCAATTAAATGCCCACCAAATTCAATAAAATTTATGGGTCGATAGTGGTTACTCCACCTGCCCCCTCTAATCTATATATGATGCTACCCTGTACTACTTATCAAGCATCATCTCAATGGAGGAAATAGATCTCAAAGGCCATTTTTTCTATCCAACTTTGATTAGAATCTAGTTTTCACAGTGGAAAACATCCATTTCTTTGGTTATAATGGAGAAAAAGATGTGGCACAAACCGAGGAGAGTGCATTGAGAAAATTGTTGGTTTAATATGATTATATGGTTGGAAGGCTAAAGCTTAATTATGAACAAGGGAGGCTAGAGATTGATTGTAATGGAGAAGGAACTCTCTTTGCCTCCACTTCTTGTAATCTAAGAATAAATTAGTTGCCTAATATTGCATTTCCCAATCTGGCCTTTGCCTAATAAATAGAAGAGAAGCAAGAGAGGGACAGGAAAAATAAAATAAATGTAGAGTTTCAAGGGTTTGTTAAGCTAATACCATATATGTATGTTGCAACATGGATTAGAAGGATTCATCATCAAATAAAATCCCTAGAGCTTTAATATATGTAGCCACTTGTACTGACCTAGCCTCTTGCTACTCCCACATGCCCTAAATGTGGTTGTATGTAAGCTACTTGTACTACATTGTGTATACAAAACCATTCCTTTTCCTTTTCCTTTTCCTTTTCTATCCAATCAAGATTATTTGTAATGTACAAATCTAGTGCATCCTACTCTAAAGAAATTGTACAAAAAATAAATACACAACTTATAAGTAATTTATTTTTAGGATTAATAATTAATTCTACATAAAATCTTATAATTTCCCTCTCACTTTCCTCAATCTACCTTTCCCAATCAAGTACTCCCATTCAAATTTCTCAATAGGTTTGATATCCCAAATGTGATTTGCATTCATCTTTTCTACAAACTTGGGAAAATATTTCATTAATATAAACCATAGTCTACTATACCATATATCCCTCCACCATAGAATCCTTGAGATGTTCTCTTTATCAAACCAAATCCTTCAACAATTTCAAGTGCCTCTCAACCATCAACATTGACCTGGTATGTTAAGGTTCATGCAACTCAATCACCTCAATCATCATTTGTATTTCACACATCAGATGACAATTTTTTCTCTTCCAATATTTAATATCTTTATAAAAAAATTTGGATGAAAACCACCTACAAGAGATTCAAGACACAAGAATATATAAATCGAACTTAAAAAATATATACAATACAAAACATGACAAGTAAAACAAATTACAAATATAATATTTGTACAATGTACAAATTGAACCAATGTCACTACTTACTGTAGTCACCCAAAATGGTCATCTAGATTATGAGCCCCCTTTCTAGCATTTTTGCATAATTTATCTAATGCTTATCCTTGATCAAATCTCCAAAAATCCATTTATTTGATTTTATCCTATAGTTTGACCACTTTATCCTAAGTTCATATTTAATTAAAAGAACATGTCCTCCTTTTAATTAACTAAAATTCCCCACTTGTCTCTTATCCTAAGTTGCACATACAAAAGCATTTCCCTTATTTAAAAAGAAAAGAAAAGACATATTTCACTCCCACTTTCAAACTCCACCCTTGCCTCATGATCTATGTCATCCATTTCTCTTTAAAAGGGAGAGCTCTCTCCTCACTTCACAACTCCACTCTTTTACTAATGTTCTGCTGTAGGATTGAAGATCTCATACTTGTAGAGCTCCTCTTCTTCTATCCTCTATTCTTCATTCTTCATGCTTCTCATTCATCCTAGTTTCTCTCCATGCTTATAGCTTAAATCATCTAGTATAATAGGGGTTGTAATACTTATTTTCTAGTTTAAACTGCATTCTACTTTCTCTCATTTAGCTTTCATTTGCATTACATTCATTCTAGATTCTTGGATGCTAGCATTCTTACTCCCATCTTTGAATCTCTTGTTCTATGGTGCACCTTGCAAGGGTTGCAGAGTTTGGTTCATTTGAGAGCCACTATCTCATTGCCTTTTCATGTCATAGATAGATAGATATAAGAAGCCTCTTGAGATTCCCTCTTTCATGGGTATTTTCAAAAATAATAGTTTATAGAAGTGTGGCACTTTTTGTACACACAATTACTTCATGCATTTTACAAGATCAATATGACTTGTTTGACATTATTGTCAAAGTTGTCTAGGAGAGATAGAGGTAGAACATGCTGCAAAAATTATAAAATGATATTTTTATTATTTTATAACATAATATGATAAAAAAATACATGAAGTATACAAATATATAGTAAATACAAAAGAACATGAGTTACCTTAATGAAAGTATGCCAATCATGCATTCTCATCCTTGAGCCAAATTCACTTTTCTTTGATATAATTTTTTTTACATTCATAACAAATCATGTGGAAAATCAAATCTTTCATATGACATCTTTTATAGTATTGTTTTTCTAGTCCAACAATAACTAAGTAAAGGCACTTATAAATCTAGTCTCCATTTCTATTTGATTGGATGACATTTTCTATTACATGATTGGATTTATGAATCTCACTACAACTTTTGAGATTTTTTTTGTCATGTCTTCTGTCAAATATTATCCATAATGTCTATGTTATATTCTTTTCAACATGTATAGTATAAAATAAATACACAATTTATAGCCACTCATAGTAGAGTAGCCTATTAAATTATCTAGGATAAGTTTTTAGTCCCTTTTGAATGTGGTCATTAATGCCTTATTGACCTTCATGATCATCAATTACATCATTAGTAAACAAAACATAATAGAAAAATATAAATTTTAAACATAAACCATTAGATAAAGTAATATTACCTTGATGATTAATTCTATTATATTGCAACCTCCAGAGGTGAGGTGTCATCCTTCATGACTTTGATGCATTCTCTTCTCTCCAATTCAAAATATATTTTTCATTATTTGAATTCTTATGATCTATGTAGAGGAAGTGTCTATACTCATCAAACACCTTCTTTCGTAAACTTGTTAAATGATAAGATTTCATTTTTTGACCACAAATTAGACATGTACATTTTCCCTCTATTTGAAGGCCTATAAGATAATGTATAATTGGATTAAATATGTTAATTTTTATAATTACAATTATCAGGTGCAACTTGAACACTATACACCACAAAAATGTGTTGGTCGTAAGGAATTATGTATTGTCTATACAAGCATCACATGAAATTGAAATGATCATTTGTCCTATTGGTCTATAGACCTCATAGATAATCACACCAATCTATAACTTTGGAAAAAAAATTCATAAGAGACTTAATGCACATATTCATATCATTTACTTGGAACTTATAGTCATGCCCAAAAATAAGGGCAAAAACACACCAACAATTTTATTTTTTAAATAAGGTTAAAACCTAGTTGTCTACACACCAACACTGAAAGTGTTGTAGCTAGGTCAATGGTTAAATGCATCTTTACATGTTGCATGACAAGGTTTTCAATGTGAATAGGGTTTAGGTTTTTACTTGACATTTTCCATCTAGGTGATCAGTTGATGATGAGACTAATATTCATTAAAGAGTGTCATTTTCATTTTGTAGGTTTAAACATACTATGGGATTCAATTTATCTTTCCATTATAAACACATGTCATTATAAAGGCATTCTTATTTAAGTTGATAAGACACCATGTCTTTTCCATGGGAACATGAGATAATAAGGTTTAAGAAGGTTTCCTTGTTTTAAGTTTCCATAGTATAGTCTAATTATTAAATTATATCAGAGTCTCATGATTCCACAAAAGCCCCATCTTATGCAATTAAGTGATATATAAATATAACTTGATACGTTAAATGTATCTAGGTAGAAGTATTAAGGCTTGGTGACAAATAATATTAGAGCAGCTAATCAAAATAATAAAGCTATGGTTGGGATATATATATCTAGAGAATATAATTTCATTCAAATTATAACATTAAATAATGCAAATGAAATGACCATCTCTATGATTATATAATTTAAAATTTAACAACGAAATTGAATAGACTATATATATATATATATATATATATATATATATATATATATATATATATATATATATATATATATATATATATATATATATATACCTCACAAGTTAGACAAGATAACCTCATAAACTACCTTATAACTAAATCATTTTATTCACTACCTAATTTACTAACTAATTGAAAAATAATACCTCACCTTTTAAAAAGATACACATACTACTAATTGTATGTAACTTCAATTTAAGAACATTCTAATTCCTACACTAACTAACTAAACCTTACTAAATTACCTATAACCTCTATCTAATATAGTAATTATCTAATTTATCCATTTACTAAAATAATGGGAAGTATCCATAACTAATCTATTACTATCTTATTAGTCCACATTACTAATTCAATCCTATTCGCTCTACATGCTAACTAATTTACTCAAAGTACTAATTAATTAAGACCATGAAATGTAACTAAGCTTAACATATTATATTTTACTCCATTACTTACCCCAAACACTATCCCTACCTACACCTACACCCACCTACCCCACCCTTCTCATTCAATTACCCACTTGCCAAGTGGTCCTCCAAATGGGTGGGCATTTTTCCCAAGTGCTCTAGGCCTATTCAATTCATAAGTCAGTGCTCAAGATAGAGATTACACATGGGAATAAGGTGTGGGAGAGTTGAAGGTATATGGGAGGGGGTACACTTGACAAGGGTCCCCTTGTAAAAGGTAGGTGTAAATTATTTTTTGGTTTGCTTTGAAATTTAACTTCAAATATTAGTATTATCTAGGCTTGCATGGGATTTGGGCAATGAAGGGGGTGGATAAGTTTAGTATTTTTTTTTTTTTGTTTTAATTTTTTAATATGCATTCTTATATTTTGAAAATGCGAATATTTGAGGGAATAATCTATGTGAATCTTTGAGGATGAATTAAATCCCCTCCCATCCATTTTTTAGAGAGCTAATTTTCTCTCTCCAAAAAATGTATGGGGTATATAATTTATTTCTTTCTTTCTTCCTAGCTTTCTAATGGAATTTGATTTATAATTCATTTTATCAAATGTCCTAGTTTGCTAATGTATTGATTTAATTATTTAATATGGTGGTTTGTTGTCTAATTAATTCTTTTACATTGAGTTTCTAATGATCACATTATCTAAATTTGTTAATCTATTAAGTCAAATGAATCAAGAAGGATATAATTTTTGTAATGTATCTTACTAGTGTGATATTCATTTCATGAAAACTATAGAGGGTCTTTTATTTAGCCAACCTAATACAATTTCACTATTATTATGTGAAGAGTTACATTATAACAACATATTGAAATGATTCCTATACACTAGAGTCAATTTAGTATAAGTATATTTTAAATGCATCATTGAAAATATCATGTAAATCATTTCAATCGTAATACATTCTATTTTCTTTTGGATTCATTTCATGAACTATACAACTTAATGAAATTAGAATACTGGGATCTACAATAGAAGATCATAAAAACTACATAATTAGCATTCTTCTATTCTTTCACTGCTACTACAAAACCTAAGGAGATGGATTCACACATAAATTCAATCAATGATATTAACAAATACATGTTTTTTTTTTAACTTTAAGTTTCATACAGTGCAAGGAGAATTATATATGGAGTGAAAATCTCATAACTCAATTCATACAATACATGGAAAGAACAAAGGTAAGAAACGAAGAACTCTCCAATATCACACTTGATCACAACAACCATGAACACCTTGTTCACAAGGTTCCAATAGGAGGTTTAAGGACTCCCAAGCCATCTAACAAGAATCCACAAAACTTGCACACAAGAATAACCAAAGCCATGTACATCTCACCTCCCAACTTAGGCCATAAGGAGGTCACCTACCAAGCTAAGAGAACCACTCCTAAATGGTTCACAACCACAATCAAACCACAAATGCAAGAACATCACGAGAACTCCCAATGGATTTCACCTAATAACCCATGAAAAAGGGTGAAGAATGATCAACCATGAAGGAGATTTCAATTCAAATACATAAAATTTAATGCCTCCACAAGGCTTATAGTAATCAAATTTATTCCATACACATTATCCCCTTATCACCCCCAAATGAAATAAAAAATCATTGGCAAGAAAGAATCCATACACCTTGCTTATTTTTCACTCTTCTCTATGAGAAGAGACTCTACACTTTCATGTAGGTCACAACTAACCCCTTCACCAAAGACCACTTCTTCTCTCTCCAAGGGTGACTAGTGCCTTCAAACCCATGAACAATCCCTCAAGAAAATGCAAGAAAAATAAGATTGAAAACACCATTTCCCAATCCTCACAAGCAATAAACAACAATAAATTAAATGCAAGAAATGCATGAACAAGATCTTTAACATAATAATATATTACAAAGAAATGATGATATCCTTGGAAATAATCACCAACTTTGCTCAAAATGTGATAGGATGGAGAGTTGAGAAGAGCACTTTCCTTTTTTGCTCTAATATTTAAACCCTAATGTCTCTAAAATTAGAGAGTGGGTGAATACCCACTAAGTTATCCAAATCCCTCTAAAAGGGCCTCCAAATCCCACACACTTACTAGTAATAAATTCTTGATTTGATCCTAAGTCTCATGCCATCATACTTGTCTCCTACCATTAATGCAAGTTTGGGCAAGAGTATGGGTAAGGGTAAGGACATAAGACTTCTTTATTTTCGCAACTTTTAGAAATTGTGTTGTTTGGAGGGTCCCTAAAGTTGTATGAGCCTTCTAGTGGTGATGATTAGGTACCTAACTCATACCCCTACCACATAGGCACTTAAATTCCACTAAATTAAGCTCCTAGGACCACTTTGTCCTTTAAAAGTGACATAAAATGTTGAACTCAAATTTCTATTTAGTGGGACTTCACATAATACCTTTAAATAATGCGATTATCTCAGTCTCCTTATTAAGTTTAGCTTTAGGCTAAGGGTCTCATTGCCAAACCCTAATTGACATGTCATTTACAAATATACATTACAAGAGTCAAATGACACCATAAACTCACATTACATAATACAAGTGACATGTCACTGAATACATAATGAATTAACCTAACACATATATTCAATTTATTCGATTATAAATTACAAATTAATTTGTATGACAATAAGGTCTGAATCTCTTCAATAGATTCAACCTTTGCTTCATGGTTTGCACATAGATTTAGCTCTTGATTATTACCATGGTTAACTCCCTCCACACTTAATTTGAATATTAGTAGTTCGATAAAGTCATATATATAAAATCAAATTTAACTTGAAACATTCCTAATTTTATTTCAGTAAGCTTTTTCCCTTTCTAATAATGACTAAATATAAAAAAATTGCACAATCAAAAAATTGTTTCATATTCATCAATTCAATTCTCAAACCTTTAATCATAATTCATCTAAACATATTAGATCCAATTCTAATTACATTTATGTTACCAAAATGGACTATCTAAATGTGTGCATAAATAATGTCATCAAAGCATCATAAGTAAAACATAATAAGGTACCCAAAATCCGGATGATACACATTTCCATTTAAACCCTTAAACTATAGGCTCCCTAATTCATCTTCATCTTTATAACATCTAAGTCCATTAACTTCCTAATATCTATGGTGTACAAATGTACTCTAGGTTAACATGCAATGTTATGATTAAATCACATTCCCGCATAATCAGTGGACTCATCTCAACCTAAAACTATATAGTCTTGTAACACAATACTCTTATATTAAAAAAGGCACGATAATTCACTATTTTATTTAGAAATTAAAACACATAGCTCATCCATATTTAAAGATTATAAGTACCACATTATGTTCAGTCTAAAGATTCATACAACAACTTAGTAATATCGATCTTATCTTGAAATATAATTTACATACTAATCTCTATCTACTATTAGTTCAATCTACAACATCAAAATAATCACAAGAATAGATAAACACTGACACATGCATAAGGGGTCCTAGCCTCATCCTAATACTATAGTTCCATTAATCATCAGAAAAGCAGATATAGATACAGAGTATACAAAGGTGCCTCGACCCTCAAACCCCTAATTCATGTTTCTACATGGAGGGTCACCCAGGACAATGCAATTATTTTAATATTATATAATATAATATTTAATTAGAGTTACTTGCACATTAGTTTACCCCAACTTTAGTATTAAATTTATCTTATGATCACTACACAATGTGATTAAAGTTTTATCTTCAAGTTTTTTGTCAATCCTTATGAGAGTATGCATTAAACCATAATATCATAATAACTATCCATTCCATCATCACATCACACTCTTCAATCCATTCTATTATCATATGAGAGAATTACTATAGAAATTCATATTTAATAAGTGTATATGAGGAGGGATCTTACATCCTACCTCTCTTTTCTTTGACTTCCTCTTGAAAGTCATGCATAATTTAGGGTGTGCTTCACATGTTAAACCTTGTCTAGACTTATCCCAAAATTTATCCTTATAGTAGAAGACTAATATATAATTCACATATACACTCATAGATGGTAACAAATGTACCTATTAATCTTTATGAAGGCAAAAGTTTAATCCATAACTCACGACATGGTATGCTCTCCAGGGTTGAATATACAAATCACTTATATAACCTGCCAATTGATAGGAATATTCTAATAGTCTCATATAAAAATACCACTAGGTGTTTCGAGTTGTCATATGCTCACATACCAGAGAGATAGATGTATGAGGCCCTCATGGAATAGGGCCTTCTTATAATACAACCTTGATCTTATAAAAAATTGTTTACTTTTACTTTTTAACTTTTCTTGCATACTAATTCTTGGTCAAAATTCTAACATGTCCATCACTACATAAGCACCTTTCACAATTAATATTATATTAGGTTAACCCATAACCTTAACTAGCCTTATGTTAGGGTATAATCCATTACTTGTGATAATCAAAATATATTCAGTAGTCCTACTCTTAAATTCCTAGGAGAGGGTGGGGCACATATACCTTCACTAAGAACCTCGTACCCTAATGCTTCACCTCTACCTAATTTATAGGAATCCCTCAGGTAGGCCGGTAAGTCACTTTTCCAACACAATTCACAAGAAGGTGCCTCATAATTTAAACTCAAAATTGAAGGTAAAATATTTAATTTAAAAGTACAAAAAAAAGAAATTAAGAGTGGCCACAACAGTAACAGTGCTTAAAGGCTCTCATTTGTAGGAAATTAATTCCTATCAAATTTAGCTCAAATAAACAAGTATCTATCACTATCTACTTTTGATATCAATCATAGAGATGCTAATGAAATATTCTGCATACAAAGTCACTAAGTTGTGATAAAAAACTTCAAAAATCAATGAAAGTAAAGGTTATTACACCCCAAAAAACCAACCATTCATGTAATAATTGCTTACTAAAACTAAATTCAAAACAATTGCAAGATTCTTCAAAGGACTAATTTGAACCTAAAATCATACCACATAGTAAACTAAAAAATTACTAGGTGACAAGTTGTCTATGACAAAATATCTTGAGTCTATTCAAAGAGCTTTGAAACACAAACTCACAAACCCTGAATATGGGGTGCATGCAACAATTATTCTATTTTAGTCGTAATTAGAATGAGATTTTGTTTTACAATTTAAATATTTCATTGATTAATACATATCTTTTTTACCCAAAAAGCATAAGTTTTCATTTTTATACAATTAATTTTATCTATTTTGTTATTGTTTTATACAATAATATTGTTTATGATAATATAAATATTAAAATAAACTACTTCAGTTTTTATTAAAAAATGCTATCTTAACTTAAGTATACTAACTTTGTTTAAATTAGTTAAATAGATGATAATTATTTTTTATAAGAATAAAAAGTTAGAAAAAGTATTTATTTAATCCTTAAATTTACTATTCAAAATTTTGAAGATATTATTAAAATTTATAAATGTTTTAATGCATTTATATATATTTTATTTTATTCACTCAAGAATATTATTATTTTTAATTTTTTTTTAAAAGAGGGGTAAACGCTTTGACTTGGAGCTATGAACCAGTGAGGCCACAAATAGGGGACCTCATCCCCATGAGATTTGAACTTTGATGGCAAGGATAACAACACAACAACTTAACCATCACAACATGCCACTATTGGCATATTATTATTTTTAATTAATAAAAAAAGAAAATTTGTAATAATTATATTAATTAATTAAAAATAATTTACTTTTTACTTTTATTGTTAAAAAAATAATTAAATTAAAGAATAAATAAACTTGTTACACTATAATTTATCAAAAAAATACATATCTTTTTAATTTTAAAAAATAATTTTAAAGTTTTATGCAATTCATTTTCTCTATTTGCTATTATTATTTTATCTAATGTTATTGTTTATTTTAGTTTTGAATTTGATTAAAAAATAGTAATAATTATTTTACTCATTACAAAAAAAAAAGGTAGATTTAAAAAAATAAAATTTATATTGTTTTGTTGCTTTTAAATTAATTTGAAGATGCTACAAATTTTTCAACAAATAACCCTTTCCTTTTTATTTTCACTAGTGAATGGAATCTCTTTCTATCCAATGAATACCATGTTTAACACAGTTAGGCTGGCGTCCCATGGGCACCCGCTTGCTTAAAAATAGAGCGGGTGCCGCTGAGCTTTTTAAGAACATTTAAAGGAGAGCAGTCCCATGGGCATTACATATAAATCTGCTTTAAAAAAATAGCTCCTAAATTGAAGGAAATATTAAAAATATAAATTGTTGTTTTTAGAATTTTTGGCAGGATGATTTCAATTTGAAGAGAAAATGAAGGGTAAGTTCTTGCCAAGTGGCAGAATTCTTCCCTAAATAGTAGGGGCTATTTCCAGCCCCCCCTTTTGCATCCGCTCAACTAAAAAGTAGGGGCTCCTAGTTAATAGGAAAAGATTTCAAATTAAGCTTTAGCCCCCACAAAATATTATCATGGGACCTCCAGCTCAAGCCCCCCATGAAACCCAAGGTTAAAAATACAAAAAACCAAATGTTTTTGGTCCACACCTCATTGTAGCACGCATAGCACACGAAGGCACAATTGCCGGTGACGGTATGATATTCCTCATAAGGATCTTAAATACAACATCATTTAGAAGCCAAAAAGAACAAGAACACACGTTGGTGAAAGATCTGGACGCCAGAAACTGTTTTCCACATAATATTACAATCAATACAGAAGAATGCTCCTAGTCGCTCAGGTTGCGTCACCAATATTATTTAGGATGTGCCTCACACTCAGAAGCAAGAGCAAACAAAGAATTGCAGGCTATACAAATGCTCATTACTCCTATGGGAAGTACAGGATAAGGGCACAGGTGAATGACCTGGGGTTTCTGGGAATCGAAACAAGCTCTGACGATACAGGGGCTGCTGTGGTACACTTCTTTTTTCATTTCTACCTTTATTTTACTTTGCAAGAAGGAAACCAGTCTTTTTCGTCGATTAATCTTTCTAGATAATTTAACAAATCAGAGCTCAAGGAAGATACCTGTTATGAACTACAATTTAAGGAACTATAAATTATATTTATTTTCTGTTTTCTTACAGGTCACTGGGGATGGTGAAATTCTCAGCCAAGTTATATCTTCACAAGTAGGCTAAATACCTTTGCTCTCTTCCATTCGACTTCCCCTGTAACTTAATCTAATTGTTGGCTCAATTTTGCTATTCTCTATCTTCAGAACTTTTCTCAATTCAATGTTAATTTCACATGAATGAAACATGAAGCATATTTGGCTAGGTAAAATTCAAAATTTCCTTCACGTTTTAAGATTACATCAGAAGATGTGTGAGGCCTTGCCCCGACCCATCCTAGCACTGAGGATACATTATTATTTTGATGCTCGTGCTTTGTTATGTCAGAACATTATTGGATACATTGAACATTGTTAAGCTATTTTTACGATGTGTGGTGCTTGCTTCAGTTATTTGATTTTGTCATTTAATGCTTATAATTATGTATAATGATGAAAAAAATGTATGCAACACTAATACATTTGGTTATGCAAGTCGAAAGGTTAGAAATATGAGTAGAATTAGATAAACAACTATTTATTGAGAAATGGATGCTTTAATTTATATAATTCCTCTAATATGTAATTCACATTATGCATGTGGTTTTGGACTTACTGATGTGTGCAATGAGTGTGCAAAAAAATTAACTGAGACAACTAAACGGAAAAATGGAGCTAAACTACTTGTTAATTTTGTGCTAGCCTTATATTGTAATTCTTTAAAGGTTGTAATTTGATCTTACTATTCTCCTAACTTTTAATTGTTCCTAATAAGCCTTTAAAGGCTTAGAAACATTAAATTTAAGTACCCCTATGAGTAAGGGTATGGGTTGGGGTACTTTCCAACCCTTTAGCCTCCTAGGTTGACTCGTAGGGTGTCTTAAAAACCCTATTATAGGCTGATTTCGAAAATGGGTTGCTCTTTACTTGGGTTAGTGAAACCAAACCTCCATCTTGTGTTACTTGAAGCTTAGTGGAGTTAAGGACCATACTTAGAGGCATTTTGGGGAGAGTTTAGTTTTGTCACCCAATCCTCTAGTTTTGGAGGAAGTCTTGAAGATTGAAGGAAGAAAGGGAAGTTCTTCTCAAACCACCATTGTCATAACTCTTTTATGAAGGTAGGAGTTCTTCACTCCATGAATGGTTCTTTATGTGTGTTCATGTTTTGAATTTTGCTTGAATCATGTTGGAGACATTGTGTAGTTATGCATTTCTTGCTTGTGTGTTGGGGGTGGATTTGGGAGGGATTTATCTTGTTTTCTTTGGATATTATTCATATGCCTTCTTGATGTTTTTTTTGTTTTCGAGAAATTTTCATGGGGATGTTTTTGGCAACACTCACCCTTGGATAGGGAAGAAGTGGCCATGTTGGGGAAAGGGCCTTAGTTGGATCTCAATGGTGTAGAGTCTCCTCTCATGGTGAGAGGAGGGAGAAAGGGTAGGGTGTATGGGCCCCTACTTGTCATCCCATACCTTGTTGTTATTGAGAAATCTTGAATATGGAATAGAATGAAAATCCTTATGGATATAGCCTCGAAAGGGCCTTGTGAAAGAATGGAAGTTCTTAAAGTTTTAGCCCCGAAAGGGCTAAGTGAAGGTATGGTGATTGACTTCTCCTATTGAGAAAATCCACCTTTCCCCTATATTGGTCCATTATTGGACCTATTGTGCAACCGGGTGGGAATGCATGTTCAATTTGCTTATCTCCTTGTGTTGTTACCTCCATGTTGGTCCTTGTCTCTTCCATGTTTACCCTTGATGCAATGTAGACATTTGATAAAAGTTCTCTTGTGGAATCCTTGAAGAAATCTCATTGAATTGTAATATTTTGTAAGTTGTAATTGATTTTGATGTAGTGGCAAAGACATCGGGTTTTCTTACTGGTTCTTTTCCGATGGAGCCTTGAACTAGGGATGAATAATAAAGGAAAGAAAAAGATTATGAAATTCTTCTTGCAATGCCCTCATGTGTTTCCAAACTTTGGCATACGTATGTGAGAAATTAGAATGATAGTAAATGTCTTGAATTGGAAAATTCTGAGTTTCAATTATGATAATGAAAGGAAAATGGATGTATTGAAGTTTCAATTCAATGTTTTGAACATTAACATGTTATAATATCAACCCTATATTGATCACCAAGCTAGCACTTTCATTGTTAAGTTACAATAGTGATACAATTAAATTTGATAAGGATTAATTCATCACCTTTTTGAATTCTGAATATAAGATCATAATTCCTTGCTAAGCTTCATAAAGAATAAAATCAATTTGATTAAGAGGATTATACTCCCTTGCATGCTTGTGTGTCAATTAGATTTAGAAGATTATAACTCCATTTTGCCTCTAGAAATATTTAACTCAGCTTGCATAACAATGAACTTAGCAAGAAAACATGCCAGCACTTGGCAAAAAAAAAGGGGAAGAAGAGATTGTTTTTAAAAAAAAAATAAAAATAAAAAAAATTGCGCATCTCCAGGTCTAAATAACTCTCTGGAAAATGTATGGAAAAAAATAAAATTTAATCCTCCAAGTGAACAGAGCATATTCCTGAAAAGATTCTTTTATAAAACAAATAAAATAACACAAAATTAAACAAGAAATTAATGTAATCCTATTAGCAAAATTGTTGATGCAAGTAAGCATATATAATATATTAAATTTAACATATATATTTATACATTTGCCTAGTATCTCTTACCTTATTCACCTAATAAACTTTTTAAAGTTAATGCTTTCTTCTCTCTCCCCTACCCTTGCTTATTATCCTATGGAAGGGCTAGGCGTGGGTAATCCCATCCACCTGCCACACCTAGTACACTTGTCAAATCGACTGGCAGTAAGAATTAATCGCATTGTTTTTTCACATCATTGGTTATAGCAAAGTATTTAAGGGGGGGGAATGGAAACTTACCAACCTACCCCCATATTCTTCCCCCACCCTGCGCTGACCTTGCATTCTGTCGGGAGGCAGGTGATGTTTTAATTTAGTAGGAGGGACGTACATACTCTCGCGTTCCCCCCGTGATCTTCTCCAAGCGTAGTCCCCCTTGCGTGACGTCTTCCCCACGCAGGACAGGGGACAAGCCTGCCATGTGCAGGCTTTGGACAGCGCGAGGGCAGGCCTTGGGTGGGGTAGGGCAGCTTGGTAGTTAGTAGGGGGGTCGGGTAGTGTAGGTTAAATTTTTTTTTTTTTTTTTTTAATGTACGTTTTGGGTAGTAAGTTTATTAGTAATTAGTTAGGTTGTGTAATTATAATAATTCAGGTTTAAGTTAGTTTAAATTTAAGTTGAATGTTGATTATCACTTTTCTTGGTAAATTTAAGTCATTTGTTTTAGAAATGTTGATTTATTTAAGTTTGGTTAATGGTTTAAAGTTAAGTAGCTTAAAACTAATTAAGTTTAGATTTATGTTAATTTATGTAATGTTAGCTTAAATTAATAAAGTTTCTTATAGTTAGTATGATAGTTTTAGATGGTGGGGAATTAAACTAAGATAGTTTAGTTGTTGATAAGGGTCAGATTATTATATGTCGAATTTAAGGATTACCTTGAAACCTATATTTAGATTATAGTTCTTAACCTTTAGGAAGTAAGGTTATAATTCGTTTAGGATGGTAATGAGGTTGATATTAGATTAGTTCTGTTAGAGAATTTTTACGTAAATTGAATATTGTAATTTAATACAATTTTTTATGATTCATTAATTAGTTGTATCTTATTATGAGCTCTATAGATTGATTTTAAATGTGGACTTAAGTTACGAAAATTCAAATAAGGTTCAGATTAAAATATAGATTTATTGAATTATTATAGACACCAACTTTAACAGTGAACATTAAATTAATTAATTAGATCATATAAGTATGTGGAGTTAATTGTCAATTAAGACGTTAAGATTGGTAAGTTATGAAAGCTCGGTTATTTTTGTGATCCAATCATAGTTATTTTAAGTATATTGTTTTACCTTTAGAAGTGTTTAATTCTAATAAATTTAGGACCAAGATTAGTGGATGGTAAAGGATTAATTAATTAGCGTAACTCTAGTGCTCATTGGTAAAGAAAGTTAACAGATACGTTAAATATTAATTGTCATAGTATGCCTTGGTTTAGATTTTATTCATTCAAATTAAATTTATAATTATCTCTTAGGTAGTTGTACTAATTCAGTAAAATTAGGGATTGTTGAATTTGTAAATTCGCTCAAGATCATTTATGATGAAAGTTAAGTTATTGTTTAATTCACGTGTGAAAATTATAAAACTTAGAGGTAGTGTAGGGAACCTTTGCTTAAATTTGAGCACAAGTATATCAAGCCTATAGAGGTTTAAATTTTAATTGTTTTTAAAAAAAAATAAAAATTTGTGTGTGTTTTTGCCCTTACTTTTTTTGGGCATGACAGATGTTCCTGTCTTTTGTTAGCGTTATCTTCTCTTGCAGGTTACATTGATTCCGACTTAGATGACACTGTGACTTAACACATCCCCTGCAAATTTGTGCTAAGGTCTCCATTATTGAAAGTCCCGACGAGTTAGCATTTGACATCATCCCATTTGACTCGCATGCAGGCTTATTTTATTCTGAAATATGATTACACAATGCTCGCCATGAAACTCACGGATTCAATTCTTAGCTATACTACTACGTCACCAGTTCACATTTTTGTGCTCCAAAATTAAGTCCACATATAACTTGTTTTCTATTTCTTCATATATGGATTCATTTTGTAGGGTTTGCATTTAACTGTCTTGCTCCTATAATTAACTCTCTCTTGAATCCATAACTCTGGTGGTAGGCCCGTAGTTCTTTACAAATACTGTGGTCGTTATCGGAGCAGCTAAGAAGAGGTAAGCGGACATTTTGGTGACAAAGAAAGGATGTGAGAAGCATTACAAGTGATTAAAGACATAAGTGCACATATTAATCACAGGTTATCAAATAAGTTTGAATCTAAGTTATCATTTGAATTTCGAGTTTGGTACACTGGTACGACAAATAAAAATTGGTGTTAGATACATTTTGGCGCAACCTGATGATGGAATCGCCCACATTCAATTATTTCTCTTTCCTAAATCTCCCCAGTTTCCTATCAAACTACAATTCTACAAACACGAAAATATTTCTTTGCCAAAATACGAAATTTCACAGAATGTCAATCTTCAAAAAATCGTATTGTGAAGATCCAAACAGCTTCACAAACTAAACAATAAAGCACAATACAAATTCTAAAGTGAATCCACCAAAATTGGTGTATATAAGTTTCCCTCCAATCTACCAAGAACCCAAGGGTTTTCGTTCTTGAACTTGCTGAACCTGAAAATACACGCCCTCAAAGAACCTCTTTAAAGAAGGATGAGAAATTCACTTACCTTACCCCATTTTAAAGGTCCATCAATACTCTCTAGGAGAATAAGGCTTGACCTCTTTCAAGCTATAAGAAACACTTTGTTTAATAAAATGATTTTATAATATTTATATATTTTTGTCTAAAGTGAAATAAATCAATTCTAATAAAGTTATCTTTAAGATTTACTTTATCGAGATAGCTTAATAAAAATAGGCTAGAAGTTTTTGTTGAATAGTCGCTTGTTAAAAAGAGGGCAATATAGTCCCCACCCTTCTAAGAATTCCTTGCCCTTAATTGATTGCAAACCTGGATGCTGTAGAATCCATTCACCTTCCCATGTAGCACCTTTAGGAGGCTAATCTCTCCATCGAATAAGTCACTCCTTGATCACCGCACTGCTCTATCTTTACATCTAGGATAGCGTTAGACATCAAAATTAAATTTCCTTCCTCTTCTAATGTTAGAACCTCTAGAGAAGATATTGTTTTCTGCCCAAGTGCCCTTTTGAGGCAAGACACATGAAATATATAATGAATTTTGTTAGCTTGAGACAACTCTAGTTCATAAAACCTCTCGAACTCTCTTCACTATTAGGGGCCATATAATCGGGGCTTCAACTTTTTTGCACCACTCTTCTTCAATGTAAGCTATTTGTATAGTTGTAGGCCCAAGGAAAATCACCAACCTCAAATGTCCTCTCAACCCCTTTGCTTATATGCATATTGTTAAGATGAGGAAGTACCAAGCGGGTGGTGGGGGCATTAGGATATTATAATGTTTCTTGTAATGGCCATCTTAGTTAGTGTTGGTTTATTAGGTAGTTTCTATTTTTGTCTTTTGTTTGCGATTGTTTCTTTTAGACACATCATCTTTGTAAATCTATACAACTATACCAATATTGATTTACCATAACATGGTATTAGAGTAGGTCGATGGGATTTCATAAAATTTGGCAAAGTTTATAAAAAAAAGTCAAGCCTCTTCAGATTTGGAAATTTATCCAAAAATTTGTTTTTTCGATTTTTTGAAATAAAAATTGTTAGAGGTATTTTATGAAATTTGTGGTTTGTCTTGAAGATTTTTGTTGAAAATTGTGAGCTTGGTTGGAGGTTTTGATTGCGTGATTTCTTTGTTTGGGCAAAAGTCTCTATTTTTTAAAGGTTGCATGTTGCTTGTACTTGCACGTGCTTCAATTTTTTGTTTTACCATGCGAAGTCTCGTGCTTTACTGCATGAAGATTTTTCTGATGGGTTTTCATAACTTTTTCCCTTAATTTTTTTGATGGCCTTCATAGATTTTTTCCTTAAAAATATATTTGATGGGTTTTCATAATTTTTTCACTCAAAAAATTTCTGATACTACAATTCACAAAATTGCGTGGGATTCCTTTGTGGGTTTATAATTTTCTCCTCAAAAATTGTTGTTGGGTTCTACCAATTTTTCTCAAAAACAAAGATTTGTATTCTCTGATTGGTGTCTCGGTTTCTATTGTCTCGTTTTGATCGATTTTTCACCTCAAAAAATCAAGTCAAAATTTTGTGGGTTTTTGCAATTTGTTTTGGGGCATCATGCTCATTTGCAAAGTTTGGAGGGTTTGTCATTTTTTTATCAAAATTGTGCTAGTAGTTCTCAATATTGTCTTTGTCTCTCGGGAAGACCAGCTCCATTATCCAACACCAATTTGGATGTTTTGTGATGATTTCTGGTCAGATGTTTTGTTGATTCTAGGAGGGTCAATAACAAACTCCTCTTAGTGGCAGTCTCTCGTCTCTTGTTGCAGAGCATTCTGAAGAACATCCTTCTTTGTTCTTTTCTTGACGAATTTTGGCTACTTTGGGTCATTGACATTTTGCAGACCTAGGAGGGTCTTAGCAGCTGTAGAATGTTTTGAAGAATTTGTGACCAAAAGATAACAATTAAACAATGACTTTTAAGGGAGGCTATTAGAATAGTTTAATGTTTCTTTGACAGTCATTTTAGTTAGTACTTAGTTTATTAAGTAGTTTCTATTTTGTCTTTAGTTCACGATTGTTTCTTTTAGAAACATCATCTTTGTAAATTTATATAAGGAGTTCTCGTCTCCTCCATTTTGCTGATTCTGGGAGGGTTAGTGGAAGACTCATCTCAGTGAGAGGCTCTTGTCTCTTGTTGCAAAAATTTTTGAAGAATGGGACACCCTTCTTTGGTTGTTTTTGGATTGATTTTATTTTCTTAGTCATTAATATTTTGCAGATTTAGAGAGGGTCTTAGCAACAACAGAATGTTTTACGAAATTTTTGACCAAAAGATAGCAGTTAGACAATGACTATTAAGGGAGGGTATAATATATTATAATGTTTCTTTAATGGTCATCTTTGATAGTGTTTAGTTAATTAAGTAGTTTCTATTCGTCTTTAGTACATGGTTTTTTTTATAGAAACATCATCTTTGTAAATCTATATAAGGAGTTTTCATCTCCTTTGTTTAAGACAACTACAACAACATTGATTTACCATAAAATGAGGGTGGGGTAGGGGCGCAGGTGTGAATCAGTGCACTAGTATTCAATAACCTTCTTCTTCAATTTAAACTTCAATTTAAAATCGAATATAAAAATAATTAAAAAAAGCAAGATCAAACACATGAGCATGATTTGTTATCGAGGAAAACCCAGTTAAGGGAAAACCCCAATGGGGATAATACCCACAAATATCTCACTACTGCAGTAATAAGGTGCCCTCTTAAAGGCTTCTCGGTTAAGTACGAAAGGGGAATGCACTTGCATTCGGGTCTACAATCTCTAATCATTTATGCAATCCAAATTCTTCAAGGCATAAAGCCAATAATACAAACAATATGGACTTGTAGTCCTAAATCAAACTGACTAGTAGCCTATCAAATGCTTGTATAGTTCCAATGAAGCTCCTATGGAAAATACTGTTTCTAAACACTGCATCTGAATCTGCACATAATGTTTGTCAACCTTACTTTGCATTCTCAAAACTTTATCTCCACTGCAACCAAAAACTCAATCTCAAATATTAAGTCATAACACATTCTTACATTCTCTCATCTTGATGATGGATCACACATAGTGTGATCTGAAACATTGATGCTAAATAACACACACACAATCAAATCCAGAAGCAAAATTACATATACAAATGGATTGTGGAAACTTGATAATGCTAATATAACTCTGTGGGCTTCCAAAAAGAAATGTGTACAATCCTTAACTCATTTATAATCAAATCTTCAAATCATAGCGTGCTAACTAAAATGAATAATCTTTGATGGTAGCTGCAACAAAATGTATCATAACCCAAGAGTTAACACTGATTAATCATGCATACTGATGGATTATACTGAACTGCTTTGTTCTTCGCAAAAACTATCAACTAGATATACAATATTGAATATCTCATGCATTTGACAACACCAAGGTCCGCGGTCATTGGATTAGACATAATCCTATGTCTACTTATTCTGTTTGCCATCGCATCCACTAACTTGCCAAAATCTGTACGATCCAGCCATAACATACTAACTGTCCAATAGATTGCGTCCAGTACACCAATAGTTGTAAGTATCAAGAACTTCTAGTAGAGTGCCTTCTATTTAATCATGACCAAAACTAATATAAGTAGTCACCATCAATGACAACATACCATACATATTTGTTACTCTTGCTAACAATCTCCCCCTCTAGCAATGGTGGCAACACTTAGTGGAAAATGGCTAAGCATGCAAAGGTGAGGCCAAAAATGAAAGCAAAACCATTCTACCAAAATCTTACCCTGCTCTCATATACATATATACAAGTGATAAACAAAAACTCACATCATTTTAAAGATGTTTGCATAGCTGCTCCATAATGTCAGCCGTCCATGTCTTCCTCAAATTTTCCAATATTTGAATTTGACCATTAAGTGCATAGGCATTCTCCTCAACATGAATTAGATCAGGTAGAGGTGGAGCATTGCTCAAAGTCCCTACATCCTCAAGAGATCTCTACGAAACATCTAACGTAGGAACTATCATATTCCATAAGTCAACAAATCTTCCAAACACTCTCTTCTCAACTTCAAGTTTGTCAATGGTATTATGAAGTTTGACTATGTTTTCCATGTAAGTAGAAGCAAATGTCTTCGAAGAATCAAAGCACTTTGCTCTCCTTGCCAGTTCTGCTTGACTCTCCTTGATGAGTTTATCAATGCCCTTACTCCAGAAAATGGGTCTATACAAGGTCTCAAAATCTTACTGCCTTCTTCAATATTCATCTTAATCAGAGCTATACCGACATCCAAAGAAAGTTTGTCATTAGCAATTAAAGTACAAAGATGCATAAATCTTTTAGCACCGAACTCCTGCACTTTATCTCGGACACACTTCACTAATCTCAATTTGAGTATCAAAACTGCTTAACAAAATCCAGTTGCTCCATCGAGCATTACTAGAGTTAATCTGAGAATTGGGCATAACTTTACCAAGAATATCAACTACTCTACAGATCAACTTGATTTTTTTCTCTTTCTTGCTTTATGTTTTTTGATAAGCTTTAGCTTGAGCAAGAACAAGTATCTTCAATAGCTCATCTTCATCGATATTCTCAAGATTGAATTTACCATATGTCCCAGTCAAATCAATGAATTACAATGACTATCTTACCAACATGAATCTATCCCATGAGAAGATGTTCCTTTTTGTGTATGAGTGAGATTAGCTTCATCCTACTTCTCATTGTCAACAGGCAATACTTAAGGAATTCCTATTTTACTGGTCTCCTCTAGAACTTGCACATCTAGGATGTCATCTATCTTTGTTTCTTTAGCATAGGTGGCCTCTGTGTCTAATGCATTTAGGTACATTATTCTCTGGTCCACCTTCAACAATCACAAACTCAGTTTCAGATTGTCCTTTATTAGTTTACACATCTCTAAGCTCATTCTTTTCAAAACTGATATCCTCACGTGAATCAATAATAGTAACAGGGACTCCATCTATAAACACATTCGGTTCTCTAACCGTGGAAAATAATTGATCATCAACAAGTTTCTTGTCCTCCTTCGTTCTAAGCTCTTTCTTCCCAAGAACATCTGATCTCTTTTCCACAAGCATTCTCATTATAACATCATCAGTTTCCGCTATAACTTCCTCGACTCTCTCGATTATCAAGATATTTATTCTTCTTTTAGCAATAAGCCCGCTCTTAGCTTGCTCCAACGTGCTATTCATCTCATCAATACTGATTAAAGGGAGCATTGCAAATAGTGACAATTCACTAATCTTCTGATCTTTCTCTAAAGCTATCAATCTCTTCTCCTCCAATATACCATATAAATGCTCAGCTAATTGATCATTAATTTCAACCAGTGTTCTGCTGAACTTAATCAAATGATCAATAACTCCTTTCTCTACCTTTCTCCTATCCTTTTCATTAAACAGCTGATAATACTTCTTGAGGGCAACTAAGATACCTTTGCTTAACTACTTTATCAAGTATTTTATCGATTGCATTTCATTCTTACCTACACTCATCGATTTATCAATCAAAACTTTGGCTGCTGTAGCACCTTTAGTATGAATCTTCCTCTTAGACTGATCAGATTCTGTAGAAGAATCTTCATTCTGTGCCTTCTTCCTCTTTGGTCCTGAAATCTTCTTGTTAAGTTTCAGGATTTGCACCCTTTACTGAATGGGAAAATATTCAGTAACCCTTACTTAACATGGGATTCACTTCACTATGTGGGACTGGACAGTGAGATGAAACCTTCGAATTCTAGGCCGGCTCCTATTGAATCTCTCAGTGATAACCTCTTGAAACTTATAGAAAACTTGAGGGAAAAGGGGAATAAATTACTAAAAACCAAAAAAACTAAACCTTAAGTTTTAAAATAAGGAAGTTATACACCAAAGAGGGGTATGGAAATGTAACCCACATGTAACAGAGAGGATAATACAGCTTTATGAAACACAGATGAAGCACAACTTCCTGTAAAGGCTTGCACAAATGGTCTATAATAAGGTTTTCCACTGAAACTACAAAAAGGGAGGCAAACTTATTAATACCTTCCTTTGAGTAATTTCACCCAAAACACATGTTATAACCTGCAAACAAACTTACTATTCTACACAGAGGTGCTGAAATGAGACAAAAAACAAGGAATAATGAAACATTCACAAGTTAAACTATCCAATCATTTTGAAATGCACACAGAAATTGTAGAAAGGAAAAGGGCTCACTGATAACCTCACCAAGCATGATCACACTGCTACAACCTGTATTACATCTCCAGAAATGAATTACAGACTCTGTAAAATGAGGTCCAGGACTTAGAGAAAAAGCCACAAAAACTCTATCCACACAAATCAGAACCCTTGTATTGAGTTGAAAGACTCATACTTAACATCTTTTTTCAACTGCATTTTACCAAAAGTCATAAATGTTGGGTCGGATTCAACCCCAAAGGCCAACTTGAGTCTTTGACAAGACTTCAAAAAGGTGTAACAAATAGCCCAAAAGGCATGGTCTGATAATATCAACAACTGCCCCTCATAAATGTAGCCCCAAAACCTCTGCCTGACTCAAAAAGTCCTCCAAAAGCAATAACTCCTCAACTGCAATCTTCCCCCTTGACTCAACACTTAGTCATATAATTTTGCAAAATATTTGTCTTTTAACCCTTCTTTAAAAGAAATTAAATGTTTACTTCTTTGCACAACAATGCTTACTGAATGATTTATATTTTATAAATAAGATATAAATTATTCAGTATTTATTAATAATTTATTGTAATACGATCTATTCCTTTTATTTTAATAAATATTAATTATTTTATAGAATATTAAGTGATAATCGAATCAACTAATATTCCATTAAAATAATTAATACTTATTAAAATAGCACAAATAAATCATATTATAGTAAATTATTATTTTTTTACAAAGAAATAAATTTAATTGAACCCTTTTAAAAGAAATAAAAGACAAAAAAAATGCAAAAAAAATGAAAAAATGCTAAACATGGGTAAAAATCCCCCCCTTTTCAAAGCAAAACAAAGACAATTATAAAGGGAATAAAATCCCATGGAAAGCCCTCCGGATTTCAAAATTTTATAAACAACAAAATAGGGCATAAGAAGCTCGAATACCCTAGAGTGTCATTCATTTTTTACATTCGCAAATGCGAGAAAGAAGAGCTCTCGAAACCCATTTTGGAGCTGCGGCTAGGAAGGTTTCTTGGAGTTATTCGCTGCCATGAAGAGTTTGATGGTCGCCGTGCTTGAGTTTCACTGCTATTTGAAAGTCGAAGTCATCATGAGATGTATGTGTTGAAAGGTAACGAAAAATTCTGATGTTATGTTCTTTCTCCTTTTGATATACCTGTAGATTTGAATGTTTTCCCATATGAATCATATCAGCATCACCTTTGAAGTTAATTCCATTGTCTTCATACTCACTTTGATATCCTCTAGCCGCTTCCTCAAACTCATCAATTGCAAGCAGCTTGACACTAAGTCCTTCAACTCTTTCTCCAAAAGTTTGTGAGTCTTTCGGGCTGGCCTCCTCACAGATTAAAATCCTTTTTTCAGACGTGTCACTTTTCTTATTCACAAATATCTTTGTCCTTCAAAATGCATGTAGGCTGTGTAGATGACAAGGTGTATCCATCCATCTTCTAATCCAATCTGATATGTCCATTCTTGCATTGAAAGATCTTGATTGGACTTGTAACTCTGTGATCAGATCCAGTTCCTGCAAATTTTTTGCTGACAAAAACATGCAATGCATGTCCCAATGACTCTACATGTAGAATGGGGAGTGTGTTATTAAGTCCATTGTCAGTAATTTCAGCACTGATTGTATACCACGCATAATCACTTGAGTCTTCAGTTGTATATATTTGCTCCAGAAGGACAATATTTGTGAGTAAATTATTTCCCCATACTCTTAAAGCCTCAGTATACCGCTTACAATTTGTTTATGTTGCCTTGTGATCTTTATTAATAAGCTTTGATTGCACAACAGTGGATTGCATGGCAATCTTTGCTGTGTTGAAGATCACATTATTGCAATCAGGAAGAATGTTCACAGACCATGCAGGCAAGCTGTATGTATTGCCATTAAATGTCGCATTGAAATCAGAAGTATCATTGATATTAGCAAGAAACGCTGCACAGGTTCTTGATTCCATATAGTAAATGTGTGCCTCGAATTGAGGCCCGAGATCAAGGTAAACAGGGTCTGAGTTGGCTAAAGCACTTTCACAAAGTTTAATTGCCTTATGTAGCTCTTTTAGATGGTTCCGTTTTGGTTCCCTCACCATTCCTCTTTGATAAGGAAGCCATGCCAAAGCCAGCTGGGCTGTTGTACAATTATGCTTCTTTGCAATGAGACAAGTTCGAATAGAAATTCCATTTCCTTTTATTTTAATAAATTTTCAGGTTGAAACTTTCAATGTATTTTCTGGCTTCAGATTTTGATGACAAGCTTGCATTGAATGGCAATAGTTAGCCCCCGAGATAAGTTGCTGTTAAAGCTGATGATCTCGAACAAGAGACGATACAGAGGCTAATATAGAAATGGTGACCACAGTATTAACAAAACTGCATCTTCTCCACTGGCTTTCTGCTCTTTATATGCATATGTTATTCTATAGTACCTCTGTCATTTATCACACTTTCGCCTTTCCAACTTATAGTTGCAGTTACATAACCAAGCCGTATATCAGCACCATGTCTTGATTGATATTTGCTTCAGTTTCACCTTTGTTGAATTAAGATCCGGAACTTGGATTCCATTTGCATGTTTGCACATGTTTATAATAACTTCATAATGCAGATTTGTTAGTCTGTTCATCTTTTCTATTCTGTTGCATATCTTATGAGGTTCGAGCACGGGCTCGTGACACTCACAAATGGTTTTATTCCTTTTTAACATTAAATGTCAATATCACTGCTCGTTTTCCTTTATGACGAAATGCATTGACAGATAGACAATATAGTCGTAGACGTAGGTAGTCATTGCTTAGATCCCTCAGGATCTAACATCAGTTGCCTTATGTTTTTTGTAGTTACTGGAGAGCATGGAGCTCGGAGCTGGACGAGTGCGGCGGGAAAAGAAACCATAACCAGTCAAAGCAACAGTCAATGACTGGTTATCTCTATTCCTATTTTTCATGTATATATTTATCTGTTAGTGTATTTCTTGATGAAAGAAAATTAATCAGTTATCCTCACGGCTTGTGTGAGACTTTCTCTATTCAGTACATTAATCCATTTCATATTGTAAAATGAAAATTGTACGTATCAGTGATGATCTATACAATGAACACTTGTATCTCTTTTGCGCATGGTTTCATAAACGATTGCAAAATGATAAAAATGAATAGAAATGAATATTTTCTTTTGCAATGTTTTCTGTGATGTTACTTCTTAGTAAAATTCAGCATGTGAAATTTTGGTAACACTTCTGTTTGGTCCTTTTCTCACTGATTCTCATTTAGCCTTCTCAACCATCGGTGAAGATGTGGCTTTCTTCACAAGAGGTGAAGATGTAGGCCAAGTTGAGCCTCTAATTACCGTTGTAGTAGGAATAGATAAAGGGGTGGAGTGAATGTCTCCTCATCTATATCAATAGTCATAGTCTCTGCTCTTTCTTTCTTCCTTGCCTCAGCCATCTCTTTCTTAGTAATACCGACCTTCTTAGCAACTTTATCAACCATTCTTTAAATCTTTTTGTTTCTCACTTTCTTAGTCAACTCACTCCAAACTTCTACATACTTGTTAGAGAATGTACCGAACCTTTTTGTATTAGGATCAATCAGGCTCGGTAGCATTTCATCAGCATACTTAACAACAAGCTCAAGGATTACTCCATATCCCATCGGATGTATCCACATCAGTCTCGGTTCAACTGTCTCCATGCAACACTGATCAATTTCCACCATGAAACATACCGTGCCTACATATTTGTCAACTATGCTCTTCAGTATTCTTTCTTTGTTTTGCATTTTCACTTGAAACATCTTTAACTGTTCTAAAATCAACACATCACTTTGGTCTTTATCTTGCATCCAATAATATTGAGAAATTTGAAGTGCTGCAAGGATATCCTTTAACTATGTCATGCTAGGAATCAGATTCATTAAGTAGATAAACATGTGAAATATTAGGGAAACAAATTTGAAGATCTAAGATCTATCTTTCTTGATCTTGAAATAACTGGCTTCTTAAAATCTCACATATGTCAAACTGAGTGTCCTTTTTCAACATCTGATAAGCAATGAGTATGATAGTGGCTGAAATTGAATTGAGTCAGCTACTATGATAGACTTCGTAGCCAACAACCATTGATGCTAACTTCACATTGGGCTGAATAATATCATTAATGGTCTTTGCCCTTCTATCCCATCTGGATTTACCCAATTTAGTCAATTACTCAACAAGTTTCTTCTTTGCTGATTTCAAAGCTGGTTCTTCTCCAGTAGCACTGAATCTGGTCACCTCACTAATTAGCTCTTTAGTAATCATTACTAGTTAGTCTCTGAACCATAATTGATCATGTATTCTGCTCAATATGATTTTGATCCATTCTGGTTCTTTGAATTCAACGAAGTCTTTGTACTGGATTAAGTTTCTTTTAATTTTCGGTATTCATCCTTCAAAATTCCATTCTCACACAACAAATCATGCTGCTTATAAATATCTAAAGTTCCAATCTCCCCTAACTTGCAATGAATATAAGAACATATATCCTCAACATGTAAAACTCCATGGGTAACATGAGAGAATGCGCATTCTGGATTGTTTTTCATAGACTCAAAGGGGTGCAACTCGAGTTCATACCATGGCTTTTCAAGGATACTAACAATCTGAGGTGTATTCATGATTATTCTGAAAGGATAAACAAGATTTCCACAAAGATAAACACCTTTTGACTCTGCTAGGGTTTCTTCACAAATTCTGTCGGCATCTTCAAATCACTACGAAATTTCTCTTTGCCAGGTTCTGTGCTCGATCTCAAGAAGGAAAGGTGTTAAATAAATTGTAAAGATGCCTTCTTAATTTCATAATCTGATTAGGTATATTTGTTTAATACCGCCATACTCTTTCTTGCCAAATAAAGTTGATATAACAAGTAAATAAAATTTTTCTTGCAATCCTTGATATGATCATGAAAATATCAGTAACTTTGCATATAGCTTCTTCAGATAAATTCCAAGATGATATTAACTTCATAGTGCATACTACTTCAATACTACTTCAATTCAGAGTGCCAATCAATTTTCTGATGTAAATTCTCCATTAGGTCTAATAACTTCATTGTCTGGTAAAGATGGATCCACAGCAGAAAGGGATGCAATCTGTCCAAATGTATCAATATGGTTCCTTTCTCACCCAAACCTTATTCATTTCATCTCTAAAATTATTCTCATCAATTTGCTTCCCTTCATTGTCATTGTTTGCATAGTTCTTTACGGAACCATTTTCTTTCATTCCATTACTATTATATCTGCAATTTCTAGCAATGTGTCCATAATTGTTGCAATTGTATCACACAAAATTCTGATTTACATACCTCTGATTGTTAGGTGTGGTCTTCAATCTGCAATTCCTCGCAATATGTCCAAAGTTGTTACATTTATAGCATATAGAGTTTCCTGTATTGACATTAGGTCTCATCTCTAGTCGAGATCTGGATTTGCATTCCTTACATTTGTGGCCATACTACCAATATGTGAAACAATAACCAAAAAAGGGTAATGAGTTTGAATTGTTCTGACATTATTTAGCTCTATGATAAGTTTATTGCATGTGAAACATTGTAATGTCCCCATTTTTTAGGACATCATAATTCTGTGTGCTGGTTTGCTTTGCCTAGGTTTCAGGGGTGGAAAGGTTCTTTACAGGGTTCAATTTGAGGTTTGGTAATAGGTTTGACCTAGGCATTGCCAGTTTCAGACCCATCGAAGCAGTTTTGGCAGGTTGTTTGGATACTTACTATTTTTAGTAAGTAAACTGAGCTCAGTATTTTTGGTACCTCAATGTTGGTTTGGAAGCGTCTCACCGAGAGCTTTCCAACGAGCTATTGCACGTGATTATCTGAGTTCATTTGGTCAGCTATTATAATGCTTGATGATTATATGGTTTCTTGACTAAGTGACTATTAAAGTCATTTAATTTGTCACTTTATTTTAAAAAGTCAATATGTTCACTTAAGTGACTAAAGGACAAAAAATGTGCTTTATCCCACATTGCTTAAAAGAGCGTGCATCACATTGGGAAAAGTGATAAAAGTACAACAATGCTACACATGAGAGGATATATGAAGATTATATTATTCAAACATATATTAATTTGGGAGCTGGAAATAGTTACTGGTTATTTCTTCTAGGACGCAAAACTAGCCTTCTTATAGGTTTCATCTACATTGCCAATCTGACTGTCATTTCTATTTATCAGATTGGTTTATTGGAATTGTTGCATGTTATTGTATTGCTGTTGTATAATACAGTAACGTTACTCGACAATTATTTGTATTAATCTGCCGGTTTATGCATAAACTTCTGAATACTGAGAAAAATAAAACAATCTTTTATGAGTTTCTTGTATGTAAATGTGCTGGTTAGAAATTGGTTAAAGTTCTGAAATTTATATTGAATATTGGTTTTTTGTTTGGATTTAAATTTGCATTTGTTATCCCAAATTTTTGGTAAAATATCCAGAAAGGGATATTACATTGGTATCAGAGCTGGTCTTCCTGCCAACCTGTGAAGTTTATTCGAGAATCTAGTGATCACAATTTTGCTTCAGATTTCATAGTCGAATGGGACTATACAACAAATAGCAAGTTATGGTATCGAGTTCTTCAGATTTGGTGGAAAATATATTGGGTTTTGGCAAGAGGACAGGCATTAATGTTAGACGCATTGGTTGATATCTGTTTATCTAGAAAAGAATATTACAGTCCAGGCAAGATTATTGGAATTGCCAAGGTTCCTTGTGGGTTATCAAGTTGGCACAATAAAGTTTGGGGCATATACAGGTTGGTACGACATTGTCCTTGCATGGGATTGAGCAAATACTGTCTATGGTACAAGAGGATATGCAGGTTATGCTTGTATAAAATGTACAATAGAAGAAGATTGACTGAGGATCACTCCATATTAACCCATTCTGTTCGTCTCTAAACACATGAAGTTTGATATACTGCTAGCCGCCAGTTATTATACAGTTGGGTTTTTGAAGACGTTAGGGAACTAAGTTGGTGATTTTTAAGTATTTTGGTCTTGTATCTACGTCTCCAAAAAAGGGCAGCGTTTTTAGATTTAGTTCAAGAAAGGAGGTGTACAGGAGGTTGTTTTTGTGGACACCGTTCAGTTGAAGTGCACCCCTGCGTAATTTATTGTACATTGCATTACGCTGGGGACACCACGAGCCATACTCTAGCAAAATATTCCCAAACGAAGGTAGTTTCTCCCACTTGGATACAGGGCACAGTTGGGAGTTATGAATTGTTGAAATCGAGTTTAAACCTTCATACGACCAGTGAACAGATTTTGGTTGGAATGCTGCTTTCCTTGTGATGGCGGATAGTGAGCAGACCCACGTTTTCGACCTCACACAACAATCCTCTTGAATAGGAGTCTATAGTTGGTTTCCATAACATCGTGATAAGGGAGTTGCCACAAAATAGTGGCATTCGAACAGTCAAGACTACAGGTTGCTACATATACTACTGGGCAGGGTCTGCATCGTGAGGTCTCTACATGCCCACGTTCAACAGGGTGTCGCGCGTCGGGCTGAGGAGGGACTACCATAGTTGCAACTTTTCCCCATAATAGGACGCGGGCCAGTCATACTAGACATTACGGCATCACCATTTAGCAAAGACTGCAGGAGATAATGAATGTTTATTCCATCAGGGATGACAATCGAGTGATATACCTGTCAGCTTGGTGGAGATTGTAACTACCGCAGATATCAAGATATACCTACATATATAACTGCAATCTCAGAATCATGAGTGGGGAGTGAATTCTTTAGACCTTGCTGACTCGAGAGAACTTACTACGGGTTTGAACCACCTGAGGTTGGTGAAACACCATGCGGATAGGAGGGAATGATTCATGCTGAAGTTCGAACCAATTTGCAGCTATTTGTTGGGTACATTGATGACTAGAAGTTCTATTTTTGTGGGCTGAATTTGTGTAAATTTGTGACAATCACGTTAGGAGTTCTCTTGATCCAATTGAGCATCGTTGGAATTTTAGCAAGGTTGTGATCTGCATTTATAGGCTGTGTCCCTTTGTTAGGAGGTGAATTTGACTCATTTTGGGGCCACGTGATTCATAGCCAGTGCACACATCAATATTGAATCGAAGTCTGGTTGCTGCAAGTGAGCAACGTTAGCATTTTGACTTGTCGAGCTCCCTTTTAATTCTGAAATAAATTATGTTGCATCATTTAGCTATTAGCATTCTTTAGAGATTGTGTGTGGGATGGCTAATGACTATAGATTCTTTCTTGATTGAGTGTGGAGTAGCTTATTTCTAACGATGGCTGTGTAGCATTTTCCAGCATTTAAGAATCAGTTTAAAATTCTTACATAGAGTTGGAATTGAACATCTAATAGTGTGTAGAGTTGAAGGTAATGGAATGTGTAGAGGTGTAAATTCCTACTGAAGTGAGATTAATACAGGTGTCTTAGGATTGAGTAATTTGGCGGATACATGAAAAGGTGTTAACTGGTAATAGTCAACATACTGGGTCTATCTAGTGGGCAAGGTGAAGGTTCTTCTAGGCTTTGGATTTCAGCATAGTGCAGGTGTGCAATCTGTTACAATGTGGCTATTCCAGGCTTAATAGTTAAAAGGATCTTTACCTATTTGTCGAGGCAGCTAATTTTGTAAAAAGCCAAGAAGTTTCAGTTAGGCTTGTTTGCGAAAGGCTGATTTAGGCTGAGTGAGGGGACAATGGTGGGTTCTCGAAATATCATTGGTTAATCCTATTAGTTCATTGCATCTGAATCAATAAGTAGCGGTGTAGTTTTCTTACAGAATGTATGTCTACTGAAGAAATTAAGTTGCATGATAACTATTTGTCAAAATTGCAAAAGGGGAAAATATATGGTGACAAAAAAGTCAAGAAAGACATTGTTAAGTCACACCAACAGCTAGCCAAAAATTTCCAATCTGATATGAGGACTGAAATCATGAGCATATATGATGAGTACAACAAATTTCCTGCACAGATTCAAAAAGAATTACCTTTCATGGACTATGTTGACTTTTAGCTAGAGCTGCAAAACAAGCCAGATATGATAAGAAACAAATACTTTGAATTGGCTCGAGATCTCCTTGCAGAGGACAGTTACAAAAATTTGCATAAGGAAGACATTAATCAGCTTGATAGTAGTACTGAAAAAGAAGAGCAATCTTTACATGATAATAATAATAGCACAATTATACCACTGGGTAATTGGGAGACAAAAGTATCTTATGGAGCTGTTCACACTAGTCTTGATGAGCATGTTGATGTCCCATGTAGAGGAGTTGACCGAATTGCCAACATTGACAACTTCCCTTCTTATTCAGACATGGAAAACACCGGCATTCTATTTGGTGACATGGAAATTAACTTGGATAAATTTTATGGTGATACTAAGCTAGAAATTATGTCAAATCTTGAGGAGCAAAGGGACCGTAATGTGGACAGGATAGTTGATCTAGCACACTTTGAGTTAGAGCATATCTCAAATTGTTGTTCGCCTAAGTGATGAGAAATCAAAAAATTCTATGGAGAAAAACTTGTGTGTTTGAAGGAGATGGTCAAAAACCATTTTCGCTCCTTGACTTATTGGATATGCTTTTGGTCAAAGAGGACAAGATTGTCCAAGTGTTGACAAGAATGGATGATTCTTCCAAATTGGTTGAGGATTTCATGTGGAAGGTTGTGATAGAAGAGAGACATGGTAATGTATGTGGTGTCACAAGTCCTCTTTTACATACTATATTTGAAACGTTGAAAATGATAAAATATGAGTACTTGTAACTATTAATAGATAGAGATCTAGCAATAAAATTTGGAAGGGAGAAGGAGAGTGAGGTATATGAGTTATGCCTTCAATTGAGCTTAACACATTATTCCATCGACCAAGTTGAAAATCAAACAAGTGGGGCAGCCACTTATGAAAAAGATGACAGTGGTTTAAGGGCACAAGAAATCATGCAAATCATTGAAGGAATTCATAAAGCGGGTAGATGTGAAGGCAAGCAATGTGATTCAATCATGTATTTTCCATTTGAAACTTTCTATGGTGAGAAAATTTTTATGGATCAACAAGTTGATAACTCTGAAAATTCTAATTTTTATGACAGCAGCTGTACATTTTCACAAGAGGAGATGGTTAGTGATACAACAAGTGAGGATAATTCAGAGTTTTCAGCTAATGGTGAACTATTGTTTTATAAAGACTTTGACATAATAAGCAAGAGTACTTATGGTGGAGGAAGTTCAAATTTATCCTTAGCATGTTCTGAGGGAATCTTCAGCTTGCCCAAAGTTTTATCACCTAGCTCTTATGACATGGCCACGACGTACTTGTTGATTGAGATATTCATTCTGATTGAGGGTATTGGTACACAGGTCAGCAATAGATGGCAGTTGGTGACCCTTAATGGTGAGCCTTGAGATCCTGACATTCAGTTATTTGGCACATTGATTCCTATTGTACTATTTCACCATTTGGGATTTGAGATGATGCATGCTGGGTTACATCGATTGAGGAGTAGAATTGCTTTCTCAAGGCAAGTATGGGATCTTGGCATTTGGTTTCTGCAGGTATGAGCGGATTACTTGAGGGCAAACAATCTTTCAGAAGGGAGGCTTTCTAATGTCCCCATTTTCTAGGACATTATAATTCTATGTGCTGGTTCGCTTCGCCTAGGTTTCAGGGGCAGAAAGGTTCCTTATAGGGTTTAGTTTGAGGTTTGGCCTAGGCATTTCTAGTTTTAGACCCATCAGAGTAGTTTTGGCAGGTTGTCTAGATACTTACTATTTTTAGTAAGTAAACTGAGCTCAGTATTTTCGATACCTCAGTGTTGGTTTGGAAGCGTCTCCCCTAGAGCTTTCCAACGAGCTATTGCATGTGATTATCTGAGTTCATTTGGTCAGCTATTTTAATGCTTGATGATTATATGGTTTCCTGACTAAGTGACTATTAAAGTCATTTAATTTGTCACTTTATTTTAAAAAGTTACTATGTTCATTTAAGTGACTAAAGGACAAAAAAGGTGCTTTATCCCACATTGCTTAAAAGAGTGTGTATCACATTGGGAAAAGTGATAAAAGTACGACAATGCTCCACATGAGAGGATATATGAAGATTATATTATTCAAACAAATATTAATCTGGGAGCTGGAAACAATTGCTGGTTATTTCTTCTAGGATGCAAACCATTGAAGAAGCATTGAAGGTTGGATGCGAACCTAACCTTCTTACAGGTTTCATCTACATTGCCAATCTGACTGTCATTTCTATTTATAAGATTGGTTTATTGGGATTGTTGCATATTATTGTATTGCTGTTGTATAATACAATAACATTATTGGACAGTTATTTGTATTAATCTGCCGATTTATGCATAAACTTCTGAATACTGGGAAAAATAAAATAATCTTTTCTGAGTTTCTTGTATGCAAATGTGCTGGTTAGAAATTGGTTAAAGTTCTAGAATTTATATTGAATATTGGTTTTTTGTTCGGATTTAAATCTGCATTTGTTATCCCAAGTTTTTGGTAAAATATCCAGAAAGGGATATTACAAACATCTCCCATTGAATCTCTGTCCACTTGCTTGCTTAGAAGGTGTTTCCTTAGATTTCTTAGTCTGATCTGCCCTTTCTTCTGTAGTTTTAGAACATTCACCTGGTTAATATCTCAAACCATTGCTTTTCACCATGTGTCCTTTGATTAGCTATTTGTTCATCAAGCTTTGCTGTGCTAGATCTAAATTTTTCTTGAATCTCTCTTGCTTCAGCCAGATCTCTCCCCAGTGTCTCATTAGCTCTTTTCAATTGTTGCTCATTATGCTTAGATTCTTTAATAAAAATCTGTAGCTGTCCAATCTTACTGTTTAGCTTATTACATTCATCGGTTATAGCTTGCAGGGATTGATCAAGAGTTCTCTTAGCTTCAATTTCTTCAGTCATCTTGATTGAAGCAAATATCATGAATTTTAATGAATCCAATGACAAATTATCTTGGCCAACAAATTCAAATGAAGGTGGAGTTACATTAGTTGTAAGGTTTAATTCAGTTGCAAGCCATGGTTTTCTGTTGGTAGTTGTGAAGCATGTGTGATGTTCAATTGACAAGCCTTCTTTAAGCTAAGCAGTTTATAATGCAGTAAAACGGTTGAATCACAAATATCAGAAATTAAACTTTCAAGCCTTCTTCTAGTTCAGTTCTTAGTGAATTCTATCCAGATGAGTTTGGATCTCTGAAAAGGGCAGTGATGAATTTGAGTTATCCACTTGTAGCAGGTTGTGAGTTGCAATTTGCAATTTACAGGTGTTTGTGGCATAAACAACTTCTTTTGGAGAGAACTGGTAAGGGATCTTGCAGTAGCATCCCACTGTTTGGCAAAAATTCCAAAGTGAATCTGACGGAAAATCTGAAACATGAAGTTTTTTTCGAAAGAATTCAGCGAGACTTTTAAGCATGAGCAGCTAAGGGATTTGCTGAAGGAAAATGCAATAGGAAATATGGCAGTTAGAAACTGAGAACTCATTCTACTAAATTTGGAAGAGCTGGACTTCTGTCTATCTAAGGTGGAGCAGTCTGATTTCAGACTCTTAAATTGGGCATTACAACCTTACACAATTGCCTTAGTCCAGCACAGGTTAGTGGAGCATCCATGTGAACAGGTGAGATTAATGGTTGCTACTTGTCTCAGTGATATCATCAGAATACCAACTCCAATTGCTCCTTATAATTATAGAATTTTGAAGAAGGTTCTACAACTAAATGTGGATAGCTTATGTGGGTTTCATGATGTCATAAGCCCTACCTAGGATAGATGGGTAAGATCTTGGAACCCATTATCATGATGTTGGATCTTGATTGTGAACAAACAGTGTTACAAATGTGTAAATGTCTCTTAAGGGAAGTTAGGAAGCATCATCTAGACAAGGTGAAAACTTGCATAAAAACAATCATGTGTTTAATGCTGGATGAGCATGATAACGTATGTAAGCAATGAAAATCAAAATTGCTGGCTATGGAGGAAGGAGGATATAATCTCACCTATGGCTTACCAGCTTGTGGAAGAAATAATTGAAATAAGATTGACATGTTCAAGGAATTTGTGTTTGAGCATGAGCTGAGATCAACATGCATTCAATGTTGTTAAAATTTTAGTTTCAGTTGGATTGATTCGATATGATATACATTATTGTTATTGGTAACCAGCATTTCCTATATATACTTATCCATGTTAATATATATTATTGTAAATAATACATATATATACATATATACACATATATATATATATATTAATGTATATAATACATATATATATATATATATTATATTATATATATATTATTATACATATTATTATTCATGTTAATATAAAATTATTTAAATGATGATTACACCATAGAGACATGTCTCCTCTCATATTTATATGAGATCCAACTTTGCATTTGGACATCATCAATAACAATGGCTATGATTCTACATTTGCAGAAATGATTCATGTAGATGGTATCAAAGCCAGGTTGCAAATGGAGAATAAGAGAAAATGAAAGACATTTGAAATACTGATTGATTAAGAAAATCTTTACCATGGCCTCATGTAAGATGGAACGTTTAGATGATTCAATCATTAAGGAATTCCCTAGCATGTTGAAATTGATGAAAGCCCTATAGCTTTTGGCTGTGACATGCAGTATCTACATCAAAAGTCGATAAAAGTAGTTGTCATTGATTAGAAGTCTAGGATAAAGAAGAGCAAGATGTGATGTTCTTGTCTAGGTATTTCTGTTTAGAAGAGTGATTCAGGGGGGTGGTTGTATGGCTTGATAGTTAGCCACACAGCAATAGGGATAATGTACGGTAGACTGGGCAAAGCACTGGAAGTAACTATACGGTGAGCAGGGAGGTGATGTATGGTCAGGTTGAGGCTATATGACAAAGCAAGGGAAGTCAATGTGCTGGCCGTATGGTATGGTAGCAAGGTAGGGGAAACAGAATAAGTGGGGCCATATGGTAGATATGAAGGCCGTATGGTAGACCTAGGAAGGCTGTATGATAGATCTATGAAGGTTGTACAGTAAGTTATGAAGACCGTATGAAAGCTATGTAGGCTGTGCGGTAGGCTATGGATGTAGTACGGTGATCAATGAATGCAATACAAAGTTATAATGGAGGTTGCCAGTTGCGGATGAAGTATGGATGGAAGATAATTATGTACCCTAAACTACTAAGCTTGAATTTTATCATACGAAAACCAAACAAGAATGAAGATTTGAACATGAAAGTTTTTCAATAATTATATGCCGAATGATGATGCTCCGATTTGCTAGATCTGAGTGAAGTGTTCCAAGTGACGAAATAGGGTGAGGGTTAAATCCTACCGAAATCAGATAAACCAAACATGGAAGGTCTTTCACTTCCGAAATGATGTACAACAAAGAACTCCAACAGGTATTTGCAGTACAGAGAAAATAGTCCAAATTGCATACCTAATGACTACCTATAAGCCGTGCTTAAATACCCATCAGGGAAAACTTTTCGAGGTTGTACAAAGATAGTGGACGACAGCACAAACTACAGAAACAAAAATAAACATGATTCCAAGATATATTAAATCAACTGGCCTAATTAAAATAGCTTAATTAAAATTTATTTTATAATAGGAACATAGTCCTCCCATCCCAAATTTTTCTTGTCCTCAAGCAAATGCAATGCCAGATGCTATAGAATGTGCTCGGTCTCCCTCGTCATGTCATCCAACGGCAAGTGTTTCCAACATATCAAATATTCCTTCACCATGCGATTCTGTAGGGTCTTCTCACGTACTTCGATGATTTTAGCTAGTTCCAATACGAGCTTTCCTTCTTCATTGAGCGGTGGAAGGGCTGCCGCTACTTTGATGTTCTATCCCACAGTGTTCTTAAGGCAGGAGACATGAAAATGTTATGAATACGAGTCCCCTCTGGAAGTTCCAAGTCATAGGCAACTTCATTGATGTGGTGAACTACCCAATAAGGACCATAAAATCATGGCTTCAATTTTTCTTTCCCATTTTCCTTCAATGAGGATTGCTGGTATGGTTGAAGTTTGAGATAGACCAAGTCTCTCACTTCGAAAGTTCTCTCGATTAAATGTCTATCGACGTAGATTTTTTGTTGATTTTGTGCTCGTTGTAAGTTTTCCTTCAAGCATCTCAGTATGTCCTGTCCCTCCTGAAGCTAGTCCTTTGCCCTTGGTGCGTGACTGTCACCCAGAACTATATCGATGAAAGAAAGGGGTTCATACCCGTATAGTGTTTTGAATGGTGCCATCTCGATGGACATTTGGTAAGTGATATTGTAAGAATATTCTCCTAGGTGCATCCATTTGACCCATGCCTGTTGTTGTGCCGAAACGTAATTTCGAAGGTAACCTTCAAGCCACTTGTTCACAGTCTCCGTTTGTCCGTCTGTCTGAGGGTGATAACTAGTGCTTGGCGATAATTTTGTTCCTACCAGTCAAAACAGTTCTGTCCAGAAGATACTAATAAATCGTCAATCTCGATCACTGACAATGTTTCAGGGTAACCCATGCAGATAAACTTTTCTAAAAAATAGATCGACTACCTATGTGGCCTGAAAGTCCAAGGAGATGGTGAAGAAATGTGTGTATGTCGTCAGCTTGTCAACCACCATGTAAATACAATCCTTTCTTTTCACCTTGGGAAGTCTAGTAATGAAATCTATTGAGATACTTTCCCACTTTTGTTCTGGAATTGGCAGAGGTTACAGTAACCCGACAGGTAGAGTATGTTCGGATTTGTTCTGTCGGCAGACTACACACTCTCTTACATACTGCAATATGTCTCCTTTAAGTCCTTTCCATGAAATCCTCTCCTTGGGACGTTTGTACGTTCTAAGGAAGCCCATGTGTCTTGCCAAGGGTGAGTCGTGTACCTCCTTCAAGATTTTTTGCTTCGATTTGGATTCTGGCACTAAAAATATTTGATTCTTATAGTAAATGATGTCATCCACCACTTTGTACTGATCATCCTGGGTGTTGCCATCCATTAGCTCATAGGCGAATGTGTTTTTGGAATATTCTACCAACAAATGTGCTTTCTAGTCAGCTGAAATTTGGGTCGGTAAGTAGATAGTGGGTTTCTTGGACAAAGCATCTGCAACCACATTGTTCTTTCATTTCACATATTCAATGTCAAAATCAAAAGCCTAAACCTTGCTTACCCATTTTTGTTGCCTCTCATTCAAGTCCCATTGCTCTAGAAAAAATCTCAAACTATTGTGATCTGTATGAACAAAAAACTTGGCACCTACCAGATACTGCCGGAACTTGGTTAGTGCATGTACGATGACCAACATCTCTTTGTCATAAATGGAATATAAGCGTTCTGTTTGCATAAGCTTCTTGCTCTAATAGGCTATGGGGTGTCTATCTTGCATCAGTATCGCGCCAATGTCTTCTCCGGATGCGTCACACTCCAAAATGAAAGGTCAAGCAAAATCAAGCAATGTAAGTACAGGAAAAGTGCTCATTGCTTCTTTTAGCTTATCAAAAGTGAGTTGTGCTTTTTCATTCCACTGGAAGGAATCTTTTCTTGTTAGATTTATCAATGGGGCGCTGAGCTGAGAGAAACCTTTTACAAACCTCTGGTAATAACTGGACAGTCCATAAAATCCTTGCAAATCCGTTAGTGATTTCGGGGGATGCCAATCAAGGATAGCTCGAATCTTTTCTTGATGAACTTGAACTCCATATTTACTGACAACATGCTCCAAGTACAATATTTCCATCATACTGAATTCACACTTGGATCACTTGGCAAAAAAGGACTGATCCTTCATGATCCGTAGGACTTCGTCCAGATGCTCAGGTGCTCTTTCCATGTCCTGCTATAAATAAGAATATCATCAAAAAATACTAGTAAGTACTTACACAATTGTTTGTTGAAGATGCAATTCATGCATGATTGGAATGTAGCAGGTGCATTTGTTAATCCAAACGACATGACTAGGAACTCATAATGCCCACAGTGACAACGAAAGGCCATTTTTTCCACGTCTTCCTCCCTCATGCAGATCTGATGGTATTCGAAATGGAGATCTATTTTCAAAAAATAGACTGCACCATGTAATTCATCCAACAACTCATCTATCCTTGGAATGGGATATCTATTCTTTTTTTTTTTTGTTCAATGCATGGTAGTCCACACACATGCGCATCGTCCCGTCCTCCTTTTCGATCTCATCTTTGAATTTCTTGGGATGGCGATAGGGTGTGGTTATGACTGGCTTGGCTCCACTTCCAACTCGATAGTATGTTCAAACCCTCGATGATGCAGTATGCCAGGAGGAATGTCAATAAAAAATTTATCATGTTCGCTCAAAATATTTTGGAGATCATCATCTTGGGGAGGTGTCCGTTGCCCTTTTATAGGTTCCACTGAGACAAAACAATGTGTGGCCCAAGCAATGTCATCACATCAAAAAATTGCCTCCATCTAATGTGCAGAAACTTTGTTCGGACCTTCATTTGCCATTCAGCAGAGAACAACATTCTTTCTATCAACAACAAAAATGAAGTCCATCCGTTTGAAGCTCTGAATGTATTCATCAAGTGTCTTCATCCACTATATGCCTAGAATAGCCTCCATATCATCAAGGTCCACTATGAAGAAATCCTCGATGACCATGTGATTAGCCATTGTGATACTTAGCTGAGGAACAAGGTGTGTACAGGGCAGGAGAGTCCCTTCGGCAACCTTGATCTGAAATCTTGCATGCGTCTTCGTACATAGACCTCTTTGTTTCACCAGAGAGGAGTTTATGAAGTTTAGAGTAACTCCACTATCGAGCATCACCATAACCCTTTGTCCTTGAAGGGTTCCCCGTACACAAAACATTGTGCACCTTGGGCTACCAGCTAGGGCAATAGTTCCTCCGTGCCATACCAATTGCCTCCATCCGATGTGCAGAAACTTCCTTTGGACTTTCATTTTCTATTCCGTGGGGAACAACATTCTTTCCATCAACAAAAAAATTGAAGTCCATCCATTTGAAGCTCTGAGTGTATTCATCAAGTGTCTTCATTCACTGTATGCCTAGAATAACCTCCATATCATCAAGGTCCACTATGAAGAAATCCTCGATCACTGTGTGATTAGCCATCGTGATACTTAGCTGAGGAATAAGGTGTGTGCAGGGTAGGAGAGTCCCTTTGGCAACCTTGACCTGAAATCCTGTGTGTGTCTTTGTATGTAGACCTCTTTGTTTCACTAGAGAGGAGTTTATGAAGTTTAGAGTAGCTCCACTATCGAGCATCACCATAACTCTTTGTCCTTGAAGGGTTACCCATACACGAAATACTGCATCTTGGGCTATCGGCTAGGGCAATAGTTCCTTCGTGCTATACCATGCTGCAATTCTTTCTGTACGGTTCAAATTAACCATTTTGGTGTCCTCGTGGGGTTGCTTGTCTTTGGTGGTTATATCTTCCTGTTCGTCCTTATCATCAGACACGAGCTCAATGCAGTGGATCTTTCCTTTCCTGAGGCACCTATGTCCAGGTTCCCATGGTCCTTTGCAGTTGAAACATAGTTTGGAGCTCTTGTTTGGTAGTTTCATCCAACGACGGCTTCTTGGGTAGAGGTTTATTATCTTTGTCTCTTGGAAACACCAATAGTTTGGAATGTGAGTAACTTCGCGAGGATGATGCTAATGATGATGCCATACTCTGTGCCTTCTTAATGGCCTTTGACAGGGTGGCAGGATTGAACCCCTTTACCCAACCCTTCAGTGGTTTTGTTAGCTCGTCCATGAAGAGCACTTTCTGTCTTCTTTCAGAAATGTCCGTGACCAAAATAGAGAGTTTCTGAAATTCCATAATGTACTGGTCAACCAATCCAGTTTGCCTTAGTTGTGCCAAATCTTTGAAATTGAGTTCCAGATCTTTTCCATCAAATCAATCTATCAATCTCTCAGTGAATTCCTCATACGTAATTATTTGATCATGCCCAGTGTGATGGTGTCGTGATGCCACCATTCATGTGCTACTCCCTCCAAGTGCAATGCCGCAAATTTAATTGCTTCTTTTGGCATGGGATTAAGCTGGGAGTAAGTATCGACCTTTATTACCCACGCTTGTGCCGATATGGATCCAGATTCGTCAAATGGAGACAAATTTACTTTACTCAACTTCCTCTTGAGATCATCATTAAAATATCCTCTGTTTTTGCCTCTTGAATATCTCATTCTTAGATCTGCATAATCTTTATAGGATATATCTTCCTCAAAATTTGCATTCTTCTAGTCTTCTTATAGCTGTTCTTGCATTTATTCAAATCTCAGTTGCTTCCCTCCAGGTGGTGTCTCCATCTATGGGGGAAAAGACAACATGGAAGGTCGAGAGCATACTAGATGAGGGTTAGCTTTACTCAAAATATTTTGACCATTTTGTTCTCCAAATATTTTGTCTGCCAACTTCTTGAGAGTCTCCTCCATGAGTCGCTGAGTATCATTGATTTGTGCCCAATTCTTCACAAATTCTCTTAGTAGTGTCACGAGTTCAGCAACTGTGGATTCCAGTTTGGTGGCCATTATATTGACAGAATGGGTTCTTCTCTTTCGGCTATAAACTTTCATTCATTGTCCACAGGCTGGCAGGATCAAAGCTCTGATACCACTGTGATGTTCTTGTCTAGGTATTTCCATTTAGAAGAGTGACTCAGGGGGTGGTTGCACAGCCTGATAGTCAGCCACACAACAATAGGGATTATGTACGATAGATTGGGCAAAGCACTGGAAGTAATTGTATGGTGATCAGGGAGGTGATATACAGTCATGTTAAGAGCATATGACAAAGTAAGGGAAGTCAATGTGCTAGCTGTATAGAAGGGTTGTACGGTATGGTAGCAAGGTAGGGGAAAAAAAAAAAGTGGGGCTATATGGTAGACCTAGGAAGGCCATACGGTAGATCTATGAAGGGTGTACAGTAAGCTATGAAGGCCATACGAAAGTTGTGTAGGCCATACGGTAGGCTATGGATGTAGTACAATGATCAATGAATGCAATACAAAGTTATAATGAAGGTTGCCAGTTGCGGATGAAGTATGGATGGAAGATAATTATGTACCCTAAACTACTAAGCTTGAATTTTATCATACGAAAACCAAACAAGAATGAAGATTTGAACATAAATGTCCAATAATTATATGTCGAAAGATGATGCTACGATTTGCCAGATTCAAGCGAAGTGTTACAGACGATAGAATAGGGTGAGGGTTAACTTCCATAGAAACCGGATAAACCAAATAGGGAAGGTCTTTCACTTCTGAAATGACGTACAACAAAGAACTCCAATAGGAATTCGCAGTTCAGAGAAAATAATCCAAATTGCATACCTAATGACTACCTACAAGCCACGCTTAAATACCTATCGGGGAAAACTTTTTGAAGGTGTACAAAGATAGCCGATGGCAACACAAACTATGGAAAAAAAAATAAAAATGGGTCTGAGATATATTAAATCAACTGGCCCAATTACAATAGCTTAATTAAAATTTATTTTATAATGGGAACATTACAGGGACTAGTACCATTGAAATTGTGGGTGTTGTTCCTGACAAAAAGGCAGCTATAGAGCACGTTGATATGACATTTTTATTACTACAATTCCCATTGTGTTTTTTCTACTTGATAAGAGCGATGATAAAGATGATACTACCTATAATACAGGCTCTGACGAATATGTTCTAGTTTTGTGATAAGGTCTGTACTCTTGTTTGGTTGATCGTTAAACGATCCCATAATAGTATGATAGATCAAGTCACAATATTGTAAAGCTGCATGCGATAATTAAGGGAAGGAGGAGTAAGTTATTAAGAGGAGATGGTGACGTGGAAAGTAAGGCAAATTGTTGGAAGTCAACTATCTAGTTGTATTGTGGTGCGTATTAATACATTGTAGTAAATAAATGATAATAGTTTCCACATTGCGATGAATATAATGGAGCCACTTTAGCACTCTCATTTGACATTATCAAATTTAGTTAGACCACTGATATGACACAAAACTAGAGCTTCAAATGATATATCCACTAGTATTACAGAGGCTCTGTTAGAATCATACGCTACACATTTCAAGCCATTATTAAGGGTGGTAAACATTTCACACAATTTCATTTAGAAACCCTGCCTCCATGTGGACTTCATTGAAAAGAATCAAATCAAAATACGCATAACCCCTGTGACAAATTCGTGGGCCATGCAGGCATGGAGGGATCATTGCGCTGAATGGGAAATGAATCGATGAGTATTACATGGATACCTCTGAGCTGAGTATCTCATACGAATGGAAATGAAATGGGCGGGCCATCTACTTCGGACGCCTTATTTTTTTAATATTTTTTAGGGCCCAATTTTGTGGTGTACTCGTGAATACTTGAAATAAGGCAAACCGAATATTATTCACGCCACCTTTAAAAGATGGGAAATTATCAAATAAGAAGGAAAAGTGAATAACAATTGCAATAGAGTTTACTAAAGTTAAAATGGGAGACTTGTACTCGCTTTTTGGGTGTGAGACCCAAGTAAATACACTTAAGCTACCAATTACATTAAGATGAGCACATAAGATTAGATGAAGGATTGCAAAAGAATGCCACAAAATGGGACGGATAGACATTGTCTATGCTCAATTTAAGACTATATGTTCCATTGGATATAGGCTGAGTGAGTTCCAATGACAAAATATTTGAGATTTAAGGTTTTGATGTCTTCTTTCTGACCCAGATGCATGTAGATTCAATGCAATATAGGAGCAATGTTTGAATGTGTATTCAACATTAATGAGAAAATTAGTTCCAATACTAGTGCATATCAAATAGAAAATTGTTGGATTCATTGATAAAGTGTGAATGCCATTAAAATAATGATCTACTGAGCCCTGTAGAAACTCAAAAAAATTCAGATTTCTCATGTATCATTATAATGACATTGGGATAAATATGTGAGTTAGATTCCTATTTGTATGGAACATCTTGTCTCGGTATCTAGCTTGGTAATATCAGTATCCTCAACCTACAAATTTAAAAATCTTGATGAAAACCATAGTCAACATCTTACTCATTGAATGGATTGGAATAGGACAAAGAAGCAATCTATCTCATTTAGATGGAAGAAAATAGATTACAGAATAGAATGGAAACATATGACTGACTCAAGAATCTATCAATGCCTCAGTAACAATGCACCATGACATGGCAAAGAAATGGCGATTGTAGAATTGAAGACTACTACTTATTCTTTGAGCCAATATACGAAAATCAAGTCACTGGTAGGATTAAAGAAGAGGCTCACACTTAACAAAGTTAAATTATCTACGTCTTGGCTGATGTGAAACGCAAAGTGGTCTTAAGGTGATAAATGCATCAATTCCATTGATCTCATTAATAGGTAAGTATTGAGGTAAGTCAATTGTGTTTGCAAAATGGTATGGATTTATTATTTATGCGTATTAATATATATATATATATATATATATATATATATATATATATATATATATATATATATATATATATATATATATATATAATTGAAAGTTTGATTATATATACACATTTATAATTACATTTAATGATATTTAATAAGTTGATATAATGATTGTGAGATCTAAGATGGGAGTATGAAAGATTAAGTTCTTACTTCTATTATTGAAAATATAATAAAAGTACTATAATCATTTATGTTATTGTTAGTAATAGATAATGTTAGATTTCTAATAGCCAAATTAATATTCTTATTTGTATTTTTATATATCCTACCAAGAGCTATATGCCTTGATGTTTTCCTTTGAGGATATTCTTGCAGGAAAAAGAGAAAGATTGAAATTCAGAGGAAGGCAACCTTGAAAGAGAGGGAGCATATAGAGGATATGATTCAGTCAACCTTTGGTGATCTTGATCATATTAATTCAGAGGTAGTAAACCATGTTGTGGTGGTTTCACCAATGATATATATTTGGAATAGACAGATTGCAAGATGTGCGTAATATAGGTTTAATCAAAAGATCAAACAAATACCTATTATCACTTGAAATTACACCCTCATCAAATTCAACAATAACTTAATATTTGAAGACAACAATGGAAGCACTCCTAAACTGTGGGTGAATTATAAAAGGAGGGAATCTCCGGATAAAGTCGGCTTCGAGCTTACTCATGCTGTAAAACTACTTAACTTTCCAAGAAAAGGGAAGAGAGAAAAGAAACTTAACTGGGATACTAAAACTTAAAACCTGAGCTTTAAAAAAAAACTTAAACAAAGGTAAACAACTTATGAAAGATACTTAGTCCCAAAAGCAGAGAAAAGGAAAATCACAACCTATTATGGACCCCAATGCATAAATATTTAATTAACTAGCATGAATGATGCAAATGCTAATAAGGAAAGATGATTTTTCACAAACTAGCTCTTGAAACACCTTTATAACATAGTTAACAACTTGCACAAAAGGCCACTTGCAGAAAGATGAAGATAGGTGAGACAAAAGCTATGAAATAAAATATCTTTAAAAAAAAAAACACTTTGTATTTCTTGCTTTATCAATCACGTGACACACTAAATTGCAATAAGAAGTAAGATGAAGAACTCTACAAATGAGATACAATCTACAAAATATATTGATCTTCTACTAAAAATAACAGAGTTATAGACCAATAATGCCAAAAAAAACAAGGATAAAAATCACTTAGTCTCTCCAAGTCAATAGTCAGAACTCCACTAGAATGACTTTAAAAACTCACTTAATACGCCTCAAACAACCCCTTGGATCGGATGCCAGAAAATAGCCCCTAAAAAAGGACTTAGAAACCTCCAAAAATAATGTCCAATCAATCCCCTAAGTCCACTAAGTCATAATAAGATCTATGACTCATTGTTAACTGTCCTTAAAAAGCTCAAAATGACTATAAAGGCCACCTAACTGACAAGGAAAAATCAAATTCGACCTGTAGTCTCCTATATTCCCTCCACATGTCTCCAAATTGACTCATAACTCCTAAGTCAAGAATAACATCCCAATAAATACCAAATTCCACATGTCATGTTTGACCTTTTAATGCATTAGAAAAATAACAAACGTATTTAAATGGTTTATAAATACCATTAAGTAATTTGTTTCACAAGGTGCAATACATTAAAACAATGACATAGGACATAGGAAGACTAGGATACCCCCACAACAAAATAAATAAGGACTTAACAAAAATTAAAATAAACCCCATTGAAAGGATCATACATCAATAGTTTATAAAATAGGACTTGGAGGCATAATATATATTTGATATTTGACCCGCCTTTCATTTCATTTACTTGTCGACCTTTTTGGAAATCTGAAACTGGAGGTTGACTTAGGGTTTGAAGACAAAAGAATTCATAGATCTTGCCGCCGATAATGGTTTTTTTTTCTATTTTGCTTCCGCCTCTGGAGTCTCTGCTATTGGAAGTTTGTTATTTGGCTGCTGTCGAACATTAACTGGGTAAGATCCTCTCTCAAATGCAAAAATAAATAAATTGATACTTCTCATGCCATTAAAGATATCTTAGCCGCCATTAAATGGTATTTCTATTTTATTTCGCTATTGGAGGTATGAGGCCGCCATTAAAAATGTTCTTTTGTTTTTCTTTTGGAAGTATGATATCTCTTTCATTTCCATTTTCAATGCAGTCTTCTTGCCTTCTTTGGTATATTGACTTTCTTCAGATGGTAGCATTGATACACATTCATTTGGGTTTATGTGTAACTCTACAGTAGAAACGTTTGTAGCTATGGATATATCTAGTGAAAAAGGAACACTCTAGCTCTTATGTTCTTTTTCATGAAGTTTACTAAAATAGAAATCCAAGGGGCCTAGTTGTTTGTGTTCTTTGTGTTTCTTTTCAGATCCAAAGACCTCCAAGCCATGGTTCTGCCTGATTCCAATTCCAACAAATGATTTGTTGTTAAGAGCTGTTTATCATTCTCAATATGTTCAATAGAAGTTAGCATGAAGTTCTTAGACTGTTTAACTACTCTAAAGAGGTTTGAGTATGCATTATTTTCCTTGCTCAATAGGTAGAATCTTGATTTTCTTGATGTTTCTTGTCTAAGGAACCATTTGCACTTTCTTGAACCCATTTTTCGAGCTCTGCAAGTTCATTCCGCAATTGCTCAAATCTCTGGATCTCATTGGGTAATGTTTTTATCTCCCCAATTACTTGTGGAATAGTCTGGTCCAAAGCTTCATCTTCTTGCTGCACTGACATTGCATTCGTTGTCAAACAAAAAAAAAAAAAAAACCTCAAAAAATTCTGCCTCTTTATAAAAAGATTTGTATTCTCAATTTTGGCACCAATCTTGAAAGGGGAGTCGCTTCCCTGTATTTGCAAAACTTCCCTTTCCATCCTTAAATAAGATTTGTAATTTCATATTTTTCTTAGTTGCTGGATTCGTCCCCTACTACCCGGATTCGGGTTTGGGTCCGTACGGGTCCAGATTCATCCCTGGGTTCAGTTCAGGTCCGGGTAGGGTCCTTAGTTTTGACTGTGGATTCGTCCGGGTCCTTGCTGAAGCGAACCCAAATGAACTCACGGCGAATCCAAGGCTAAAACAACATTAAAGAGTGTTTTTAAATTGTTTTCTTATGCAACTCTCAAAAGAACTTAATAAAAAACATTTCACTCATCTAATCCCTTACGTCAAGGAGGAGGATGATGATATAGCAGCATATGGGACTAGTGGAACCAGTTTGGGTTCCAATGATGAAGATCTAGATATAGTTGCAGTTGGGGATGAAGCCATTGATCCCTCATTTGTGATGATCCATTTGACCCTTGAAGGGCATTTGATACTATGATTATTGATAAACTACTACAAACTTGTCATCTATCATCATGTTTCAATCTTTATTATTTGATGAACTAGTCTTTCTTTTGCAATTTAGTAATTCAATGTATTATTTGATGAACTGGTCTATGTTTTGCAATTTAGTAATTCAATGTATAATTTTCTTTACAATCATGAAGATAGAGTAATGAGCAAGTATTAAATGCTTTTAGATTCAGGTAAAAACAGGTTTTGAAGGGACCCAAAACCCTTTGGCATTTGGCATTGATCAATGATCAAGCAACAATTGTTCATATTATGAAATGACTTTGTTTTGCAACTATGCATGTTTCTCTTGTGTGTGTGTGTTTATATATATATATATATATATATATATATATATATACGCACGAACCCACTCGCGAACCCAAATGGGGAAATAAAAAATTGCCCGAATCCACAAACCGAACCCCGAACCCGAACCCGTCCCCGAACCCGAATCGACAACTTAGGTATTTTGATATGGTCACTGTAGCTGAATTATAGTATGCATTCTTGCACTCCTCCAATTTACAGTGGCTTATAGCCAAAAAACTTGGCTGCTTTTACATTTGAAGGTTTCTCTAACCATACACTATATTTTATAAAATTCTGCACCCAATGGGAGCAAACATCTAATGCAAGAGTGATAGACTCCATTTTCGACTCATTCTGAAGTTGTTTGCCTCTATTTTCATTTATTTTCTTCCTCACCATTACTGACCTTTCTAGATAGAATGGTAGCCACCATAGAAAGCTTAAATGCTTTGTTGTGCCTTTTTTGGAAATGCTAGAGTTTTAAAATCTACTGATTTCCATTTGATGCAGCCTGCACATCATTCATGGGCATATTCTTTAGACCTGGCTGCAAGTTATATATTTGTTAATAGATCCTCCTCACTTAGCATATGTCCTTATAGTTGGAGAAAACAACCATAGCATGCTTGCATACGTAAAACCCTGTTACATCCTCAAGCTGGAAAATTTGTTTGAAACAACTCTCATTACTACTAGTACTCAAAAGGTTTGAGCTATTTGTTGGTCATTACATTTTATATTTTTGAGTTTTACCCATGAACATGAATGTCATCTGAAACTGTCCATTGTTCCATGCTTAAACACTTAGCTGTCATTTATAATGCATTTGAAACAAAAAGAACAAACAAGCATGTGGTTTCCTTTCCTTTGCATAGCTGGAATGATAGGTAAATTTTATCAAACTTGATTTTTTTCTTTTGAGATGTTTGCATATCAATGACTTTAAAAGATGCCTTGGTCTTCATTAATTCTTTGTTTGTTGCTATGAATATACTTTATTTCCAAGTTGATTGCAAACAAGAATAAAATAGTAACTGTTTGGCAAAAATATTGCAGCTAACTGAAAGGTTTCAAATTGACGTAAATCTGTCCCTTAAACACTTAGAGAAAACTATGCGTTTTTCTTGTTGAATAACTTGTAGCATTTTTTTTAAAGAATAAAAGGTTTCATAAATGATAACATCCCTTTGATATCCTTATTGTACTTTTGATCAGCTCCAATGATCCAATCTCTTATAAGCACGTCGGGCTCAATAACCCTTGTGGGAGACTACAATTATATCCGCGTACTTGTCAAGAGATTGGATGCTGCACAAGAAACAAACATGTTAGAAAAAATACGTTAGGATTTTAGGATTTTTGGATGTAAATGCATGTGCAGGGCAGGGGGTGAGTTTGTTGGCCATTGGTTAGATTATTTTAATCTACCTCATCTTTTCATTTGCAAGATTTGGAGTAGGAGCATGGAAAAATAGGACAATGGAAGCGAGTGTGTGGGCAACCAGCAACAAACCAGTCATTCCAGGCAATGGCTAGCACTCATGAACCCTTTTTCTTTTCTGTTCTTTCTTTCTGCACTTGTATTTATGTGTAAAAATTAGTTTCTGACTTATTTTTTCTTACTGGTCAAGTTCACGGCTTGTGTGAAACACTATGGACATTTAATAAACAAAATTACATTTTCAGAAAAACATGTAATACTTGTTTTATATGTTGCTTTTTTGGGTAATGCTTTTTGTCATAAAATGTAATCTATAGGCATGAAATGCCAAGTGTTTGAGAATAAATCATTTCAGCAGCACTACCTTTCTTTTTGAACTGATAAGTCAAATGGATAACAATACCTTTGCATGAACAAAGGAAATTTGAGTTGTTGTGAGATGATAAGTAGGAGATAATTTCCACAGCAAGTCAAATTGTGATATTGTTATCAGGATTTTAACTATGTGATATTGTGATATTGTTGTGAGACATTAATGAAGTTTTTAAGAATTCATTTGAACCATCTACGAGTCTCTCCTTGATGAATGAAACTCGACACATGAGTTGTAAATTCATCCATGTGGAACAATTATACTCAATCAAGATATTGGCGTATCATGGATGAGTTTAAAGAAAATGGAAGGACATGTTTTCTCCTACTATTTAGCTTAATGAATGTTTGGACTTTCAGTGGATGAAAAGAGCAAGTTGGAACTTAGAAAGTTGTCATATTTGATGTGATGCAAAAATGCTCAACAATATAAGAATGAGAATTTTACATTGTGGGGGGAATAATAACCAATGTTTCATTCCCACTCGAACCATCTTTAGAAAGGAGATGTTCCATGACCCTCATGAGCAGATAAGTACTCATATATTTTACATTTATCTATTCATTTATTTATAATCCTATACATACTATAAGAATTATTTGCCTTGCTTTTTTTCCTTTATGTCTGAGGATGTTCTTGCAGGAAAAGAAAGTTGGTACTTTACACATGCTACCAAATATTGTACAGACTCAATCTAATGATAATATCTCTAAAGACCCTGATGATCAAGATGGATAAAGTGAGACTCTTGACGCAAACATCTTTGATGATTGAGATTATGAGATCTTTTTACATTAAGAGGGAGTATGACACTTCTTTTAAGGCAACACAGTCCAGCTTAGAAGATTGATACTCAAGGGAGTCTAGAAATACATGTAACTGCATGATTTTGACAGGCCCACTCCCATGAATATCATGAGGAAGTGATGACTTATCACTAGAAAATTAGATATCAGATTTAGAGTGAGTCTGACAAGAATCCTTGGGGAAGAGTCTCTAAGGGAGTAACTACTGGACTTGACTTCCCAGGATCATTGTTCAGAGGGAAATTTTTTTGAGGTGTAATCCTTTGTGAATGATATCTTCTCTATGAGGAGAAGTTCTAAGTGAAACTCCTTGTAATGCATTCTTCTCTGTGAGAGAAAATTAAGGTGAAAGCCTTTGTACCACCCTCTGATTAGGTTCATGGTGGTTACTATTTCACATATGATATGTAATGAAAGGTGACGATCTTTCATTGACATATATAAATAGAAGGTAATCATTGTAAGATGATGATCTTATAAATGGTAGACCTGTTATCATGACATACTTCATTAAATTGTTGTCCTAGAGTGTTAGAAGTCATGATCACAAACAGACAAAAGGTAACCATTGTAAGGTGGCAATTTTATAAATGGTAGACTTGTTATCATGGTTCTTTGGATTGGATTTTGCCGGACGCCATGATAACCAACTTGTTATGGTTCTTTGGGCCGGATTTTGCCGGAGCCGGACACCATGACAACCAACTTGTTATGGTTCTTTGGGCCAGATCTTGACGGACACCATGACATAGCTAGTATTATAAACCGCACTTAAGGTGGTGTTTAAGGTTATATTAAAGTTGTGGAATTTGCTTCAATTGTGTGTTATAAAAGGTGAGATGACATCTCTTTATATACTTGAGAGCATAATGTGTTCTATATCAATCCTCCCTAACTAAGAGGGAGTGTTAAAATTGTAGCTTCAGTCAAATTGATTCAATCGGATATATATTATTGTTATTGGTAGTCAACATTTCCTATATATACTTATCCATGTTAATAATATATATTATCGTATATAATACACACACACATATATATATTATAGTATATAATATAATATATATTATATATATTTTTATACATATTATTATTCATGTTAATATAAAATTATTTATTTAAATGATGATTACACCATAGAGACATGTCTCCTCCTCTCATATTTATATGAGATTTAAATTTGCATTTGGACATCATCAATAACAATGATTATGATTCTCCATTTGTAGAAACGATCCAAATTACTCAACAAATGTAATATCCCCTACTTAATGTGACCATTAGGGTCAATAGATTAGCCTATGACAGGAGCTTCCGTAGGCTAATGACGTGATTAGGGAGCTCATTTGACAATATTTTTAGGAGTTACTATTTTTAGTAAGTCAGTGGGAGTCAAGTGATATGAAAATTTTCAATGTGCGGCTTGATGGATTTGGTTGAGCTCTTTTCGATGAGCTATCATACATGGTGTTCTAAGTTCAACTCTTACATGATTTTAATGCCGAAGTTAATTTACTTTATTATAAAGTGATAATTAAATAAAAGACTTATTTATCAATTAAGTCACTTTATCATAAAGTTGTTTTAAAAATGTGTTTCCCATTTATCCCACATTGCTTATGCAAATGAGGTTGACTTCTTAGAGGACTTTATATTCTCTTGGCTGGAATGAGTTGAGGTATGTTTGGATGATATTACTATTATGCTATTGAATTTTTGGGAAATCTAATTGTTGAGCTTGGAGGACAAAATCCCTCTTTGCTGTTGAAAGACACAGTTAGGAGGATTACCTAGTGTTTTCATTTAGGAAACATAGTGGGATTTATTGGTGAGTTTGCACATAGTTTAAGAGAGCTCTAAAATTCAAGTCAAAAGTTGCTTGCAACCATGAATAGTGTTTTGCTACAGTGCGCATGAATAGTGATTTTGCTAAAGTGCACGTGAGTAGTGATTTTGCTAAAATGCGCGTGAATAGTGATTTTGCTACAGTGCACGTGAATAGTGTTTTTGCTACAATGCATGTGAATATTGTTTTTTCTACAATGTTGTGAATAGTGCTGCTATAGTATGCGAACAGTGTTGCATTGAGTTTTGTGTTCACTCTCATTGGTTAAAGGTTGGGAGGCTGTCATTTTATTTGCATATTACTATGACATTGACTTACAGATTCTTCCATCAGACTATTCATTTTAGGCATTGTAATTGTTAAATACTACTGTGAATATTTTTGCTGTAGCCTATAAGGCAAGTGTATGTAAACATTTCTATTGCAAGATCACTATTATATCAGCAAATAAGGAGGTCCAGACTTTTCTTATTTATTGTTGTATATTTGCTCAGTGTTTGTCAAAATGCCATGTTGAAAATAACACTCTAATTGATAATACTTAGTAGTCTGCAAGTCTCCTCAAAAACAAAAAGAAGGGTGGTTATTACAGACAAGTTATAGGATCTTTAAATTTGTGTAGAAATCAAATGAGAGAACAACTTTATTTCACTTGCAAATGTTTTTGGTCACTTGGTCACAGTTGTGGGGCTAACAAACAAGAAGAGTCAGCCCAGGAAGTGCAGATCAGTGATTGAGGAAGTTGAGAACTCACTAGTCCAACTACAACATAATGAAGATCATAAGAGGGAACCTGCTATTGATGATGGTGAGATTTGTACTAGCATCCAATTCGGTGAATTGGACATTTTTATTGACCAACATTGTAGTGATCATAAGGCTGAAAGAGAGTCACTCCATGAGGAATTACGTGGAGACAATGACATAATAGTTGATGAGGCAATACATTTGAAGATAGAGGAAAATTCTGAAAATGGTGCAGCTAAAAATGAAATTAAATCCAGTATTGAAGAACTAGAGCAAGATGAAGTTTTTGCAGGGGCTGATTTGTAAGATCAACTAGAAATTCCATTTTCAGTTGATTTTGGAGCATATAATTTGGAAGATAAGCTGAACATAACAAATGATATGGTCATTGCAGCCTTAGTGCATTTTGATAGCACCCATAAAAACATTGAAAAAATCATGTGGGAAGTTAAAAGTATTGAAAAGGAGAAGGGAATAACCAATGGAACCAATAGTGCAAGCCTTCACACTTTTAAGATAGCATTGGAAAGAATGAAATCAGACTACTTGAAGTTGCTTAAAGACAACGATATGACAATCAAACATGCTGAAGATAAAGAAAAGTAGACAGATGAATTATGTCTTCAACTAAGTATGACACAATACTCATTACAACAGGCTGAAAATCAGAATTCTACAACAATCACTCGCATAGATGATGGATATGATCATAGAACCATGAATCTCACACACATTTTAGAAGGGATCAGTACTTTTGGTGAGGATGAATGTGAACTTAGTATTCCCACTTCGCCCTATCTATATTAAACTCATTATGTTGGGGAAGACCTTAAGAACCAACAAGAAATGAACAATGAGAACTTTGATTTTTATGATAGCAATTATATAGCTACACAATTGCATGTGAGTAGGGATGAAACAAGTGAAAATGATTCAGAGACTTCACTTGATGGTGATCATTTCATTGATGAAGGTGTTGATTTGAATGATGATACTCATGGAGATGCCTTCAAAATTTTCCTTAATGTATACTAATAGTTCCCATCGATTATCGAGAGACATATCACCAAGTCTTCATGAGGTGACAACTATTTACTTGTTGGTTGGTGATTTTCTCTTTATGCATACTCTAGTTATTAGTGGCCGCTACACTTGGTCTACTGTTCTATTTTCAGATTTGGCTCAACTTTTGGAAGATTATGGCAGTAGCATGTGGTGGTTATACGAGTTGGACTTCTTACATGTTGAAGATGGTTTTGTTTTTGGTGGGATGATCTGTTTTTTCACTTGGTTGATTCAGGATGATGATAGGTTGATAGACACCTATATCTACCCATAGGGTCGTGATGACAGGTTGGTTTGGGATCTAGGTGATAGCAGGATACATGTTTTTCATTTTGAGGAGTCCATTGAGACACTGACGCAACCTACAGATGCAATGGTGCTTCACAAATTGACTTGTGATCCATAAATTTTGTTGATTATAGAGTTGCATTTGGGCACCTTTGTTCATCCTGTGACAGTATATGATTACAGATTGGGTTATTGAGCTTCTTGTAGATTTATATGGGATCATGGTATTGATTGCTTGAGGACAACCAATCTCAAGGAGGGAGGTCTGTAATGTCCCCTTTTTGGGATATTAGAAAATTAAGGATATGTTTATGTAATATTAAATTGACTGATGAGAACATAAAATATCTTAAATAAAAAGAGGTCAATTCAATATTATTAGGTGGGCCAAAGTGACAAATGTGAGGAATAAAATGAAGACAAGGGAAGTTGAAGGGTGGTGGTTGACCATTAAAGGAGGAAGTCTCATTCATTTTCAGCATGTTTGGATTTGAGATTGATTTTCTGGTTTCTATTTGGAGAACGAAAGGAAGCTTCAACTTCTACTTAGGATCAGAGGACACAAACCCTTAGGGTTTTGGGTGGATTGGACGTGTTGGTTCCCAAAACCATAGAGTTGAAATCCTATGAGTCTTGCCAACTCGATGTTGGGATTCCAACTGGTAAAAGGGCCAATGTGATGGGATATATATATATATATATATATATATATATATATATATATATATATATATATATATATATATATATATGATCCGAATCCCTTGCACTTCTAGCTCTGCAAAGCCAAGGTGGGTGCACCTAATCTTGGAAAAATAACTAAAATCCAAGGACGTTTGTAGCAAATAACTTGATTAGTAATGTAATGAAAGTCCTCCGAAATGACAAGAAATTTAGATAGTTCTCAACTTGTACGAAAATTGTGAAAAGTGCTGAAATTATAGACTTTATGACTTCAATGATAAATTCAGAATGTAAATGCTTCGATCTTGTAAATTCTGAATTGAAAACAAAGTAAATAATTATATAAATGTAAAAGAATTTGAAATGAAAATAATTATGAATTGCTGAAACAAATTGATATATTAATTTTCAAAGGAGAGATATGAAATAATTGCCAGCGTTATCATTATGATACTTCTTGATTCCCCTACACTTTAGGCTCCGCTATACCTAGGCAGGTAAACCTTCATCTTAACATTGACAGTTTGGTTCAAGGCTTTTCTATAGCGAATTTAAACTTCTGGAGTTCTTCGGCTGACAAGGTCCTCAAACTTGATCAAAAACTGGATGCTGGATAATGGTTAAATGTTTTGTATAATTGAATAATAATTAATTTGATGCTTGTAGAAGGAATATATAGATTTTCTGACTTCAATAATAAAAAGACCAGTGCCTCTGCTCATCCGGGCAATAGAGTCAACTTCAGTGAATTATCATGTACAACTTTATAATGTTTTACATACTTTACTGCCAACAATTAAATAATCAAGATGCGATAGATCAAATATATATGCAGTCTCAAATTAGTCCAGATTGAATTTTAACTCCTTTGGTAGAGAGACAAATTGGATACAAATACGAAAATAATTTAATATTTCACAATATCTGTAATGATCAAATTCAAAATGCTAAATGACTGTGTCCACTTATTTGATATTTAAATTGTATACAAAATTCCATAAAATAATTACAAAGGACGATTCGCTTGTAGTTCAAATCTCCACGCCTTTAATACTAAACAAAGAACATTTTATTAATAGAATTTATATTACAAAGTCATAATGAGCCCCTTATTCATCCATACAATAAATAAATATAAAATACTCCTTCAGAGTGTATGAATGTGTTTGTCCGAATATGTAATATGTCTTCTTCAAAAATGAAATAAATTTATATCTTATCCTTTGTAAGATATGACTTTTCAAATTAAAAGTCATGTCCCATTTGCTAAACAATTTAAAGGTTTTGTATTTTAATTAGCAATAAACATAGTTATATTCTCCCCCAGTAGTAAATATCATTTACAAATGTTTCCTCATAAATAATCTTCCCGTGGCATGAGAGCACAACTCCATAAATTTTGTCAATAATCATTATCCCACAAATGGGAATCCCTGCGTCCACGCTTCAACATGAATCGTGCTACACCAATACTTTGTCTATTGAGAACATCTACTTTCTTTGCCCCTTTATTCCAAATCCGTCAAAGGATAATTGATAACTGTAGCTTTCTTAAAATCAATTTCATGCCAATAAATCGCAAGGTTACCATTGGACATTCATCATTGCTTTCCTCATTGGTTTAGTTTGGAACTGAAATCACACATGCTTGTTGGGCAATTGGCATGACTATATTATAACACCTACACACTCAATTGGTATGAAACAACATTCTTTTGGTCAGGCAAAATCTATGTACATAGTATAAATCTAAATTCCATTTAGACTTCTTTGAGCATCTGCTTCTGTGTGGATTACGTTTCCTTCATCTGGGTCTATTTTGAACACATAACAGAGTGGAGCGAGGACTTCATTAATTCCTTTCGTAGATGCATGCTTCTCTATTCAAAATTCCTTGCATATAGTCGCTCCTAAATTGGTCCTTGTCACCGCTGACATTGCATGTGGAGTGAATATGATGATAAATAGCTAACCTGATATGAATTTAGAGCTGCTTCCAACAGCGGGACAAAGGGATGGAAGAATTATTTGAATCAATGGTGATCCAGGTAAGAGATCCACCTTATAATCACCCAACCTGTGATAAATAATAGGCTGTGAAGAACAAGCAAAAGGAATGTGAAGTAGTACCTCTCCTCATACTCAGCAATTTTGTTGGTGTTGATGCCACAAATCTTCATCACATTCCAAAACTTCCCCAATGTCACACTTGCTGTTATACTTCTCAGGCAATAATCTATATACAGATAAGATATCTGGTTATTCTACAACAGAGATCAAGGCTATCTATATTGATATTTGTATTCTCTTAATATAAATTGTTTAATGAATTGCACAAGCCACTTTGGATAGTGCTAAAATGCATGCCTAGATCAAACAACTTCCTTTTCCATATTCCTCTAACCATAACCTTTTTGTATTTTGAAGCATATTGTTTGAATGTAAGTAATGGGTAAGATCTGAAAATTAGCCCCTTGACATAGTGTTTGAGACTCTAAATTTGCCAAAATTTAGAGTTCCATCAGATTGTATGGAAAACAGATTGAATGTGTTGGTTGAACTTGATGAAATCAGGAGGTACGCACATGAACAAAATACTAATAAATAACAAGTTGAATGTCTTCATGATAAAAGGACTCAAAATAGGTCTTTCAAAGTAGGTGATTGGGTTCTAAAATCGGATGCCAGGGATCAAGAAAAGGGTAAGCATGGGGAGTTTGAAGCCTTGTGGTTAGGACCATTTGCCATTTTTGAGAGGGCTAGAGAAAACTCTTACTTTTTGCAGGGCACAGATGGATGCATGCAGGATTTCCTAGTACACAAACAGTACTTGAAGCCATTTTTCTAGTAAAATCTTTTAGGAGGTTTTCTTTCCTTCGTCTATTTGCTTCCATACTTATTTTAAATTTCTATTGATATTATTATGTGGACTAATTGTTGCTTTTCATTTTGCTTTGTTTTTGTAGGTTTGCTTCATCTAGAGATAGTTGGAATCTCACTATGCCCACAAGGGGCATATGTCTCCAACAAGAGCCACTGATGAAGTCTAAATTTTGCGAATTGTGGGACCCCCATTGGAGCACTTTCTCGTTTTTCTTTATCATATGATTGATATTATATTTCCATTTTACATTTTAATTCTAGCATTAATTATTAATTGAGATCATCTTCTTTCTATATCATTGGGTTGGATACTCATGATAAATGGATTTAAAGATTTTTGCAAACATTTCATGAACATTTTCCACCTAAGCTTATGCTTGATTGAGATTATGATTTCATTCTACAAATCATAATAGTAGAAAGTTGTATATTTTTACCCCAGATTGATTCTGCTACATATGAAAGAATGTGTGTCCCCACTGCACAAAAATAAAGAAAGAATCTAAAAAAGAAAAAAAGAGGGACATAAAACATTGAGTATCCAATGCGGGAATGTTAGGTGATCCAAGGGCAGTTCATTCAGGAAATAAATAAAGTGTTTTCCAACATATTCATGGGAGAATTATCAAACTTTTCATTTGATGAAAGCATTGATGTGGTGTGAAATGTATCTAGCGTGCACAAAATTGAGTGACTAGATCCTATTGGGCGAATCTCTATCATGTGGATTAAAAATATTCAAAATGACCCAAAAGACAAAGAATAATGGTCTTAGAAAAGATGTAATGTTCCTCGTCTTGTAGGCCCTCAATGGAGTTCTTAGCCTTTCATTCTCTGAAGGCTAAGTGGAGAAATAAATTAAATTTAAAGTCAATAAATAAATAAATCTAAAGGCGACTTTATATTTAATTAATTTAATTTTCTAGAAGCACAACTAATTATTATATTGGAAAGTGGAAAGCTTCTAGAAAGTGCATTTTCTAGAAGCACAATTAATTATTGTATTGGAAAGGGAGAAGTTTCTAGAGAGTGCAATTAAATAATATTTTATTTCCTTCTAGAAGGGTGAGGGAAAAAATAGAGAGGCAAAAGCTCCATTGCTAGGCATCCAATCAATTGCATTTGATATGAACTTGGGAGAAGAAACTAAGGGTTTCTGATTTAGTTAGCCATTGGAGAGCGTCAGTTCTTTAGTGTTGCAACCATTTGAGGTGGTGAAATGTCCTACTGATTTTGGTATTCAGGAGTTCTATTTGTGCTTAAAGTTAAGGAATAATCAAAGGGTTTGAAGAATATTGAAGGACTATTGAGTGCAGATCTGAAGATTTATCTTTGGTAGCCATTAGTAATTGTTTTTTTCTTGTTGCTATAGTATGTGTGAACAGTGTCGTGCTACAGTACCCATGCTATAGTATTTATACTTGATTCCAATTGCAACTTTCATCTCCATCCTTGGGCATCACTATTATCAAGTTCCTCTTGCAACTATTTGTAGTTAGCATTGTAATCTTAGGCATATAATTTTGCTGTGGTAAGTGATAACTCAAAATTAGATTTGGCATTGCTGTTGTCATTATTGTAAGCCCATTTGTCTTGGCAAATTCATAGCAACATTGTACATGAGAATGAATTCAATAAAGGAGATATATGTTGCATACCATTTGTTTGACGAGATGTCCATCTAATAGCATATATGATCAGCATGATAGTTGTATGCCAATTGTTTTTCAAAATGTTAGTTGACTGTAGATATGCATTCCATAACTAGTTTTCATGTATATGCATTGAAAATACCAAAAAGAACTGCACTTTCCTATTAGTTCATTGTAAGAGGTGTTATAATATCATTTGCGAACATTCTAAATTTCTTAGCATCATTCAAACTATATCAAACAATCTGAAACACAAAAAAATTAGAAAAGAGAGACAACATACAAGTGTTTGACAATATTCGTTGAACTAAAATCAGTTAGTTTGGGGAAGGGATATTACAAAAGTTAAGTGTGATACTTTGAATTTTCAAAATGACAGACATAAAGATGTTTCATATTTCTAAGCACTATGGTTGAAAGTTTCATCATTACTTGTATCTGTGGAAATGGCCCAAGTCATCCAATATGCTTGAAGCAGTAGCAGCAGAATACTTGGAATGAATTGTAGAACACGACATATTACCTACTTTGGAACATCACACAGTTTGGCATATGGATAATGATTGACCCAGATCAAAGGGCATTTTGGTGGAATAGCAGAATTCTACAAAGCATTTTAAATAATTCATAAATCTCAGTCACTCGGGTATAGAGGCAATGTATATGGTGACAAGAAGAGTTTTGTCGACTTCGGGGATTTATTTTTAGGATTGTGTATAATCGGAGGTTGTGGAGGAAATAAAAAAAATGATTCAGATATCTACATACCATAGAAGTATTAGATGGCGGTTATGATTTCTAAATAAAGAAGAAATAGTGATCAAAAGAATATAAAGTTAATTTGGATAATTTGCTCCCAATCAAGTTTTTGTGCCTTCTTTCATTGCCATCAGGAGCAATGAGTATTTATTAGATAAAGGAAAATGAAAAATGGTAAATCACCAATAAACTATGATACTACACAAAAAAAAAACATTGAAGAGAAGGGGTCATCGCAATCAATGGGTTCAAATACTTGAAAAAAGAAATTAAATATCATGGTCAAATAGAAAACATTCGAAAGCTCTGATGGATATATCATATTGACATTCATCTGAAGCCACGTGATTCCTGTACCCTGGATTCTTTTGGGAGATCGATTGTCATCTAGAAGTAACTTTGGGACTGAATTGTAGTGAATCGAGCCTCAATAATGAGTTTCTTCATTGTATTTCCATTTCTCCCATAACCAGTAAGAAATTTTATTTTATTTGTTTGCAAGAAGCTTTGAAGTCGAAAATATTATATAGTTGAGTCCTTTATGAACATAGTTTTATCTTGTAAATAATTTAATATTGGATAAGTGGATTGGATCATTTACAGCTTTTCAAACTTGATAATCACAGATATAGTGAAATATTAAACTTTTTCCATATTTGTGTCTATTTTGTCTCCATAGGAGTTAAATTGCAATTTAGACTAGTTTGAAATTGCATAAATATAATTGATTTTTCACATCTTGATAATTAAATTGCTTATAATTGAAGTGCATAGAATTTCATGAAGTTGTATGTTACAAACTTTTAATATTGACCCTCTTGCCCTTTTAATTTGGCATTGGTCTTTATATTACTTTTGATTCGTAATCTGTACGCTAGCAATTATTTCACATCTTTCCTTTGAAAATTAGTATATTCAATTATTATAGTAAATCCTATGCATTCTTATTTAACAAAAATATTTCATTCCCAAGTAATCATTTTTAATATTATTTTCAGAACTTACAAGTTTGAAGCATTTACAGTCTGAAGTTATCATTGAAGTCGTAAAGTCAATATAATTTTAGTACTTTTTGCAATTTTCATACAAGTTGAAAGTTGTCTAAATTTCTTACTATTTTGGAGGATTTTCATTACATTTATAATCAAGTTATCTTCTACAAACGTCCTTGGATTTTAGCTATTTGTCTAGGATTTGGTGCACCCGCCTTGGTTTTGCAGAGCCAGAAGTGCAAGGGATTCAGATCACTATGCCAACAAGTGTCCTAGTAAGGGAAAATCCAACCAGTAAATTCGTCCTCCCTTACTGCCCCAACAAACCGGTATCCAATAGAGGATTCATGCAACCTTGGACAACCATCAAGTAGAGCAGCAATTGAGCCCTATAGAAACTCTGGGTATGAGACCCAGAGGTGGTGGAAATAGAACTAGTAAGAATACTCAAGGTGTGTAAGCTCTGCTTATGAAATTGAGACGTCACCTAGTACAAGGTCGAATGAGACCAATATGCTGTAGAGAGTGCTACCTAGGAAAATAATGATGAGATCTTCCAGAAATTTCCCCACCTTTTTCCAAGAACATACAATTTAGTTTGCTATTTTTTATTTTTTGTAATTGTTAATCATTGTGACATGATGTTATTTGAGACTATAGAACATTTTGGGTATTTCTTGTGTATTTAATTGCAATATTCATAGAGGATGTTAAAATATAAGGGGGGTGTATGTTAAATCCCCTATTTTGTTGATTTTGAAAAATTCAATTAACCTTTGATATTTCAAGTAGTTAGTTAAGTTAGTTACTCAATTTTGAAGTTCATATGAATGGAAATTTTTGTTGATCGTTATGTTTTATGTGGAGAGTAAGATGTTAGTTAAATTACTTGCTATTACAGTTAATTTCATTATTAGTTATAATAACTAATTTTAGTTGATCGATGCAGAAGTACTCTTTCACCATGCTAATTCTTCTTGCAGGTGGCATGACAACAGGGGAAGCATTGGTAGAGAGGGAATTAGTTACAAGAGCACCATCCTGCCACCAATGTGAATAGGTATGAATTAAACCACTGTGGCTAGGGAACACAGGTTAGGAAAAACTAGACATACATCAAGTAACCACCATGAGCTAACTAGATCAACAAGCTTGATAAGATATACAAATATTCACTAGTGCTATAAAATGAATTAAAAACAAATGTTACCTTTGAGAAAATAAGTCGATCTCAAATCCTTCTTGTAATGTCAGACATGTTCTAGCATAATAGTACCCATGGTACTTACATACATCTGTACATGATACATACATGTATATGTATGTATTCATATATTCAAATATGTATGTAAATGTTAGTTAAAATATAGCATATTCATAAAAATACATATATTTGGAATATTATGTAAAGTACGATTATGTGTATAACACGTACAAATATATGTAAATAAAATAGATATCATTATAGTAAAACATGTGAACTAATTTATTATTTCTAACTAATGACAATGAATTGTTATTTAGAGCCATTATCTATATTCTTTTTACTCATTATTTTGGCCTTGCCATTTTAATTCAAGATTGTAACTCTTGTTTGCCACCTTTCACTTTCTTTCCATGTACGTAACTCTTTTTCGTTCTCATATTTTCAAGTAACCTAGCTTCATTCTATAAGATGCCAGATCACAACCATTCAAAGGTGGCTTCCGAGTGAGTGTTCTTGGATTTACCACACATTATTTTACAAATTTTGCCTTGACAGTACAATGTCACCTTAGTGCAGTGATTGAGAAAAATCAAGAGATTATAGAGCATTTTGTTGGTATTGCATTTCTCAATGGCCACCGCTATAGCAGTTTGCAGTTGGAGCATTTGCGTCATATTTCCAGCATCTCGTACTCATCAAGTTGCATCTCAAATTGCTCGTAATACTTTTAATTTTATACCATGCTTGGATTATTTGAAAGATAGTTATCGAGCTTGCAAATATTTTTAGAATTTTACATGTCTATTTCTCATGAAGGATCCACTATACCATGACGTGAAATTAAATAGCCAGTTCTGATATAAAATCCGAATGGTCCTATGAGAGCCAAAGTTTGCTGTAATATATCATGGCCTTGTTCAATAGATCTTTTTGTATTGATTATCTGAGGGAAGCTACAAGTACAGGGACGTTAATTATCCGTACGCGTATGACACTGGAAGGCTTACCCCTCGGCAGTGTACCTTCTAGCATGTTAGTCATGACTTGGATCAGGGTATAGTATCACAATCTCAATTAATAACCCCCTTAAGGAATGAGGAGACTTGTGTGGACTAGAAATCTATGGGTACCATGAATGCTGGATGGGTACACCAATGATCATCAAGGACAACCAAGGAAGGCTGAGATGAAAGGTGTAAATCATGGATCTATGGTGTAATGTGCTATTTTCTTGCAACCATTAGAAGACTATAATTCAAGATACATCTATATTCATAACAAAATGACAAAGTGACAATTATAACAACTACTTCATATGAAAGAGGAGTCTAATGAACTTATTTAGATATTGCAATTCATATTAAAGAGATCAATAACGAATTAATCTAATTCACATGAAATACAGTTATAACTTCTATATCTATTTCCTTTCCTTTCCTAATACAATCTTTCAAATGATAACATAAGGAAATAATAGAATTAAATATCATGATTACATCATAATATGCGAAAGGATAAATGAAAATACAAAAAGAATCAAGTACTAGATATGAAGCATATAATGGTTATTGTGTTGAGCAAGCCTCAGGATGTGATGGAGAGGAGAAGCATTGCCATGGGCTTAACCTCCCAACCATAGACCTTTATCCCCACACAATCTTATTTGAGAAAGACCCTCCCTACCTCGGGAATAGGCTTAGGGCACCATGGTCTTGCCTCCTGAGCATTCGGTATTAGAGTGTTGACTAGACAGTAGACAAGGCTTAGGATATCCTCCATCAACCTACCCTTTGTCAGCTAGCACTCTGACCTCTAGTGATCCTAGTGAAAACCATGCCACCAAGCTACCTTGGCCAAGGATTTTCAGTGGGCTACCAATTACGCCTGATCACCCCACTTGACTTGACAACAAGAGTTATATATTGGACAACCATGAGCTGACTTATTTATTTAATGTTGTTATATTTACAAGTACATTATTGATCTCATCTTGTTTTTCCTATTGCAGGGATGTTCTCTCCTCCCACCCTTTATCTTGACCATTTTGGTCCTCATGGGTGCTTCCTACCTTGAGTATAGTTCAGTTTTGGTATCAATTTGCATTTCTGAATCCATGTCACTGCACAAAGATTTTATCATGGCTTCAAATATCGTACTTATCTTAGAGGCATATTGCCAACACCTTTGTATAAGTCAGCGTATTTTATCAATATGCACAGTAAGTACTTTGGTGCTTTGAAACATCATATTATGTGAAACATCATATCATACACATAATTTTGTAAGTAACATATGCATGTCGGATTACTTGCAGTAGTACATTGACAATATATGAAGTTCACATCTATGATATCATCATTCAATCCTTTTGCTGTAATATAAATGAAGGAATAACATAATGCATAATCTGCTAGAAGGATGAGCACTGCCTTGTGTAGGTAGAAATTGCTATCCTCGTCTGGTAGATAGAAAAGAAAGTCTGCAAAAATGTCTAATACAACAATGCTTGGCTCTTAAAGAATATGGAGCTTGCACACAATGCTAAGTGTTGTGCTCACCGTATATGGCTTATGTCTAATGCCGTAAGAATGAAATAATTCACATCGCTCAAAAATTGGAAGAAGAATGCTTAGAGGGTATGGCGAGAGATATATAAAATAGTCCACATATGCATGCTTGGTTACAAGAAGGCCAAGGTGGCAGACACATAGCCAGGCATTCGTTCCATAAAGAATTGCATTTCCATTGACTCAACAACATATCGGTTATAATATATGAAAAGAACATTTGAAAAATAAAAAGGCTGATGGAGAGTCAGGCAATTGCTCAAATCTTTTGCCAATCTCCCACTTTCGCATATCTCCGACTCAATCCTGACATGGCTCCTTTGTTTTTGTCATGTATGAAGAAGTATGGCTAATCCTCCTTTGTCACCCATCACTCAGGCTCTCGACCTCCCTTTCACTTGCATGTGTGCTCCTGATGTTTGGGTTGATGTGCTTCCGAATTGGGATTGCGCGTGCTCATCAGGAAATCCATGTAATTTACAAACTCCTTCCCGTCCGTGCTCAAAACCATTCACATGAACATTTGCAGATGATATTTGGGCTTCCTCCGTTTGCATACAGACATGACGGCATCATGAAAGTCCTTCCTCTTCCACTTGAACGCCTGCATCAATAACAAAATAATAAACATTAGGAGTCCAACCATAATAAATAAATTGACATGTATGTATAGCCTGGAGTGTCTTTCGAATATATCCTTCACTCTAATCATCAATTACATTCCTTTGTATGTCTCGTACTGTAAGAGACTTTACAACAGATAGAAAACTTCCCCCTCAGAAAGATACTGCATAGCATGCTGGCAACACCCACCATTCACGCATGCGCAATGATTCAGGGAGTTAATGATTTTCCTCGCTTATCTCTAGGCACTATGGATCTCAAGTTGGTGGTATATTTTCTCCGTATGAATCTCGCAATTACTTCCTCTAAGCATTCTCTAATTCATTAAATGTTGAGCATTGTGAAGTCATCATTGGACCCAGATTAATATTCCTTGAAAGCCCATGATATTCAGAAATATAAAACTTTTCTTGCTTTCACCTTCTATGATTTGGGAGTGTATTATGCCTCTGAGAAATTTCCTTGCAGAATTCATCAAGAACAAGTGCCAAGCCAGAATGCTTATTATTGTTATCGAAAAGTGCTCCTTCTTGATATTTTGATTGTTAATCTTTAATCCCTGAACCACTTTAATCTGATCCTTATTATAAATGCAATGATGCCTGATATCTATATGGCTTCAACCGTGATACAATTCTCGTTTCTCACATAATCATATAATCCTATAACATTAATTTGATGCCTTTTAGTGATTATATTTGAATGGAGAAAAGCCATACACGATTAAGAACATGGAGGAAATATATAAACTCATAAAATTGGCAACTTGATTACGTAATTAAAAGAGAAAACATGATTGACAAAAGACATTAGTTTAGGTAGACAAAAATGGAAATGAAAGAAGTTGAAGTCACAAAAAATTAATGCTCCTCCTATGCTCTACTCTTCAAATTAGAATGGAGACTTAGAAATTTTGGCTCCATCAGTGGCTCTCATTGGGGACATATGCCCCTTGGGGGAATAGTGAGAACCTCAGCTATCTCTAGAGGAGCAAACCTGCCAAAACAAAGGGAGTAGTCAGTTCATGAAATAATAGACATAAAAACCTAAAAAATAAGAATATAACAAAAAAGAGAAAGGAAAAATAACTCCCCTTATATGCTTATTGAAAGAATGGTTTAAGGTATTGTCCATGTACTGGAAAATCCTATATACGACTATCTATATCCTGCAAAAAATAAGAGTGTTCACCAGCCTTTTCAAGGATGATAAATGGTCCTAACCATAAATCCTCAAACTTACCATGTTTCATTTTGTCTTGATCTTTTGTGTTCCATTTGAGGATGATCTTTTGTGTTCCATTTCAAGACCCAATCACCTACCTTAAAAGGTCAGTTTAAAGTTTTCTTGTCATGAAGAAATTTAACTTCTTGTTGCTTATTAATTTTCTGTTCCTGCGCTAGCCTTCTTACCTCATCAAGCTCAATTAGTGCATTTAATCTATTCTCCATGAAATCGATATCTTCTAATTGTTCCTCAGTAACAAATTTGTAAACAGGCAATAAATTGTTTAAAAGAAGCTTTGCTTCTTTGCTGTAAACTAGGTTGAAAGGAGAAAAACCGGTTGACTTTTTCATCATGATTCTATTTGCCCATAATGCTAAATTCAACTTTGAATCCCAAGCACGCTTGTTGTTGTCTAACATTCTTCTGATAATCTTCAGGTTATTTTTGCTGCTAGACTCAGCTTGTCCATTTCCCTGGGGATGATATGGGGATGAGTACGATACTGTTATGCCATATTTCTTTCAAAAATCAGCAAATTCATTAGATCTAAAACACATACAGTTATCTGCTATAATCTTTTAAGGAACTCCGAATCTAGTTAAGATGTTCTCAGTAAGAAATTTAATTACTACTTTACTTGTAGACTGTCGAGTGGGTACAACCTCTACCCACTTGGTGAAGTAATCGGTAGCTACTAGAATCCAACTATGCCCACCGCTTGACTTGTCACTAATTTCCTCGATAAAATCAATTCCCCACATCTGGAAAGGTTCTTTCGCTTGTAATGTCCTTAAAGGAAGGGCACCATCATATTTTAACGTACCTGAGAATTTCTAAGAGGCTTCACATTTTCGCACATAAGAATGACAATTTTTAAATAGCTAAGGCCAATAGTAACATGCTCATAATAATTTATGTGTTGTGGTCTTAGCTGAAAAATGACCACTGCAAACTCCATGTATCTCTTTGATAATAACTGCAGATTGGGAAACATCTAAACAAAAAAGTAAAATTCCATCTTGATTTTGCCAGTATAGATCTCCTTGAATTAAGACATACTTAGTAGCTTGTAATTTAATAGTTCTTTTTTGATTGTCACTTAGATCATTCCTACATTTCATTTTCTGTAAATAATAAACTATATTAGTATACCAAGGGCATCTTTCAACACTAACCTTAGTATGATCGTCATTAATTTGATTTACCTGTGCAACTTCCAAATTTGATTTTGCCATAAGTCTAGCCAATCCTTGCCCTCTAACTAATTTTGTGATTTGAATATCTTTATTAAATTCCTAGATTTGATTTATCCAACGATATTGTCTTTCGGTAGTTTCAGATTGCCTAAATATATCTTTAATGGTAGCATTAGGCACACAAGTGATGAATTCAACTCCAACTAAATAGGGTCAAAAAGATTTGACTACTTTAACAAGAGCATAAGCCTGCTTTTCATTTATATCATAATTAAGTTCAGCAGCTTGTAAACTCTTGCTAAAAAATGCAATTGGTTGCTCATGCCCCTCATCGTACTTTTGTAACATAACATTGGCTATGGTATGATAAGAAGCGAACGAGAATATTTAAAAAGGTTTCTTAAAGTCAAGAGATTTAAGAACTGGAGCTTCTTTTATACTTTATTTTGGCAAATGCTTCTATAACTTCATTGTCCCAGGCCACTTTAGCTCCTTTTTAAAGCATTTTAGCGATAGGTTTAATAATCTCAACAAAATTAGAAACAAATCTTCTCACGAAATTGATTTGCCCAAAGAACGATTCGATACCCTTAGTTGTTTTAGGCATCTAGATGTTATCAATGGCTGCTACCCTTTCTGGATCTATTCTTACCCCCTTCTTAGAGACAATATGACCTAATAGTTTCCCTTCAGTGACTCCAAATTGACATTTTTTAGGGTTTAAAGAAATTCCAAATTCAAGAGCTCTTATGAAAATTTTCTCCAAATGCTTACAATGATCTTCCGCTCTTTTTGAATAAGCGGTGAGGTCATCTTGATAAACTACCATAATTAAGTCAATTAGTCCATCAAAAGCGACATCCATTGCCCTGTGAAAATTGGCTCCCGCATTTGTTAGCCCAAAAGGCATCCTAGCATACACCTAAGTTCCCCAAGGAGTTGTAAAAGTAGTCTTATACTATTCAAACTCTTTAACTTTAACTTGATTATAGTCCAAAAACCCATCCATCTTGATAACAGTTCATTACCAATTACCTTTTGCAATAAAATCTCCATATTAGGTAATGTGTAATTATCCTTTAGAGAAGATATGTTCAAATTTCAGAAATCTATACATAATCGTATATCGCCGTTCTTCTCTCACTGGCACTAAATTTGAAACCCATGTAGAGTGCCTAATAGGTTTAATGATTCTGGCATCTCTTAACTTAATGAGTTCATCTTTCATTTTTGACCCAACACCTGCTGAATACAACGTTGTTGATTAAAACCTCTGTAGTGATAATCAAAATTTTGGTCCTCATTTGTGGAATCATCTTCATCTCTACCCCAAAATGGTTCTGATGATATGGCATTAACCACAAGTTTTTCTTCACCTTCCTAATTTTCCTCTTCGAAAATAGATTGTGCAGCAATGCAATACTTAGGATCATGGGGCAACCTACATACATCTCACCATGGCCCGTCATCAACAATGTTGATTTTCTTTAAAAGATTAGGGATGTCCTTAACATAATTCAGTCTTTCTGGTTTCCCATCCTTCCAATTTGTATTGTACGACATGTTTGAAGTCTTACCCTGTCATTTTTGTGGTATGATGGTCTTTGATTTCTATTTTGTTTAATCTTCATTTCTTTTAGCATATCCATTATCTCTTTTAATTCATCCTTAGGGTTTTTGGGATTATATAATTTTGGGTCATCCCTTTTATTGATTTTTCCTGTCGCTTTCCTCTCATTTTCAATTGTCATAGCAACTTTGAAAGCTTGTGGCAACGAAGGTCTTTGAGATCTTATCTCATAATGAGTTTTACTATCAAATGCACTTAAGTAGAAATCAATAAAAAATCCATTGGTCTAGTGTCCCTCAGGATCCTGTTGAAAACTTTGTTAAATTTTTTATTAAATTTTGATACTAACTCATTTGTATTCTTCTTAATACTTGTTAATTCATGTGATGCAAAAGATATGTCATTGTGATCACCAAATTGCTCAATAAACTGATTAGCAAAATCGTACCATCTAGAAATGAATCCATCCGGCAAACTTCTATACCTTAGTTAATGATTGTATGAAAAGTTTCATGAATACATCTTCATGATCCTCCTCAAAATCTTCAATTACATTTTTCAAATTAATCACATGTTGCTCAGCAGATTCTGTTCCACTTCTTGAAAACTTTGGAATAGCATTTCTTAAATCATTTGATATTTGATTTGGTTATCCTCTAATCCCATTGAAATCAAGCTATTCATAGGCTGCCTTATTGCTTGATTCCTAATGCCTTGATTTTGAACCATATAACCTTGTGTGTTCTGATTGTTATTATTTTGATTCATACCATAGGGTTGTCTAATGTTTTCATTATTTTGCAAAACTCCTTTGGTATGTTGCCCAGTATTCCAAGCATGTTGGTTATTGTTGAAATGCCTGTTAAAATTGGTATTTTGATTCCTATCCCTTTTGTTCTCATATAATGGATTAAAAAGGCTAGTGGTGAATTGTGATTCCAGATTCTTTCAATGAGGTGGATTGTACTTCGATGATGCATTTACCTATTTGACTTCTCTTCATTACAAGCTTTTCTAAGTGGGGAAGCAATAAGATCCTTTGATATCCCTATTTTTGCAAGGATATCATTTGGCTACATTTTTAATATTTTGGCTAACATTGCATTGTTACCATTCGTTGTTTTAGCCATTTTCTTTATAATCATATCCTATTGCATTATTTGTTTTTGCTCTTCGTCATCCTCAACACGAGTTATCTTGCAATTTGGCTCTTCATCTACCCTAGGAATGTGAAAAAATGGATTACTACTTTTTTCATCCTTTTTAGGACTATTATGACTTGATTCGCACATCTCAGTTTGTTTGTTGGTCCTTTTTTGAAATTTTTTTTGCCCTATGTAAAACATTTTTGATTTTTGATTTTTAACTTTCTTCTTTCTTGGTTTTTTCTCGAAAGTTAGTTGCTCAAGTCGTTTAGGTCTGGGATTCACAGACCTTCTTCCCCACATACACCTCAAAACCAAACAAATGCTCTTCAATAAAATATATTAATAAAACACAATGGAGTCGCCACTTTCTTTTTAAAAATAAAGAAATAAATATCTAGGTGTTTATCCAGTAGAGTTAATGCCAACAATAACTTGAGAATGATTTTTTGAAAATAACAATAGAACTTTAGACTTAATTGCTTTCAAATTTGTATGTAAAATGGGGAAAACTTCAGATTTAAGCAAGAATTATAGCTTCAAACACAATTTAAAATTTTAACCTCAGGAAGAAATTTATACTTCAATGCTTATACGAAAACTAATTTATAGAATCTGAAAATTATAAAACAGCAAATGAAAAGTAATGAAAGTAAACTAAATATTATATTCACGATTTGGTCAAATTCTTACAAAATTTGAAAAATTACCACAAAGTCGTTTTAAATGAAACTCTACACTGGTCTGATGGAGTAAGTATGCAAAGCTTACTTTCGACTTTGTCCCTAGTAGAGTCGCCAATCTGTTGGTTAACAAAATCGTTGATTAGAATCTTACGAGCCTTGCCTGCTTGATGCTGGGATATCTAATTTATTTTGGCCAACTTGACAAGATCAATCAAATTGATTCAAATCCTCTGCACTTTTGGCTCTGCTAAACCAAGGCCTGTACACCTGATCCTAGACAGCAAAACTTGGATCCAAGATGTTTTTTATAGCCAATAGATATAATGCAAAGACAATCTCCTTAAATGGCAAGATTCTAAGGAAAAACTTATGGATTACGAATGATGAATAATCTTCGAATTTTAATTACTTTAGTAGAGTTGTGAATTGCTGAAAGGAAAATTTAAAATGAATTACTAAAACAAATAAGTATCGAATCCTTCAAAGAAAAAGATTAGAAAATTACCAGCACATAGATTGAGAAATATGAACAAGTTTAATGATCAGTGCCAAGTTTTAAATGGGTGATAGAGTCAAATTTATAAGTTTTACATACAACTTTATGATATTATAATATTAAATCTATAAAAAAATTAATTATTGGGATCCGTCAAATTATTTCATCTTATGCATATTAAAACTAGTCTACAATGTTTTAAACTCTAAAAGGATAAAATAGATAAAAATACGGAAACAATTTTGATATTCCACAATATTTGTATTTATCAGGTCTAAATAGCAACAAATAATTTAATCTACTTATCCCAATAATAAATTATTAATAGAAAAACAAAAGATCGTAAAGGACAAACTATATAATATTTAACTCTAAAACCAATGAAAAATCTTACTGATTATACTGCAAAAAAGTCGTGCTGAAGACACCTAGATGTTAATGCTCCACTCAACACAATCTCTTACAGTATTTAAAATATTTGTCCAATAATCCCAATATCCAAGTGCTTAGTTCAACTTCAGTCCTTTTCAGAAGAGAAATTTTTAAAAATATATGCTTTAGGAATGTTAATAGCCTTTTTGAAAGTATTTTTGAATGGTGTCTTGTTTGATTTTCTCATCATATATTTATTGACAACTTAAGGGTGTTGGTTGCTTTATCAAACATTGCAACCTTTCACAAAAAAAAAAAAACTAATCCTCTTTTAAATATGATTTAAAAACTATTAAATTATAATGGCAATTGCATCCTTGTGCGGCTTGAAATATTCAATGCATGGATTATAAATTTTAATGCGATATCCTTCATTCCTATGGGCATTTATTTTTGCAATATCGATTTGCATGGAACTCTCGCATATCGTGAAAGATCCTTGATGGATCTCTTCTGCTGATTTGTTGTAATTTTATATTTTTAAATTTGTTATCCTTGTTTATTAAAATTTTCTTGCAGAGCTAGACAAAAGTTGTAGAAGGGTTTGATTGTTTTATATTTTTGATGATTTTTCAACAAGTAATAACAAAACTACAATAACATGAACTAGTTTCGAGAATGTATTCCAAATACATTTAAAGCAAAGTCGCTTCAAGCAGATTTTTTTGAATATACGTCTAATATATAACCAGATGAAGATTTACAATAATATCTAGATGATTACAACCAAGAATAAAACCAACCTGAAGGCGTGAAGGTGAAATATGAGCCCAAAAGGAAGCTACGGCTAGAATTCAGCTCTCAAATGTTGTACGTGGAAAAGTAGATGGCTGCCAGGCGCGGCCGTATAGATGCAAAGTGGCTACACGTGGGTAAAATACCCAAACCCTAGCTAAAACTCTGACTCAGTATTGTATACCGTAGCAGAAACAATGCACAATCTCCAAGATGCTTATGACTGCAAGAATCCAGACCACTATTTTGAGGGCTATGTCCCAAACAGGCAAAGCAAGTGGGTTTGGCGTCCCAAATGATGAAAGCTCAATCAGAGCCCAAAACACAAATCCAAGATGTAATATGTCAATAATGCCTTCAAACTTTGTCTTTACCTCATAACCCACCAAACTTAGCTCGAACCCTAAAAGTGTCCTCATGTGGCGTTGGGTTATAAAATACTATATTTCTCATTTTTAAAGTGGTCAAGTATCCTGAAAATGACCTTTTTCCCAATAGAAAGAAATCCATTCACCGAAATGCTCCGAGTCAAAAGAGAAATATTTGGAGAAGTTCAAAACCTTTCCAACGAGCTATTACACGAAGGGATATTCACCCAGATGAGGCCAAAATACCCCTTATTACTCCAATGGCTATAACTTAGCCTTATTTAAATTACTAAAATGCTAACTTAGGAGAATATTTAAATATATTAAAATATTTTCCAAATAGCAAACTGATAGCCAAAACACCTCTATAAGGTGAAATTGAACTCGTCACCACTTGTGACCAATGCCAGATAATCTGAAATAACTAATAGTCTCATCCCTCAAAATTAGGGATACTTCTAAAAAATAGGAATGTCTCTGAATCTCCCAAAACTGAAACCATAGAATGATCTCGTAGAGACTCAAGACTATAACCCATCTCCACCTCCTAAAATGTAGGAAACTCCTACAATTAAGGAACTGCTCTCAACTGCTCTCCTACTATCTGAAACTCCAGATCTGAACACTATATACCCTTACTGAGTCTCTAAACACCACTGCCAGCCTATGAGACTCCCTGATAGGCTAACTCTATCGTCTCCGGTGTCCACTCTAAAAAGGGGACATGACATATTGCCATCTTGTGCATCCGACAGATGATAATTCATCTATGTCTTTGCATACTAGTGGCTCCAAGAAAATTCAATTAATTTTCAGGACCTTTGCCAATCTCCCGCTTCCGCATATCTCCGGCTCAATCTCGACATGGCTCCTGTGTTTTCATCATGTTTGAAGAAATATGGCTTATCCTCCTTCATCACCCATCACTCAGGTTCTCGACCTTCCTTTCACTTGCGTGTGTGCTCCTGATGTTCGAGTTGATGTGCTTCCGAACTGGGATTGCGTGGGCTCATAAGGAAATCCACGTAATTTACAAACTCCCTCCCGTCTATGCTCAAAACCATTCACATAAACATTTGCAGATGATATTTGGGCTTCCTTCGTTTGCATATAGGCTTGACGGCATCATGAAAGTCCTTCCTCTTCCGTTTGAATGCCTACATCAACAGCAGCATAATAAACATTAGTAATCTAACCATAATAAATAAAGTGCATGCATATATGGCTGGGAGTGTCTTTCGAATGTATCCTTCACTCTAATCATCAATTACATTCCTTTGTATGTCTCGTATTGTAAGAGACTTTATAGCAGATAGAAAACTTCCCCCTCAGAAAGATATTGCATAGCATGCGAGCAACTGGTGCATTCACGCATGCGCAACCATTCAGGGAGTTAATGATTTTCCTTTCTTATCTCCAAGCACTATGGATCTTAGGTTGGTGGTATATTTTCTCCGTAAGAATCCCGCAATCATTTCCTCTAAGCATTCTCTAATTCAAAGCATTGTGAAGTCATCATTGGATCCAGATTAATATACCTTCAAAGCCAATGATATTCAGAAATACACAACTTTTCTTACTTTCACCTTCTGCGATCTGGGAGTCTATTATGCCTCTAAGAAATTTCCTTGTAGAATTCATCAAGAACAAGTGCCAAGCCAGAATGCATATTGTTGTTATTGAAAAGTGCTCCATTCTTGATATTTTGACTGTTAATCTTTGATCCCTAAACCACTTTAATCTTATCCTTATTATAAATGCAATTATGCCTGATATCATCAATATGGCTTCAGTCGTGATACAATTCTCGTTTCTCGCATGATCATATAATCCTATAACATTACTCTGATGCCTTTCAGTGATTATATCTGAATGGAGAAAAGCCAGACATGTTTAAGAACAGGGAGGAAATATATAAACTCATAATATTTGGAACCTGATTAGGTAATTAAAAGAGAAAACATGATTGAAAAAAGGCTAATTAGTTAGGTAGACAAAAATGGAAATGATAGAAGTTGAAGTCACAAAAACTTAATGCTGCTCCTATGCTCTTCAAATTAGAATGGAGACTTAGAAATTTTGGCTCCATCACAAGAGTTTTGCACTTGCAGCCGTATAAAGCCTCAAAAGGTGTCATCTAGATAGCACATTAGTAAGAGTTGTTATAGGCAAAGTCTACTAAGGGAAGATACATTTCCCACTAGTATTGTTGATCCGTGCAATATACTCATAGGAGATCTTCTAATACTTGATTTATCCTTTTTGTCTGGTCTTAATGTAATAGGTGGAACTGATATCTAATTTGGTTCCCAAGGCCGAGAACAAGGTCTACCAAAATTTGGTTTTTATTTTGGTGTCTCTATTAGATATAATTTTCTCTGGAACTCTATGGAGTCTGAAGATTTCTCTCACAAACTTGTGAGCAATTTCTAGTGCTCTATCTGTTATGTTACCTGGTATAAAATGAGTCACCTTGGTTAACCTGTCCACAACTACTAGGATGGTATTATGTTTATTTCGGGTCATGGGTAACCCTTGAATAAAGTCCATGGGGATTATTTGCCACTTCCATTCTGGAACCTCATTCAGCTATAATAGCCTAGCATGGTAACGGTGTTCTACCTTAACCCTTTGACATTTGAGGCATCCTTCTACGTATTCCATTGTTTCTCTCTTCATTCCTTTTCAAAAGTACAAGGGTTTCAATTCAGCCAACATCTTATTCACCTTAGGGTGTCGTGAATATGGAACAATATGAATTTATCCTAAGATCATCTTTCAAATTTCTATGTCTTTGGGTATGTACGTTCTACCCTTATATCTCAAGAGTTCATCCTTCTTTAGTTGGTATCCTTCATACCTGGGGTCTTTAAGATGTTAGCATGAATGCTGATGGTATTCCTTTGGGGGAGTATTATAAGCATTGCTAGAACATTGGGGAAATTGTTAGCATGATTGACAAGTTGCATTCATGACTGTGTTTGTCATTGATGTCAACATAGTATTGTTTCAGTAAAGACTGGTAGAGTAACAAATAGAGCATGAGGTTGTACAAACTGTGTATTGATTATTAGGTCAAGTGCAGTTAAGGATGTATTCTACACTGTATATTGATGACGCAGATAAGTGTGTGTGCAAAGAGTCAAAGATATGCAGAAGTTATTCAAGGTTTACAAAAGACAGTAAGAAGACAAAGTATCTAATAAGTGGGTTTTGATGATTGATTTGTATCTCTTAACTAGGATAGAATCTTGATGAGCACAGTTAACCAGTAATAGTAGATAGCCTGATGATGAAGTCAGCGAGTGCGCAAGGTCAGAGGTCGCACGTATGAGAAGTTATAAAGACTGTGAGCTAGCAATGGATTGTAATTATGAAAAGATGTAATGTTTTGTAATATCTTAATGAGGTCCTATTATAATTAATTGGGAAAGCCTCAAGGTCAACTCAAGAAATTATTTTGAGGATATGGTATAAAGGAAGGTTATTTTCCTTGTGGTAAAGTGTGACATGTAAGGAAGCAATTTATTTGTGATATGCGAATTATTTTGTGAATGAGTGTAAGTGTTCGAAGGGATTATTTGGATGCGATGTTGGTGATCTGGTATCAAGATCTGAAGAGGTTTGGTCTGATAGAGCCTAAAATTTTAATCTCCATTTGTGAAATCATATAGGAGATAAATGATGGAACGGTATTGTCAATGTTAGAAAGCTTCAGCATTGTATCGACAAAATTAGTATTAGAGGCAATTGAAATACACAATATCACATGTATCTAGAACATATAAAGGAGTTATGAATATGAAGGTCCATATAAAAATAATTGTCAAAGAGCCTTCAAGGAACAAGGATTAATAGCTTCAGAACACACAAGAAATACAATATGAATCAACAAAAGAAATTCCAGGCATGCTATGATTTAAATTAGAATGAATGGAAATGTATTATAAACAACAAATCATATACAAAAAGGGAACTGCACTTGTTCAACCTTTGGTAACCTTTCATGATTATTTGCTCTCATCCCCAATGTTGGATCTATTCAAAGTATAGGAATTGATTTGGGTCATGCCCACACATTACTAGTACTGTTCTAACTTGAATTTGAAGGTGTTGGAGATATACAGATTGCCAAGAGTCTTCAGGTATAATTGAGAATGAAGGATTTTACTATCGAATTGCATTCAGAAGAATCAAAAGAACATGAAATACAACCACTATCAAATGTCAAAAATACATTGAAGAAGGTTGCCTCCGTCAAGAAGCACAAGTATGATGCCTTCAAAACATTAGACAACAACAAATGAGGATGGAGGTGCCTCTTTGAATTGTTTTGAGAAGGAATGGACCAATAACTGCGAGTTCTAATAAATGAATTGGTTAGTTTGGCACATAATGCTATTGAAGGCAGCATTGATTTTGGAGGGAAGACCTAAAGTTACCTGGATCTTTCCTACACATAGTTGGTGGTCTTGCATAAGGTGTTTAAAACTTTGAACTGTGTTCATCAATATCTAATTATTCTTTTGTTTTTTGTTTGCAGACATTGGAGCATGGATATTATCAACAACACCATGAACAACCACTCACATTGAAGGGTAACCCAAAAGTGTTTTTGATACATATGAGAAATCTTTACTGTAACTGTGGAAAAGTGAGTCTCCTGGCACCACCCGTTATGAATCAAAAGTGTTTCCAATAACAAAGAATGAAGGATTTCCAGAATCAATTGAAACTTCAGGAACACCAGACACATTACACAATATTGCTAGTATTGGAAAGAGAATTTGGAGCTGGTGGAGATCTAAAATGGAAAGAAAATGAATAGGCCGGATAGGTTGGAGCACCACCATGGAAATAGATAGGAAGAAATCAATGAAACATTTCTAGTGTTTAAAACACATGCAGCCAACATTGGAGATGATTTGAAAACCACTGTGAATTGGAGAAGGATAGAAAGGTAGGAGCCGAAGATAAAATATTGTGCCCGAGATAAATAAGTATGACCTGCGCAAGAGTCCCCATACTTTTCTAAAATAATCTTTTAGTTTTATTAGTATAAGATGTAAAGTCACATAATGGATATTCATATACAAATTTTTATATACCTAAGTCATATATGCTCTATGATATATTTTATTCTTTCCTTTGTAAAGAAATGAAGTTTTGAACTAAGCCCATGAATTGTAGACTATTGAATATATTCATATGTGATTCTAGAGTCAAATTGTATTGGATGGATCATCCATAAGGAGTGTCTCTAGTGCAATTATATTTCCGGCATGATCAGTAAGAAATATTTATTTTTATTTGCATGAAGTTTTAGAGTTAAAATATTATATAGTTTCGTCCTTTATAATTATTATTTTTAATTTTATTAATAATTTATATGATAGATAAGTGGATAGGATCAATTATAGCATTTTAAAATTGAACATCATAGATATTAAGAAATATATAATTGTTTCCGAATCTATGTTTGGTTTTTCTCCCAATTACAGGAGTTAAAAATACATTCGAGTATTTTAAAATTGCGTCCATATATTTATGATTTGTCGCATCTTGAAATATTTATTTTTATTTGCATGAAGCTTTAGAGTTAAAATATTATATAGTTTCGTCCTTTATAGTTATTATTTTTAATTTTATTAATAATTTATATGATAGATAAGTGGATAGGATCAATTATAGCATTTTAAAATTGAACATCATAGATATTAAGAAATATATAATTGTTTCCGAATCTATGTTTGGTTTTTCTCCCAATTACAGGAGTTAAAATACATTCGAGTATTTTAAAATTGCATCCATATATTTGATCTGTCGCATCTTGATTACTAAATTGTTTATAATTAATGTGCATAGAATTTTATTAGTTGCATGTTTTAAACTTATAATACTGACTCTATTGCCTCTCATATCTTTCCTTTGAAGAATTAATATATTCATTTGTTGCAATCATCTATAATAATTACTTTTATTTTAAAAACAGTCATACATTTTTTTATAATTGTTAGTTCACAAGTTGCAAGTTTAAAGTTTTCTATATTCTTGCCATTTGGGAAACTTTCAATACATTTGCATTCTAATCAATCTGCTATAAGTGTCTTGGACTCAAGTGTTTTGTCCACGATTAGGTACACCCGCCTTGGTTTTGAAGAGCCAGAAGTGCAGGGTATTTAGATCGCATCGATCAATCCCGTTAGGTTGGCCATAATCAGTTGGATATCCTAGCATCGAGTTGGCAAGACACATAGGATACCAATCTGCGGTTTTGGGAACCAACATGGTCCAGTCAAGAGGATAGAGAAGGAGCTGAAACTATTTCATTTCTATTATTTTGCAAGTAATAATACAAAGACCATTTGGATAGTGAGTTTGGTGGTCCTTCTTCCTTCTACCACTCCTTATAGGGTTCTTACAACTCTTAATAGGGTTGGAATCTCCTAATAGGGACAAAGTCTCCTTACATGGACTGATATGTACTGAATGTATTTCATTGGCTTCTAACAAAGTCCATCCTCTTACAAGGAACATTTATATTAGTACATCATTTTGTGGGTACCGTCCCCATCGGGGTTTTCCCACTGATCAAGGGTTTCCCTAGTTCACATATTTGGTGTTATTGTGTATGAGTATCTTCTTATGGTTGCTGATTATATTGCTTACATGGTTAAGAATTAATAAGGTTGATAAATGTTTCAATAGTTGGATAACTAATTTGCCCCCCCCGGTTATCTTGGTGGACTTTACTTTCTAACAGTTGGTATCAGAGCAGCAAGTCCTTGAAGAAAAAGCTTAACAACTTTGGGAGATTAATGGCGGGTCACTTGAGAAAAGAAAGTCCTAAATTTCATGGAGTTAACTATGATAGCTAGAAGGAGAAGATGAAGACTCATTTGCTATGTATGGGGTCCAGGGTATTGGCTGATGACAAAGACTAAAAAGAAGATTGTGGAAGAAAGAAAACTTGAGAAATATAGTGAAGCTGAAAGAGATTTGTTTATGTGCAATATGCTTGCCAAAGAACCATTATTGTCAGCTCTTCCTAAGAATGAATACGGTTTGGTAAAATCCTTAGTAACATCCCATGAAATTTGGAAAGCTTTAGAAACTACATTTGAAGATGATGCACATGTTAAAAGAATTAGATTACAAAACTAGATATGTTTGTTTCAAGATGCTAGAATGATGGAAGATGAATCTATAAGAAGCTATATTGGTAGAATATCAAAAATTGTTGTAGGTATTAAGTCTTTCAATGGATCCATAACAGAGGATGAAGTTATCTAGAATATCTTGAAAACTTTGACACCACCATTCAAGCAAACATCGCAGATGATTGAGTTAGTGATACCCTGCACCGAGAAGTTTACCAGAGAAACACTACTTGGAAGATTGGAAGCAACAGAAGCAAGCTTAAAGCAATCTGGAGATTTGTCTAGAGTGGAGATAGCCTTTTAGTGCATTAAGTGTTAACCCTTCTTTATCCAGAAGTGCAAGCACTGGTGGAGACTATGCTAGCAGCAACAGATCCAAATCCAAGGAGGATAGAAGAATTAGGTGGAAAGAGAATTTTGAAATGTTGGACTTGCAATGGATTTGGTCATTGTGCTTCTAAGTGTCCTAGAAGAGAGAAAAAATATAAAAAGAATTTCAAGTCTAGAAGACCTAGAGATTGTTTGTATGCAAATGAAGATGATGAGTCTAGAGAAAGAGTTCAGAGTGAAAGTGATGATGAATTAGGATCTGTGGCTATAAAAGAAGAAAATTCTAAAAAAGAAATTAGAGAAGAAAAAGCCCTATTTTCACAAGTTGAAAAGAAATCTAATTGGATTATAGGCAGTGGGTGTTCACACCATATGACTAGAGATATGCACCATATGACTAGAGATATGAATAAGTTTATTAAGTTTAAAAATCATAATGGAGGAATTGTTAGAGTTGGTAATAATGCAGTTTGTCAGGAATAGGATCTATCACTCTTGATGGAAAGACTAACATTGATGATGTTTATTTTTTTGATGGATTAAAGCATAACCTATTGAGTGTTGGATAGTTGGTTGATAAAGGTTATCAGTTACAATTCACAGAGAAGACATGGATTATCAAGGATAAAGATGGTAAGTTGATTGTCACTGGTACAAGATCTAGAGGTAATGTTTTCCAATTGAACCCTACAAAGATGACTTGTTTGGTTGCAAAAGTGGATAATAGTTGGTTATGGCATAGAAGATTTTGTCATATAAACTTTGACAACATTGTGAAGGTTAGTAGTACATTTTCTGTTAGAGATCTACCCAGAGTCACGAAACCTACTAATGTTGTTTGCAAAGAATGTGTTATGGCTAAGTAGAAGAAAGTTTATTTTCTCAACAAGAAGTTCACTACCACAATGAAATTGGAGATTGTTCATACAGATTTGAGTGGTCCTACCAGAACAAGAGGATTCTATGGTGAAAGGTACTTTATGATTTTTGTTGATAATTTTACTAGAATGATCTGGGTAGCATTTCTTAAAGAAAAGTCTAAAGCATTGGAAAAATTTAAGTTGTTCAAGAACAGAGTTGTGAATGAATTTGGTCTATAGATAAAATGTTTGAGATCAGACAAAGGTAGAGAGTTTACTTCAAGAGAATTGAACATCTTTTGTGAAGAAAATGGTATTAAAAGACAACTATCGATACCTAAGACTCCTAAGAAAAATGGGATTGTTAAAAGAAGAAATACATCTGTAACTGAAGCAACAAGAACAATGATGTTTGAGAATGACGTATCCAAGACATTTTGGAGAGAAGTAGTTAACATAATAGTATACACCATGAATATAGTGCAGATCAGAAAAGATACAAACATGACTCCCTATGAATTATGGTTTAGACATGCACCTTCAATAAAATATTTCAGAATTTTTGGAAGTAAGTGTTACATAAAGAGAGATGATGATATTGATAAGTTTGATGCAAGAAGTGATGAAGGTATGTTCCTTGGTTATTCATTGAAAATAAAAGCTTATAGATGTTTTAATAAGAGAACTAAGACTATTGTCGAGTGTGCAAATGTGAAAGTGGATGAAAAGTTTGGAGTTAAAGAGAGAATGTTGGATTATATTTCTCATGAAGAAGAAGATAATCCTAAACCTGTTAGAGAGAATATTGAAATTTTCTTTGAGGCTAATAATGATTTGTAGAATGATGTTCAAATTGTTGAACAAAGAGAAGAACAAAGATCATAACCAAGAGAAGAAATAAAAATTTAAGCAACAACACCTACATCGAACCAAAATTTGACAAAGAACCACCCTGAGAATCAAATTATTGGAAGCAAAGACAAAGGAGTTATGACAAGAAATATAGTACATGAGAAATTATGTTGATTTCTCAAGTTGAACCAAAGAGTGCAGATGAGGCATGTAAGGATGACCATTGGATTCAAGCAATGAAGGAAGAATTAGATCAAATTGTGAAGAATGCGACATAGGAATTGGTTCCTAGACCTAAAAACAAGAATGTTATAGGAACTAAAAGGATATTCAGAAATAAGATGAATGAACAAGGTGAGGTTGTGCGGAATAAAGAAAGATTAGTATGCAAAGGATATTCACAACAAAAAGGCATAGACTATGATGAAACATTTTTCCTTGTTACTAGACTTGAAGCGGTAAGAATGTTCTTGGCTTATGCAACAAGTAAGAAGTTCAAAGTGTATCAGATGGATGTAAAGTCAACATTTCTAAATGGAGAACTTGAAGAAGTTTACATTGAACAACCTGAAGGATTTCTTTTGACAGAAGAAAAGGACATAGTATGTAGATTAAAGAAAACATTGTATGGTCTAAAGAAAACACCTAGAACCTAGTATGCAAGATTGGACAAATATTTGGCAAAGTTGGGATTTTCTAAAGGTATGACAAATAGTAACTTATATTTGAAAGAAATTGAGAATGAATTGTTGATCATCGTAATATTTGTTGATAACATAATCTTTGGAGGTAATGATGAAGCTTTTCTAAAGTATTTAGTTAAATGCAAGAATTTCCCAGCAGTAGGCATAATTGGCAAAGTCTTGAGACAATGGATGTTAGGGGTTTTTGAAATCAGGGCTTCCTATTCCTTTCTTTGTCCTCCTCTCTTGTTTTCTTTTATCTAACATATATCTGGTAGCATATGTAAGAGCCTTGTTGGCTCGTTGTAGAACTATGCTAAAGAATTGTTTTTTTTGTTTTTTTGTTTTTGAATGTATATGTATGTTTTGTATTTTTGGGAATATAACAAAATGCTTAAAAACAATCTGAACAATTAATTGAAATTCAGAAGCCACTTTCTTTTTTTGATCGGTAAAAGGCCTAGGCCAAAATTTATATTAATTAAAATTTGTGTACATGTTTCCTTCGTTCAAACAAGCACTGATAAGAAAGAATGTGTTGGTTCCCACAACCGCAAATTGAAATCTTACGAGTCTTGCCAACTCGATGCTGGGATATCCAACCGGTTATGGCCAACTTGATGAGATTGATCGATGTGATCCAAATCTCCTGCACTTCTGGCTCTGCAAAACCAAGGCGGGTGTACCCGATCCTGGACAACAATCTTAAATCCAAGATGCTTAAAGCAAATCGATTAGAATGCGAATGTAATGAAAGATTCCAAAATGGCAAGAATTATTGAAAGCTTCAAACTTGCAATTTATGAATTAAGAATAATAAATGGATAAATGATCATTTTAAATAAAAGTGATTATTATAGATGAATGCACAAATGAATATATTAATTCTCCAAAGGAAAGATACGAAATAATTGCTAGCATATGGATTGCGAATTATGAAAAATATAAAGACCAGGGTCGAAGGGTGATAGAGTTAGTATTATAAGTTTAAAACATACAACTTTATAAAATTCTACGCACATAAATTACAAACAATTTAGTAATTAAGATGCGATAGATCAAATATACGGATGCAATTTTAAAATAGTCTGGAATGTATTTTAACTCTTGTGGTTCAGAGACAAATCAAACATAGATTCAGAAACAATTAAATATTTTTCAATATCTATGATGTTCGATTTTATGATGCTATAATTGATCCTGTCCACTTATCTATCATATAAATTATTTATAAAACTAAAAATAATAATTATAAAGAAGGTAACTATATAATATTTTAACTCTAAAGCTAAAAGAAAAGAAAATAAATATTTCTTACTAATCATGTCGGAAATAAAATTCCACCAGAGACACTCCTTACAGATGATCCATCCAAATCAGTTTGACTCGAGAATTGCATATAAATTTATTCAACAATCCACAATTCACGAGCTTTGCTCAATCATTCAATCTTTTCCAATAAAGGAATATAATATATCAAAGTGCATAAGACTTACGTATGTAAAAGTTTTTAGGAATATGAATTGTTTCTTGTTTTTCCAATGGCCTAAATTTATACACTTTGAAGGGTGTCCATAAAACATCACACCCCTTTATAACAAATAACCAACAATATAAAATTTTAATATAATCCTGATTAAAACAATCGATGGTTTAATAATTTTTAGGCCTTCTATATCTTAGCAATGACAAAGTTGATTTGAAAAGTTTAAATATTGGAATTCTTCAACTTCGGACAATACATTTCTCCCCCACATATGTTCATATGCACATTACCTTCTCTTACATGGTTCTTTGGATATTTTTGCTCATGATAGATATCAAGTCTTTTGGTGGAAATCATTTTCATTACACATGCATATGTCCAGACCTGCAAAAACAAATGGCGTCGTTAGATACAAATTGCTACAGAACATCCGCCTATGATTAACGAATAAGACTCGTGGTTACTATTCAATTGCTATGCTCAGAAACTGATCCTGACGCATGCCATCTGGAAACATTTACATGCCGGACTCCATCATTTCTGTTATTGCCGAAACTTGCTTCTAGGATGGTGTAACTGTTTGTGAGCACACCGTAAATCATTCATATGCAAAGAAAGACCATCAACACTAATGCTCAATGATGGTGGTGACCTGTTTACTTGTTTGCCATTAATTTTTCTCATATGGTATCCACTACTGCATTTGAAAAAACATTCGCATCCTTAGGCACACCACTGAATTGTCCTGCACGTTCAGGGGGAATCCAGACAAAGACGTGTTAAAAACATAACTTTTGAGTTTCAGCATCAAAGCCTTAACATCCCTTGGTCATCTTTTCTCGAAATTCTCCAAGTCTTACAGTTCTGAAGTAAGACCCCTTTTGGCTACTTGCTCACACTGGCAAAGTGCTAGGTGTAGTTGCTGTGGATGTATATATTTTTAATAGTATTCCTGTAAGAAACTGAATCAATACGGTCCCTTTCCAATCCCTCATTCTATGGATCAAGAAGCAGGCTGGGAGCTTGTACCTGTGGACATACAGATTCTTTTTATCCTGAGTAACTCAACTTCCTTTTGCACACACAATCAAAACAGGTGGCTTCATTTTACACATGTTTCTCAAACTCTTTCATATATGTAACACACTTCAGTCTAGAAAATATGTGGAATAAATCATTTTACTTGCATCTTCAAACACCAATCAGGCTGATATAATCTCAGCCTCTTTCACCAGCAAAATCTTATCTTGTACACATATAGTTTCTATGCTACAAATTCTGCCTGATTATGCTATGCTGTTTGAAGTCATTGCTGCCTTCTCAAGAAGACCTAACATTTATGACACAAGTCTTTCCATTCTGGACATATTCCTTGCAACCATATCACTTAGGATATATCCACTCTCATCTAACTATATCTCATGAAACCTCCCCATAAAAAGATAGCTCACTGACACAATCATTTAAAGCTGCATCTGTACAATCCATATTACAGTTACTATCACATTCTCTTCTATGCATAATCCTTTACGGTGACTAGAGATTACTACATGAAAACCGAGCAGCTTTATCCATAGAATAATATTAGTTTGAATGGTTGAAAACTAGCAGCACAGAATAATATTAGTTTGAATGGTTGAAAACTAGCAGCACTGCTGAATGAAAATAATGATATGAAGCTTAAAAATAAATCTTAAAAGCAAGCAAGAAGACTCATAATTGATTAGATAAAAAATTCATCCTATGAATGAAATGAAAAATATAAATGGAGGTCTTAATCCAAAAAATAGTTGGGACTCCATTAGAATGGAGTCAAAGAAAGCCTCCAGTCTTGCTCGGGGACTATCGTCCACTTACATAATACAAAGGATGATATAGGGGCATTCCTTTATTTTACATAACTATGAAGTTATGATGTTATTTCCTCTTTTTATTCATTTTGCATACATCATAAGCTTTATCTCATTTTATTGCAATCTTAAAGTTTTTTCGATACTAGTAGATATCTTTCTTTGTTATTCTAGATCCATGCTTTGATAGTCCACTTGATCTTGCCTGCACACTTTGCTTCTTGGCCAAGATCATTGTTAGAAATAAACAATAGAAACATCTAAAATTCTCTAATCAAATTCCATTTAGAGACAAAACCTTTGCATATCTAATTGTACTGTATTCATTGATTATTTCCTAACTAGCATACAAAACTAATAACATGATTTATTCGTGGGAACCAAATAAATGTCATATTAAACATTTCCCAAGCAATGCTGTTTATATTTATCTGTATGATTAACCCAGCTATTATCTGGACATATAAATGGATTGTATTTGAAAGAGTTTTAGTACATTTCCTTTTTGGTTTAAATCTTCTCTTTTAATTTGAAGATTTGATATATGGCTGTTATGATAGAAATAAGTTTATCTGCAATTTTTTTTGATCCATAAGGCTTCTTAAATATTTGAAACTTACTTTGAGATTGGGCAAAATGTATTTGTAGGAAGAAATAAACTGTGATGATGTGTTCAATTGTTTAACCCCATTGATTGATGTATTGGATATATGTTAGTCACAATTGCCAAGGAAATTATTTTTCTGTGTAAGGTAAAATGAAAATTGTTTCTTCTTTGATGTTTAAAGGCAGATTTGTTCACTCAGCATGGAGGTGTGGTACCTAAAATGGCAGAAGAAGCACATGCACAAGTGATTGACAAGGTGAGGTCCTATTTTTATTCATCAATTTTAGAATACACAAAAGTATGGTAATTCTGGATTATATCTTAAAGAAATTGAGGACTTTATATGAACTGCACATGCCTCCATATTGTATGATAGGATGTTGATCATTTTGTACGCGTAGGTGGTTGAACAAGCAATTCATATTGCAAAATTGAAACCATCAGATTTGACAGCAGTCACAGTGACCATTGGCCCTGGTTTAAGCCTTTGCTTACACGGTGAGTACAGTATCTGTTTTCTAGCAGAACATTATACATGTCTTTTTAATTTTCAGGGTTTCTAGGGGAATGGTCATAGTTGGAAATTTCATTTTCACACTCCTTTTCTTGTTTGCATTGTTAGTGGTGGGTTGTGCACTGTGAATAGATCGTTTTATGATTATGGCAGCTTAGTTTGTCACACTATTGTATGCAGTTGTTGTAGAATATGAACACCTGCACAATCCAATCTATAACAGCAAAGATGATAAACAAGCAAAATAAACAAACCTCCAACAATGAAGAAACAGAGTACGCTCTATTTTTAGAGCAGAATCAAAACAACTTTTTTATTACAGATTATACTATTCCAAAAAACCATTACATTTAATACCACTGCTGGTATACTTATATAGAAAATAACTAATTAAAACTACTACCTAATCTCAAGTTCTATATGGCATCTTCAGCATGATTGCATGCATTATTAACCATCAAATTTAGAAATTACTAAAAAACTGCCGATAACCATGCAATCTAACAACTATGCATGAAAGTTCTAATTTTAATTGTTGTGAACAGTGGTGGAACTGAAATTTTCTATTTCCGAGCAGCAGCAATCTTGGCGTTAATCTTCATACTCCCCCTTGATGCTGAGAGGACTGACAATTCGATCTCTGAGTACCAAAAACTGATCTTTTGCAACTGCCTTTGTGAAGATGTTTGCAATTTGCTCCTTTGTGCTGATTTACTTCAACTCAACCACTTTATTTTGTACCAAATCTCTGATAAAATGTTGTTTCAAATCAAAGTGTTTGGTCCTACTGTGATGAACCGGATTCTTGGCCAATTTAATAGCACTTATGTTATCACAAAAAATCACAGTAGGCTGAACCTGTATCTCTCCAATTTCTTCAAGAAGCTTTGTAAGCCATAAAGCTTGTGTGCTAGCTGAAGTGACCGCAACATATTCCGCTTCTGTAGAAGAGAGAGCAACCATACTTTGCTTCTTTGAACTTCATGTAATTAAACCAGAACCGAAAGAAAAACAATTACCAGATGTAGAGTTTCGGTCATCCAAACAACCTCCCCAATCTAAATCACTAAAGCCAACAAGCTCAAACTTATTAGAAGAATAGTGAATGCCAAAATCTACCGTACTTTTCACATACCTCAAAATTCTCTTGGCTGCCTTCATATGTTCCTCTGATGGATTTGTCATATACCTTGAAACCAATGAAACTGAATAAGCAATATCAGGCCTTGTGTGAGTTAAAAACATCAAACTCCCCACAATGCTCCTGTATAATGTCTCATCAACAATTTTAGCACCATCATCTCTACATAATGTAACTCCATGAGCAATTGGAGTGGAAAGAGGTGTACAATCTGCCATATCAAATTTCTTCAATATATCTTTTGCATATTTTTCTTGACAAATAAAAATTTCATCTTTACCTTGATAAACCTCCATGCCAAGAAAGTACTTCATGAGGCCTAAATCTTTCATCTCAAACTCATTCATCATAGCAACTTTAAATTCATCTTTCATCTTTGAACTACTACCCATATATAATAAATCATCAACATACAAACTCACAATGAGAATATCATTACCTTCTTGTTTGTAGTAAAGGGTAGGTTCACTCTTACTTCTTTGAAAGCCATTCTGTTGAAAATATCCATCAATTCTTGCATACCATACACGTGGTGCTTGCTTGAGGCCATACAAAGCCTTCTTCAACTTGTAGACATAATCTTCTTTGCCTTGAATCTCAAAACTTTGTGGTTGTCCCACATATACCTCTTCTTCTAAGTACCCATTCAAAAAGGCACTTTTCACATCCATGTGATGAATACTCCATTTCTTTTGAGCTGCAAGAGAGATTAGCATCCTAATAGTTTCTTGTCTTGCTACTGGTGCAAAAGTTTCTTCATAATCAATGCCATACCTTTGAGTGAAACCTTTAGCAACCAATCTTGCCTTGTGTCTTTCAACACTCCCATCACTATTATACTTGGTCTTATAGACCCATTTTGTGCCAATCTTCTTCTTCTTATGTGGAAGATCTACAAGCTCCCATGTTTCATTCCTATCAATGGAATCCATCTCTTCATTCATTGCTTGCATCCAAACCTCATTAGCGCATGCATCTTCAAAACATGATGGCTCAAAATCAGCTTTAGCAAGTAATGCAAAATTTACTGTCTCACCTATTGGATCTTCTTCATGTGCTTGATTTTGACACCTCTCATAGATATCATTCAATCTTCTTACCTTCCTTGGAGGACTTGAGGATGGACTTGCTCTTGGGATTGGTGAGGGGTTTCTTGGTGGGCTTGGTGATCTTGAAATAGAGCCATTAGCTGGCTACTCATTATCATTATCAGCAATATCATCATCACCCAAAACTGATTTTGGCTTTCCAACATGTTGTTTTTGATGACCATAAACTCCCCCTTCATCAAAAATCACATCTCTTGAAACAACAATCTTATTAGTAATAGGATTGAATAATCTATAAGCTTTCCTTTCCTCACTATAGCCCACAAAAATACATGATTCACTTTTAGCATCTAGCTTTTGCCTATTCTGATCAGGGATGTGAACATAAGCCAAACAACCAAAAACTTTAAAATGATTTACGTTAGGCTTTTTCTCATACCATGCTTCATATGGAGTCATCTTGTGTAGGGCACTTGTAGGACTCCTGTTGAGAATATATACGGCTGTAGCAACTGAATCAGCCCAATAAGAATTGTTCAAAACCCTTGGTTTGTAACATGCTCCTTGCCATTTCTACCACAGTACGATTCTTCCTTTCAGCCACTCCATTTTGTTGGGGTGTGTATGCAGTTGTGAGTTGTCTTTTGATGCCATTCCTCTCACAAAAATTCTGAAAATCGTTTGAGCAAAATTCTCCTCCTCGATTTGTTCTCAAACATCTGATTGTGTTCCCTTTCTCATTCTCTACACGAGCTTTAAACCTCTTGAATGTATCAAAGGCTTCATCTTTAGTCTTCAAAAAATATACCCAACACATGCGTGAGTAATCATCTATAAAAGTAATGAAATATGATGACTTACCCAAGCTTTGTGTTTGCATTGGACCACAAATATCTGAATGAATAAGCTGAAGTAGGTATTGGGCCCTCCATGCATTGCCTTTTGGAAATGATTCCCTTGAATGTTTCCCTTTTGCACACCCTTCACAAATCTGTTTATGCTCTTCAACCTTAGGCAATCCAAGAACTAATGCATTTAATGTTAGATTCTTCAAACTATTGAAATTCAAATAGCCATACCTGAGATGCCACAACCAACTTTTATCCTCATAAGCCATATTGACAATCTGATTGTCGTTTTGACCAAACTTCAAAGGAAACATCCTATTCTTTGTCATAGGAACAACTGTAATCACTTTATTTTTTCGATTCTTATCATAGATAGTACATTGCATGTTCTCAAATACCACTCTATAATTCTTCTCACATAGCTGCCCAACACTCAATAAATTATGCTTCAACTTGGGAGTATAATAAATATCTTGAACACTTTTCATACCTTCCTTTGTCTGAACATCCATGGCTCCTTTGGCCGCAACATCCACAGTATTGTTATTACCAAGGGTAATATTGGATCTATAACTATCATCAAGCTTTGAAAATATTTCTCTGTTACCAGACATATGGTTAGAGCATCCAGAATCTAAATACCAAACATCATTCACATTACTTTCACCTTTCCCATAACACAAAAATAAATTACCCGAGGAAGGATCCTCATCTTGTTGGGCATAATTTGCATTATTGTTACCTGATTTCAGTCTACACTCTCTCTCAAAATGTCCATACTTATTGCAATGATAGCATTGGATGTTCCTTTTATTAAATCTGCCTCTACCTCTTCCTCCTTGAGCACCTCCTCTTCCTCTAGATCCTCTTGAAAAATTCTGATTTTGGCCCCTTCCCGAGCTTTTGTTGTTGTTACTACTGCTGCTAGCACAATCGTTCTTTGAAATTTGCATTTGGGAAGCAAAAGCCTTCTCATTAACACTGGTAGATGTGTCCTTTATTCTATCCTCATGTGATATAAGAGATCCAACCAATTCATCATACTCCATGGTAGCTAAATTTTTACTCTCTTCTATGGCAATTACTACAATATTCCATCTTGGGGTTAGAGATCTCAATACCTTTTGTATTATTTGCTCTTGAGCAATAGATTCACCCAAAGTGGCCATTTTATTAGTCACATCTTTCACTCTCACACAAAAATCTCCCACACTCTCTGTCTCCTTCATCTTCAAATTCTCATATTCTCTTTTCAAAGATTGTAGCTTCACAACCTTGATCTGTTCATTGCCATGGTAAGCATCTTTTAGAGTCTTCCAGGCCTCTTTTGCTGTCTGTGCATCAGCAATTCGGGGAAACAAGCTCTTATCAAGAGCCATCTGAATGTGAAACAATGCCATTGCATTCTTCTTCTCAGCTTCTTTCTTCAATCTCCTGTCATTAGGTTGGAGAGTATTCCAATCTGCAGGCTCTTCATATCCGGATTCAACGATCTCCCAAAAATCTTTCCCAATCAAAAAAGTCTTCATCTTGATTGACCAATATTGGTAATCAACTCCATCAAACTTTGGGATTTGCAAATTGTTTGCCATGCTGTTGTCTTCCAAACACCTTCAGCTCTGATACCAAATGTAGAATATGAACACCTGCACAATCCAATCTATAACAGCAAAGATGATAAACAAGCAAAATAAACAAACCTCCAACAATGAAGAAACAGAGTACGCTCTATTTTTAGAGCAGAATCAAAACAACTTTTTTATTACAGATTATACTATTCCAAAAAACCATTACATTTAATACCACTGCTGGTATACTTATATAGAAAATAACTAATTAAAACTACTACCTAATCTCAAGTTCTATATGGCATCTTCAGCATGATTGCATGCATTATTAACCATCAAATTTAGAAATTACTAAAAAACTGCCGATAACCATGCAATCTAACAACTATGCATGAAAGTTCTAATTTTAATTGTTGTGAACAGTGGTGGAACTAGAATTTTCTATTTCCGAGCAGCAGCAATCTTGGCATTAATCTTCAGTTGTTTGTTGTAGCTTCACATTTCTTGGCATCACTAATGCTCAATATTCTTAATTCTGTGGGCCATGATTTGTTTAATCAATATGCATAACTGGATACCCTGCATATCATGTTGCTTTGGACCAAGATCTGTGCTTTTATGGGAAAGTCTGCTTTGTTTATGATGTTTATGAAAATGTCTCATTTTTTATGTGTTCTAGGATCAATGTTAGCCTCTCATTACATGTCTGTAAACTTAATGTACATTTAGTTTCTTTAGGAAACATTTCTATTTTTATTGAATCCATCTTTCATATTCAGTGTTACGATACCTTCTGATATAGTTGCTTTCTATTGCTAGAACCACTAGAAGTGCACTGGATGATAAGTGTCTTACCTATTGTTTTTGCTTTATGGTTATTCAACCATGATATAATGTACTAGAAGCATGCTATCAATATAAAATTCTTGAATCAGTATCTGTGAAGATAGTTGGCATTTAAGAAAAAATGAAATTATCTTAATGTTTATTGATGATTAAATTTGTGAATAGTTCAATAAGTACATAAGCAATATACAACAAAAGCAGTGCTACTTAAAATGTACAATAAACAACCACCTATTCAGCAGTATCAACCACCTTTAGGAAGGAATAGGTAATTGGCCACGCAACAACAGTAATAGGTTATGTTTGTCAGTAATGCCAGGAAAGATAGCTTAGGAAGCACCTCCTCCAGTTTATTTTTGGTGCAGAATTTATGAAATTTATGGATATGATGGGAAATGTCCAGAAATGCAGAGATTCACACAGCTATTGACAGTTCCAAATGCAGATCAAGGGCCTTTGGGTGACCCATAAATGTATACTAGATGGACCTAACGTGAACTCGGTGAAGGGATAGATTCAATACGAACTCACTACTGATGAAACAGTAGATCATTTACACAGGTGTTGTGGAATCAACAATTTGAAAAAGAAATAGGAAGAAAATGAAAGAAGAAAAGTATGGATGGAACAGTCAATGGAGTATTGACTGTAAACAACACACTTTTTCTCCACATCATTAAATCAGAGAGAAGAGTTGGAGGTTCTGCTTAGCCTCACAAACTTTGCTCAAGTTCCTTGAGGAAGAGAAGACTGTTAACCAAGTAAGAACATCCTCTTATATTGAACATGAGAAATTTTATGGTGCTTATTGTTCAAAAAATATAAGGTTATGCAAGCAGCAAAAAATCATAGTATGGTACTTGTGGTGCAAGAAGACAGCAGTTGCACAAGTGATAACAATGAACAACAGTACTTCTCATTCAAGGGACTGTTCGACAGTACATTAAATGACAAATTTGAAGAAATTCAAGTACTTAAAGTTCAGTCGTAATAATCAATAAAACTGATGATAAGTAATGGCTCGTTGGCTTAATATTAAAACCAGATTTGAACATTAAGATAGAAGAAAAGGAAATAATTCTAAAATGCTGTATTTATTTTTATAAAACAAATACGTTCAAATGAACAAGTTGCAACTATTTTATAAGATATTTGTACTTAAACAAATCTGACTCTAATAATAAGATCATTTTTATGGAAACGAATACGGAATGGAAAAATAACTCACTGGTCAACTAGAAGTGGAATGACACTGAAGCATCCTTACTTTCTCTTCTGTTAGGGGGAAAAGGTACCATCAGGGTGCTTATCCACCCAACCATGGATCACATATCGATCCTCCCTTGCTTACTTCTAGCTGAAGTGGGCCCGACCCTTCTCAAGGGAAATGATTATGGTAAGGGTTAAGTCATCTGGAGCTGGTGTTTACCCTACTAACTTAATCGGTTATGCCCTATAGCTCTTGCTAACTCGACCTAACTCCTGACCAAGTTTGTATGTGAGAGCTAGGAATTGACAAGCACCAACATAATCTGGTGCAACTTGGCCAAGGATTCATGGAACATGAGGAACATGTTGTCAATTTACACCCTATCCAACTTGCACCATCTAGAGTCTTAGACACAAAAAATTAGGCAAATTAAGTATAAGCAACTATGTGTGGAAAGAAAGGTTTTGAGAATAAGGTTATCTTAGCTAGTCCTTTAAAGGTATCCTCAGCTAAGGCCTTACAATGCTGCTGCATTTTTGTTTAAAAGGACAGGCTGGACTGTACTAGTCCTTAAGAGTTCTGTTTGTCTTGCTGAAACATTATTGTGATATGTTTCCAATTCACTTGTCTACAGTATCCAGCTACATGTTTAAACCACCCTTAAAGCTTGCCAGTAACCCCTAACAACCTTGATAGTTAGAAACTTTCCTTGACTCAAAAAGACAGTAGTGAAACAATTTGTTTCATATTTCTTAATCAATCTTTCTTATTCGATATAGAACTGGTTGAAGTTGGCAGAAGAGTATCTTTAATATTACTCTATGACTGCGAAGGATTTGCTTGTGAATTTCTGGAGTGTTTAATTCTCAACATAGGAGCTGCAATACAACATCAACCAATCTTGAATAATAACAAATTGCCTTAAAAGGATGTTTTACCATGTTCCTGCTAGAAGGATACCATTCTTTTCATCTCTGGTCTTAGTGTTCGATAGTTGCTACGTGGAGGAGCAGCTTACACTATGTTTTTAATGTTCTATTGAGAGTATGTTTTTCCTAAACAGAAAATAAGTTTCCTTTCTGCAATGAAAAAAGAGAGTATTTGTGCATGCTTAATCATTCTTCATAGCTAGTGGCTCAGACCTGCCTTACTGAGGAGGAAGAATGCTTACCTGACACCTCTCTTTAGTATTAGCAATTAAGAGCAAGATTAAAAGAAAAGATTTGTCACAAGCTAAGATTCATATGCACAAAGGATACCACATATCATCATGACTCGCAATTAAAGTAAGGTATTACTTCCAGCAATGAACAGAAAACAACCATGACTCGCAATTAAAGTAAGGTATTACTTCCAGCAATGAACAGAAAACAACCAAGACATAATATTCTACGACACCTCAACCTCTCTTATCTTTTTTTATATAAAAGTGCTATAAACTCTTCATATCTACAATTGCAAACATTCTAGTTTCTATAAACAAACTCAACATAGTAAGATTAAGTAAATGTGCCTGGAGATATTAACCGGACTCTTCCTTGTTAGGGTGCAGTTTAGAGCTAAGTCTGAAACAATTTCCAGCTTCTGCCTAGTTGGCTCGGGATAATGACAACTTTCAATAGTGTCTGTTTCTATATTTTCCCATGAACAAAGTAATACTTGCTAACCTCCCAAGAGCTCACGGTTTTTCATTCTTCCACCTAAAACAAGAACTCGGAAAAGACTCCCTAAAGATGGTAAGTTGGTGCAACATCTCCCCCACCATCAATCGTGAACAAGAACTGTCTGCCCATATGCTAACAATTTGCTAATGTTTAAATCAAATCCAATTTATTTACCTTCGTTTGCAAGGTTTCTCTCTCTATATAAATTCATTGAGTCATGTTTCCCACAATTCATACAAATGGCCAATAGAATCAATGCCAATATAATTATGCACGAGATGGTGGGTCAAGGGGGTCGAACTGTAGTCAGTTAAGCATTCATGAATTCATAGAAACTCAACACACTATTAACCTTATTAAGTGACTGCTTGTAATACGATGAGATGGTCTCCACATTAACATATTTGACTTCGTATTAAGTTATAAGTGTTTACGGTATCTGAGTGCGAGCAAGTGATAGTATCTAGTCTAAATATATACCTATTCTATATTTACTTATGTGTGGGTAATGCTACTAGGAGTGTTGAAACCATTTAATTACAAATATGTAAATACATGTATATATCAAAGTACTCGCAAGGAATCTTAATGAGGAATCAAAATATGCAACCAAAATATAGCTTTTGGTTTTCAGCTCTTGATCTTAACTTGATTTTAAACTTAACTTCTACTTCTAACTTTGAATGTATGGAAGCATGGATGAACTTGGACTCTACAAAGTGCATTCTTGTTTGCGACTCTACCCACCTAGTGCAAGCTTCTAAAGTACACCTAAATGACTTTCAAATCAATATTTTCTCTTTAATCCCACAAGTGGATGCAAACTAAAGATTAGACATAAATTGAAATTAAGTACTTTCAATGACTAGCTAACCATACAAGGCACATGTACACTCAACAAGAGGCTAATGGCTTAGTTTATGTTGAGCCTAGCAAGTAAACATCCACAATTTCTTTCATCCACCTAAACTACTCAAAGCAAATTCTATTCCATTTCAACAACTTGAAAACAAAAATTGTTCCAAGTGAGGATGAAGATAACCATGCAATAATTCAAACTTGATCACAACTAATTACCGTGCAAGACAATGATAAGTAGAATGAATTTGACATAGCAAAAATTCTCCAACGTTTTACAAACGAGAGTCCTTATATAGAGCTCAATTTTAATGTACAAACAAGATCAAATTAGAATCAATGACACATACTGAATCCTATTGTCCTGCATTTTGTCACCACAAAATACATGTAACAGTACCAAACTTTTTCAAGCTTAGTTTTGCATTTCATTGAGTTTAGTTCGCTATTTAATTGGTTAGTATTGATCAACCAGTCAGTACCAATTGATATGATGAATCCTTTTACTGAATTTAGGCTTTCGTCAAGTCCTTTTCGTTTTTCTTTCTATCGATCCTTTGTTTGATTTTTGAAGCCTTCATCGTCCTTTTCTTTGCTCTTGAGTTTGCATTTGTTGTTTTTTTAGTCCTTTGGTTTTGCTCATGTCACGCCTTTCGTTTTTCCCTTTGATTCAGTCTAACCTAGAGTTCAATTGAAGTTGTCAGTAAAGAGTTATGCCCATTTCAGTGCTTCAAAAGTGGACATTTTGGGTGCAACAAGACAAATTAAAAATGTGATGTTATATTTTCAATTTGACATTCACTTTTTGAAAAATATAACTTATATTCACTTTTTGTTATGGTTTTAAGTTACTTTAACTTCAAATTTTTAACATAAAGTGACTATAGTGCACTTTATGTTATAATTTTAAGTTAGAGTTACTTTTTAATTTTTCACTTAAAATAACTATATAACTATATAGTTTCAGTTTAATATTTGATTTTAAAAATCAAATGTTTATTTAAATGTTACTTTTAAATGATGTTTATATGTTATATTTTCAAAATATGATAAATAAATATTGTTTATGGCCCATTTTGTAACATTTTTATAATTTTAAGTGAATTAAATGACTTGAAGTCTTCATAAGTGGACATTTTATATGTAATAACATGTAAAATCCATCAAAAGTTGACATTTTACATGTCACTACATATAAAGTTTACTTTGGTGGACCTTTGATGTCATTACATCAAAAGCTTATCATAAGTGGACCTGTTTGATGCTACTGCATCAAAAGTGAAGTTTTTATGCTTTGTACATCTTAAAAGTGAGATGCATTTTAAAACATGCTTCCTCTCCCAAAAGGTTCGTTTTTGCTTATGAGCATATTTTAAAACATGTAATGGCACCCAAAAAGTGTGATTTTGATGAGATGCACATTTTAAAATATGTAAGTGACCCAAAAAGGTCTATTTTTAATCAAAAAAATATGTTTTAATATATGCAGTGACCCTCCAAAAGTCTGTTTTTGAAGAAAAACGTGCTTTTGCCCTCCAAAAATCCAATTTTGATCATAACTTGAGTTTCACTTGATGGTTTTGCATAAGATTTTCTCCAATAGGGTCATTTTTGCTTGGCAATGGATTTTCTAACATCAAAAATAGATTTATCTTGCTAAAAAACAATTTTTCAAACTCCTTCCAAGGGCACGTTTTTGGAAAAATCTTCAAATAAATCTATTTTGAGTGATTTAAATCACGTTCTTGCAAGAAAAAGAGGAGTTTTGGCATCTTCAATCATTTGCAATACATCTTGGCTCACATTTTTGCACTTGGAAGGCAAAAACGATTTCATTTCATGCCTTTTATGAATCACGTTTTTGCTAAAAACGCCCAGAAAATTGGAATTTTTATCCACTTTTTTGCATTTTGATCCATGTATATACATTTGGGGAAGTTGTTTTTTGCATTCCCAAGTAAAAAATGACTCGAAAACATGCATTTTTTGGTTACGTTTTTGCAAAAACGACTTAGATTTTTGCATTAAAAAGTCAGTTTTTGTTCAAAAAACTCAAAAAAATGCATTTCCAACCCATACCTTTGATCAAGAGGGATTGTTTTTGAGTTTTAAATGCATGATATTGTCTTTGGAGACCATGTATTTGACACTTTCATGTCAAATTCGACCCTTCATTGCTCACTAATTTGTGTCAAATGCAAGTATGGAAAAAGTCAAAAGGTTGTTTGAAAATCCGGATTTAAAAGAGAATTGGTCTTAAGTCTATAAAACTTGCTATTTTAGCTCTTTAACCTCCAAGTAAGTGGACATTTTCAAACTTGCTTATATATATATTTGTCGATATATATGCCATAAAAAGTGCATTTTACCTTTGAAAATGATGAAAACTCTCATTTTCACACTTACGAAATTTCTCCAAACTCCAAATTCGAAATTGCATGTTTAAGTGCTTTGCATATTGATATGTTTGAGTCTTTTGCCAAAGGCTTGTGTTTATTTTTGTGCTTTGTGCTTGCTTGTGGGTTTTCTCCACTTTGGAGAAGTCACAAGTTCTTTCCTAAGAACTTGTTGTTGCTTCACTTCATGCTAAAGCATCATCACGTTTTCACATTCTGTTTCTATGTCACAACACTTCACATCTCATCCGACAAATGTAATTACATGTTTTCCATCTCATTCACCATCCGCACATGCATATAATCCCATTTTTCGCTTTTATTTTCACTCATCTCACTTTTCGCATTCATTTGTACATGATTACATGAAATGTCTTACGTATAATTGCATCTCAAAGGTCCGATTTTGATTAAAAGCCACTTTTTGAAAAGTAAAAAAGATGTCATGTGCATGTTTTCCCATGTACTTTGACCTATAAAGTTCATTTTCCCTCAAACTTCATTCCATTTTCGCCTTTGCATATGCATTCACACTTCTATGAGCAAATACATATTTTTCCACTTCCCATGTCATTACATGCTTTGCATCTCTTCCATTTGCACTTACATGTAAAAGCTTGTCCACCATTCGCCTTTGCTTTCCATCTCATCCTTCATCCCTTGTTGCATGTTGCATTTATGTGTAATCCACTTTTTGTACAATGATGTCTTGAAAGCCTAAATCACGTTTGAAAGTCAGTAGTCTTCCATTCACACATATTTACATGCATTCCACTTTCATGTTTCAAAGCATTTTCATCCTTCCAAGCACTTTACTTTAAAAAAAAAAGAGAAAAGAAAAAAGAGGTAAAGGTTCTGATGGAAAGTTGTTTCGAGTTTACATCCAGACACCATCGAGAAGGTTTTCAAAGTTTCAAAGACTCCAGTTTGTGTTGATCTACAAAGGAGAACTCATGACAACTTGAACGAGAAAAAATTTGATCACATCCAGATTTCAAATGACAATGGACAATTCATCAAAGACAGTAAGAGGTTATCAAAAGACGCAACACCATGGTTATCAAGGTGAATGCAATGGTACAAAGTACATGAACTTCCGATCTTGTGATCATTTGGGATTGCATTGCCAAATACAAGGCTCTTCAGAACAATCCTTAGGATTGTTTCCTTTTTTTCCGTCTTCTTTCATGTTTGTAATTGAAGAGTATGTATTACATGAAGATGTGTAATTACATGTAATGCGAGTTACATGTGTATGTAAAAGATATAATGCAAGTTGCACGTGCAGTTGCATGTAACCCTATATTTTCTCTTTTAGTTAGACTAGGCAAAAGTTAGTTGAGTTGCTCCCACTTTTTCCTCCACCTTTTTCTCAACTCCTATACCTATGTAAAGGAGTGCCCCGCCATTGTAAAATTCATCTTTTGTTGTATGCAAAAAAGCTCTGCCACATTTGTGCAAACATAACTTTGATTGTGTAGTACAAAGTTGGGAGAAAAGTGAACAAAAGAAGCAATTGGATTCAAAGCTTTAACTGGAAGCAATTGTGATAGAGAAAATTAGAAGCTTTGACTATAATTTGTGCCTCTTGTCTTGATTCATGTTATTATTATGTGTTCAATAAAAGAGCATACTGATTTAAGAAGCAATCGGAGCCAAAGATTTGACTGGGAGTGGTTGTGGAAATATATAGTTAGAAGCTTTGTCTGTAGCTTATACTTCTTTTTTAATTCGCAAAATAGTTTTCTTACTTTTAGGAGTCTTTGTGCCCTAATTGTAAAACTTTTCATATAGAAATACAACCGGACTTAGAGCCAAACCGGTACATTTTTAGCTAGCCTTTGAGTTAGTAAAAGTTTATCGGTATCACTATTTCCAACTCTTGATAGAAGTTCCCATTACTCGCTCCATGAATAAGTGGATTCTTTCTTGAAAGATAAGAAGAAAAGATATTGGTAACACCCATTCTATAAAAATCTCTCGACTTCTTGCTTACCTTGAGTTGATCCAAGGAACAGTGAGAAGGGGTAGCCTTCCCTTTAAGGTAGGAGAGACTCTGTCTCACATGCTGTGGTTGGTCATCCTATTTTGCGACTGAATTTTTACCCAAAACTATCGGTTGCAAAATATCCACCCAACAACACCAACACTCAATTAATGGACATCAACATTAGAATCATCGGAGAACTGACCCTAGGCGCTGATGAAGGCAACAACTCATTGGAACTCAACACAACTGAAATTCCAACTCTGTCCACACTTGAGTCCCCATCAAACTGATACTCACACCAAACCACACTGTGGAGATGGTAAAAACCATAGCTACCTGAAACACTACCACCGACTCCAACCTCTGCTAAATTGTCTTGGGTGTGTAGATATTGCAAGGGGTCTAACTTGCAACTGTCAATTCCATTTGCAAAAAATGGTGCTAACCCATCCCATAATGGATTGTATGAAACTGAAACCAACCCACATCGATGTGAAACCAAATCCTCTACCTGTGGGTCAAAAGAAAAGTGATGAGCACTCCTCATAATGTAATGTCGATAAAAACTCCCAATCTCTATTTAGGGTTCAACATCAAACTGTGAATCAGAAGATGGCTCCAATCTTTGACTCCAAACTACCGGTCGGGCAAGATCCTAGGCAATCCTCTCAGCAAACCCAACCTCAAAATCCCTGTAGGGAAGCATGGTAGATAGAGTCTCTACAATCTTTCCCACCAACTTTCGAATAGCATGAGAGCCTCGGATGAGAGTACTCTTAGACACTGTATGAATCCTCCTGCACATCAAAAGTCTCCAAAAGATATTCCATGAAAGACTTTGTGTAGTAGAAATTATATGTGGAAGCATCTACTTGCTAGCTATCCAATGCTATCAATTGTATGAGTGAAGAAAATCACTTCCAGCAGAAGGAAGCAAATCATCGTGAGAGTTCAACTCCAATGATACTATTACCTCATTCGTACCTACTACACCCATATCCTTGACAGATGTGTCGACCACATCATCACGCCCCTCATCCCCAAATGTGGAAGCAAACTCACCACCAACCATAATATACTGAACAGGGTTTGGGGTTGGTGTCGATAGTACCCACTCAGTCTATGGTAACCTCATCCAACAGTGACTATGACTCTCGAAGAGCCAACAGAGTACACTGAAGAGAGTCCACAGTCACCTCAAGCTCCTGGGTGAGCTCAAGCACCTCCTCCTCTTTCTCTAACAAAGTCTCATAACAGGTGCTACCCCACTCCAGAAGGTAATCCCTGTCAGCAACTAACTGTGAATAGCTATGCTTCAAGATCTTGACGGCCTCTCAAAGTGCATGAACCTCTACTAGGGAAATACTAGTATCATCGTGCTCATTTGACATAGGAGGACCCCAACTAGATGTAGCTAGCATCTGACAGATAGCATCATAATGCTCAAGAGCTGAAGAAATGTCACTTTCACTTACCTTCAGCTAACAAGTCACATGATGCCTTTGTAATCCCTAACTCCTATGCAAGCTCTTTGTCTCATTAACTGCACTGTGATAGGAAATTGAATTAGAACTACCCACCACAAGATCGCTCATATGCGTGCTATCATCCTCACACAACTCTGCATATGAGATACAACTACTTGGTACCTCAACCAACACCTCATCCGAAGAAATGGAAGTCCTCACAGTATCAATCTCCTCACATGCCTCAGCTTCCACCTCAATAGTAGAATCTTGTAAGCACTGATCCTGGGACCCATCCAAAACCTCCTCGGAGTCATCAACTGATACCTGGCAAGGGATATCATACCCGACGCAGCTTACAACATCATCAATTGTATCATCAGATGTGTCTATACTATCTGCATCCACATCTCCTAATAAAGCCTCAACAACTGACATCCAACTTTGCACACATGACTCTATGCCAAGCTGTGAGTCAATAATGCTAGAGCATGAACCCACATCTACTAACTCTACTGTAACGCCCAAATCACCAACATCATAGCTGCGTGACTCTATACATGCCTCGGTCCCACCTAAGGATGCAACTGCCTCCTGCACTAAAGAACACTACGATAGCCAACATATGAGTCTCCAATAACAACTCCCTCCTTGGGAGTCTAAAAAGTCAGTGGCAACTACAACTCAGCTGCCTCTGTACTAACTGTAGCAACTACTCTAGGAACCTCAACCTATTGAAGCTCAATGCCGCTACCCACCAAGGGTATTGACACATCTATTGATCTCTGTGAAATGAGTCCATCATCAAAATTGCAGATAGGACTAGAATGCACCATACTAAATACAGGTACATCTGCATCATGGACACCTCTCGGAGAAAACTCAAGCTTCCTTCCTTGCAACTTTGATGCCGACCTTCTAAAGGTTGAAACCATATACCTTGCTACCTTGTCAACTGTCTTTGAATTTGACAAGGTCTTTGACATCCTTTGCTGATGAAGTTTTTCTATACTCTTTCCCAAAGAATTTAATTTCCTATATCTTCCTGACTACTCTGCCAACTCCTGAAACTACTAGGCCTCCGGTATCTATCCATAGTTGATTACAACTAGAGTGCTGGTCACTCCATAAACAACAATAGAGTTGAAATTAAAAAATATTTTCCTACCACACAGGATGGCAGGAAACTGCTTAGATACCACTGTAATAACCCCAACCGGTTATAACTTCATCAAGCACCAAATTCTTTTATAATTCAGTTGTTTGACATATTGTCAAGCACTTTGCAAGCAAGCTTTGATACCACTATAATGAGCCCTACCGGCTTTCAAACAATCTGTGCAAAATAAATGATTTTTTTTGTTTTTTTTGTTTTTGAGGTTTTGCAATTTATGATACAACAATATTGCAGAAAAATAGAAGATATTACAATAAATATTTCAGCTCAAATATTTGGATATTACATAGGGAATATAGCTGAAAATTCCAGATTTTAATATCAACTTAGATATTGAGTTCACAAAATACCAACAACCCAGTTGATAAAATATCCTCTATTATTTAAATCAACAATACTCAGAAAAATCAGAAGTTACAATCCGTGAACTTATAAGTAAGACATGCCTTGAAACCCTTTGAAATGAAGTCTAACAGCAGCAAAAGAATTCTCCTACAAACAAATGCAACTGCAGATATGTAAAATGCTGCTCCTAAAGTGCAGATAGAAAATAACGCCTAGCAACAAATATAAATGGGTATCCAACTCCAAATTAACCAGCACCCAACTGCTTCTTAGCAATAGTAATAACAGTATAAGAAGACAACAAATTCCAAATTCTCAATACCACATTATCTCCCAACCACAATGTATACAACAATGTTGATAAAGACCAATTCTTTGAACAATAATTCACAATACCTCAACTGTGAATGACAATGAACTTCTCAAGGACAAACCCTTATACTACGGCAAGGACACAGAAAAACAAGACTTCAGAAACATCACGAAGATGACAAAGCAAAATAAGATAATCAAATAATTAGATACTTTTCTCATCAAATGTCCTCATATTTATAATCTCCAAATGCCACCAGTTTCCCAAAATAAGTCCACTTAAGAAGCCTCCTCTACACAACATTAAAATATAATAAAGTTCCATTAATATAATTTAATTGCTTTTGGCTCAAAAAATGACCTTTTCATCATAATTCAATATTTTGATATGCAAGGCCACTGTTTCTTGTTCCCACGATTTAAAACTTTTCGTCTCGGTTCCAACGAACTATGATATTGAGGTGACCAACTAACAACACCAACAAAAATAACAACCTCAATGTATTTAGAGGAATAATAATAATAATTCACCCATCTTGCGAGAACAACTAAAGAAGCATCATAATCGAAATTTGACAACATCAAAGTGATCCTGATGATGAAAGACGATAAAAGAACCTCACAGGGTGACTTACTATAAATAGACGCTCCCTCCAAGATTCTTGGATTGCAAAATAAAAATTTAGAGCATCACCCAACTCCTCTAACTCAACTGAGCTCATCAGAACCAACAGATAGTGAGTCCTTCAAACGGAGCCAAAACACACCATAGGCTGCTGGAAAGTCTATAACCACACAACTAAGACCCTCAAATCTCACTGTCAGCTCATGAGGACCTGGTCAACTGTAGGAACCTTCTGAAAATGGGGACATTACAATCTTGGTAAATTACTCCAATAGCCCACAATTAATTGATCTCTTTTGCATATAAATCATTTGATCCATCATTTAATGGATTTTTGTCGAATCACCATAAAAATATATTGCCCACTATTGACTGTTAGCTTGATATATATCCAAACGCATTAAAATTTGTCACGAAATCAAATAATAAAATGTTCAACGCAAATATAATACTCCAAATCAAATAATCTTTAGTTTCCTATTTTTTTTTTAATTACCCATAAAACCCTGAAGCTGGTAGGATTGTCTGGTTCTGATACCACTATAATATCTCCCTAGGATATTTACCCTAGATTTTACCAAATGTACCACAAAATTTTAAATAAATAATCTATATACAAATTGATTTCTTTTGATCCAACAGTTTATCTTGAAAAACATATAATATCTCAAATAGAAATATATGTTGCCATCAAAATAGATAAGTTGATGCAGGCATGTTTTCCACATAGTTATGAAACATTTTTATTCACAGCTTTGCTCAACTATGAGCTCTATCGCAAAGGTACCTCAAAGTCGAATTGGGTTTCCATGCAATTGACTAAATTGCCAAGGATTTCTACCCCAGCAATTCTGAATTGAAGGCTGAAGCTCCCAAATTCTCCGAGAGAAAATAATAAACCAAACATATATCAAGCATAATAAGTTTGAGCCGCTCAGTGTTCTTTTATAGCACATTCTTGTGACTCTTTGATTTCCTTTTGGCTGTCTCTTCATATTCCTTTTCTTTGTCTCTTTATTTTTCCTCTTTAAAATTAAAATGACTTTATTACTTATTCACTAAGTTCCATTAAGTCATTTTTATACTTTATTAAATAATTAAATTAAGTCATCATTAAATTTGACTTGATTTGACAGCTTAAAATTTAATATTTGATTGTCTTCTGATTAGAGGACAAGAGAAATCTATCATGTCTTTCTACAATGTGCTGGAAATCCCTCCTATTTGAACAAGTTACTTATTGTAATTGCTTAGGAAGCTAGTTGGGAAATTAGAATAATAAAACTCTTAAAATGCTCTAAAATTTTGGGAGGAGAAATAATTCCTGCATTTTTCATTGCGAACCACCATGGAGTTTACATCTCTCCCTAGCCTTATCAGTTTCTTTTTATGGTTATCCAACATTGAGTCTAGTTGATTCTGTAACTGTCATCTTTATTAGGTATATGTGGGCCTGTAAAAAATATTAAACAGCCAAAAAATGAGATCAGAAGATAGGCTATGGATATTAAGTGACCTATTATTTTATGTTGGATATATATTTCTTCTTTGACTCTTTTTGTTCCACAAGACTATTAAGCCCACTAAAACACGTTTGATTCTACTAGATTGCCCCCATTCAGGTCAATTTCCTAGTAGTATGTTTCCTTGATCTCAGGAACATTGGTTTCTTGTAAAATAATTATATCTTGATTGTTATTATCTCACTTGTGCTTGATTTGGTGCCTTTTATTAGGGGAATTAATGCTTCCTAATATTATACAGTACGACCTTCATTGTCTTAAACAAGAGCAGGTTGTTCTCATCATCGTAATTGATCTGTCCAAAACATTAAACTGATTCAAAATCTCTTTTTGATTCTTTACATATTATTAACAAATGCTTAGAAAATGAGAGAAATTAGTTTTAAAATTTAAAAATGGAATATATAGCATCTGCGTATGATATCTCAAAAGTCACTAGTTTACATCATCTTCAAATTCTTAATGGTTTGCTTGCTACATGTTTTAAGAAATGAAAAGCTGGCTGAAAATGCCGATTTGATTGTTCCAAATAAGCCAAAAAGTGGGATACGATGTCATATTCTTATGATTCCATTTGCTGAGCTTGGACTCATTAGATTCACTTATATGTGTTACTATTTTTTTGAGTGAAATAATGGTGGCTACCTTACTCCGTTTCGCTTGTAAATCCAACTACACCCTCTAGTATTTCAGACTTCTCAAAGAAATATTGTGGGCCAAAATATTAATAATATTTGTTATGGGCAAAATTTGCATTGTAATTTCTATACGAAAATGGAACATGTTCTATGATATATATGTATTATGTGTTGATGTTTGTTGATTTTTATTTAGAGATGTAGCTTTTGCATAGTTTCTCCTAAAATTTCTCTTATATTGGTAACACTACTGAAATCTTAGAAGTATAACTATGGATGTCATCTCTTAAATTATATTGCAATTTATTTTGAATGTATTGCCCCAATATATTTTCATCTTTTTAACAGGTTGACAGAAAAGGAGCTAGACTTCCGATTCTTGACTCTGTTAGTTTCTGGTAAACACCTCTTTGTACATTTCTGGATTTACTTTAACTTGTAAATTTGATTATTAGGATATGGGTTATTTCAGAATTTGATAGATGTACACTTTACATCAGAATCTCTTTTTGGCAAGAAGTTTATTCGTCATTCCTTGATCAGATAAAACTTTTTTGACATTTTGTTTTTGTTTTTGAATAGGTTAGAAACATTTTATTTAGTAATGAGATATCAGGAATCCTCTTGAATAACTAGTTTATGAAATAATCTGCATTCAACAAACATAGTTGATTATATGAAATTGCAGAGACACCACATCAGTTGAAAACAAATCTTATGGTAAGGAGTCCTTATATTGCAATTTCCAAACTTTAGTAAATGCAATCACTTTGGCTACCACCAATAATTACATAGAAAATAATCTTGAACAAGCTTTGATAGTTAAGTATAAAGTACTATATTATATTATATCATTTAGAATCAAATACTAATAAACACAAATCTTGTTGTAGACATCTCACAACGAGGGGAACAAACTTTCTGCCTTCCTCTTACATGCAGTGAGTTTACTTACGTTCTAAGGAAATTTATTCTAGACGTGCTTTGATCCCAGACATTCAACCCGTTCTGCTCTTGAACAAGTCATTATGATTCACTTTTTTGATAAATCTAAAACACATCCAATCAAGAGGCTCTGATTGTCTCTCCCTCACATATTAAGTTACCACCACATGCTTTTATTCTTGGGATATATCTTTAAACTTATTTATCTGAAAACTTGGTTTCAAGTGGGTTAGATTTGGAAGATCTCAAAAAGAATTATGAACGGTCACCTGACATTACTGCAGGTTCACCTGCAACTGTGCAATGTCCCCTATTTCTAATTACATGGACACTACATGGATTAATGAATGCAAAGTGAAGTTATGTGAAATATGACAGTGAATTAATAATACAAATATTTGAATTATCAATACGACTCATAATTCCAAGTGCTGCACTAATGTATGACAATGCAATGGTGTGTGTGTCTATATATATATATATATATATATGACTGGTGATTCCATATGCCCCAATGGAATACAACTGATAGTTCAATGTTTTCATCACAATTATATCAATGACTGCTATAACACTGAAATAGAGGTAATAATAGATACAGTAGTTCCTTGACCCAATCTTCTATACTACACATTCAGAATATGACAGCGGCCCAACTTAAGCCTTTTTGAATAGGGTGGGGTTGAGACATGATTGACGAAGCAACCCATGATACTACACTCTTTGGGACGAGATCGAAAGGGGTTGCCGAATAGGGCGAGGTTGAAACATGACTGACAAATTGAGCCTATGGCCCTTCTCATTATAGGGTGCTTTGGGATGAGATCGGAATTTATCATTTTTCTCGTGGACATTACTGCCAAAGTTACCGAACCCAACAACACCACTTGCTAGAACCCGGTGTTGGGGTTAGTAATAGTTGTAGGCCCCTACAATTTTATTGGACACCCTACCCCGTAAAATTGATAGGATAGGATAGGCCCTATCCCCACTAAAATATAGGGTGGGGGAATCTGGCCCCTCCTCTGAGGGGGTAGGTTGAGTCTTCCCTGTTTTGATTTCTCCTTTCCGTAGGGCTAGATCAACGTCGAAGGTGCCCAACCCGACTGAAGTTGCTTGTGCCATGTTCGTGTTTCACTTCTATATGTAACATTCAGAATCTAATGGGTAAGGCTTGTTGTCTAGATGGCTTAGAATGAATATTGTCTCTGAGTCGAGGAACCCATTTAGAATAGTAGGGCCCCTATGAACAATGTGCGATTGAAGGAGCAAACTATCCCTACTATTCCCCCTAAACAAATTATTGTGGGGCCCCTACAATTTTATAGGACATAGAGATACCTTGCTGCCCAACCAATATAACCCGGTTGTGCCTGAACCAATACCACAGGAGGGGAAAGAAGGTAACCAAAATCAACAATAGGGGTAACAATACAATAGGGGTTCTCGTCCATCCACTTTAGGGGTGTTGATCCAGGGAATGAAAACATCCATTGCAGAAGACCCCCTCTGTGTAGCATAGATAAAGAGGGTGATATGCATGATAGTTCGAAAAGCAATATAGAACTCAATTAGCAATATAATGTATGCACATTACCCTGCGAGCCATTTTTGATATACAATCTGGTATATGTTGCAAATTATAGGATAAATGCTAGGTACAAGTATGTCATCTTAGATGTTCTAATATGAATTATGCAAGTACTCTGTACAGAGCCGTCTGTGATATGTCAATAATATTATATGCACTGCTATTGTCGCTGATCTGTAATTATTATACTTGCACAGAGATAGGTTGTAATAGCAACTGTCTATGCTCTGTATGAGCGGATTCCACAAAGGTAGCTATGTTTATAAAATTAATACTTCAATGTATGGTTTGGATAGACTATCGGCTTAAGATATATAGAGGCACAATGAAAATATGCCAAATTGTATTATGAGTAACCACCATTTGTTAACAAATAACCAATACGATTGTTATGAATAATCATATGTTTTTGCAGATGCCAAACTGTATTATGAGTAACCGCCATTTGTTAACAAATAACCAATACGATTGTTATGGATAATCATATGTTTTTACAAATTAAACATAGCAATCAATATATGCCAGCTATTGTAATGTCCCTATTTTTTTGGCGAGTCTATGCAGTTGATGGAGTTAGCTCATCATAGTGACCTTCGTGAGTTGACAGGGTGTTTTGGGGGTCCTAGTTGTGAACTCACTATTTTTAGTAAGTCCTTTTTTTGCAGTTGCTATTTTTGGCAGTGCAGTGGGTGGCTCTGGCAGTTGGTTGTCACCTGCAATAAATAAAGTTAATAATTGCATGAGCTCTTATTTATTTAATAATTATTAAGTGCATTATTATAGTGATATTTATATTATAATAATAATGACATTTAGAGATATTTCTAAAAAGTATGTTGGAAAGTTTCAAGTGTTGAGTTCTTTTGGGAAACTTCCAAAATTTCGGAAGTGGAGTTTTTAAGGAAACTTTGGCCAACAAAAGATTATAAATAAGAGCTCATTTCATTGGGAAAAACATGCTTGAATATATATTTGCATTTTGTGCTTTTGTGGCTTTTTCCTGAGTTCTGAATTTCATGCCCTTGCTGAAGTATAAGGGTTAAGTTTGAGAAGTTTTTGGCAATTGTGCTGAAGTATACAATTGATCAACATTCTCCTACTATAAATTCTATGGCGAAGGAGAATAATCATGGTTATTATCTTGATTATCATATCTTTAATTAAATAATTGCAGAGGGTTTGAGAAAATTCTAAGAATCAATTCTAAAGCATTGCTGTTGTTGTATAGCAATCTCTTGGATTCCTCCTACTGTCTGATCTATGTCTAAGGAGGTTCGAATGTGGGGAAGATTGTTTGAAGTCTGGAAGAAGAGGAGAATGTTGCTATCGATTTAATTCAGCATTAAAGGGGAACTTGGACACAGATGCCTTGGGAAAGGAAAGATCCACTACATTGAGGTCGTGTCCGATGATGAGGACGAACAAGATGATATACCCCTCGAAGACAACCAACCCCACGAGGACACCAAAATGGTTAGTTTGAACCGTATGGAAATAATTGCAGCATTGGTATGGCGTGGAGGAACTATTGCCCTAGTCGATAGCCCGAGGTGCACAATGTTTCATGTACGGGGAACTCTTCAAGGACTAAGGGTTATGGTGATGCTCTATAGCGGAGCTACTTTAAACTTCATAAACTTCTCTCTAGTGAAATGAAGAGGTCTACCTACGGAGACGCACGCAGGATCTAAGGTCAAGGTTGTCGGAGGGACTCTCCTGCCCTGCACACACCTTGTTTCTTTGCTAAGTATCACAATGGCGAACCCCCAACAATATGTTTCAAACTTTAAAAAATCCAACAATGAAATCCAAAGTTATGGTCTCTACACCGAGACCCATTTTTTGAAAACTCCATTATAGATTGCTGAACTTATCAACAATTCAATTAGAGGTGACCAAAATTTCAAAGCAAGTCATTCTAAGGTGAATCACTAAATAGGTCAACCCTTCACTTAGAAAATGCTACAATCTCATAGAAAGCCATTCTAAGGATACATATCATCAAATTAGTCAATCATTCACTTTGAATGTGCAAAAGTGTTATTACAAATAATTTTGAGGTTAGAAGTATCCAAATCGATCAAACTTTGATTATGAATCGACTATAATCTCATCACAAGTCATTTAGAAGTTGGAGATCACCGAATTGATCAAGTGCTCAATCAAAATTGGTAATGATCTCATAACAAACCATTATGAGGATACAGATCACTGAATAACTCAACCCCTCCCTAACAAATTGTTCAAATTGCATAACAAGTCATTCTAGAGTTACAAATCACTAAATCATTCAACTCTACACTCACTGAATAGCTTAACCTTTCACTCACAATTCAGTCAAATCTCATAACAAGTCATTTTAGAGTTACAAATTATTGAATTAGTCAACTCTACACTCATAACCAACTAGAACCTCATAACAGACCATTCTAAGGTTAGAAAGAAATAATAATCTTAAAATCTGTCATTTTTGTATAGACTTGTACATGGAGGCTTATAACTTTTGAATTAGTACTTGGTTCTTAAATCAATCAAAATGAATTGGCTACAATCTCGTTATAAGTCATTTTCAAGTTGTTAAACAGGTCAAGTGTTCAATTAGAATTAGGTATGATCTCATAACAAGTCATTATGATGTTACATATTATTGAACAACTCAACCAGAGTCACAATTCAGTCAAGTCTCATAACAAGTCATTCAGTTTGACCGATTTGGATACTTCTAACCTCAACATGGCTTGTGATAGCATTTTAGTTGATTTAGAGTGAAGGGTTGACCAATTCAATGATATGTAAATTCAAAATGACTTGATATTATATGGTAGGTCATTCTAAGTGAAGAATTGACCAATTCAGTGTTTTGCAACTTCAAAATGACTTGCTACGAAATTTTGGTCAGCTTTGATTGATCGGTTGATTAGTTTAGCATATAATGGAGTCATAGAAAAATGTGTCTCAATGTAGAGACCATAACTTTTAATTTCACTATATGATTTTCCTAAGTTTTAGATATGTTGTTGCTTTGTTTTCTCGACCACGATGGTTAGGGTACTACAACAAGATGTTCAAACACCTGATCCCATCCTGACCTTGATCTGTGAAATTGTCTTGTGCCATATGCACTTGGGTAGCTCACATGGTCAAAGCAAGTATAACGGTCAATGGTAGCTAACCAGTAGCAACAGAGCAGTTTGATTGATTGATGCTATTTCTATTAGACCTATACCTTTTTATAATTTTAGGACCTGGGATTGATTATGCATATCGATTTGAATTGGGCCTATCAATATTGAACAACAGACGCAGTTATTTTATCTTGCCCTGTATCTCTTGCTTACCTTGGAATCTGATCTTAAACCATAACAATAGGCTTTGGATCTCGATATCGATCTATACTCATGACACTAAACCCATGCCCTACTATTCTAAGGGGGAGTAAGTGATCCACTGTCGTAGAATAGTAAGGCCTCCATGAGAAAGCATGGCTCCCAGTCGGACCCTAACTATCGCTACATAGTCACCATTTTAGTCAGTCCATCATTACACCTTATAAATAGTAGGGCTCCATATCATAAATCATCAAGTGAAGCCCCTAAAATTATATGGCTAGCATCATTCGCTACAAGAACTAACTTAATAGATTTATTCCGTAGTTATCCCAGCCAGATACCTAAAATGAGGAGGCAACTAGCCACCCATAGAATTGTAGGGCTGGCCCATAGAATTGTAGGACAACATCAAAAAATGACTAACTTCTGAATATCCTATCGGGAGCAAGATGCTATTATTTGCCAGGTAGTTAATAGTGCAGAATGTGCCAGTTTCGACCCTACTATTTATAAGGGGACCAACCTATAGTGTCTTGCCTAAGATTCTATACGTAACATGCCCACCCCCCCTACAATTCTATGGGCAACTATCTCCTCCCACCCAGCCCCCTTTATAATATAGGGGCCCCCTACCATTTTACAGGACCCCACATTATATAGGGAATCTTGTAATAATAGAATAGTAGGGGCCTAAAGGTGTTAACTAATTGGTGGAGCCCCATAGAATAGTAGGGGACTAACCTTAGAATAATAGGGGCTCAAGTGTGTGGGAGATTTCTTTAGGCAGATTCCCTTCATAATGTGGGGTCTTATGCCATGTAGGGGCCCCCTATATTATAAAGGATGGCATAAACCTACTAGCACTCGCCCTATTCTAAGGTAATCGCTTGCTTGAATGCCCTACCCCCTTTGCACTGGCATACCCCCTACTATTATAAAGGTAAAGACCCACCTAGCAATAATCTATTTAGGGCCCCCTTGCCCACCCCATGCTATTATTTTGATAGGGGTCCACAATTGAATCACTATAGGGGGCCCATTATTTAGGCGGGGCCCCCTACCCCCGACTATTTTATGGGGATAGGAGAACTATTATTGTAGGCAGATTATTGCCCTACAATTCTATGGTTGGCGAGAATGCCCTACTATTCTAAGAAAAGAGCCCTAAAATTCTATGGGGGTCGCTACCTTCTAGAATATCCCTATCCCAGCAGGGGCGTTCCCTACCATTCTATGGGGTAGAAATAGTAAAAAAGAAGGAGTTGCACAAGAGCTAATATTGGGTGCATGGGGAAGACATGCAATATTTGTTTTCGAACAACTATATATAGTCATTGGGGTAGTTTTTTGAGCATGGCCTCGACTGAGAAAGCTGCTGAGACTAAAATTGGAAGGAGCAGGAGGCCCTACTATGATTATTACAAATGAGTGTGAGAGCAAGCCGCTTCTTCAGCATGCAGCAATTGTATCTATCTACTCTGGTCCACTCTCAATTCAATGCCATCCTCGAATCTATAGCGGCTTTTTTGATGTAGCATATAAAACATGCTTTGCTAGCGTGAAATCAACCATAGCCACTAGGGTTTTCCAATCTCTAGTTATTAAAGGGGTTTAGCCCAAGAGAAAGTATGGGGCCCCTATAATTCTATGGCTCTTCTAGAGGCAGGTAGATGCAATAGGCATGTGGTTCCTAATGATCGATTAGTTTTCCAACTCACCATTTGTGCTCTACCTTGATCAGGATGATTTGCCCCATAGAATAGTAGGGTTGAACCCCTTAAACCATTTCAACATTGTTCTTCCAGGCCAGTACGATATGCTCATTGCAAAACCTTAGCATGAAGACCTTGCTTATTTATTTCTATCGATCGAGGGAGAACATTGCGACCCCACCCGTTATCCAATCACCGCTTTCTTGATTATTTTAGGGAACGTGATTGTGCATTATGTCTACAAAAGGAAAGCAAAAGGAACTACTTATAATTGTGCATTCAGAAGAAGTGCAGTGCCCTACTCTTATTATTCAGTGAACTAACGCCCATTACTCAAACTGGGGGCATATTTACATATATGATGCCATCCTTTGCCTGTAGCATGATCAAGCGAGAAGAGATGGAGTGACCTACCTACTATCTAGCTAGTGTTGGTGCTCTAGGAAATCTACTAGAAAGTTGGGTGGGGCCTAGGTATCAAACTTCCTTCGCAGGTGCTTCCCTCACCCCATTCTGCATGCACATGAAGACCCTACAATTCTATGGCAGCCCTTGAGATAGAAATGTAGTTCTTCACTTTTGATGTAGAAGTGTTAACAAGCCTAAAGAGCCTATTTGAAGATCTCCTCAACATTAACTATTTGTCTGGGCTATCTCCATTCCACCCACCTACTATGACTATAGGCGTAAGTTTGAATTCTAGTTTATTTAGAATTCATTTCAACGGGGTGACCATAAAATTATAGGGCTAGCCCATAAAATTATAGGGGACCCTACCCTAAACAGACCATAAAATTTTAGGGCCCCGGCCCCGGCCCCCTACCCCACCCCTATATTTTAAGGGCCTCGTACCCTATATTTTAAGGTAAGGTTCCCCCTATATTTTAAGGTTGCCTATTCTTCTATTATTGTAAGGTTAAGGTAAAGGTAAAGGGTCTGCATGCAAAGGGTGGGGTGAGACTAAAGCCTACCTTCTCGTTGGACTCACTTTACTCAACATAATGCCCAAAAGGAAGATGCCCCAGTATAGATAGTTGGATCTCTCACCCTACATCAGCAAGGTTCATAAGTTCTGTTCTTGGTTGCCCTCCCTAAATTTATATGGGACAAAAGGTTGATATATGAGAGCCTTCATAGTCAGTTCAGATCAGATTGCAACAAACAATCTTTTCAGCTTTGAAATCTTTCCTAGCAATAGATCATTGCCTATTATTCTATTATTCATCTAAAAAAAGTATGGCTAGTAGATACTATTAAATGACTATGCTATTATTGAAAACTCTTTAGCGGCCGGCTGATCTTGACTTAAAACTATACACTTTAAAGTAAGATAACTACTATTCATAGGCATGTGGTCAAATATATTAGTGGTGCCCCTACCTAGAATTCCCTTAAAATAGATCCTACCTACCTATAATTCTATGGACTATGGGCTGGTGTGTGATGCTACTGGCCCCTACCATTCTCTGGGGTTAGATATATTATCATAGGTAGGGGCCGGTGGCCCTACTATTATATGTGGGGGTTCCCTGCATTTGCTTGCATCATTAGGCCCCCTACCCTACTATTTCTCAGGGATAAGGGCTAAGGGTGCATGCAAATTTGCTTTCACATGCCCCTAGCCTAGACTTTTATGGGGGATAGATTATATTATTTGCAGGATCGGGCCCTACTATTTATAAGGGCCATGTCTCCCGCTTCCACAGTACATATGGCATAAGAAAATTTCACTAATTGAGGTCGAAATGGGATTAGGTGTGCCACATCTTTCCATAGTGCCCGACCTTCTATTGGTAACATGCCCTATAGTGGCCTGCTATCTATAAGGCCACCTATGATTATGAATGTTACAATAATATGAAAGGTGCAATAATTCCCTTACCTTCCCTTACCTTAAAATAGTGGGGTGGGGTGGGCCCCTTCGCCTATTATTGTGGGGTAGGCCCCCCCACTATTCTAAAGGGGATTATTCCCTGGTAGCCTATTATTGTGGGGTGGGGTAGGGGCCATAAACCATGTTACATAGAGAGTTGAGATGCGGCCTGTGAATGCAAAGGGAGCTAAACCCCGTGCAGGTGAATAGTAGGGTTGTGAAGGTTGTGTCCCCAAACATTTATAGTTGGGCGGCTACGAAGAGATGCAGGAAAGAATCCCCCGGCCCCTTACTTAGTCGAGACCACTGTTAGGGTTAGTCTCTAACCCAACCTTATCTTAGAAGAGAGGAAAAAGCCACAAAATATTCTCATGGTTGCTCCAGTTTATTATGCGTATATTGAATGGCCCCCTACTATTCTAAGGGTAGTTTTTGCACCTTCTACAGTTCTCAGACAGCCCGAGCCTATATTTTTCATTCACAAGAATTGCCATAGAATTGATAGAGGTCATGAGTCATTTAGGTAGGCTACACAATAGAGCAAATAGCAGTGCTCATTCATTATATCATAGATATGGAAGCAAGCTCATGTTTATCACACCCAATGGACTCCATTTTCATCATAAAAATATATTATGTCAAGATCCATTTCCAAAACTAAATCACGCCAACATCACGAGAGTTCCTAGATCGTGTGAAATCGTAGTAGTTCTAAAGGCATTCCATTCCAATGGAGAATTGGCTATGGAGATTCTACGCAGTCAGAGATTCTCATAAGCAGATCGGGTCAAGTACTCTCAGGAACGGACCAATCCATTGGGGAAGGAGGGAGTTGCACGATGAAGAAGGCATATGATGTTTGATTCTTTATGAGGAAGCACTCTCTAAGGGCATATGATGTATAATTCCTCAGAAAAAATTTCAGCAGTCATGTTAAAAAATGACCTTTCAGTCCAAATACGTAAAAACTCCATCCAGTTCCCAATGGAGATAGAGTTTTACGAATTCTTCTCAAAACTAGAAGATCATTTTGAGATTTTTGAGCATATTTGAGGGTTCAATGTGACTATTGCAACTTTGGCCAACACGCAAGATGAGACTCTACCATCATGGAGCAAGTTTTCACCAACAAACGAACGACCCCCAATGCAAGGTGCTCTTTAGGGGGTGTGAGCATAGTGAACTGCTTGACCAAGAGAAGAGGACTCCCCTCTGCATGTAGACTTTCGAGTCGAGTGCCCCCACCCCTTGTCGGCCCCCCTTTCTACAGTATAGTAGGGGCTATGGATAGGGGAGCTCACCCCCCTCGCCACCTTTACCTAGGGGTTGCCTACCAATGAAGGGCATGGGGATTTATGCACCCCTCTGGATGCCCCTCTCCCTCCCTCCTCAGGGTTGGGACCTCGGCCTACTAGACTCTAGTTAGGAGAGGACTCCCTCATCGACCAACACCTTAGGGAGAGGGGGAGTCCTCCCTCACCCCTAGTATGGATAGGCCAATGCCTTAGGGAGAGGATGGGGGGAGGGTCTTGACCTTCAAGTTGAGGAGGCCACCAAGAGGAAGGGACATACATAAACACCCTCAAGGCTCACCTACCTTTATCTTTTGACCCCTACTATTCTATGGCCCCCGAGCAGCACCCCCAGGCACCCTGTAGGATAATTATGATTCTCTCCCAATGTAGGGGTGGGTGGTCTCCTTATAATAGTAGGGCCATACCATAGAATAGTAGGGGCCCATGAACCCTCAATTCTGATGAAGCGGCCCTATAGCCCATAAAATTCTAGGGTAGGGGTAGGGTGCCCCTGCATGTGAATACATAGGAGAATCTTTAGTTAGTTCCCATGAGCCGAGGGAAAAATCCTTCATGAAATGCCTAAAACATTATAGGGCCCCCCACCTCAAAATTCTAGGGCCCTACCATTTTCTAGGCAAATTATTCAGAATCTAGCCCTTACCCTAAAAAATTATAGAGCCCCCCACCTCAAAATTCTAGGGCCCCTAGCTTAGCCCTAGCCTAAAAGGACCCCTTGGGTATGGGCTATAATTTTAGGTATGGTATGGGCCCTACTATTCTAAAGGGTAGGGGCCTATATTCTAAAGGGCTTCATGCCCTACCCTGCCCTATAATTCTAAGGCTAAGGCTAAGGCCCTACAATAATGTACTAAGGGGTGGCCCTAATATCTATAGGTCGTAACCTTCACGCCGTACCCCCTGCATGCATACCCCTTAGCCCCTATTGTTCTAAGGTCTTTTAAGGGTGCGTGGGGCCTGCCTAACCCCCTAAATTTTTTTGACCCATACCTACCTCAAATTATAGGGCTATGGGCTAGGGCCCTATTATTTATAAGGCAAGGCCCCTCCTAAAAAGAACTATTTAGGGGCCATATTATTGAGGGGCCCCTCTTCATATTATTGGAAGCTACCCTACAATAATATGCACGGGGATGGATAGGATAGCTGGCTGGCTATAATAGTAGGGTAGGGTAGGGTAGGGTAGGGCCCATACCATAAAAGTGGTCCTTTTAGGCTAGGGGCTAGGGGGTGGGAATAGTCTAATAGTAGGGATAAATAGAGGCCTTTAGAATAGTGTGGCAGATGAGGCCCTACTATCTATAGGCCTCACCTTCCCTACAATTCTAAGGGGCCCTTTTTGCCCTATAAAGGGCTGCCATAGGCATAGACATTATAAGCCATTATAGGATAGGCAGGGCTTCATACCCTACAATTCTCAATAGATCCTTTAGAATAGTAGGGCCGGAGGGTAGGGCATGCCCACCCGGGGTAGATGAGGCCCTATAATGGTTCTATGGCCTTAAAATAGTAGGGCTCATTTATCACCGTGCTGCCATAATGAAAGTGTGCATGCATGAGCCTTAGAATAGTAGTAGCCCTTTTGTCCTCCACCAGCCTAATGATGCAATCAAATGGGCCCACCCTTGTATGTAGGGACCCTACCCTACCTATAGAGTACTAGTAATCATTTCATCTGGGTAATCATTTGGTCACAACATGGCCTAGATGGATAATGAATAGCAAGTAATGAATGAATAATAGATTGGTACCCCTCAATGCAGAGTGAGCCGTGTAATAGGTGACCATCTTGCATGGTTTGGAGGGCACTTGAGCCGTAGCGTGTTGACCCCCTATCCAATTCCTGGGCCAATCCCCCTGCCATACCACCCAAAAATGAGATTATCACTGAATCTGAGTTTGCTGCTCCAACCATTACCGAACTAATACCCATTCTATTTAGTAGTTTAGGTTCTTTCATGGCATATCATGTCAATCAATTCCAATGAGCCTTTCAAACTAGTACTTCTAGTAATCAACTCTATTGCTCTTTAAACAAATGTTGGTTCCCCGGTCAAGTCTTTAATGACTTCATAGTTAGATGGTTCTCATGTTTTGGATATGAAGTCTCATTCAAAGCCTCAGACAAAGATGCTATTGAGATATTGGGCCCTTATGGCATTTCATACACATTTCGACAATTGGCCAAGCAAATGAGTCAACTTCAAAGTGGATTTGTCATGTGAGGAGTGCATTACAACCCATGGCCACCTACCCCCTACTGAGCCCTACCCTTTCTTGAGGTAGGGATTGGTGGGGGGGTGGCTCCTCCATTGTGGGTAAATAGTAAATTTGACTCTATGAATCTTCGGTCGGTGGTAGTGGGGGTGTTAAGATTAGAGCTTTCTAGTAGTGCCAGCATGCAACCAAGAATGCAAGTGAATGAATCCCCCTATTTCCATGAGGCTAGATAGACCCTCACCGCCTTTATTAGAGGACTCTGTGTGTGGGGTTGGAACTCTAGTTTCCCTCCCACTGCACCATGGTTCGGGGGTGGGAGAACTTTAGCTCTCCAACAATAATATACCTCAATTCTATTGGTTGTTATAGGGGGGGGCTTCATGTGCATGCAGGGGGCCCACACACGGGCTATTCCACCCACCCTACATAGCCAGGTTTGGTAGGCCCCTACTATTCTATGGCCCTAAGGGGTAGGTGGACCCTATTATTCTATTATTATGGTCAAGTGAGTGTTTTCCTTAAAGAATGGCTATCTAGTGGGAGTCACTACAGTAGTATGCCAATTTCTATGGATGAGGGGATAGTCATCACGGGTGTAGGCAACCCTCTACTATCCTATTGCATTCTATTCCCTATTCCATGTTAGTGAAGCCCTAGGTGATGCCCAACTATAGATACAGGGCCCTATCCTCTATAGTGAGGGGTGAGGCTAGTTGCCCCTACTATTCATTCTATGGCAAGACCACCAAGAAGCCCATAAAATAGTTATCTACCTCTGCATGCACTAGGTTTCAATATACATACCCTCCCAAAGCATAGAATAATAAGGTCCCCTAGCTCGTAGGGGTTCGGGGTAGGGATATATCATTGCCCACACACGGGCCCTAGCAAATAGTAGGGGGAGGAGGGCCTCGATTGGGGCATGTGTGGGGCCCCTACTCCAATTAATATAGAGTGGGGGTGGTGCAGGGGCATAGGGCAGCCCCTACTATTCTATGGCATCGGAGGACAATACAAGAAGGCCCTGTCGGTGTGCTTGCTGGGGCATCGTGCATCATCATTCCATTCTTCACTTGGATCTTTCTTTTTGCCTTACTATTCTAAAGGGGCCATAGTCCAGGGAGCGTAATTGCCAGAGCACGAGGGATATAATGGATAGTAATGATTTCGATAGGAGCAACCGGACTGCTATAGCAAGCAACCTTTCCAAGGATAGGTTAATAATAGGAACCCTATAATTTTATAGGCACAGACCCCCACACTTTATCTTCAACAAAAGCCCCAGGATGCAAGCCCCTACAATTTGAGTCCATCTCCCAATACCTTTCATCAATAGCCCTATCTTGCCATAGAATTTTAGAGGCAGGGTGGATGCCTCTTGAACTATATATAGTTACATTGTTCTACCAAACTGAGTGTCTTTTCCCCCTTTACCCCCCTAGCCAATATGCCCTACAATAACTAAACTATGATGGTGAAGGGAGCCCTTTACTATACAGGGGGTAGAGGGCTTATCCCACAATAATCTTGTTAAGGGGCATGCATATCAAGCCCCATCCAACCTGGCAACTATAGTTGGTGGGCAACAAGAACTTTGCATCTCAATAATAGAAACCTCTGCATGCACTAGGCCACCCACTCGATAGTCAGTATATAGTTGGCCAGCCCAGAATGCCATACTGGGGCATGGTGTTGATTCATGGGGCCTATATTTTAAGGGCGGTATGACCCCATTTCATATTATTGCACATCTTCGCTACACCCTACCATTCTATAGGCATTGCTTGCCACCAAAAGATTGAGATTGATACAGCTTGCATCACTTCCAATTCCTGGGGGCTCAAGGGGACTCTTCCTACTTCTTAAATTAAAGGTCCCTCTTGTTTCTATATCCAAGCGGGGGTCCCAAGCCCTACTATCTATAGGGAAGGCATTCCCTACTATCTATAGGCAATCCCCGGTTCCCAAGCAAATAATAGTAGACATCTGACCTACAATAATAGTTGGCTAGCATGTTACGTATATAATTTGTCCTACCCCTTATTATAGATAGTTTCGCTACCCCTATATTTGAAAGGGAAGGGAAGGGAGGGGACTAGCAATAATCTATTTAGGGGGCCCCATACCTATCGATCAATCAATAGGCGATAGGCTAGGCCATACAAAAGAATTATAGGGCCCCCTCCCCTATATTTTAAGGGAAGGGCAAACCCTAAAAATTATAGGGCATGCCCCATAAAATTTTAGGCATACCTAACCTAAAAATTTCTAGGCTAGGCTATGCCTAGCATATTCTATACGTAACATGCCAACTGGGTCAGAGCACCACCTACCGGAGCACACCAAACCTACCTTTTATCCTTATCGCTCATAGGGAGTCATGCACCAACACTCCTATACTTTCCAGACTCCACAACCACTCAAATTGCAACAATAGGACAAGGCACCCTACTTCCATAATGGCAGTGGGTTACAAGCACCCTACTATTCTAATGGGAGGAGCAAAGGCATGCATAGGTTGTGGCAAAAGTAGGGGCCCTACAATTCTATGTTTCTAAATGGGCGGGATTCAATTGAAACACCACCTTTTAGAAGAGTACGTTGATATAGATCCAGATGATCATGATGTAGAGGCAGGGGTAACACCACCAGTAGTAAAGCTAGGAGCATCAGTAGCCTAGGAGCCTAGGAAGCAAGTCATTGATCTAGTTTTGACTTTTGGTACATCTGTAGCTGAAGCACTACTACTGCCTAGCTCGCACTTTAGAATTAGTGCCTACTATTCTATGGGCGGCAGAGGAGGTGAAGCGATTGATTTATCAATGGGACCCCTTTAGTAGGCACTTCAAGAGGATTATTGCCCCTAAACCACCTTGTGAGTAAGCCATGGAACAAAATGCCCTTTAAAATAGTAGGGCCCTTGATTGATATAGATAGCTCATTTATGACTGAATATAGTGCACTCCAATTTAGGAGCATTCCATTAGATTCTTGTGTATGTGAAAAAAAAATGCCCCTACAATAATAGCCCCCCTCCCCCCCCTACAATAATAGGTGAAGGGGGCCCTTAGAATAATAGGCAAAGGGGCCCCACCCCACAATAATATAGAAGGGGCACACCCCCATCCCCACCCCCACTATTATAAGGTAAGGTAAGGGAAGGGAAGGGCCTATTACTATTATTTTATTGCCAAACATATTATTGCCTATCATAAAATTATAGGGGGCCTACCTAAAAATTCTATGGCTATGGTGCCTATTATTTTATTGCGCCTGCCCCCTAGCCTAAAATTTTATGGGGGCCCCTATCATTTTATTAGGGGGCCTAAATTTTTTTGAGTATGGGAGCATATTATTGTAGGCCCCCTTCCCCTAAAATAATGCCAATTATTGCAGACCCTAGTTCCCTAGAATAATTTGTTTGGGGGCCCTAAAATTTTATGGTGAGGTATAGGCCCTAGCCCCCTAGAATTTTATGGGCCCTATCCCTAGCCTGGCCCTAGCCCTAGAATTTTTAGGTAGCCTAAAATGGGGTATGGCCTATAATTTTATGGGGGATGGGCTATAATCTGTAGGTGAGCCCCATAAAATTATAGGGCCCATACCTAAAAATTATATGGTAGGCCCCCCAAACAGATTATTGTATGGGCCCTATAATTTTATGCGCTATAATTTTTAGGTTAGGTATGGTTAGGTATGGTCTGTTTGGGGGCCCTTACCCTTACTCTTATAATAGTAGGGGTTGGGGTAGGGGTAGGGGTAGGGGGCCCTTCTAGATTATTGTAGTGGCCCCCTTCTAGATTATTGTATGGGTAGGGGCCCCAATGTGCAGACCCAGGGGTGCCAAATTTACTGATGGCATTCTCAATTTGGGATTAGAAGGGGCTAGCAAGCGAACTATAGTATAGTTAGTTCCCAACCAACATCAGTCTCCCACCCCAATGGCATTAGCCTACTAGAGTACGAAGGGAGGACTTTTTTTTACGTGGGGGGCATAGTTATCATATTCTTGCAAGCGTATTAATTAAGGGGTGGGGGTTGGCTATAGGGTAATTGTTAAGGTGGGGGGCTTATAAAGAGTTGCCACATATTTAGAATAGTAGGGCACTAATGGCAATAAGAATTATAGTTAGTAGATTACTATAGAGAGGGGGGCATGTTATGGTAGAGGGATGGGTATAATTGTTCCCAATGAATCTTAGCATGTTACGTCTAGATAAAAGTTGAACTAAGCCTTACGAGGGTAGGGTATGCTAGATTATATATGTGACATATTATCTATCTTTCAGAGTTAGAATAAAAGATAGGTGGGGAAGATAGAAGGCCTTTATGACAATTGAGGACCCCGAATCTAATGATCATTATAGAATAACATGTTGGATCTCAACCCATCTCTTCTATATCTCTTGACCTATCTCTTATTTTGATAGGCAACCCTACAATAATATGAAAGGGGGTCAAAGGCACCGAGCGAGGTTTTCACTTATTGTAGCCCCCTACCCCTTCTTACTAACCCTCAACTCAACTCTTCCCCTCAACCACCAGCCCCCTGGATGTATACCCCCACCAACTCACTTTTTTAGTACCTACCCCCACCCCTACCAACTCACTTCTCTCCCACCCTACCAAACACCTTCAACTAGACCTTCCTTCAGCAATAATAGCTGAAGGGGTCCACCCCCCACTATTCTATTAGGGCTGGCAAGGGAGGCAAGGTGGGGGACTCAATAGCTCTGGTGTGCTTTCCTAGCTAATTATTTTGTAGCATTTCCCATCTATTTGTTTCCTTGACCTAACTGTTGCTACGTGCCGTTTGTTCCCAAGGACTAGCAAAATTGAAATAGCAGAGTAGGATTCTTTGGTCATCTCAATTGGTTTAGAAACCACACGTTTCTCCAGATCATCATAGTATACTTCCACATATTCACTCTCCACCCATCAACTCTCCCCCTAACCTGTCAATCATTCACGACGGGTTCATTTAGCCGAGGGTTCATCAAGGTTAGCTAGGTCTTCATGGCCAAGGTTCTCGGCACCTCCCTTGGTGGCCTCTCCCCCCTCGAGCTTGGGGGGTCTTTGTCGGCAAGGTTCTTGGCACCTCCCTTGGAAGCCTCTCCCCCTTGAACTTGGCAAGTTCATCGAGGTCTGAATCATCTTCCTCTTTCGAAGAGGAAGAAAAATTTGAAGTTACCCACTCGATTTCTTCTAGATCCTCTTCGAGGACCGATTCGTCGATTAAATCAGACTCAAACTTGAAATTGGATGATTCGTCTGATTTGGAGTCAGATCCTTCCCGATCTTCTATTCCCCCTTCACCTGCCGAGAAAGCCCCACGGCTTGGTAGGCGGTGAAGCGATAATGCTCCATTCTTATTCTCAGGATTCAATGCTATTCCTTTCACACCGCTAGAAAGTTTGAGCATTTCCCCAACTTGAATCTCATTTAGTCCATAGACATGTGCAATCCCATTGCCGACTGAGACCACTTGATCGATCTCAGACAACTCTATAGGATTGATGCTACCCCAAAACAAATTGTTGTCGGTTTTTTTTTTTCTGATGGAGTAGTGAGTTCCATGTTCTGTTCTTTCTAAGAGAAAGGAAAAATCTATCTCTATCACATAAGGCTGAGTATGATCCAAACTAATATAGCAAGCATTGCTCTATATGTCGTGTAGAGAACAACAAGTATGCATGCAGAATCTTCAAATATTCATTACTTTGCTAATAACCTCACCATTCTGAAACTAACCACTATACAAGAATATAGTTGTGCATGCATGTAGAGGTATTTTGATTGCCCTACTATTCTAAAGGGTGCATCTTACCCCACATTATATAGGGAATTTGGTGCATTGGGGCCCCGTAGGGAATGATAAGAATAGGCTCTTGAGCTATCGGTCGACGACCTATAGAATGGTAGGGTTGGCCATCGGCGATAACATGCCCACCCAATAATCAATCATGTTGCCCTACTATTAGATTATTTGGCATCTCCTCTACACCAAAAGAATAGGCTACCCCTACTGTGCATTGCAAGCATCTCCGATCGCTACATATCATGCAGGTGCCTCATATGGTTGGGTGTGACTATGATTGTCTTATTTCCAAAAGGCTTAGCTAATGATGATTATACATGCAGAGTGTTGCAAAGGTGTGGCTGATGATGTAGATGCCCATTTAATAGTAGGGGAGTGGGTTGGTTGGTTGGATAGGCTTACTAGAAAGGCATCGTGTTGCAGTTGATTCAGAGTGGAGTGACCTGATATGGATGTGAAAAAAGGTACATGATATCTCGGTGAGCCATAGCCTATAAGCTTTCTAATTTTAGATCACTAAACTTTTTCCTACTAACCTAATGTTCTACTAACCTAACATTGGTGACCTGATACGGCTTACAGTTCAAAAATCTCCTTGGGTTAGGCCCGACTCGTAGGCTCATTATGTCAGATCTAGATGCTCCTAGGTCCATACAAACTTGTATCCATTAGATACGGTATCTCCATCGTGTTACATAGATAATTTGATCGATACCCCTACTATATATAGGGTCTCTATAATGTGACATATATAAATAGGGCTTCCTAGAAGGGGGAGATGGTTCCACCCATTTTGATATGCAGCATGATTGCCAGGTGCTTTAGACTAATATGTAGCACCCCATAGCCAGTATATGGAATAGTGGCAGGCCCTTTTAGATATACGGGCTGCCTGCAGCAGCACAATTTAAGTAAGTTCTGCAGATCACCCCATTAGAATAGTAGGCCCTACTCCTACTATTTTTAAGGCAAGGATCTATTTAGGGGCCCTTTTAATATAGGGGGTAGGGACCCTCCCTTTATAGATAGAGATAGACACCCTGCATAGCTGTTATTCTAGTTGGGGCAACCAGTGGCATCTACCATACCAAAAAATGCGCCCCCCCCCCCCCCCCCCCACTTTGCCATAGAACCGTAGGGCCACCTCTATTCCATATATGGGCTATGGGCATTAGCCGCTAGATTCCTTATAAAATTTTGGGGTAACATTCATAATCTACCCTTAGAATAGTAGGGAGCTTAAACTTATTATAGAGGGGGAGGGGGCCTATAAAAAGAATGGGCAGATCTCTAGCCTATAATTTTATGGGCCCTAAACATATCCCTAGCCTAGACCTAGCCCTAGCCCTAAGTTTTAGGGTAGGTAAGTATGGGCCCTATCATTTTATGGGGCATACCTACCTAGCTAAAATGATAGGCCATACCCACCATATCATACCTAACCTAACCTAAATAATTCTAGCTTAGGCTAGGGGTAGGGCCCATAAAATGGCTAGGGGGCCCCCTTAGCCTACCATAAAATTATAGGGGCCGCCATCCCATACCATACCTAACCTAACCTAAATAATTATAGGCTAGGCTAGGGATAGGCCATCCTATTATTTAGAGGCCATACCCATAAAATTTTAGGCTAGGGGGCTAGGGGGGCCCTACTCCTAGAATTTTATGGGCCTAGCCCCCTAGCTAGCCCCTAGCCTAAAATTTTATGGGTATGGGGGACCCCGGCATATGGGTATGGGGTGTCCTATCATTTTATGGGGGGCTAGCCCCTAGCCCAAAATTTTATGGCCTATGATTTTATGGGGTGGACCCCTTTTATGGCTTATAATTTTATGGGGTCCCCCGTCCCCATTCCCCCCCCCCCCCACCCCCCAATAGATAAATTAATAAATTAATAAGATGGCCTAGAGTTTTATGGTGGTGGGTATAGCCCTATTCTTTTCATTTAAGGCCCATCCCATAAAATGATAGACAATAGGCCATAAAAGGGGTCAAGTCCATATAATAGTAGGGCCCATAAAATTTTAGGCTAGGGGGCTAGGGACCTATTATTTTATTGTAAGGCTCCAAACAGATTATTGCCTATTATAGCATATTATTCTAAGGGGCACCCCCCCCTCAAAATATTATTGATTAGTGATCCATACCTAAAAATTATAGGGCTAGGGCTATAGAATGATAGGGGCTCGACAAATAGAATAAGTCCCTCTGCCATACTATGCCCCCTACCCTACATGTGAATGCACAAGGTGGGCAGTCCCTACTATTCTAAGGAGCCTGCTAGAATAAGCTTCTATAATAACCCTGCATCTTTACTGCAATCTACATACCCTCCCGGCCCATTAAGCTAGCCATCTATTATTATCAATTCTCATTTATGGGTTGGGGCATTAGACTGGCCTAAAATAGAGGGCCACCCCTACAATAATCTGAAAGGGGGTTGTTCGAATTGTTCCAATGAACACTTTGCTACACGGAACATCTAGACCAGGTAGTCCAAGTGCAATCATCTGCTTACCCATTCCATGGACCCTACTATTTCTATTTGTATGGGGTTGATGCCATTTAATGTTCTCGCTGGAGTGGCTGCCTATAGAATTTTAGGGATCCGCACCCATTAGAATAGTAGGGCCCTTAGTCTCCTCCTACCAGCCCTTATTATCGCCCATAGAATAGTTGGGGCAATAAGATAGGCTAAAATTTTATGGGCTATGGGGGTGGTGCGTGCAAATGCAGGGCTCCTTATGAACAATTCTATGGGTTGGTGCAGAGGTATATTATCGTAAGGGCCCAATGCCAACTATAGTTCCCTACATTAGAAAAGCACACCCTACTTTATGAACTACATTGGGGGGTGGGCCTCATGTTACGTATAGAATCAAGCCAAGCACTATTATTGGAACCTAGCCCAACCTAGGGCTATGGCTCTTGGGGAAGGGGCTCCTACATGTGGATATGTATATTTCTTGCCGATGCATGCAGAGGGCTACTATTGGGAGGTATGTATACTGCCTGTGTGCACACAGGGAGGGCTCTTATGGCTTCTACTATTTGCCAGGGGTCGGGTGAATAATAGAATAATAGGCCCTTTATAATAGTAGGGTGGACCCGATTGATTAATAATGTTTTGATCCCAACCATGGTTCATGCGCTGGGTCTGCAAAAAGGCTAGGAAGGAGTTGATGGGAAGAGAGAATCACTCTACTGGTGGAGCGATGAAGTGAAGGAACAAAACCTTGTATATAAGGTGCTCAACCTTATATACATAGTGCACTACATAGATGCTATGATAGCAATGTGAGTGCTAGGCAGGTGGCTTCCCTTCATGCATGCAGGGTTGGAGGCCCTACCCTATAGTTGTTGGGTAGGAGTGAGCGACAACAAAATGGATTGCCTAGGGTGGGGCCCTTTTACACCACTCGGGCCCCACCCTATGGAGCGGGATCAGGGAAATGCAGGCCCTACTCTCTATATAGGGAGGTTGTCGATTAGAAATTAGTTCCTGCCCCCCTATTATTCTATGGGCAACTATCTATAATTGGGGGGGTGGCTTTTGGTGTAGGGGTACAGGGGCATTAGTTGCCCTGGCCCCAACCAACGTGGTAATAAGAGTTGGGGTTGGGCTGGAGGTAGGACTATTAAACTGACTATTCATAGGAGGGAGTAGCTCCAATCAATACTTGTTAATTAGGTAGGCCATCCCTCACTACTCCATCCTGAACCCCCAAGCAAGTTTCTTGGCCTAGCGATAATATAATAAGCCTAGGCCATCCTTTGTAGAGCCCCCAATGGAGACTACCTTACTTATAACTCAACTAGAAGGCTATAGAATTGATAGGCCCCTACCCCCTTCCAAACCACTCTGGTTGTCATAGTTACTTCCAAATGGAGGGGCACAATAGATGGCTATCGATAGGGCCGTCTTCATGAAGAATGGGCTTGAAGGAAAAATACTCTAGGGGTGTGGTTATGCAGACATCCCCATAGAATAGTAAAGCTCACCTTACCTTACCTTAAAATAGTAAGGGTAGGGGTAGGGGTCCCCTTCACCTATTACTATACGGGCCCCCCTTCACCTATTACTGTAGGGGCCCCTTCACCTATTATTGTAGGGGGGCCTCGGTAGACTATTATTGAGTGGGGCCCATAGAATTGTAGGGGTTGCCTAGTGCCATAGTAGAGCCATCGGGCATTCTACATGCACCATAAAATTGTAGTGGCCAACAATAATCTATTTTAGGGGCACGTTTGTGGGGTAGGGGTAGGGCATCAGGAGCGAACAATGCAACCAAGTGCATGCAAAGGATGGCTTTTGCCTCATTAAAGCAGCCCTATTATTAGATCGATCCCCCCCCATAAAATTCTAGGCCATACCCTAAAATTATAGGGCTAGCCCTAAACAGATCCCTACTATTCTATGGGAATAATAGAATAATAGGGAGGGGTGAAGGCTGGATATAGCCGGAGTAGCTATGCAGATAGAGCATGGAAACTCGACAAAAGGAGGCATGCCAGAAAGAAAGCTTTTAGCCAGTTGTCCACTTTGACACCATTATTTTGATAGGTCATCATCTACGAGTTTAGGTGGCTGGTAGGTACTTTTCCAGCATCTCATCTCTCTATCGATCAATCTATCTCTCCACAATAATTATGGAACTCCCTCTGCACTGGTGGATCAGGGCACCATCAACCTGAGTTTAACAGCATTCCCCACCCTACTCTCCACCTAACTTACATACGTAACATGGGTGGGAGGCGGCGGCACCCCCCACATTGAACAGAATGAATGAAACATGCATTTTGCCAATAATTTGAAAGGGGGACATTGAATTATGGATAGTAGGGCCCATAGGGCTGGTAGGCAACCCTGCTGCCCCAACTATATCTTTGGTCCAACCCCCTACGGGCCCACCTTGCATGTTACATATAGAATATGCCCCTGCATGCATACCCCCTACCCCCCACATTTATCTTCTAAGGATCAACAAAAGGGGAATGGGCCAATTCCTTCAAATCCTGCAGTCAATGATCCAAGACTAATAATAGAGCGAGTAGATTCATCAGTACTTAGTCTATATGAAATAGCCTATAGCATTGGTAGAGGCAACGAATAACAATTCTATAGGAGGGGTGGCATTGGCAATGGTAGCCACAAAGACAAAGGGGGGTTCCAAGCTGTTGAAAAAAGTGTCCCTCCCCAGCTCATGCTAAGATTCTCGGCTGGTCGTCAAGTAGCGGGATCAATTTCTTGCTATAGATCCCTTATGAAAGCACTGGAAAATTAGGTGAAAGAGCGGCCTTTGCAGGCAGGCATAGAACCCTCGTGAGTATCGTTAGTAAGAGAAGTACCTTAGAAGGGAGAAACTTTTCTAATGCAACTGCCCAATCGAAAAAAAGTGAGCCGCATAAAGATCGATATCTATGCCCTGTGAAACTAAAAGGAAGACTTTAGCATAGGTGAAGGGCCAAGCAGTCAATCAATCGCTAGTGGGTAAATATCACAATGTTATGATCGAATCGCATTAAATATCCAATGGTAGGTGCATCTCTTGATGGATGGGTAGTGAATACATTTATAACTCTATGTCAAATAGTGGGCGCATAAATAAATTTCTTGGAGAAACCCACATTAAGTTCTCATCCAGACCAAAACGAAAAAGTCCAGTAGTGGTTGCATGAAGATGTAAATGCCTTACAAGGTGGGCTTTGTAGGCACATGATATGGCAACCTTTGCAAGGATAAAAAGCTAATTCTTTGTAAGAGGGTTTGGAAAATGTCGATAGTAAAGAAAATCAAATGGTTGGTGGGAAGGGGATCTCTATGTCATAATCAAAACCTCACTCGCCTCATTTCATGATCACAAGAAGACAGTGTCAATATCCTAATCGAAGTAAGTAACCTTTCTTGGGTCGATCAAAGAAGGAGTCAAATAAGAAGAAATTGATCTAACCAATGACCAAAGGGAGAGCTGATAGGTCCCCAAATGAGACATGAATGGGAGGAAGACAACCAAACTGATGATAGACAAGCAATTGATGATCTACTTGAGCTTTGCTTGAAAAGAAAAGAAAGATCAATCGTCTACAAAGAGTCAATAAGGATAGGCTCAAAAGGGAAGGCTAAAAATAGAATGACAAAATAATATTAATATGTGATCGTAACCTTCCCTTGTCGAATAGTAGGGCATTCAAATGAGGGCCCTATCAATTCTATCCCCTTTAGAATAGTTGGTTGGGTGGGATGGATAGGAGCACAACCAAAATGTGAGCCAACCAAGATCTCAGGTAAGGTGTGCTCTACTAATGAATGAATCATGAATCATAGTGAGCCCTACATTATTGAAGGTGCCCACCCCTAGTGAGTCAATTTGAGGTGTGTGCTTAGGGTTATCCTAATTGTTCATGATCAAAGCAAAGTGAGTGGGGATATGCTTTGATGTGTATTCCTCGGCAGACCTCTAAGTATGTACCTGTGGCTAGGGTACTCCTTGGTTAGAGAATGAATGAACAAAGTGACCTAAGTAAGCTGTCAAGATGCCTTAAGTGTTCCTGCATTGGAGCTCATGTGTCTCCTATCAAAGTCCTAGTGTGGCTAGTGCGAAAGGAGTGTTTTTTGGAAGTATGTGAGTGGATGTTATCAGTGCCAATCGGGATCGTTGTTGTTCTATTGCCCTACAATTCTATGGGGAATCTTGAGTGTTATCACCTAAGCCTATAGGCAAAGATTTCTCAAGTGAGGTGGATAGATAAAAAAGAAGAGGAGCAAGAGCCTTTAGAGCTATTTGTTACCTATGTCAAGATCCATCCCTAGTCAAGATCTTATCTTGCTTAAGTCCAACAAATCAAATAACCCTCTTCTAAACTACCACTTTTGATTCCACTCTTGCTACCCTTGCGTCTGGAACTATCTATGCTCCTCATTGCATCAATCATTCGTTTAGGGTGGCTCCATTAGCCCATAAAATTATTCCGTGTGGAGTTATTTATGCACCAGTTCATATACAAAACTTTCCTTTGGGATACCGACCTTTTTTAGATTACAAAGGTACTAATCAAATAGTTGATTTAATTTATAACTCATTTGCTCTGGGTATGGAGGACCATCTTCTAGATATTTTTGGTGGTCATGATACTAAAGAAATAATATCCAAATCTATATCTACGGATATAGGCCTAATTTGGAATCCTGAAAGTCGAGTAGAATTAAGTAAAATTCCTCATTTTGCCAGAGAAAAGGTGGAAAGAAATACTAAAAAATTTGCACGACAAAAGGGGATTGAAACCATTACTGTCGAAGTAATGTACGCAGCTAAAGAAGCATTGAATACCTAGCTAACTAAACCAATTAATTCTCAAAAATGTATTCTAGAAATTGAGTGAATGACTATTAATAATTACATATCTATTTTAGGATCAGATAAGAGATCTATCTGTATGATAAAAATTTGTCTTAAAATGATGTGGTAAAAAGCAACGTGTGATTTAAACGACATGATTAGTTCTGTGAATTATGACATCTGCCATTTTGACGCGAAGATACTCTTAGCTCAACATTTATTAAAAAAAAAAGATATAGGAGCTTGGTATCAACTTTTTTTTTCAGCTAGGGGCAGAATCTAGGGTTAATTGAAGTGAAATCAGTGAGCTACCTATCAAATTTGATGTTAAGTCTCGAAGAGATCTTCAGGAATTTGGGTTCAATCAATAAGAATAAAACGAGTTTTATTTATTTATAGTGCTATTGTATAATTTATCAAATTAGTAACTCAATTTACAGAAATTGTGTCATGGTATTTTTCTCCAAAAATTTATCGTTTTAAACGCGTTTTCAATTTTTTTTATAGGCACATTTCATGCCAATAGAGGCTCATGCTAGGCTGTGCTCATGCAAAGACGACGGGTAAAGAATCAATCGTAAGCTTAGGCAATGCACTTCACACACAACAACTGGTTGATCAATTGATTCAAATGCCCCCCTACCTATATATATATATATATATATATAGTAGTGTTGCTTACACTCAGAACATGAGGTAGACTCACCATCAAAATTGTAGGGGCCTTAGAATAGTAGGGGCAACTGCATATGCCCTAGATCTAGATAGTAGTGGGCACAGAACTGAATCTTCAATAGGAACTGCCTAGAGATAGTAGGGCCCTGGTCAACTTTCCACCTTTCGATTTCACAACTATAATAGAAGCGAGAAGCGGGTAGGTGTGATAGCTTCAAATGAATAGTTAAGGTGCTTACTTTGTTGCTTATACTGGTAGTGCTCATGTATAAGCCCTTATTTCTTGATTGGTTGGTGGGTAAGAAGTATTCGGGTTTGCTTATGCCCCCTACTATTCTATGGGCACTTTTTCCTATGGTGCCTATGGTGCTCTAGCTACCTTTGCTACTAGTTAAAGGTAAACTATCGAAGATGTTACTGGATCTGCTTAGCTTATAGTTCTATATCTTCACCTGGATCACGTCATGGAACTGCTTACGCATCTTTAATTGGACTTGCCTAAAAATTATAGGGGTGACTCTGCTGCTTGGTCAACAACTACTGATCCTGGACTTGTTGTTGGATCTATTATTGATACCTCTGCCCATAGAATTTTAGGGCTGACTTTGCTGGCATATGGCCTAACATTTTATGGGCTATTTCTTATCATGCTATAGTGACCTCTACTCTTGCTATTGATACTACTGGATAAGCTACTGGCACTAGATGTGGATCATAATAACTAAACTATGCCCTTATTTGGAGATGGGCTAGCCCATATAAGATTAGGGGTGCCCCCCTACCTTATAAATTATAGGCTATGGAAATTGGTGCTTTTATAGGTGGTGCTTCAACAGGCTATGGATTTGGATCATGATCTGGTTAAGATTTTGGCTATGCTACTAGGACTGGATCTTCTACTTAGTATAGGACTAGAATAGTAGCTACTGGCTATGATGCTTCATTCAATGATTGTGTTCATATACATATGCTTCATTCAACAGAAGCTTATGGCTTAGATGCCTTGCTTTTTGTCTTTGCTACGTGTGCTTCAACAGATGCTACTAAAAGTTATGAATCTAGACCTAGAACCCTATATTTTAATGGGGTCTTTATGAATATGCTTCCTTAGTTATTGGTGTTGCTCCTTCCTTTGTATCTCTAGCTAACTATGCCTTAGCCTCTACCGGTGCCTATACCTTTGCCTACGTTACCAATACTGGTGGTGTACGCTACTGATTTTATTAGTGCTACTTATGTTGTTGATGCTGGTGCTATAGATGGATCTACTATTGTAGGATTTGGCTTTGGCTTTGTATCTTCTTTTTTGCTTATTATACTACTGATTCAAGCCCTACTTATCTATAGACAACCAGATAAACTATGGCTTATTCGACTGACTCAAGCCCCTACTATTCTAAAGACCGGATCAACCTCTACCTTTGATGCCCTTGCTTATGGTAGTAGTAACCAAGGGCTAGCTGACTCAGGTGCTTACTTTGGCAAGCCTACTCCCTCCTTATACACTCACTAGCTTTCCACACACTATAGCCTTCCCTAAAGTGGGAGGCATGGGGCATGGGCTTTTCGTCCCAAGTATTTATGTCTGTCCCAAGCCTTATCCCAATAAAATAGTAGGGCTCCAACCCCACCCATATTTTGAACAGCTTTCCCCTACCCCCTACTATTATAAAGGGCTAAAGGGCCCTTCTACTGACTCAAGAACAAACAAATTAGGCCAGCGCCATCATCTAATTTTGAGTAACCTCGATAATGTCATGTTACGCTTGTGTCTTGTCTATTGGTACTATAGCCAGCTCACCAGCTTTGATTGTCTTGATTTATTTCTTTTACCAGCCATTCTTGATACCAGATCTTCCAGTCATTCCTTATATAGACAAAGGGGGGAAGGAAAAATTGCACAATGATGGCCTTCCGCATCAACGCATCCATATGTAACATCCCAATAAGACTTTGCATGATAAGAGTTAGAACTATCAAAATAGTGGGGTATGCCCCCCCCCCCCCCCCCCCCCCCCCCCCCCCCACCACAACATATAAATAATTATAGGCCATAAAATTTAAGGAGGAAGGTTCAATCAGCAAGCCCTACTTCTATTGGCTTCTGGATGGGAGCCTATATACTATAATTGTTGGGAGGCAGGTTCAACTATCAATTTCCCTACCATGGCACTAGGCCCTACCATGGCCCTTCCCTAAAATTCTATGGTCGTAGGGGGCAAGTGTTGCTCCTAAACAAATTATTGAAGGATTGTTCGCATCCTGCTGCTGGGTGGGCAAAGTACCGTAACGATTATTAGGTGGGCATGTTACATATAGAATGGAGATGCGATCCCCTCCCTTAACGAGCATGTGAATGGGGTGATTTCCAGTGAATGCATGCAGAGGGCCCCTACTATCTATAAAGGGAAGAATAATATAATACAATATGGAGTGAGATGCTATGCTACCTCGCTACTCCAGCTATAGCTTGACTAGAGAGGGTAAAGCGGAGGGAGGAGCACCAAAGAGCAGCCCTATGGGGAACTAGCCTGTAGATAGTAGGGGCCATAGGGGTCAAAAGTTATGAGTCTCCATGTACAAGTCAATACAAAAATGGCAGAGTTCAAGATCATGTTTTCATTCTAACTTTAGAATTACCTATTATGAGATTCGAGTTAGTTGTGAGTGTAGAGTTGACTAATTCACTAATTTGTAACTCTTGAATGACTTGTTATGAGATTTGATCGAATTGTGAATGAAGGGTTGGGTTGTTCAGTGATCTTTAACCTCATAATGGTTTATTGTGATATTGTACCTAGTTTTGATTGAACACTTGACTAGTTCGATGATCTACAGCTTCAAAAGACTTGTGATGAGATTGTAGTCAATTCATAGTCAAAGTTTGACTGATTTGCATACTTTTAACCTCAAAATGACTTATAATAATATTTATGTGCATTCAAAGTAAAGGGTTGACTGATTCAATGATATGTAACCTCAGAAAGGCTTGTTGTGTTATAGCTCATTCTAAGCGAGGGGTTGACCGATTCATTGATCTGTAACCACAAAATAACTTGCTATAAAATTTTGGTTGATCACTTCAGCAATCTATAAATGAGTCACAAAAAAATGCGTCTTGGTGTAGAGACCATACAACCATTGGATTTTCCTAAATTTTGGATACGTTGTTGGTGATCTAAATGTGGCAAATCTGAGGGTTGTATTTGAGAACTAACTTTTGACTAAAAAGTTATGAGTCTTCATACAATAGTCTATACAAAAATGGTAGAGTTTAAGATCGTATTTTCTTTCTAACTTTAGAATGACCTGTTATGAGATTCGAGTTAGTTATGTGTGTAGAGTTTATTGATTTGGTGATTTATAACTCTAGAATGGGTTTTTATGAGATTTGAGTGAATTGTGAGTGAAGAGTTGAGTTATTCGATGATATGTAACCTCATACTAATTTGTTATGAGATCATACCTAATTTTGATTGAATGTTTGACAGCTTCAAAATAATTTGTGATGAGATTGTAGTCGATTCATAGGCAAAGTTGTCAATACTTCTAACCTCAAAATGGCTTGTAATACATTTATGTGCATTTAGAGTGAAGGGTTGACCAATTTGATGATATGCCTCAGAATGGCTTGTTATGAGATTGTAGCTCATTCTGAGCAAAGTTTTGACTGATTCATTGATCTACAACCACAGAGTAACTTGATATGAAATTTTGATTCATCACTTCAACAATCTATAATTGAGTAACAAAAAAAAGGGATCTTGGTGTAGAGACCATATTTTTTATTCTATTGTTGGATTTTTCTAAGTTTTAGATATGTTGTTCGGGGAGCAAAATATGTCCAAATCTGAAAAACAAATTTAAGAACCAAGTACAAGTCAAAAGTTATGAGTCTACATGTACAAGTCAATACAAAAAAGCTTAGAATGACTTTTAATAATGTTCTAGTTGATTTAGAGTGAAGGGTTGACCGATTTGATGATATGTAACCTCTCTTAATGGCTTGTTATAAGATTATAGCTCAGTCTAAGTGAAGGGTTAACCAATTTAGTGATGTACAACCTCAAAATGAGTTGCTATGAAAGTTTGGTCAGCTTTGATTGAATGGTTGATTAGTTTAGCCATCTATAATGGAGACACAGAAAATTGTGCCTAAATTTGATGATCAAATTTAAGGACCAAGTTGTGATTAAAAAGTTATGAATCTTCAAGGTGTACAAGTCTCTATAAAAATGATAGAGTTTAAGATTTTTTTTCTTTCTAACCTTACAATGGCTTGCTATGAGATTCTAGTTGGTTATGACTATAGAGTTCACTAATTCAATGATTTGTAACTCTAGAATGAAATGTTATGAGATTATACTGAATTGTGAGTGAAGGGTTTGACTTGTTTGGTGATTTGTAACATCAAAATGTTTTCTTATGAGATTGTACCTAATTTCATTTGAATGCTTGATCAGTTTGGTGATCTGTAAGTTTAAAATGAGTTGTGATGAGATAGTAGTTGATTCATTATCAAAATATGGCTAATTTGGGTACTTATAACCTCAGATGGGCTTGTAATAACATTTTTGCACATTCAGAGTAAAGGGTTGACCAATTCAATGATTTGTCAAATTTAAAAACCAAGTTATGAGTCTCCGTGTACAAGTCTATACAAAATGGTAGAGTTTAAAATCATGTTTTCTTTGTAACCTTAGAATGTCCTATTATGAGATTCTAGTTGGCTATTAGAGTAGAGTTGACTAATTCAATGATTTGCAACTCTAGAATGACTTGATATGAGTCAATTTGAGTGAACAATTTAGAGACAATATCTTTTGATTCCGCTGTTGGATTTTCCTAAGTTTTAGATATGTTGATGGGGGCAAAATGTGCCCAAATCTAATAGTCAAGTTTAAGAACCAAGTTCTAATTAAAAATTTATGAGTCTCTATGTACAAGTTATGAGTTTTGAGTGAAGTGTGAGTGAATGGTTGAGTTGATCGGTGATCTATAATGTCAGAATGGTTTGTTATTAGATCATAACTAATTTCAGTTGAACGCTTGATCAGTTCAATGATTTGCATTTTCAAAATGACTTGTGATGAGATTGTAAATGATTCATAATCAAAGTTTGACTGATTTGGATACTTCTAAGTTTAGAATGACTTGTAATAAAGTTTTAGTTGATTTAGAGTAAAGGGTTGACCGATTCAATAAAATGTAATATAAAAATGGCTTGTTATGTGACTGTAACTCATTTTAAGCAAAACGTGCCCAAATCTCACAATTAGATTTAAGAACCAAGTTGTGATGATATTGTAGCCAATTCATAGTCAAAGTAATGCACATTCAGAGTGAAGAGTTGATCGATTCAATGATATGTAACTCATTCTGAGTGAAGGGTTGACCGATTCGGTGATCTAAATCTACAGAATGACTTGTTATGGAATTTTGGTTGGCTCTAATTGAATGGTTGATCAGTTCAATAATCTTTAATGGAGTCACAAAAAAATGGGTCTCAGAGTAGAGACCATAACTTTTGACTCCACAATTGAATTTTCCTAAGTTTTGCTTATATTTTGGGAGACAAAATGAGCCAAAATTCGATAGTTAGATTTAATAACCAAGTTCTAATTTAGAAGATATGAGTCTCTGTGTAAAAGTTTCTAGTAACCTTAGTTGCTTGTTATGATATTCTAGTTGGTTATGAATGTACAATTGATTAATTTAGTAATTTGTAAGTTTAGAATAACTTGTTATTAGATTTGAGCTAATTTCGAGTGAAGGGTCGAGTTGTTTGGTGATCTGTAACCTCAGAATGGTTTGTTATGAGATTGTACCTAATTTTGATTGAATGCTTGACTAATTCGATGATCTGTAGCTTTAAAATGACTTGTGATGAGATTGTAACCAATTTGGATACTTGTAACCTTAGAATGGCTTGTAATAACATTTTTGCACATTCAGAGTGAAGGGTTGACCAATTTGATGATATGTAAACTTAGAATGGGTTATTATGAGATTGTAGCTCATTCTGCATGAAGGGTTGATTCATTCAGTGATTTGTAACCTCAAAATGGCTTGCTATAAAATTTTGGTCGACTCTAATTGAATGGTTGATCATTTCATCGATCGATAATGGAGTTACAAAAAAATGAGTCTCATTTTGAAGAACATAACTTTTTATTACACAATTGGATTTTCCTAAGTTATGAATATTTTGTTGGGGGGTGAAATGTGCCCAAATCCAATGACAATCAGATTTAAGAACCAAATTCTTATTCAAAAGTTATGAGTCTCCATGTACAAGTGTATACAAAAATGACACATTTTAAGATTATATTTTCTTTCTAAGCTTTAGAATAACCTATGAGATTTTAGTTGTTTATGAGTGTAGAGTTGAGTGATTCAGAGATTTATAACTCTAGAATAGCTTTTTATTAGATTTAAACAAATTATAAGTGAAGGGATGAGTTGTTTGATGACCTATAACCTTAAGGTGGTTTCTTACAATATCACACATAACTCTGATTGAATGCTTGACTAGTTCTTTGATCTATAGCTTCAAAATGAATGATTTGGATAGTTCTAATTTTAGAATAGCTTTTAATAACCTTTGAGTATATTCAGAGTGAAGGGTTGCCTAATTCGATGATATGTAATCTAGAATAGTTTTTGATAAGATTGTAACTCATTTTGAGTGAATGATAGACTAATTCGATGATCTGCAACCTCAAAATGACTTGCTATGAAATTTTAGATGACTCTAATTCAATGGTTGATCTATAACAGAGTTAGAAAAATGAGTCTGAATACAGAGACCATAACTTTTGATAGAGTTTAAGATGGTGTTTTCTTTCTAAGCTTAGAATGGTCTGTTATGAGATTCTAGTTGATTATAAGCATAGAGTTGATCAATTTAGTCATTTGTAACTCTAACATGTATGTTATGATGTTTGAGTTGCTTAGTGATTTGTAACCTCAAAATGGTTTGTTATGATTGTACCTAATTCTGATAGAATGCTTGACTTGTTCGATGGTTTGCATATTCAAAATGACTAGTGATGAGATTGAAGTTGATTCATAGTCAATGTTTGACTGATTTGATTACTTCTAACATCAGAATGATTTATAATAAAATTTTAGTTGATTTAGAATGAAGGGTTGACCAATTCAATGATATGTAACCTCATAATAGCTTGTTATGAGATTTTAGCTCACTCTAAGTGAAAGGTTGACCAATTCAGTGATTTGCAACCTCAAAATAACTTGCTATTAAATTTTGGTTAGCTCTGATTGTACGGTTGACCAATTCAACATTCTATGATTGAGTCCAAGAAAAATAATTCTAGGTGTAGAGACCATAACTTTTGATTCCAACATTGGATTTTTCTAAGTTTCAAATGTTATTATGGGGCAAAATGTATCGAAATCATTTTGGTCAACTTTAGAACATAGTTTTCATTCAAAAGATATGAGTCTTCATGTACAAGTCTATACAAAAAAGGTAGAGTTTAAGATTGTGTTTTCTTTCTAACCCTAGAATGGCTTGTTATGAGATTTTAATAAGTTTTGAGTGTAGAGTTGACTGATTCGATGATTTCTAAGTCTAGAATGAGTTATTATAAGATTTGAGCAAATTGTGAGTGAAGGGTTGAGTTGTTTGGTGATCTGTAACATTAGAATAGTTTGTTATGAGATTGTACCTGATTTGGTGATCTGCAACTTTGACTTGTGATGAAATTGTAATCACTTGATCATTAAAATTTGATCACTTGTAACAATGTTTCTCTACATTTGGAGTGAAGGGTTGCCTGATTCGATGTTCTACAACCTCCAAATGTTTTGCTTTAAAATTTTGGTCACCTCTAATTGAATAGTTGATCAGTTCAACAATCTATAATGGAGTCACAAGAAAAATTGGTCTCAATGTAGAGACCATAACTTTTGATTCTACCATTGAATTTTTCTAAGTTTTAGATATGTTGTTGGCGAGAAAAATTTGCCCAAATCTAATAGTCAAGTTTAAGAACCAAGTTTAGATTCAAAAGATATGAATGTATACAAGTACTTCTATACAAAAATGGTAGAGTTCAAGATAGTGTTTTCTTTCTAAACTTAGAATGGCCTGTTATGAGATTCTAGTTGGTTATGAGTGTAGAGTTGACTGATTTGGTGATTTGTTATGAGATTTGAGTGAACTATTAGTGAAGGGTTAAGTTGTTTAGTGATCTGCAACTTCATAATGGTTTGTTGTGATATTATACCTAATTTTGATTCAACACTTTACTAGATTGTAGTCTATTCATATTAAAAGTTTGACCAATCTAACCTCGTAATGCTTGTAATAACATTTATGTGCATTCAAAGAGAATGGTTGACTAATTCAATGATAAGTAACCTCAAAATGGTTTGTGATCTGCAACCTCAAAATGACTTGTTATGAAATTTTGGTTAGCTCTGATTGAACAATTGATTAGTTCAACAATCTATAATGGAGTCACATAAAAATGTTTCAATGTAGAGAACATAACTTTAGATTCCATCATTATATTTCCCTAAGTTTTAGATATGTTGTTGGGGAGAAAAATGTGCTCAAATCCTACGGTCAGATTTAAGAACCAAGTTTTGATTCAAAAGTTATGAATCTTAGTGTACAAGTCTATAAAAAAAATGAGAGTTTAAAGATTAGGTCTTTTTTCTAACTTTAGAATGGTATGTTATGCGATTCTAGTTGGTTGTGAGTGGAGTTAACTAATTTGATGATTTATAACTCTAGAATGACTTGTTTAGAGATTTGAGCAAACTGTGAATTAATAATGGAGTTGTTCAGTGATCTATACCTAATTCCAATTGAATTTTTGACTGATTTAGTGATTCATAGCTTTAAAATGACTTGTGATGAGATTGTAGCTACTTCATAGTCAAAATTTGACTAATTTGGATACTTCAAACATTTGACTAATTTATGCACATTCAGAGTGAAGGATTGATTGATTTGGATACTTCTAACCTCAAAATGGGTTGTAATAATAGAAAAATGTCTCGGTGTAAGGAACATAACTTTAGATTCCATTGTTTGATTTTCTTAAGTTTCAAATTTTTTTTGGGAGCCAAAATTTGCCCAAATCCAACAGTTACATTTAAGAGTCAAGTTGTGATTCAAAAGTTATGAATCTCTGTGTACACTTCTATACAAAAATGACATAATTTAAGATTGTGTTTTCTTTCTAAGCTTAGAATGGCCTAATATGGGATTCTAGTTGGTTAGAAATTTAGAGTTGACTGATTTGGTGATTTGAAACTCTAGAATTATGATTTGTTAAGTTGTTCAGTGATGTGTAACCATAGAATATTTTTATATAATATAGTATTTAATTCTAATTGAACAATTGACTAATTTAGTGATCTGCAACTTCAAAATGACTTGTGATGAGATTCTAGCTGATTTATAGTCAATTTGATATATTTGGATAGTTCTAACCTCAACTAATAACATTTTAGTTGATTCGAAGCGAATGGTTGACTGATTCGATAATATGAAACCTCATAATGGCTTGTTATGAGATTGTAGCTCATCATGAGTGAAGGGTTGATTAATTCATTGATCTACAATCTCAAAATGACTTGCTATGAAATTTTGGCCAGTTCTGATTGAAGGGTTTGATAACTTCAACAATCTATAATTTAGTCATAGAAAAATGGGTCTTGGTATAGACACCATAACTTTTGATTCCATCATAAAATCATGTTTTCTTTCTATCCTTAGATTGGCATGTTATTAGATTATAGTTGGTTATGAGTATAAAGTTGATTGATTTGGTGATTTGTAAGTCTAGAATGAATTTTTATTCGATTTGATTGAATTGTGAGTCTTGGTTGAGTTATTTAGTGATCTATACCATTAGAATGAATTTTTTATAATATTGTACTTAATTTTGATTGAACACTTGACCGATTTAGTGATCCACAACTTCAAAATGACTTGGGATGAGATTGTGGCCAATTCATAGTCAATATTTGACCAATTTGAATACTTCTAACGTCAGAATGGCTAGTAATAACATTTTAGTTTATTCAAAGTGAAGGGGTGACAAATTTGATAATATGTATCCTCATAATGACTTGTTATAAGATTGTAGATTATTTTGAGTGAAGGGTTGATCGATTCGATGATCTGCAAACTAAAAATGACTTGATATAAAATTTTGGATGGCTCTAATTGAATGGTTGATAAGTTTAGTAATCTATAATGGAGTCACCAAGAAATCTTAGTGTATTTACCATAACTTTTGATTCCAACGTTGAATATTATTAAGTTTTGGATATGTTGCTGGGTGGGCAAAATGTGCCCAAATTTGATGGTTAGATTTAAGAAGCAAGTTTGTATTCAAAAGTTATGAGTCATCGTGTACAAGTCTATAAAAAAATGGAAGAGTTTAAGATTGTGTTTTCTTTCTAAACTTAGAATGACCTATTATGAGATTCTAGATGGTTATGAGTGTGGAGTTGACTGATTTAGTGATTTATAACTCTAGAATCACTTGTTATGAGATTTGAGAAAATTGTGAATGAAAGGTTGAGTTGTTCAATGATTTGTAACCTCAAAATGGTTTGTTATGAGATCACACCTAATTATGATTAAATAGTTGACAAATTCGATGATTTACAGCCTCAAAATGACTTGTGATGAGACTGTAGCTACTTTATAGTCAAAGTTTGACCAATTTGGATACTTCTAGCCTCATAATGGCTTGTAATAATATTTTTGCACATTTGGAGTGACAGGTTGATTGATTCAATGATATGTAACCTTAGAAACCTTAGCATGGCTTGATATGAGATTATAGCTCATTTTGAGAGATGTGTTAACTTATTCTATGATCTTTAACCTCAAAATGACTTGCTTTAAAATTTTAGTCAGCTCAAATTGGATGGTTGATCAATTCAGTGATCTCTAATGGAGTCATAGAAAAATGGGTCTTGGTGGAAAGACCATAACTTGATATTCGACTATTGGATTTTCTTAAATTTCACATATGTTGTTGAGGGACAAAATGTGCCCAAATTCAATGGTCAAATTTAAGAACCAAGTTCTAATTCAAAAGTTATGAGTCTCCTTGTACAAGTTTATACAAAAATAACAGAGTTTAAGATCATGTTTTCTTTGTAACCTTAGAAGTGCCTATTATGAGATTATAGTTGGCTATGAGTCTAGAGTTGACCAATTCATTGATTTGTAACTCTAGAATGACTTGTTGTGAGATTTGAATGAATTGTGAGAGAAGGGTTAAGTTGTTTGATGATTTGTTACCTCAAAATAGTTTTTTTTGAGATTGTCCCTGTTTTTGATTGAATGATTGACTAATTTGGTGATCTACAACTTCAAAATTATATTGTGATGAGATACTAGTCAATTCAATGTATCAATGTTTGACCAATTTGAATATTTTTACCTCAAAATGGCTTGTAATAGCATTTATGTGCATTCAGAGTGAAGGGTTGATCAATTCGATGATATGTAAACTGATAGTGGCTTTATATGAGATTATAGATCATTCTGAGTGAAGTTGTAGCTCAATTCCATGATTTGCAACCTCTAAAAGACTTTATATAAAATTTTGGCCAATTTTGATTGAATGATTGATCAATTTAGCAATCTATAATGAAGTCACAGAAAAATGGGTCTTGGTGTAAAGACCATAAATTTTGATTCCATTGTTGGATATTCCTACATTTTGGATATGTTGTTTGGAGGAGAAATGTGCTTGAATTTGATGGTTAGATTAAAGAACTATACTCTTCCATTTTTGTTTAGACTTGTACACAAAAAATCATAGCTTTTGAATCAGAACTTTATTTTTAAATCAGACCATCAGATTTTGGCTTATTTTAACCCCCAACAACATTTCCTAAGTTTAGGAAAATTTAATGGTGGAATCAAAAGTTATGGTCTCTACACCAAGACCTATTTTTTAATGACTATATTATAAATCGTTGAACTAGTGAACCATTCAATCAGTGCCTACTAAACTTTCATAACAAATCATTCTGAGCTTGCATATCACCAATTAGTCAACCATTTTCTTAGGATGAGACACAATCTGAGGTTACATGTCATTAAACCAGTCAACCCTTCACTCTAAATGTGCAAAAATGTTATTACAAGCTAGTTTGAAGTTAGAAGTATCCAAATCAGTCAAATTGAGACTGTGAATTGACTAAAATCTCATCAAAAATAATTTTGAAGAAGCAGATAATTGAACCAATCAAGCATTCAATCAAAAGTTATGATATTCTAGTTGGTTATGAGTGTAGAGCAGACTGATTCAGTTATTTGTAACTCTTGAATGACTTGTAATGAGATTTTAGAAATTTGTGAGTGAAGGGTTGAGTTGTTTGATGATCTGTAACTTTTGATATTCTAGATCAAAAGTTATGATATTCTAGTTGGTTATGAGTGTAGAGCAGACTGATTCAGTTATTTGTAACTCTTGAATGACTTGTAATGAGATTTTAGAAATTTATAAGTGAAGGGTTGAGTTGTTTGATGATCTGTAATCTTAGAATAATTTGTTATGAGATTGTACCTAATTTTGATTAAATGCTTGATTGGTTCGATTATCTGCTTCTTCAAAATTATTTGTGATGAGATTTTAGTCAATTCACAGTCTCAATTTGACTGATTTGGATACTTCTAACTTCAAACTAGCTTGTAATAACATTTTTGCACATTCAGAGTGAAGGGTTGATTGGTTCAATGACATGTAACCTCAGAATAGCTTGTTATGAGATTGTGTCTCATCCTAAGAAAATGGTTGACTAATTCGGTGATATGCAAGCTCAGAATGATTTGTTATGAAAGTTTAGTAGGCTCTAATTGAATGGTTCACTAGTTCAACAATTTATAATATAGTCATTAAAAAATAGGTCTTGGTATAAAGACCATAACTTTTGATTCCACCATTAAATTTTCCTAAACTTGAGAAATGTTGTTGGGGGTTAAAATGTGCCAAAATCTGATGGTCTGATTTAAAAATAAAGTTCTGATTCAAAAGCTATAAGTTTTTGTGTACAAGTCTAAACAAAAATGGAAGAGTATAAGACGGTGTTTTCTTTCTTACCTTACAATAGCTTGTTATGATAATCTAGTTGGTTATGAGTGTAGAGTAGACTAATTCAATTATTTGTAAGACTAGAATGACTTGTAGTGAGATTTTAGAAAATTATGAGCAAAGGGTTGAGTTGTTCGGTGATCTATAACCTCAGAATGGTTTGTTATGAGATTGTACCTAATTTTGATTGAATGCTTGACTAGTTTGATGATTTGCAGCTTCAAAAAGATTTGAGATGAGATTGTAGTTGATTCATAGTTTAAACTTGGCTGACTTGGATACTTCTAACCACAGAATGACTTGTAATAACATTTAGTTCATTGGAAGTGAAGGGTTGATTGATTCGATGATATGTAACCTCAAGATGACATCTTATGAGATTGTAGCTCATTCTAAGAAAATGGTTTATTAATTCATTAATCTACAACCTTAGAATGACTTGCTATAAAATTTTGGTCAGCTTTGATTGAATGGTTGATCAATTCAGTGATCTATAATAGAGTCACAAGAAAATGGGTTTCAATGTAAAGAGCATAACTTTTGATTCCACTGCTAAATTTTTTCTAAGTTTTGAATATGTTGTTGGAGGGAAAAATATGCCCAAATCTAATGGTCAGATATAAGAACCAAATTTTGATTCAAAAGTTATGAGTCTCTATGTAAAATTCTAAACAAAAATGGCTAAGATCTAACCTTAGAATGGCCTATAATTAGATTCTAGTTAGTTATGAGTGTAGAGTTGACTGAATCAATGATTTGTAATTTGAGAATTCCTTTTAATGAGATATGAGTGAATTGTGAGTGAGGGATTGAGTTGTTTGGTGATCTCTAACCTCAGAATGGTTTGTTACAAGATCACACCTAACTCTGATTAAATGCTTCACTGGTTTGATGATCTGTAGCTTCAAAATGACTTGTGTTGAGATTGTGGCTGATTAATAGTTAAAGTTTGGCTAATTTGGATACTTCTTAAAATAGAATGGTTTGTAAGAATATTTATGTGCATTCGGAGCGAAGGGTTGACCGATTCAATGATATGTAACCTCAGTATGGTTTGTTGTGTGATTGTAAATCATTCTAAATTAAGGGTTGACCAATTCAGTGATTTGCCACCTCATAATGGCTTGTTATAAAACTTTGGTCAGCTATGATTGAATGGTTGATAAGTTCAATGATCTATAATGGAGTCATAAAAAAAAGTTGTGGGGGTGCAAAATGTGCCCAAATTCGATAAACAAATTTTAAAACCAAGTTCTAATTCAAATGTTATGACCAAATTTTGTCTACAGGTCTATAAAAAAGTGAAAACATTTAAGATCGTGTTTTCTTTCTAACTTTAGAATGGCTTGTTATAAGATTCTAGTTGGTTATGAGTGTAGAGTTTTGATTGATTTGATGATTTTTTAACTCTAGAATAACTTGTAATTAGATTTTAGAGAATTGTGAGCAAAGGGTTGAGTATTTCAGTGATCCAAAATTTCAAAATGACTTGTGATGAGATTGTAGCAAATTTATAGTCAAAGTTTTGCCAATTTGGATACTTCTAACTTGAGAATGGCTTGTAATAACATTTGAGTTAATTCAAAGTGAAGGGTTGACTGGCTTAATGAGATGTAACCTCACAATGACTTATTATGAGATTGTAGACCATTCTGAGCAAAGGGTTGACCGACTGGATGATTTGCAACCTTAGAGTGACTCGTTATAAAATTTTGGTTGACTTTGATTGAGCAGTTGATTAGTTCTATGATCTATAATGGAGTCACAAGAAAATGTTTCTTGGTTTAGAGACCATAACTTTTGATTCCATTGTAGGATTTTCCTAAGTTTCAGATATGTTGTTGGGATGTCAAATGTACTCAAATATGACTGTCAGATTTAAAAAGTATGTTTTGATTCAAAATTTATGAGTCTCTATGAAAAATTCTATACAAAAATGGTAGAGTTTAAGATCGTGTTTTCTTTCTAAATGTAGAATGGCCTATTATTAGATTCTTGTTGGTTATGAGTGTACAGTTGAATGAATTGACGATTTTTAAATCTAAAATGACTTCTTATGAGATTTAATCAAATTATGATTGATGAGTTGAGTTGTTTGGTGATCTCTAACTTAGAATACTTTGTTACGAGATAGTAACTAATTCTGATTGAAAGCTTGATCGATTCGATGATCTACTGCTTCAAATGACTTCTCATGAAATTGTAGCTGATTATATCCAAGGTTTGACCGATTTGGATACTTCTAACCTCAAAATGGCTTGTAATAACATTTTAGTTTCTTTGAGGTGAAGGGTTGATCGATTCAATGATATGTAATCTTAGAATGGCTTGTTAAGAGATTGTAGCTCATCTTTTGCAAAGGGTTGACCAATTTGGTGATATGCAACCTCAGAATGACCTGCTATGAAATTTTGGTTGGCTTTGATTGAATGGTTGATTAGTTTTATGATCTATAATTGAGTCACAAAAAAATGGGTCTTAGTGTTGAGACCATAACTTTTGATTCCATTGTTTGATTTTTCTAAGTTTTAGATATGTTATTGGGGGCATCATGCACACACATATGACAATCAAATTTAAGAACCAAATTTTGATACAAAAGTTATGAGTCTCCATAGACAAGTCTATACAAAAATGATAGAGTTTAAGATCATATATTCTTTTTAAGCTTAGAATGTTCTGTTATGAGATTCTAGTTGGTTATGAGTGTAGACTTGATTGATTCGATGATTTGTAACTCTAGAATGACTTGTTATTAGATTTCAGCAAACTGTGAGTGAAGGGTTGAGTTATTCATTAATCTATAACCTCAGAATGATTTGTTATAATAATGTAACTAATTTTGATTGAACGCTTGATTGGTTCAAATGACTTGTAATGAGATTGTAGCCAATTCATAGTGAAAGTTTGACTGATTTGGATACTTCTATCTTCATAATGGCTTGTAATAATATTTATGCGCATTCAAAATTGTAGCATTGACAAATTTGATGATATGTAACCTTAGAATGACTTATTATGAGATTGTAGCTCATTCTAAGTGAAGGGTTGATCAATTCAGTGATGTATAATGGAGTCACAGAAAATGGGTCTTGGTGCAGAAACCATAACTTTTGATTCTACCATTGGATTTTCTAAAATTGAGGATATGTTGTTGGGGGGAAAATGTGCCTGAATCTAACAGTCAGATTTAAGAACTAATTTTTTATTCAAAATCTATGAGTCTTTGTGTACTTTCTTTCTAGCCTTAGAATGACCTATTATGAGATTCTAGTTGGTCTCTGTAACTCTAGAATGAAATTTTATTAGATTTGAGCAAATTGTGAGTGGAGGGTTAAGTTGTTCGATGATCTGTAACCTCAAAATAATTTGTTATAATAATGTACCTAATTTTGATTGAATGCTTGATCAGTTCAAATGACTTGTAATGAGATTATTGTTGATTCATAGTCAAAGTTTGACCAATTTGTATACTTCTATCTTTATAATGGCTTGCAATAATTTTTATGCTCATTAAGAATGTAGGTTGACTGATTCGATGATATGTAACCTTAGAATATCTTATTATGAGATTGTAGTTCATTCTGAGTGAAGGGTTGACCAATTTGGTTGATCAGTTTAGTGATCTAATGGAGTCACAAAAAATGGGTCTTGATGTACAAACCATAATTTTTGATTCCACCATTGAATTTTCGAAAGTTTAGGATATGTTGTTGTGGGCATAATGCACCTAAATCTAATGGTTAGATTTAAGAACCAATTTTTTATTCAAAATTATGAGTCTATGTACTTTCTTTCTGACTTTAGAATGACCTGTTATGAGATTCTAGTTGGTTATGAGTGTAGAGTTGCTCTATGAATTGTAACTCTAGAATACCTTTTTATAGGGGTTGAGAAAATTATTAGTGAAGGGTTGATTTATTTGGTGATTTGTAACCTCATAGTGATTTATTATGAGATCGTACCTAATTCTTATTGAATGCTTGACCAATTCGCTGATCTGCAGCATTAAAATGACTTGTGATGAGATTGTAGCTAATTTGGATACTTCAAACCTTAGAAATGGCTTGGAATAACATTTTTGCATATTTAGACTAATGGGTTGATGATTTGATGTTATGAACATCACAATGGCTTGTTATGGGATTGTTGCTCATTCTAAGACAAGTGTTGATCAATTTGGTGATCTACCTTAGAATGCCTTCCAATGAAATTTTGGTCAAGTTTGACTAAATGGCTGATTAGTTTACGAATCTATAATGGAGTCATAGAAAAATGTGTCTCAGTGTAGAAACCATAAACTTTAATTCAACCGTTTGTTTTTTGGATATGATTTTGAGAGGTAAAATGTGCCCAAATTTGATAGTCAAATTTAGAACCAAGTCCTAATTCAAAAGTTATCAGTCTTTGTGTAAAGTTCTATACAAAAATGGCTGAGTTTTAGATTGTGTTTTCTTTCTAACCTCAAAATCTCCTATTATGAGATTCTAGTTGGTTATGAGTGTAAAGTTAATTGATTTTGTAACTCTAGAATGACTTGTTATGAGATTTGAAAGAATTGTGAGTGATGTGTTGAGTTGTTCAATGATCTGTAACCTCAGAAGGGTTATTTATGTGATAATACATAATTGTGATTGAATGCTTAATTGGTTCAATGACCTGCAACTTCAAAATGACTTGTGATGAGATTTTAGCCAATTTGTATACTTCTAACTTTAGACTGGCTTGTAATAACATTTATGAGCATTCAGAGTGAAGGGTTGACTAAATCTATGATATGTAACCTTAGAATGGATTGTTATGAGATTGTAGCTCATTTTGAGTGAAGCGTTGATCGATTTGGTAATATGCAACCTCAGACTAACTTGCTATGAGATTTTAGTCGGCTCTAGTTGAACGGTTGATTAGTTCAATGATCTATAATGGAGTCACAAAAAAAGAATCTCAGTGTAAAGACCGTAACTTTCGATGACAACGTTGGATTTTTCTAAGTTTCAAATATGTTGTTGGGGGGTGAGATGTGCCCAAATTGGATGATCAAATTTAAGAATTAAAATATGATTAAAAAGTTATAAGTCTCTGTGTAGAAGTTTATTAAAAATGGCAGAGTTTAAGTTTGTGTTTTCTTTCTAACCTTAGAATGTTCACTTATTGAATTTTAGTTGCTTATGAGTCTAGAGTTGACTGATTTGATGATTTGTAACTCTAGAATGACTTGTTATGAGATTTGATCAAATTGTGAGTGAAAGGTTGAGTTGTTCAATAATTTGTAACTTCATAATAGTTTTTTATGAGATCATAACTAATTGCAATTTAATGCTTGACCGGTTCAATGTTATGTAGTTTCAAAATGACTTGTGATGAGATTGTAGTCAATCCATAGTCAAATTTGGTCAGATTCAAATACATCTAACTTCAAAATGTCTTGTAATAACATTTTAGTTGATTCAAAGTGTGTTAACATATGGTTGATTTGATGATATGGAACCTCAAAATAACTTGCTATAAAATTTTGGTTGGCTTTGATGTAACGGTTGATCAATTCAATGATCTATAATGGAGTCACAAAAAAATGGGTCTCAGTGTAGAGACCATAACTTTTGATTCCACTGTTGAATTTTCTAAATTTCAGATATATTGTTCGAGGGTGAAATGTACCCAAATTGGATGGTCAGATTTAAGAACCAAGCTTTGATTAAAAATTTATGAGTCTCCATGTAAAGGTGTATACAAAAATGATAGAGTTTAAGATCGTATTTACTTTTTGACCTTAGAATGGCCTGTTATGAGATTCTAGTTGGTTCTGAGTGTAGAGTTGACTGATTTGGTGATTTATAACTCTAGAATGACTTTTCATTATATTTGAGTGAATTATTAGTGAAGGGTTGATGAGTTGTTCTATGATCTGTATTCTCAAAATGTTTTGCTATGAGATCATACATAATTATGATTGAACTCTTGAATAGTTTGATGATCTATAGCTTCAAAATGACTTGTGATAAGATTGTAGCCAATTCATAGTCAAATTTTCAATGATTTGGATACTTCTAACCTTAGAATGGCTTGTAATAACATTTTAGTTGATTTTGAGTGAAGGGTTGACCGATTCAATGATTTGAACCTCAAAATGTCTTGTTATGAGATCATAGTTCATTTGGAGAGAAGTGTTGACTTATTTGGTAAATTGAAACCTCAGAATGACTGCTATGAAGTTTTTGTTAGCTTTGATTGACCAACTGAGAAGTTCAGTGATCGTGACCTGCCAATGGTGCACCAGATTCCATATGTAACATGCCAATGGAGGTGCAAATGGTACCTTCCAATGCATGCAAAAGGGCAAGAATTCTGCATGCATTCTGGCTCCTATGGCTGCCTACAATGGAGCTCAATAGGGTGACCCAACTTGAGAAGTTGCGAATAGTAGGGGCCCAAACTAACCTGCCCAATAATCTAACTATAATGGAGTCATAGAAAAGTGGGTCTCAGTGTAAAGACCATAACTTTTGATTTCATTGTTGAACTTTCTAAGTTTTAGATATGTTGTTGGGGTGAAATGTGCCTGAATCCAATGGTTGGATTTAAGAAAAAAGTTTTGATTCAAACATTATGAGTCTCCACGTACAATTCTATACAACAATGATAGAATTTAAGATTGTATTTTTTTTTCTAAACTTAGAATAGATTTTTACGAGATTCTATTTGGTTATAAGAGTAGAGTTTGACTGATTAGGTGATTTGTAACTCTAGAATGGCTTGTTATGAGATTTAGGCAAATTGTGAGTAAAGGGTTGAATTATTTGGTGATCTGTAACCTCAGAATGGTTTGTTATGAGATCGTGCATAATTTTGATTGAACGCTTGACTTGTTTGGTGATTTACAACTTGAAAATGACTTGTGACATGATTGTAGCCAATTCATAGTAAAAGTTTGACTAGTTTGGATACTTCTAACTTATGAATGGCTTGTAATAACATTTTTGCACATTTAGAGTGAAGGGTTAACCAATTGAACAATATGTAACCTCAAAATGGCTTGTTATGAGATTGTGCCTAATTTTGAGTGAAGGGCTGATCGATTCAATGATTTGTAACCTTAGAATAACCTGCTATGATATTTGGTTAGCTCTAATTGAATAGTTGATTAGTTCAAGGATCTAAACTGGAGTCAAAGAAAAATGGGTCTTTGTGTAGAAACCATAACTTTTGATTCCACTATTAAATTTTCTTAATTTTAGGATATTTAGTTGGCTATGAGTGTAGAGTTGACTGATTTAGTTATTTATAACTCTGGAATGACTTGTTATGATATTTGAACATATTGTGAGTAAAGGGTTGAGTTATTCAGCGATATTTAACCTAAGAATGATTTTTTATAAGATCATACCTAATTTTGATTGATCACTTGACCAGTTCGGAGATCTATAGCTTCAAAATGAATTGTAGAAAATATAACTTATAGTTCCACTCTTGGATTTTTCTAAGTTTGGGATATGTTGTTGGGTGGCAAAATATGCCTAAAAATTATGGTCAAATTTAAGAACCATTTTCTGAATCAAATGTTATGAGTCTCCGTATACAAGTCCATACAAAAATGAAAGAGTTTAAAATCATGTTTTCTTTCTAACCTAGAATAGCTTGTTATGAGATTCTAGTTGATTATGAGTGTGGAGTTGATTGATTCTTTGATTTGTAACTCTAGAATGACTTTTTATGAGATTTGAGTGAATTATGAGTGAAGGGTTGAGTTGTTTGGTAATCTATAACCTTAGAATGGTTTGTTATGAGATCATACCTAATTCTGATTGAATGCTTGACTGGTTCAATGATCTACAACATCAAAATGACTTGTGATGAGATTGTAGCCAATTCATAGTCAAAGTTTGACCAATCTGGATACTTCAAACCTTAGAATGACTTGAAATAACATTTTTGCACATTTAGAGTGATGGGTTGACCAATTTGATGATAAGTTAACTTCATAATGGCTTGTTATGGGATTGTAACTCATTCTAAGAGAAATGTTGACTGATTCAATGATCTACAACCTCAGAATGACTTGCAATAAAATTTTGGTTGCCTTTAATCAATTTAGCAATCTATAATGGAGTCACAAAAAAATGGCTGTTGGTGTAGAAACCATAACTTTTGATTCCACTATTAGGTTATCCTAAGTTTCATATATGATTTTTAGGGGCGAAATGTGCCCAAATCTAACGATCAAATTAAAGAACCAAGTTCTTATTCAAAATTTATGAGTATCTTTGTAAAGGTCTATACAAAAATGGAAGAGTTTAAGATCGTGTTTTCTTTTTGACCTTAGAATGGCACTTTATGAGATTCTAGTTGCTTATGAGTGTAAAGTTAACTGAATTTTTAATGTTGAATGACTTGTTATGAGATTTGGATATATTGTGAGTGAAGTGTTGAGTTGTTGAGTGATTTGTTACCTCAAAAGGGTTTGTTATGAAATTGTACCTAATTCTAATTGAATGCTTTGTTCAATGATTTGCAGATTCAAAATGAGTTGTGATGTGATTGTAGCTGATTTGTATATTTTTAACTTTAGAATGGATTGCAATAACATTTTTGGGCATTCAGAGTGAAGGGTTAACTGAATTGATGATATGTAACCTCAGAATGGCTTGTTATGAGACCATAACTTTAGATTTATCCATTGATTTTTCTAAGTTTTGAGTATGTTGTTAAGGTTTTGCCCAAATCTGATGGACAAATTTATGAAATGAGCTCTAATTAAAAAGTTTTGAGTCTCCATGTAAAGATCTATACAAAAATGATAAAGTTAAAGATTATGTTTTCCTTTTTGACCTTAGAATGACTTATTATTAGATTTTGTCTTGTTATGAGTGTAGAGTTGACTAATTTGACAATTTGTAACTCTAGAATCACTTGTTATGAGATTTGAGTGAATTACGAGTGATAGGTTGAGTTGTTCGATGATTTGTAACCTTAGAATGGTTTATTATGAGATTGTACCTAATTTTAATTGAATGATTGACTAGTTTGGTGATCTATAGCTTTAAAATAAGTTGTGATGAGATTACAGCCAATTCATAGTCAAAAGTTTAAACAATTTGAATTATAACCTCAGAATAGCTTGTAATAACATTTTTGGCAATTCAGATTGAAGGGTTGATCCATTTGTTGATATGTAACCTCATAATAACTTGTTATGAGATTTTAGGTCATTCTAAGTGAAGGGTTAAACGATTGTATGATCCACAACCTTATAATGATGCTATAAAATTTTGGTCAGCTCTGATTGAATGGTTGATCAATTCAACAATCTATAATGGAGTCACAAAAAAATAGGTCTCAATTAAGACTATAGATTGTATAAGATTCCAATTGAACATTTGACTTGTTCATTAATCTGCAACTTCAAAATGAATTATTTTTTAGGCTGATTCATAGTCAAATTTTGATCGCTTTCGATACTTCTAACCTGAGAATGCCTTGTAATAACATTTTTGTGCATTCAAAGTGAAGGGTTGACTGATTTGATGATATGTAACATCAAAATGGCTTGTTATGAGATTGTAGCTCATTCTAAGTGTAGGGTTGATTGATTCAGTTGTTTGTAACCTTAGATGGCTTATAATGTGATTGTGGTTGGCTTTGATTGCAAAGTTGATCAGTTTAATGATCTATAATGGAGTCACAAAATAATGGGTCTCGATGTAGAGACCATAACTTTTGATTTCACTTTTGGATTTTTCTAATTTTTAGATATGTTTTTAAGGAGTAAGATGTGCCCAAATCCTATGGTTAGATTTAAGAACCAAGTTATTATTCAAAAGTTATGAGTCTCCATGTACAAATCTATACAAAAATGATAGATTTTAAAATCTTATTTTCTCTTTGACCTTGAAATGGCTTGTTATGAGATTCTAGTTGGTTATGAGTGTAGAGTTGACTGATTTAGTGATTTGTAACTCTAGAATGACTTGTTGTGAGATTTGAGTGAATTGTGAGTGCAGGGTTGAGTTATTTGATGATCTATAACCTCATAATGGGTTGTTATGATATCAATAATCGGCATGTTACGTATAGAATCTTCATGAATAATATGAAAGGGGGCCCCTACCCTACTATTGAAAGGGGCCCCTTCCCTGTTCAATAGTAGGGGCCCTTAGAATAGTAGGGAGCACTAGATAGAATGGGGTTATGATGCACCGTACCAAGGGATAAGCTTATACTAGAAGCCCAAGCGCTAAGGAGTGACCTACCCAGGCAGCGGGCTCTCGTACATGATTTCAATTGAACATATGACCGATTTAGTGATCTACAACTTCAATATGACTTTTAATGAGATTGTGGTTGATTCAAAGTCAAATTTTGACCAATTTTGATACTTCTAACCTCATAATGGCTTCTAATAACATTTATGCACATTTAGAGTGAAGTGTTTATCGATTTGATGATATGTAACCTCAAAATGGCTTGTTATGAGATTGTTACTCATTCTAATGAAGGGTTGATCGATTCAATAATTTGCAACCTTAGATGATTTGTTATGAAATTTTGGTTGACTATGATTGATCATTAATTAGTTTAGGGATTTGTAATGGAGTCATAGAATAATGGGTCTCGGTGTAGAGATCATAACTTGTGATTCCATCTTGGATTTTCCTAAGTTTTAGATATGTTGTTAAGGTTTGAGATGTGCCCAAATCCAATAGTTAGATTTAAGAACCAAGGTATAATTCAAAAGTTATGAGTCTCTTTGTAAAAGTCTATGAAAAAATGACAAAGTTTAAGATCATGTTTTCTTTCTAACCTTAGAATGGCCTATTATGAAATTCTATTTGGTTTTAAGTGCAGAGTTGATTGATTTGGTGATTTGTAACTCTAGAATGACTTATTATGAGATTTGAGCAAATTGTGAGTGAAAGGTTGAGTAGTTTGGTGATCTGTAACCTCAAAATAGTTTGTTATGATATCATACCTAATTTTGATTGAATACTTGACCAGTCCAGTGATCTTTGCAGCTTCAAAATGGCTTATGGTGAGATTGTAGCCGATTCATTGTCAAAAGTATGGCTGATTATGATACTTCCAATCTTAGAATTGCTTTTAATAACATTTCTATGCATTCAAAGTGAAGGGTTGAATGATTCGATGTTTGATCAGTTTAACGATCTATAATAGAGTGACAAAAATATGGATCTTGGTGTAAAGACCATAACTTTTGATTGATTCAATGATACTTAACATCAAAATTGCTTGTTACAAGATTTTAGCTCATTTTGAGCTAATGGTTGATAGATTCGATCATCTGCAACCTCAAAATGACTTGCTATAAAATTTTGGTCAGTGTTGATTGAATGGTTGACCAGTTTAGCAATCTATAATGGTGTCACTGAAAAATAGTTCTCGATAAAGAAACCATAACTTTTGATTGCACTTTTATATTTTCATAAGTTTTAGATATTTTGTTGAGATGCAAAATGTGCCCAAATCTGAAGATCAAATTTAAAAACCAAGTTTTAATTCAAAAGTTATGAGTCTTCATGTAAAAGTCTATAAAAAAATGATAGAGTTTATAAGATCATGTTTTCGTTATAATCTTAGAATGGTGTGTTATGAGATTCTAATTGGTTATGAGTGTATTGTTGACTAATTCATTGATTTTTAACTCTAGAATGACTTGTTATGAGATTTGATTTTTTCGATGATATGTAACCTCAAAATGGTTTGTTATGAAATGCTACCTAATTCTAATTGAATGCTTGACCAATTCAGTAATCTGCAGTGGCTTCAAAATGACTTGTGATGAGAGTGTAGCCAATTCAAGTCAAAGTTTGATTGATTTGAATACTTCTAACCTCAAAATGGCTTGTGTACACATTCAAAGTGAAGGGTTAATTGATTCGATGATATGTAGCCTTAGAATGACTTTCTATAAGATTGTAGCTCACTCTAAGTGAAGGTTTGATTGATTCGATAATCTGCTACCTTAGAATGACTTGCTAAGAAATTTTTTCTACCTCTTGTTGAATGGTTGATTAGTTCAATGATCTAGAATGAAGTCACATAAAAATGGGTGTCGGTGTAGAGACCATAACTTTTGATTCCATTATTAGATTTTCTTAAGCTTTAAATATTTTGTTAGGGGCCAAAATTTTCTCAAATCTAATGGCTTGATTTAAGACCCAAATTTTAATTCAAAACCAATGAGTACAAACCTATACAAAACTGGCAAAGTTTAAGATCATGTTTTCTTTCTAACTTTAGAATGGCTTGTTATAAGATTCTAGTAGGTTATGAGTGTAGAGTTGGTAGCTTTAAAATGACTTATGATGACATTGTAGCTACTTCATAGTCAAAGTTTGACCTATTTGGGAACTTTTATTCTCAGAATGACTTGTAATTACATTTCTGCACATTCAAGGTGAAGGTTGACCAATTTGGTGAGCCACCTCTGATTCAATGGGTGATCATTTCAGCAATCTACAATGGAGTCACATAAAAATCGGCCTTGGTGTAGAGACCATAACTTTTCATTCCACCGTTGGATTTTCCTAAGTTTCAGATATGTTGCTAGGGGGGGAATGTTCCCAAATTGGATGCTCAGATTTAAGAAACAAGTACTGATTCAAAAATTATGAGTTTATTTATACAAGTCTATACAAAAATGGCAGAGTTTAAGACCATGTTTTCTTTGTATTATGAGATTCTAGTTGGTTATGATAATAGAGTTGACTGATTTAGTCATTTATAACTCTAGCATTATGAGATTTGAATGAGTTGTGTGCAAATGGTTGAGTTTTTTGGTGATCTATAACCTAATAATAGTTTGTTATAAGATTGTACCTAATTCTGATTGAACACTTGACCGATTTGGTGATCTATTTTAAAATGACTTATGATGAGATTGTAGATGATTCATAGTCAAAGTTTGATTGATTTGGATAGCTCTAACCTCAAAATTGCTTGTAACAACATTTATGCACATTCAAAGTGAAGTGTCAACTGATTCGATGAAATGTAACCTTAGAATAGCTTAATACGAGATTGTAACTCATTCTAGCTAAAGTTTTGATAGATTCAATGATCTACAACCATAGAATGACTTGCTATGAAATTTTGTTCAGCTCTAATTAAATGGTTGTTCAGTTCAGTGATCTATAATGTAGTCATAGAAAAATGGGTCTCGGTGTAAAGAAATTAACTTTTGATTCCACAATTAGTTAGATTTTCCTTAGTTTTGACTATGTTGGTGGGTGGCAAAATTTTTCCCAAATTCGATAGGCAGATTTAAGATTCAAGTTCTAATTCAAAAGTTATGAGTCTTTGTGTACAAGTCTATAAAAAAAGTATAGAGTTGAATGATTCAGTGATTTGTAACTCTAGAATGATTTGTTATGCAACTTGAGCAAATTTTGAGTGAAGGGTTGAGTTATTCCGTGATCTGGAACTTTAGAATGGGTTGTTATGAGATCGTACATGATTTTGATTGAAAGTTTGACTAGTTCAGTAATCTACAACTTCAAAATGACTTATGTGGTGAGGTTGTGGCTAATTCATAGTCATATTTAAGAACCAAGGTCTAATTCAAAAGTTATGAGTCTCTATGTACAAGTCTATGCAAAAATTACAAAGTTTAAGATTGTGTTTTCTTTCTAATCTTAGAATGACCTGTTATGAGATTCTAGTTGGTTATGAGTGTAGAGTTGACTGATTCAGTGATTTGTAACTCTAGAATGACTTGTTATGAGATTTGAGGGAATTGTGAGTGAAGCGTTGAGTTTTTTGATGATCTTAGAATAGTTTGTTATGACATCATAACTAATTCTAATTGAACACCTGACCAGTTTGGTTATCTACAAATTTAAAATGACTTATTGTGAGCTTGTAGCCAATTCATAGTCCAAGAATTACTAATTTTAATACTTCCAACCTTAGAATGGCTTGTAAATAACATTTTAGATGATTTCGAGTAAAAGATTGATTGATTCGATGATATATATCCTTAGAATGGCTTGTTATGAGATTGTAGCTCATTCTATGTGAAGAGTTCAGAATGATTTGCTATGAAAGTTTGGTTGACTTTAATTGAATGGTTGATCAGTTTAATGATCTATAATGGACTCATAGAAAAATGGGTTTCGATCTACCAAGACCATAACTTTTAACTTCACCATTGGATTTTCCTAAGTTTCAGATATATTGTTAGGGTGTAGAGTGTTTTTTAGTGGTGAATATTCATATTTTGTGAATTTTAAAAATATTTTTCTAGTAATTTGGATAATAATTTAAGATTTAATGCAACCTAAATCGCTATATTTTTATTAAATTTAGTTCTAAAATATTTAAAATCGCTCAATAATTTATTTTATTAAAAGATTTTTAAACTCAAAGATTCACCACAACATTCAGTACACGATTATATTTTATTCACCTAAATATTATATATTATTGAAGAAATTAAAGTTAATTGATCAATAATTATTAGTTACTTTAGTGATCAATATTACCAATATTGATTTAAAATATAATGTAATTATCCTCATAATTTCCATGAGATAAAATATGTTTAATTTTGATTTGTAATATTCCATGATGATTAGGAAACTTCCTATTATTATTGAGATTCATGAATATATTCTACTCAAAAATTATGATTCCAAAATAATCACCAATGTAAATAATATTTAAAATAAAAAAAATTGAGAGATTCGCCGATAACAATTTTTTTTTTCAAAATAATGATTTATTCACCAATAATTTATATCTTTTTCTAGAGGAGGGTTTCTTAAAGTTTACCCTATTAGGGTGCGAGATTGCACTCAAATCTAATGGTCAAATTTAAGAAACAAGTTCTTATTAAAAAGTTATGAGTCTCCATGTAAAGGACTATACAGAAATGACAGAGTTTAAGATCATGTTTTCTTTCTAACCTTAGAATGGCTTGTTATAATATTATGGTTTGTTATGAGTGAAGAATTGAGTGATTCAGTGATTTGTAACTCTAGAATCACTTTTTATGAGATTTGAGCAAATTGTGAGTGAAGGGTTGTGTCGTTCAGTGTTATGTGGCCTCAGAATAGTTTGTTATGAGATCATACCAAATTTTTATTGAACGCTCGACTAATTTGATGATCTATAACTTCAAAATAACTTGCGATGAGATTGTAGCCAATTCATAGTTTAAATTTCACCAATTCAGATACTTCTAACCTCAAAATGGCTTGATATTAAATTGTAGCTCATTTTAAGTAAGGGTTAACTAATTCAGTGATCTACAGCCTCAAAATGACTTTGCTATGAAATTTTGGTCAGCTCTGTTTCAACAATTGATTAGTTTAGCAATCTATAATGTAGTCATAGAAAAATGAGTCTCGATGTAGAGACCATAACTTTTGATTTCACTATTGGATTTTCCTAAGTTTTAGATATATTGTCGAGGGCTGAAAATGTGCCCAAATTCGACAGTCAGATTTAAAAACCAAGTTCTAATTAAAAAGTTATGAGTCTTCACATACAAGTCTATACACAAATGGAAGAGTTTAAAAGTGTGTTTTCTTTTTTACCTTACAATGGCTTGTTATGATATTTTAGTTGGGTTGTGAGTGTAGAGTTGATCGATTCAATTATTTGTAACTCTAGAATGACCTATTATGAGATTTGAGACAATTTTGAGTGAAAGATTGAGTTGTTTGATGAATCATAACCTCATAATAGTTTGTTATGAGATCATACCTAATTTTGATTGAACCTTTGACCTGTTCAGTGATTTTCACATCAAAATGACTTGTGATGAGATTGTAGCCGATTCTTAGTCAAAGTTTGACTAATTTGGATATTTCTGACTTTAAAATGGCTTGTAGTAATATTTCTATGCATTTGTAGTGAAATGTTTATTGATTCAATGATATGTAACTTTAAAATGGCTTGATATTAGAGTGTAGGTCATTCTAAGTGAAGTGTTGACTGACTCGGTGATCTACAACCTCTAAATGACTTCTTATACAATTTTTCTTGGCTTTGATTAAATAGTTGATCAGTTCAATGATTTATAATGGAGTCATAGAAAAATACGTCTCGGTGTAGAGACCATAAGGTTTGATTCCACTGTTGGATTTTTTTAAGTTTCAGATATGTTGTTGGGGGATGAAATGTGCCTAAATCTTATGGTCAAATTGATGAACCAAGTTTTGATTCAAAATTTGAGTTTCCATGTACAAGTCTACAAAAATGGTAGAGTTTAAGATCATGTTTCCTTTCTAACCTTAGAATGGCCTGTTATGATATTCTAGTTGGTTATGAGTGTAGAATTGACTGAATTGGTGATTTGTAAGTCTAGAATGACTTACAAAGTGTTCAATCAGAATTAGGTGTGATCTCATAACAAATCATTTTATTGTTATAAATCACTGAACAATTTAACCCTTCACATACAATTCACTCAAATCTCATCACAAGATATTCTAGAGTTACAAATCACTAAATAAGTCAACTCTACACTCATAAACAAGTAGAATCTCATAACAGGCCATTCTAAAGTTAGAAAGAAAAATCGAATCTTAAATTTTGCCATTTTTATACAAATTTGTACACCTCTGACTCATAAATTTTGAATCAGAAATTGGTTCATAAAATTGACCATCAATGTTAGGCACATTTCACCCCCAAATAGCATATCTATAATTTAGAAAAATCCAAATGTGAAATCAAAAGTTATGGTTTCTACACTGAGACCTATTTTTTTGTGACTATTATAGATCACTGAAATGATCAACCACTCAATTAGAGCCAGCCATAATTTTGAAGCAAGCCATTCTAAGGTTACAAATCACCTAATCGATCAACTCTTTGCTCAAAATGAGCAATAATCTGATAACAAACCATTCTGAGATTACATATCACCGAACTAGTCAATCCTTACTTGGAATTAACTAAAATGTTATTACAATCCATTCTAAGCTTAGAAGTATCCAAAATCAAAAAAAAAATTGACTATTGATCAACTATAATCTTATAACAAGTCATTTTTAAGTTAAAAATCATTGAATCCATCAAGTGTTTAATCAAAATTAGCTCTGATCTCATAACAAACCATCTTAATGTTACAAATCATCGAACAACTCAACCCTTTACACACAATTTGCTCAAATCTTATAATAATTCATTCTAGAATTACAAATCATCGAATCAATTAACTCTACACACAAAACCAAATAGAATCTCATAATAAGCCATTCTAAGGTTAGAAAGAAAGCATGATCTTGAACTCTACCAAATTTTTAAAAACTTATACACAGAGACTTATAAATTTTGAATACGGACTATGTTCTTAAATCTAATAGTTGATTTTAGGGCACATTTTCCCTCCTAACAACATATTCAAAACTTAGAAAATATCAATGATGGAATCAAAAGTTATGGTCTCTACATCGAGACCCATTTTTTTGTGACTCCATTATAGATTGCTGAACTAAGCAACCACTAAATTAGAGTAGGCCAAAATTTTATAGAAAGTCATCTAAAGTTAAAAATCATTGAATTGTTCAACTCTTCACTCAAAATGAGCTAAGATCTCATAACAAGCCATTCTAAGGCTACATATCATCTAATCAATCAACACTTCACCCAAAATAAGCTAAAATGTTATTATAAGCCATTCTGAGTTTAGAATTATCCAAATTGGTCAAATTTTGACTATGAATCAACTATAATCTCATCACAAGTCTTTTTAAAGCTATAGATCACTGAACTGATCAAGTGTTCAATCAAAATTAGGTACAATCACATAACAAACCATTTTGACATTATAGGTCACCTAAGAACTCAACCCTAAACTCACAATTTGTTCAAATCTCATAACAAGTCATTCTAGAGTTACAAATCATTGAACCAATCAACTCTACATTAATAACCAATTAGAATATCATAACAAGCCATTCTAAGGTTAGAAATAAACAAAATCTTAAACTCTATCATTTCTATATAGACTTGTACCATCAATTTTGGGCATATTTCACCCCCAAGAAACATATTTAAAACTTAAAAAAATCCAATGGTGGAATCAAAAGTTATGATGTCTACTCTGAGATCCATTTTTCTATGAATCCATTATAGATTGTTGAACTAATCAACCGCACAATCAAAGCCAGCTAAAATTTTAAGGCAAGTCATTCTAGAGTTACAAATCATCAAATTGGTCAACCCTTTTCTACAAATTAAGCAACAATCTCATAACAAGCCATTTTGAGGTTATATATCATTAAATTGGTTAACTCTTCACTTGCAACCAACCAAAATGTTATTACAAGCCATTCTAAAGTTAGAAGCATCCAAGTTAGTCAAATTTGATTATAAATTGGTTATAATCTCAACACAAGTCATTTTAAGCACAGATCCCTCAACTGGTTAAGCATTCAATCAGAATTAGGTACAATCTCATAACAAACCATTTTGAGGTTACCGATCACCAAACAACCTAGCCCTTCACTCATAATTTTTTCAATTCTTAAGTCATTCTCAAATTATAAATCACTGAATCAGTCAACTCTATGCTCATAACCAACTAGAATCTCATAATAGGCCATTCTAAGGTTAGAAAGAAAACATGATATTAACCTCTATAATTTTTGTATAGACTTGTATACAGAGACTCATAACTTTTGAATCAGTTAAATCGATTAACCCTACATGTATCATCAAATTGACCAACCGTTCACTCATTATTAACTAAAATGTTTCTAAGGTTAAAAATATCCAAATTGATCAAACTTTGAGTAAAATTGGTTACAATCTCATTATAAGCCATTTTTAAGCTATAGATAGTTGAACTAGTCAAGCATTTAATCAGAATTAGATACCATCTCATAACAAACCCTTTTGAGGTTATAGATCACCAAACAACTTCAACTCTTCACTTACAATTTGCTCAAATCTCATAACAGACCACTATAAGGTTAGAATGAAAACATGATGTTAAACTCTGCCATTTTTGTATAGAGTGTACATGAAAAATCATAACTTTTGTTCTTAAAACTAACTGTCGATTCTACATGTATTTTTCCCCCAACAACATAAAAACATAGGAAAAAGCAATAGTGGAATAGAAAGTTCTGGTTTCTATATTGAGATCCATTTTACTATGCTTTTACACTGAGATCCATTTCACTCAAAATCAACTAAAATGTTATTAAAATCCATTTTGAGGTTAGAAGTATCCAAATTAGTCAATCTTTGGACTTTGCTACAATCTCATCACAAGAGATTTTTAAGATATATGTAACTGGACCATTCATTTAGAATTAGGTATAGATCATTGAATCAATCAACCTTTCAATCAAAATCAACTAAAATGTTACTATAAGCCATTCTAAGGTTAGAAGTATCCAAATCAGACAAACATTAACTATGAATCGGCTATAACCTCATCACAAGTCATTTTTAAGGTGCAGATCACCGAACCAATGAAGCATTCAATTAGAATTAGGTACAATCTCATAACAAACTATTATTAGATTACAAATCACCAAACAACTCAACCCTTCACTCACAATTCACACAAATCTTATAACAAGTTATTCTATAGTTACAAATCATCGAATCAATCAACTCTACACTCAAAATCAACTAGAATCTCATAGCAAGCCATTCAAAGGTTAGAAAGAAAACACGATCTTGAACTGTATGATTTTGGTATATAATTGTAGATGGAGACTCATATATTTTAAATCAAAACTTGTTTCTTAAATATTATTGTTGGTTTTGGGCACATTTTTCCCCCAAAAACATATCCAAAACTTAGGAAAATCAAATGGTGGAATCACAAGTTATGGTCTCTACACTGAGAACTATTTTTCTATCACTCCATTATAGATCATTGAACTAATCAACTACTTAATTAGAGCCAGCCAAAATTTTATAGAAAGTTATTCTGAGGTTACTAATCATAAAATCAGTCGACTCTTCACTTTGAATGAGCTATAATTTCATAACAAGTCATTCTGAGGTTACATATCATTGAATTGGTTAACTCTTCATTCAGAATCAACTAAAATGTTATTACAAAAAATTTTGAGGGTAGAAGTATTCGAGGTTACAAATCACTACATGATCAAGCATTCAATTGAAATTAGGTAGCATCTCTTAACAAACCATTCTAAGGTAAATCACTAAAAACTTCAACCCTTCTCTCACAATTTGTTCAAATCTCATAATAAGTCATTCTAAAGTTATAAATCACCAAATAAGTTAACTCTACACTCATAACCAACTGGAATCTCATAATAAGACATTCTAAGATTAGAAAGAAAACAAGATCTTAAAATCTACCATTTCTGTATAGACTTGTATATGGAGACTGATAACTTTTAATTCAGAACTTTGTTCTTAAATTGGACCATTGATTTTGTGCACATCATCCCATAATAATTTATCCAAAAATTATGAAAATCCCATAGTGGAATCAAAAGTTATCATCTCTACACTCAGATCCATATTTTGGTGACTCCATTATAGATCATTGAACTGATCAACCATTCAATCAAAGCTGACAAGATTTATATAGTAAGTCATTTTGAGGTTATAGATCACTGAATCATTTAACCCTTCACTTAGAATAAGCAAAAATCTTACAAGTCATTCAAAGGTTACATCAGTCAAAATCAATTAAAATGTTATTACAAGCCATTCTAAGGTTAGAAGTATCCAAATTGGTCAAACTTTTACTATAAATTTGCTACAATCTCATTGCTAGTCATTTTAAAGGTACAAATCATTGAATTAGTCAAATATTTAATTAAAAGGTATGATCTTATTACAACTATTTTGAGGTTACAGATCACCGAACAACTGAACCCTTAGTCATAAATCACACAAATCTCATAAGAAGTTATTCTAGAGTTTCACATCACTCTACACTCATAACCAACTAGAATCTCATAACAAGCCATTCTAAGATTAGATAGAAAATACGATCTTAAACTCTATCATTTTCGTATAGACCTATAGATGAAGACTCATAACTTTTGAATTAGAACGTATTTCTTAAATATGACCATTAATTTTGGGCACATTTCATCTCTCAACAACAAATCCGAAACTTAGAAAAATCCAACAGCAGAGTCAAAAGTTATGGTGTCTACACCGAGACACATTTTTCTATGACTCCATTATAGATGGCTGAACTGATCAACCACTTAATTAGAGCTAGCCAAAATTCATAGCAAGTCATTCTCAAATTATAGATCATTGAATCGATTAACCCTTCACTCAAAATGAGCTATAATCTTATAACAAGCCATTTTAAGGTACATAACATTGAATTGATCAACCCTACTCTCAAAATTAGCTAAAATTTTATTTCAAGCCAATTTGAGGTTAAAAGTATTCAAATTGGTCAAACATTGACTATGAATCAACTACAATCTTAACAAAAGTTTTTTTTAAGTTACTAATCACCAAACCAATCAAGCATTTAATTAGAATTAGGTATGATTTCATAACAAACTATTTTGAGGTTACAGATCACCAAACGACTCAACCTTTCACTTATAATTTTTTCAAATCTCATAACAAGTCATTCTAGAGTTATAAATCACCAAAATTAGTAAACTCTACACTCATAACTAACTAGAATCTCATAACAAGCCATTGTAAGGTTAGTAAGAAAACATGATCTTAAACTTTGCCATTTTTGTATAGACTTGTACATAGAGACTCATGACCTTTGAATCAAATCTTAGTTCTTTAATTTAACCATCACTTTTGGGCACATTTTTCCCTCCAACAACATATCCAAAACTTAAGAAAATCCAACATTGGAATAAAAAGTTAGGGTCTTTACACCAGCACCCATTTTTTAATGAATCCATTATAGAACGTTGAACTTATCAACTACTTAATCCGAGAAGATGCAGGAGCATACTAGATTGTATTATTATCCTACTCATTTTTTGTTCAATTTGCATGTTGGTACCGAGTTACTATAGCAATTCCTTTATGTGCCAAGTTACTACAGCAATTCCTTCATGTGCCAAGTTACCCAATGTATAGTGACAATTCATTTGTGAGTTCTTCTACTTATGCCAAATGTCAGCATTTGGACGTGATTTCTGCGAGCCAACTTGTGAGATTTATTTTGATCATGACATTTATGTTAATATCTTTTCTTGGGATGTGTCCAAACTGTTGTTTGATCGGCCTTCCTCTTATGTAATGTTCTAGAATAATTTGTAAGCCATTTTGAACAAGTATATATAGAGTGTTTAGGCTTAGAGCTAGACAAGTTTTTGGGGAAGTTTATTGCAGAGCAGAACTAAAAGTGCAAATTTTCTATTGGATCTATAAGTGTGAATGTATTTGTATTTGGCCGTAACCCAAAAGGCCTTATAGCTAGCTATGTATGAAGATATTTTGATGAATCAAGAAAAGTATTTCACTTTTCTTCCTCCTTTGGTTGTTGTTCTTTGTGTTTGCTTCCATTGTGTTAACTCTTGCAATGTGGTTTGGATATCTAGGTGAGCCTTTGGCCGTAGTTATTCTTCCATTGTTTGCATTAGTTGGTACCAAAGCTTGAGGTTCATCCTTGTGGAGATTGGATCATGTAGAACTTTAATTTAATTTGGTTGTAGAGTGGCAGATCTATAGATTTGAACTATAACTTGTAGAGGGTTATGATTTTGTAAGAACCTGATTTGTAAAGATGGTTCCTAGTAGAGAAAATGCAGGAGCATACTAGGTTGTATTATTATCCTACTCATTTTTTGTTCAATTTGCATGTTGGTACCGAGTTACTATAGCAATTCCTTTATGTGCCAAGTTACTACAGCAATTCCTTCATGTGCCAAGTTACCCAATGTATAGTGACAATTCATTTGTGAGTTCTTCTACTTATGCCGAATGTCAGCATTTGGACGTGATTTCTGCGAGCCAACTTGTGGGATTTATTTTGATCATGACATTTATGTTAATATCTTTTCTTGGGATATGTCCAAACTGTTGTTTGATCGGCCTTCCTCTTATGTAATGTTCTAGAATAATTTGTAAGCCATTTTGAACAAGTATATATAGAGTGTTTAGGCTTAGAGCTAGACAAGTTTTTGGGGAAGTTTATTGCAGAGAAGAACTAAAAATGCAAATTTTCTATTGGATCTATAAGTGTGAATGTATTTGTATTTGGCCGTAACCCAAAAGGCCTTATAGCTAGGTATGTATGAAGATATTTTGATGAATCAAGAAAAGTATTTCACTTTTCTTCCTCCTTTGGTTGTTGTTCTTTGTGTTTGCTTCCATTGTGTTAACTCTTGCAATGTGGTTTGGATATCTAGGTGAGCCTTTGGCCGTAGTTATTCTTCCATTGCCTGCATCAGTTGGTACCAAAGCTTGAGGTTCATCCTTGTGGAGATTGGATCATGTAGAACTTTGATTTAATTTGGTTGTAGAGTGGCAGATCTATAGATTTGAACTATAACTTGTAGAGGGTTATGATTTTGTAGGAACTTGATTTGTAAAGATGGTTCCTAGTAGAGAAAAAATGCTGATGATACTATATTGGATCCGTTGAGACAAATTGTAGCCAAATTAGATGCTGTGGAGACAGCTCAAAGGAGAGGAGCACATCTTGATGATATAAGTAATGATGAAGTAGCACCACCAAACATAATCCAAAACTTGAAGAAAATCAAGTTGAGGAAAGATTGTTGAGAGTGTTGTCTAAGGAAAATTCAAAGCTTGCTATAGAAGTTGTTTCTTATGATGGAAAATTGGATATCAATGTTGTGTTGGATTGGATCTTTGATATGGAGAAGTTATTTGAGTAAGAAAACTCTCATGATAATAGAAAGGTGAAGATTACAATCACTAGGTTGAAAGGTCATGCCGGTGGGAGCACTTGCAAATAGATATACAAAGGAAAGGAAAGGAGAAGATCAGAACTTGGCCAAAGATGGTGAACAAGGTAAAATACAAATTTCTTCCTGCTGATTACAAAGTTAGCTTGTTCAGAAAGATGCAAAATTTGAAACAAAAAAACATGACTGTAAAAGAGTATACTAAAGAATTTTATAGATTGGACATCAGATCTAGACATGTGAATGATGATGTTGAGAAAATTGCAAGGTTAAATGGATTGAGATTTAGAATTCAAGATGAAATAAGTTTTGTGAAGTTGGAAAGTGTGATATTGTTATTAGGATTTAACTGTGTGATTTTTAGTCAAACTCATTCACCCATATTTCATGAGTAGTGATTCAACATGAATCCATCTCTCATGAGAATAAATGGAACACTTAGCACTCATTGCAAATGGGGTTGCAAACTTTGGGTTTAACCATGGAGGAAACTTCGTAGTTAAGCATGCTCAAGCTGAAGTAGTACTAGGACGGGTGACCTCCCAGAAAGTCCCGGTGCTTCACCCTTGTGAGCATCACCTAGATCCAATGAGTGCTAAGTGTTCCATTTATTCTCATGAGAGATGGATTCATGTTGAATCACTACTCATGAAATCTGGGTAAATGAGTTTGACTAAAAAATCACACAGTTAAATCCTGATAGCAATATCACAATTTATCTTGCTGTGGAAATTATCTCCTACTTATTAAGTTGGAAAGTGTTGAAGAAGGATATCAATATGTCTTGAAAGCTGAGGAGATCTTGAAAAAAAAGCATGAACAAAGACAAAGAGGTAGAGGTGGTAGATTCTAGAGAAGTAGAGGTAGATCTTATGGTGAAGGTAGTAGATCTGATAATTTTGTACAAGATAAAAGAAAATCTGAATGGAAGAATGATGACAAGGACAAGACCAAATGGAAAAGTGATAATTCTTACCGAGGAGGTACTAATTCTTACTAAGGAAGAGGTAATTCTTATTCTAGAGGTGGATTTCATGGTAATTGGTTCAGATGTGGTAATCTTTTGAATGTAGATCCTCTGAAAGTGGGCAAGGTAACATATATGTTGTGAGTCAAGGAGATGATGAGGATTCACCAAGTGGACCTGAGACTAGAGAAAACCTGATGGTGAATTTTTCTAAGTTCTAAATATGTTGTTGGGGGGAGAAATGTACCCAAAATTGAATGTCAGATTCAAGAACCAAATTCTGATTCAAATGTTAAGAGTCTTTGTATACAAGTATATATAAAAATTGTAAAGTTTAAGATAGTTTTTTCTTTTTAACCTTAGAATTGCCTGTAATGAGATTCTATTTGGTGATGAGTGTAGAGTTGACTGATTTAGTGATTTGTTACTCTAACATGACTTGTTATGAGATATGAGTGAATTGTGAGTGAAAGGTTGAATTGTTCGATGATCTATAACCTAAGAATGACTTATTATGAGATTGTACCACATTCTAAGTGAAGGGTTGACCAATGCAATGATATGTAACCTCATAATGACTTTCTATGAAGTTTTAGTTGGATCTAATTGAGTGGTTGATCAATTCAGTGATCTATAATGGAGTCACAGAAAAATAGATCTCGTTGTAGAGAATATAACTTTTGATTCCACCATTGGATTTTCCTAAGTCTTAGATATTTTGTAATCAAAACTCAAATTCAAGAACAAAGTTTTGATTCAAATGTTATGAATCTTTGTGTAGAAGTCTATACAAAAATTGAAGACTTTAAGATCATGTTTTCTTTCTAACCTTAGAATGGCCTTTTATGAGATTCTATGTGGTAGAGTTGATTGATTTGAAAATCTACAACTCTAGAACAAATTTTTATGAGATTTGATTGAAGAATTGAGTTGTTTGGTGATATGTAACCTCAAAATGGTTTGTTAGGGGATCATACTAAATTCTAATTGCACGGTTGACCGGTTGGATATTCTATCACTAAAAAATGACTTATGATGAGATTGTAGTCAATTCAAAGTCAAAGTTGAATTGATTTGGATATTTCTACATTCCAAATGGTGTATAATAACATCTTAGTTTATTCTAAGTGAAGGGTTGATTGATTTGATGTTCTATAACCTTGTAATGGCTTTTATGAGATTATAGCTCTTTCTGAGTGAAGGGTTGACTGATTCAATGATTGGAAACCTCTAAATGAATTGCTACGAAATTTTGGTCAACTTTGATTGAGTGGTTGATTGATTCAATGATCTATAATGGAGTTACTAAAATATGGGTCGTAGTGTACAGACCATAACTTTTGATTCCATCATTGGATTTTCCTAACTTTTGGATATGTTGTCTGGGGGGTGAAATGTACCCAAAATTGACAATCAAATTTAACAACCAAATTTTGAGTCTCTATATACAAGTCTATACAAAAATGGAAATGTTTAAGATCATGTTTTCTTTCTAACCTTAGAATCAGGTTATGAGATTATATTTGGTTATGAGTGTAGAGTTGATTGATTTTGTGATTTGTAACTCTAAAATAACTTGTTATGAAATTTGAGGAAATTATGAGTGAAGGGTTGAGTTTCTCATTGATTGATAATATCCTAATGGTTTTTTATGAGATCATACCTAATTTCAATTGAACACTAGACCAGTTCAGTGAGTTGTAGCTTAAAAATGACAGCAATGAGATTATAGCCAATTCATTGTCAAAGGTTGACTGATTTGGATATTTCTAATCTTATAATGGATTGTAATAATATTTTAGTTGATTTTAAGTGAAGGGTTGACCAATTCGATGATATGTAACCTAGATTAGCTTGTTATGATATTATAACTCAATCTGAGCAAAGGGTTGATCGATTCAGTGATCTTTAACCTCATAATGACTATGAAATTTTGGCAATCTCTTATTAAGTAGTTGATCATTTCAGCAATCTATAATGGAGTCATAGAAAAATGTATCTCGATGTAGAAACCATAAGTTTTGATTTCATATTTGAATTTTCCTAACTTTTGAGTATGTCATTGGGGTGCAAAACATTTTCAAAATCAATGGTCAGATTTTGTGTACAAGTCTGTCAAAAATGACAGAGTTTAAAATCATGTTTTCTTTCTAACCTTAGAATGAACTATTATAAGATTCTACTTGGTTATGATTGTAGAGTTGACAGATCTAGTGATTTGTAAATCTATAATAACTAGTTATGAGATTTGAACAAACTGTGAGTGAATGGTTGAGTTGTTTGGTGATCCGTAACCTTAGAATGGTTTATTACAAGATCGTACCTATTTTTAATTGAACGTTTGACAAGTTTAGTGATAGGTAGCTTCAAAATGACTTGTGATGAGATTGTATCCAATTCATAGACAAATTTTGACCGATTTGGATACTTATAAATTTAGAATGACTTGTAATAACATTTTAGTTGATTATGAGTGAAGGGTTGATAGATTTGATGATATGTAACCTCATAATGACTTTTTATGAGATTATAGCTCATTCTAAGCAAAAGGTTGATCGATTCGGTGATCACTAATCTCAGAATGACTTACTATGAAATTTTGGTTGACTCTAATTGAGTGGTTGATTAGTTCAGTGATCTATATATAATAGAGTCACTAAAAAATGGGTCTTATTGTAGAGACCATAACTTTTTATTCTACTATTGGATTTTCCTAACTTTCAGATATGTTATCTGGGCAAAAAATGTGTCCAAAATCAATGGTCAGATTTAAGAACAAAAATGAAATAGTTTAAGATTGTATTTTCTTTCCAACCTTAGAATGGCGTGTTATGAATTCTATTTGGTTATGAGTGTAGAGTTGATTGATTCAGTGATTTGTAACTCTAGAATAACTTATAATAACATTTTGGTTGATTTTGAGAGAAAGGTTGAATGATTCAATCATATGTAACCTTAGAATAGCTTGTTATTAGCTCATTCTAAGTGTAGGTTGACAAATTTGGTGATTTATAACCTCATAATGATTTTCTATAAAATTTTGGCTAGCTTTGATTAGGCAATTGATCCATTCAACAATCTATAATGACACAAAATAATGGGTTTCAATGTAGAGACCATAACTTTTGATTCCACCGTTAGATTTTTCTAAGTATTAGATACTTTGTTGGTGGCTGAAATGTGCCTAAGATCGATGGTCAAATTTAAGAACCAAGTTTTGGTTCAAAAGTTATGAGTCTCCACATATTCTATATAAAAATACTCTTTAAGATTGTATTTTTTTTCTAACCTTAGCAAAGGCTTGTTATGAGATTCTAGTTGGTTATGATTATAGAGTTGATTGATTTGGTGATTTGTAAATGTAGAATAAATTGTTATGAGATTTGAGAAAATTGTGAGTGAACTGTTAAGTTGATTGGTGATCTATGATATCAGAATAGTTTGTTATGAGATCGTACCTAATTTGCATTGAATGCTTGACTAGTTTAGTGATGTATAGCTAAAAAATGACTTGTGATGAGATTGAAGGCAATTCATAGTCAAAGTTTTCCCAATTTAAATATTTCTAACTTCATAATGGCTTGTAATAATATTTTAGTTGATTCTAAATGAAGGGTTGACTAATTTGATGATATGTAACTAGAGAATGGCTTGTTATAAAATTGTAGCTCATTCTAAGCGAAGGGTTGACTAATTTAGTGATTTGTAACCTTAGAATGACTTGCTATGAAATTTTAGAATCTAGTTGGTTATGAGTGTAGCATTGACTAATTCAATGATTTGTAAATCTAGAATTATATGTTATAAGATTTGAGCGAATTGTGAGTGAAGGGTTGAGTTGTTTGTTAATGTGTAACCTCATAATGGTTTGTTATGAGATTGTACCTAATTTTGATTGAACACTTGACCAGTTCACAAATCTATAACTTAAAAATGACTTGTGATGAAATTGTAGCAATTTCATTGTCAAAGTTCAATCAATTTTTTGTGACTCTATTATAGATCACTGAACTAATCAACTTCTTAGTCACAACCAACCAAAATTTCATAGCAAGTCATTCTAAAGTTCCAAATCACTGAATCAATCAATCCTTCACTCAAAATGGGCTACAATCTCCTAACAAGCCTATGATTGAATGAGTCAATCCTTCACTTAAAATTACCTAAAATTTTATTACGAGCCATTCTGAGGTAAGGATTATCCAAATCAGTCAAACTTTGACTATGAATTGGCTATAATCTTATGACAATATATTATTGAACTATATATAGATCACTGAACTGGTCAAGCATTTAATTAGAATCAGGTATGATCTCATAACAAGCTATTTTAAGATTACAGGTCATTGAACAACTCAACCCTTCAATCACAATTCATGCAAATCTCGTAGCAAGTTATTCTAGAGTTACAAATCATCGAATACACTTTACACTCACAATCAACTAGAATCTCATAACAGGCGATTCTAAGGTTAGAAAGAAAACACAATCTTAAACTCTATCATTTTTTTATAGACTTGTAGACAAAGGCTCATAACTTTTGAATCAAAACTTGTTTCTAAAATTTGACCATCAATTATGGGAACATTTCTTCCCACAATAAAATATCTAAAACTTTTTGAAAATTGAATGATGATATCAAAAGTTATAGTCTCTACGTCAAGACCCATTTTTTTATGACTCCATTATAGATCGTCGAACTAATCAATGGCTATTTTAAGATTAGAAATATAAAGTTTGTCTATGAATAGTCTACAAGCTCATCAGAAATCATTTTTAAGCTTTAAATCACTAAACTGGTCGAGAGTTAATTAGGAATTAGGTAACATCTCATAATAAACCATTATGAGGTTATAGATCACCGAACAACCCAACTTAAACTGTGGCATTTTTATATAGACTTGTATGCAAAGAATCATAACTTTTGAATCAAAACTTGGTTGTTAAATCTAAATGTCAACTTTGAGCTAGTTTTATGTCCCAAAAACTTATCCAAAACTTAGGAAAATCCAGTAGCAGAATCAAAAGTTATTGTTTTTACATTGAGGTTACATATCATCGATCTATAAACCCTTCACTCAAAATCAACTAAAATGTTATTACAAGCTATTATGAAGTTAGGAGCATCCAAATCAATCAAACTTTGATTGTAAATCAACATAATCTCATCACAAATCATTTTTAAGCTACAAATTACCGAACCGGTCAAGTTTTCAATCAAGATTAGGTATGATGTCATAAAAAACTATTATAAGATTATATATCACTAGACAACTCATAATTCTCTCAAATCTTATAACAAGTCATTCTAGAGTTACAAATCACCCAATCAATCAACTCTTCACTCATAACCAACTAGAATCTCATAGTAGACCATTCTAAGCTTAGAAATACAATATGATCTTAAACTCTACTTTTTTTTGTATACAAAATGATCTTAAACTCTACTATTTTTGTACAAACAGAAGACTCATAACTTTAGATCAAAATTTTGTTCTTAAATATGACCACCAATTTTGGGCACATTTTACCCCCTAGCAACATATCTAAAACTTAGAAAAATCTAACAGTGGAATCAAAAGTTATAGTTTCTATACAAAGACCCATTTTTCTATGACTCTTTTATAGATTGTTGAACTAATCAATTGCTTAATCATAGCTAGCCAAAATTCCAAATCAAGTCATTCTAAAGTTACAAATCAATGAATCAGTCAACCATTTGCTTAGAATGAGAAACAATCCCATAACAAGCCATTCTAAGGTTACCATATCATTGGATCAGTGAATCCTTCACTTGGAATCAACTAAAATGTTATTCCAAGCCATTTTGAGGTTAGAATTCTTCAAATTGATCAAACTTTGACTATAAATCAGCTACAATCTCATCACAAGTTATTTTAAAGCTACACATCATTGAATTGGTGAAGCATTCAATTGGAATTAGCTACGATCTCATAATAGATCACTGACCAAGTCATTCTAGAGTTACAAATCACTAAATCGATCAACTCTACACTCATAACCAACTAGAATCTTATAATAGACCATTCTAAGGTTAAAAAGAAAATACAATCTTAAATTCTACCATTTTTTTATAGACTTGTACACAAAGACTCATAACTTTGGAATCAAAACTTGTTTCTTAAATATTTTAGTCATATTTCTGCCCCCAACAATATATCCAAAACTTAGAAAAATCCAGTAGTGAAATCAAAAGTTATGGTCTTTACACTGAAACTCATTATTTTGTGACTCCATTATAGACCATTGAACTTATCAACCACTCAATTAAAGAGAGGCACAATTTCATAGCAAGTCAATCTAAGGTTATAGATTACTAAATTGGTCAACCCTTTACATAGAATGATGTACAATCTAATAAAAAGCCATTCTAAGGTAGTACTTATCATCAACTGGGTCAACCCTTCACTTGAAGTCAACTAAAATGTTATTACAAGTTATTTTGATTTTAAAAGTAACCAAATTGATCAAAATTTGACTATAAATTGGCTACAATCTCATCACAAGTCATTTTTGAGCTATAGGTCACCAAACCAGTCAAGCGTTAAGTCATAATTGTGTAAGATCTCATAACAAGCCCTTTTGAGGTTACCAATCACTGAACAACTCAATTGTTCACTCATAATTTGCTCAAATTTTATAAGTCATTATAGTGTTACAAATCACTGAATCAGTCAACTCTACACTCATAACTAACTAGAATCACATAATAGGCCATTCTAAGGTTAGAAAGAAAACATGATCTTAAACTCTACCATTTTTGTATAGACACTTGTATATAGAGACTCTTAAATTTTGAATCATAGAACTTGGTTCTTAAATGTTACCATCAATTTTTGGCACATTTCACCCTACAACAATGTATTTGACACTTAGAAAAAATCCAAAAGTGGAATCAAAAGTTTGTTCCCTACACTAAAACCTATTTTTCTGTGACTCCATTATAGATCACTAAACTGATCAATCGCTAAATCAGAGCCAACCATAATTTCATAGCAAGTCATTTTAAGGTTACAAATCACTAGCTTGGTCAACCCTTAACACAAAATTTACTCAAATCTCATAACATGACATTATAGAGTTACAAATCACCGAATCAATCAACTTTACACTCATAAAAAACTAGAATATCATAACAAACCATTCTAAGGTTAGAAAGAAAACACAATCTTAAATTCTACCATTTTTGTATGGAATTTACATGAAGACTCATAATATCTATAGAATTAAAAATTGGTTCTTAAATATATGACCATTAATTTTGGGCACATTTTGCGCCCTAATAACATATCTAAAACTTAAGAAAACCCAACTATGGAATCAAAAGTTATGGTCTCTACACCAAGACCCATTTTACTATGACTCCATTATAGATTGTTGAACTAATCATCTACTTAATTTGAGCTGGCCAAAATTTCATAGCAAGTCATTTAGTGGTTATAGTTCATCAAACCCATCAAACCTTCTCTCAAAATAAGCTATAATCTCATGATAAGCCATTCTTAGGTTAGATATCATCGAATCAATCAACCCTTCACTCAAAATCAACTAAAATATTATTACAAGCCATTTTTAGGTTTAAAGTATAAAATTAGTCAAACTTTAATTTTATGAATTGGCTATAATCTCATCACAATTCATTTTTAAGCTATAGATCATCAAACTAGTCAAGTGTTCAATCAAAATTAGGTATGATCTCATAACAAACCATTCTAAAGTTATAAATCACCAAACAACTCAATCCTTCACTCATAATTCACTTAAATCTCATAACAATTTATTCTAGAGTTACAAATTACTAAATTAGCCAACTCTTCTCTTAGAATAAGCTATAATTTCATAAAATGCCATTTTGAGGTTACATATCATCAAATTAGTTAACTTTTCACTCATTTGTCACTCACAAAAATGCACAAGTCTTATAACCATCTATTCTAAAGGTATACACTTTACAATCATAACCAACTAGAAAGAAAGAAAACATGATCTTAAACTCTTTCACTTTTGTATAGACTTTGTACACAGACTTATAACTTTTGATTGAGAACTTGATTCTTAAATCTGACCGTAAATTTTGGGCACATTTCACCACCCAACAACATATCTAAAACTTAAGAAACATGAAATCAAATTTTATGGTCTCTATATCAAGATCCATTTTTCTATTACTCACTCATTACCAACTAGAATTTCAAAACAAGCCATTATAAAGTTAGAAAGAAAACAAGATCTTAAACTCTAACATTTTTGTATAGACTTGTACATAGAGACTCATAACTTTTGAATTAGAATTTTGTTCTTAAATTAGATCGTTGATTTAAGACACATTTTTCCACTTAACAACAAATCTAAATTTAACTTAAAAAAATACAATGGTCAAATCAAAAGTTATGGTCTCTACACCGAAATCCATTTTTTTGTGATTTCACTATAGATCACTAAATTGATCATGTCTCAATCATAGCTGACCAAAATTTCATTGCAACTCATTCTGAAGTTATAGATTATTGAATTGGTCAATCCTTTCCTCAAATGAGCTACAATCTCATAACAAGTTATTGTGATGTTACATATCATTGGTCAATCTATGACTCAAAATCAAATAAACTCTTATTACAAGCCATTATGAGGTTAAAAGTATTTAAAACTTTTAAAATTTGACTATGAATTAGCTAAAATCTCATCACAAGTTATTTTAAGTTACAAATCACCTAACTAGTCAAGCGTTTAATTAGAATTAGGTACGATTTCATAAAAAAATATTCTAAGGTTACATATCACCCAACAACTCAACCCTTCACTCACAATTCTCTCAAATCTCATAACAAGTCATTCTAGAGTTACAAATCATCGAATTGGTCAACTCTACACTCATAACCAACTAGAATATCATAACAGGCCATTTTAAGTTTAGAAAGAAAATACAATATGAAACTTTACCTTCTTTGTATAGACTTGTATGTGGAGAGTCATAGCTTTTGGATCAGAATATGGTTCTTAAATCTAACCGATGAGTTTGGGCATATTTTGCCACCAAAAAACATAACTAAAACTTAGGAAAATCTAACAGTAGAATAAAAAATTATAGTATCTACACCGATACCCATTTTTTTGTGACTCCATTATTGAACATTGAACTGGTGAACCACTCAATTAGAGCCAGCCAAAACTCCACATCAAGCCATTCTAAGGTTAAAAAGAAAACTATATCTTAAACTCCACCATTTGTTTATGGACTTGCACATGGAGACTCATAACATTTGAATCAAAACTTGGTTCTTAAATCTGACCATCAATTTTGAGCACATTTTGTCATTCAACAACATTCCCAAAACTTAGAAAAATCTTAATCTAGAATCAAAAGTTATGGTTACTACATCAAGACTCATTTTTCTGTGAATTGATCACTCCATCATTCAGAACCCATCAAAATTTCATAGCAAGTCATTTTGAGGTTACAGACAACCTAATCAGACAACCCTTCACCCAAAATGAGCTACAATCTCATAAAAAGCTTACCATTTTGAGGTTACATATTATCAAATCGGTCAACTCTTCACATGGAATCAACATTAAGTCTATAAATATTATTACAAGCCATGATGTAGGTAGAAGTATCCAATTCTATCAAACTTTCATAATGAATTATCTACAATCTCATTACAAGTTATTTTTAAGCTATAGATGTATGATCTCGTAAAAATCCATTTTGAGGTTACATATAACCCAACAAATCAACCCTTCACTCGCAATTCTCTCAAATCTCATACAAATCATTTTAAAGTTAAAAACTACTAAATTAGTCAACTCTACACTCATAACCAACTAGAATCTCATAACAGGGCATTCTATGGTTAGAAAGAAAATATGATTTTAAACTCTACCATTTTTGTATAAACTTGTCTGAAACTTAGAAAAATCCAACAATGGAATCAAAGGTCAATAACATTGAGACCATTTTTTTGTGAATCTATAGATCACTGAACTGATCAACTGCTCAATCAAAGCAAGCCAAAATTTCATAAAAAGTTAGTTTGAGATTAAAGATCACCAATTTGGTCAACCTTTCACTAAGAATGAGCTATAATCTCATGACAAACCATTTTAAGTTTACATATCGTCTAATTAGTCAACCCTTCTCTCAAAATTAACTAAAATGTTATTACAAGCCATTCTAAGGTTAGAAGTATCTAAATTAGTCAAAATTTGACTTTTGAATCAAAAATTGGTTCTTAAATCTGACTATCAATTTTGAGCACATTTCTCTCTCCAACAAAATATTCAAAATGTAAGAAAATCCAATGGTTGAATCAAACATTATGGTCTCTACACTAAGACCCATTTTTTTATTACTCTATTATAGATCGTTGAATTGATCTCCCACTCAATCATAGCTAGCCAAAATTTCATAACAAGTCATTTTGAGGTTATAGATCACCAAATCAATCAACACTTCATTTATAATGAGCTGCAATCTCATAATAAGCCATTTTGACGTTACATATAATCAAATCAATCAACCCTTCACTTAGAATCAACTAAAATTTTATTACAAAGCATTGTGAGGTTAGAAGTATCAAAATCAGTTAAACTTTGACTATGAATTGTATAAAATCTTATCACAAGTCATTTTTAAGCTACAGATCACTAGACCAGTCAAGTGTTCAATTCAAATTAGATATGATCTCATAATATAACTAGTTTGATGATTACATATGCCTCAGAATGCTTTGTTATGAGATTATAACTTATTCTGAGTGAAGTGTTGACCAATTTGGTGATTAGTAAACTCATAATGATTTGCTATGAAATTTTAGCTGACTCTGATTGAATGGTTGATTAGTTCAACGATCTATAATGGAGACAAAAAAATAGATCTTAGAGTAAAGACCATAACTTTTGATTCCACCATTGATTTTTTTTAAAGTTTTAGATATGTTGTTGGGGGTAAAATGTGCCTAAAATTGACAGTTAGATTTAAGAACCAAGTTCTTATTCAAAATTTATGAGCTTTTGTGTACAAGTCTATATAAAAATTATAGAATTTAAAATAATATTTTTAATCTAATGTTGAAATGACCTATTGTGAGATTCCAATTGGTTATGAGTGTAGAGTTGACTAATTCAATGATTTGTTACTCTAGAATGACTTGTTATGAGATTTGAAGAAATTATGAATAAAGAGTTGAGTTGTTTAATGATTTATAACCTCATAATGGTTTGTTATAAGATTGTGCCTAATTCTAATTGAATGCTTGACCATTTCGTTGATTTGCAACTTCAAAATGACTTGTGATGAGATTGTGGCTAATTCATAGTCAAAGTTTTATCGATTTGGATAATTCTATCCTCATAATGGCTTGTAATGAAGGGTTGACCAATTTGGTGATCTATAACTTTAAAATTACTTTCTATGAAATGTTGACCTGCTCTAGTTGAACAATTGATCAGTTCAATGACCTATGAGAGTCATAGAAAGATGGGTATCAATGTAGAGACTTAACTTTTCATTCCACCATTAGATTTTTTAAAGTTTTAGATATGTAGCAAAATATGCCCAAAATCATTAGTCGAATTTTAGAACCATATTCTAATCCAAAAGTTATGAGTCTCCATAGTCTATACAATAATGGCAAAGTTTAAGATCTCATTTTTTTTCTATTCTTAGAATGCCTTGTTATGAGATTCTAGTTGGTTATGAGTGTAGCATTGACCAATTTAGTGATTTGTAACTCTAAAATGACTTGTTATGAGATTTGAGAAAATTGTGAGTGAAAGGTTGAGTTGTTGGGTGATCTATAACTTTAGAATGGTTTTTTATGAGATCATACCTAATTAAGATTTAACACTTGACTGGTTCACTGATTGAAAGTGAGCATAACTTTTGATTTAGAGTTGGCTTTTCCTAAGTTTCAAGGACATTGTTGGGGTGCAAAAAATGTGGCCAAATGTATCAGTTGATTCAGAATGAAGGGTTGATCGATTGGATGATATGTAGCCTCAAAATGGCTTTTTATAAAATTATAGTTCATTTTGAGGGAAGTGTTGACCAATTTAGTGATCTCTAACCTTAGAAAGACTTGCTATGAAACTTTTGGTTGGCTCTAATTGAATGGTTGATCCTTTCAGTGATCTATAGTGGAGTCTTAAAATAATGGGTCTCAATGTAGAGACCATAACTTTTGATTCCAACATTGCATTTTCCTAAGTTTTTGATATGTTTGTTGTTGGGGAGAAAAATGTACACAAAATCAATAATCTAATTTGAGAAAAAAATTTAGATTCAAAAGTTATGAGTCTTTGTGTACAAGTCTATAAAGAAAATGGTAGTGTTTCATGTTATCTTTCTAATCTTAGAATGGTGTGTTATGAGATTCTAGTTGGATGCGAGTGTAGAGTTCACCTTATTCCATAATTTATAATATGAGATTTGAGCAAATTGTGAGTAAAGGGTTGAGTTGTTCAGTGATCACCTCAAAATAATTTGTTATGAAATTTTACCTAATTTTGATTGAATGCTTGACCAGTTTGATGATTTGTAGCTCAAAAATGACTTTTGATGAGATTGTAGTCTAGATATAATCAAATTTGGACCAATTTGCATACTTCTAACCTCAAATTGGCTTGTAATAACATTTTAGTTGATTCTGAGTGTAGGGTTGACCAATTCGATGATATGTAACCAAAAAAATGGCATGTTATGAGATTGTAGCTCAGTTTGAGTGAACGGTTGACTAATTTGATGATTTGTAACCTTAGAATGACTTCTTAAAAAAAAAAAACTTATAGCTCTGATTGAGTGGTTGATCAGTTCAGTGATCTATAATGGAGTCATAGAAATATTAGTCTCTATCTAGAGACCATAACTTTTGATTCCACCATTGGATTTTCTTAATTTTTAGATATGTTGTTGGGAGAGAAAATGTACCAAAATCAATGGTCAGATTTAAGAACCATGTTGTGATTCAAAAGTTATGAGTCTTCATGTAAAAGTCTATATAAAAATGATAGTGTTTAAGATCATTTTTTCTTTCTAACCTTAGAATGGCCTATTATGAGATTCAAGTTGGTTATGAGTGTAGACATGACTGATTTGGTGATTTGAAACTCGAGAATGACTTATTTTGAGATTTGAATGAATTATGAGTGAAGTGTGTAGTTGTTTGGTGATCTATAACCTCAAAATTGTTTGTTATGAGATCGTACCTAATTCCACTTTAACACTTGATTAGTTCAGTGATCTATCTCTAAAATGAATTGTGATGATATTGTAGTTGATACATAGTCAAGGTTTGACCAATTTGGATACTTCAAACCCTAAAATGGTTTGTAATAACATTTTATTTGATTCTTGATGAAGGGTTGATCAGCTCAATTATATGTAACCTTAGAGTGGTTGGTTATGAGATTGTAGCTCATTCTAGACAAAGGGTTGACCGATTTGGTGATCTATAACCTCATAATGAATTGCTATCAAAATTCTTGCCAACTCGAATTAAGTGGTTGATTAGTTTAGTAATCTATTATGGAGTCATAGGAAAATGAGTCTCAGTGTAGAGACCATAACTTTGGATTCCATTGTTAATTTTTTCTAAGTTTTTGTTAACTTTGGAGTCCTGCCTATTGTAAACAAAAGCATATATTGCAATTATACAAGTGTAATTCCTTTAGATTTTGTTAATTATAAAAATCTCTAGACACTAAATTTTTTACTACAATATGTTGTGCTAGGGAAAAAAAATGTGCCCAAAATTGATGGTTAAATTTAAGAACCAAGTTCTGATTCAAAAGTTATGAGTCTCCATGTGCAAGTCTATACAAAAATGATAGAATTTAAGATTGTGTTTTCTTACTAACTTTAGAATGGTTTATTATAAGATTCTAGTTAGTTATGAGAGTAAAGTCGACTAATTTGATGATTTGTAAATTTAAACTAACTTGTTATGAGATTTGAGTGAATTGTGTGTGAAGGATTGAGTTGTTAAATGATCTATAACCTCAAAATTATTTGTTATGAGACAAAACCTAATTTTGAATGAATGCTTAATTTTGTGACCTAGAGTTTAAAAATAAATTAATATGACATTGTAGTTAATTCATGACAAAGCCTAACTTATTTGGAAACTTCTAACCTAAGAATGGCTTGTAATAACATTTTAGTTGATTCTTAGTGAAGGCTTGACTGATTCAATGATATGTAACCTTAGAATGACTTGTTATAAGATTGTAGCTCATTTTGAGCAAAGGTTTTATTGATTTGGTGATCTTGAACCTCAGAATGACTTGCTATGAAATTTTGGTTAGATTTGATTGAGTGGTTGATCAATTCAATGATCTATAACTGAGTCATTGAAAAATGCTTCTCAGTGTAGACACCATAACTTTTGATTCCACCGTTCAATTTTTCTAAGTTTCAAATATGTTGTTGGGTGGTGAAAATGTGTCCAAAATCAAACTTAATTCTAATTCAAAAGTTATGAGTCTCTGTGTACAAGTCTATACAAAAATGACAAAGTTTAACATCTTAAATTATTTCTAACCTTAGAATTACCTATTATGATATGCTAGATGGTTATGAGTGTAGAATTGACTGATTTAGTGATTTATAACTTTAGAATGAATTGTTATGAGATTTGAGCAAATTGAGTTGTGTTGTTTGGTGATCTATAACCTCAAAATGGTTAGTTGTGATATTGTACCTAATTTTGATTCAAAAGTTATGAGAGTCTATGTACAATTCTATACAAAAAGGTAGTGTTGATCATGTTTTCTTTCGAAACTTAGATAGGCCTATTATTAAATTCTAGTTGGTTATGAGTGTAGAGTTGATTGATACCATGATTTATAAATTTAGAATGACTTGTTATGAGATTTGAGCAAACTGTGAGTGAAGAGTTTGTAATGAGATTGTATTTAATTTTGATTGACCACTATACCAATTTAGTGATGTTTAGTTTAAAAATTATTTCTGATTAGATATTAGCTTATATCCATAGTAAAATTTTGAAAATTTGACTTGTAATAACATTTTAGTTGATTTAGACTATAGAGTTGATTGATTTGATAATATGTAACTTTAGAATTGCTTGTTATGAGATTGTAGCTCATTTTGAGTGAAGGGTTAAATTGATTTGATGATTTGTAACTTTAGAATGACTTTCTACAAAATTTTGGGTGGCTGTAGTCGAGTGGTTGATCAGTTTAGCAATCTATAATGAAGTTACAAAACAATGGTTCTTGATGTAGAGACCATAATTTTTTATTCCATTGTTAGATTTTTCTAAGTTTCAGATATGTTGTTCAGTGGTAAAAATGTGCCCAAAATCAGTAGTTAGATTTAAGAACCAAATTTTGATTTAAAAGTTATGAGTCTCCATGTACAAGTCTATACCAAAATAGTAGAGTTTAAGATCATGTTTTCTTTCTAACCTTAAAATGACATGTTTTAAGATTTTAGTTGGTTATGAGTGTAGAGTTGACCGATTTGGTGATATGTAACTATAGAATGATTTGTTATGTGATTTGAGCAAATTGTGAGTGAAGGATTGAGTTGTTAGGTGATCTCTAACCTCAAAATGGTTATTTATGAGACCATACATAATTCTGATTGAACACTTGACCATTTCATTGATTTGTAGCTCAAAAATGACTTGTTATGAGAATGTAGCTGAATCATAGTCAAAGTTTGACCAATTTGAATACTTCTAACCTTAAAATGGCTTGTAATAACATTTTAGTTGATTTCAAGTGAAGGAATTGACCTAGTCGATGATAAGTAACCTTAGAATGACCTGTTATGAGATTGTACCTCATTATAGGCAAAGGGTTGATCGATTAAGTAATTTGTAACCTTATATTGACTTATTATGAATTTTTTGTTGGCTCTGATTGAGTGGTTGATAAGTTCAGCAATTTATAATGGAGTCATAGAAAAATGAGTTTTGTTGTAAAGACCATTTTGATTCCACAATTGGATTTTTCTAAGTTTCAAATATGTTGTTGGTGGTGAAACATGTCCAAAATATTTAAGAGCAAAGTTTTGATTCAAAAGTTATGGGTCTCTGTGTTCAATTGTATAGAAAAATAGTAGAGTTTAAGATCATGTTTTCTTTCTAACCTTAGAATGGCCTATTATAAGATTCTAGTTGGTTATGAATGTAGAGTTGATTGATTTAGTGATTTGTAACTCTAAAATGACTTGTTAAGAGATTTGAGCAATTTGTGAGTGAAAGGTTGAGTTGTTCAATGACCTGTAACTTGAGAATGACTTTTTATGAGATCATAGAGTTTATTGATTAGGTGATTTATAACTCTAGAATGACTTGTTATAAGATTTGAGGGAATTGTGAGTGAAGGGTTGAGTTTTTCGGTGATCTATAATGTCAAAATAGTTTGTTATGTGATCATACCTAATCTTGAATGAATGCTCAACCATTTTAGTGATCTATAGCTTAAAAATGACATATGATAATATTATAGTCGATTCATAGTCAAAGTTTGACTAATTTGGATACTTCTAACCTCAAAATGGCTTGTTATTATATTTTAGTTGATTCTAAGTGAAAGATTGATCGATTCAATGATATGCAACCTTGGAAAAGATTTTTATGAAATTGTAGCTCATTCTTAGTGAAAGGGTTGATCGATTTGGTGATCAGTAACATCAGAATGACTTGACATGAAATTATTTCCATCTTTTAATTGAGTCATTGATCAGTTCAACAATCTATAATGGAGTCACAGGAAAATGGGTCTCTGTGTAGAGGCTATATCCTTTGATTTCACCGTTGGATTTTCCTAAGTTTCAGATATGCTGTTAGGGAGAAAAATCTACCCACAATTGATTGTCAAATTTAAGAACAAAATTTTGATTCTAAAGTTATGAGTCTCTATCTAGAATTACTTGCTATAAGATTTGAGAGAATTGTGAGTGAAAATTTGAGTTATTCAGTGATCTGTAATGTCAAAATAGTTTTTTATGGGATCATACCTAATCGTGATTGAATGCTTGACCAGTTTAGTGATCTGTAGCTTTAAAATAACTTTTGATGAGATTATAGTTGATTCATAGTCAAAATTTGACTGATTTAGATACTTCTTATCTCAAAATGGCTTATAATAACATTTTAGTTGATTTTGAGTTAAAGATTGATTGATTCGATGATATGTAACCTCAAAATGGCTTGTTATGAGATTGTAGCTCATTTTGAGCAAAAGGGTTGACCGATTCAGTGATTTGTAACATCAGAATTACTTACTATGAAATTTTCGCCACCTCTTATTGATTCATTGATCTATTCAACAATCTATAATGGACTCATAGAAAAATGGGTCTCGATGTAGAGACTATAACTTTTGATTTCACTGTTTAATTTTATAAAGTTTTGGATATGTTATTGTTGGGGGATGAAATGTGCCCACAATTAATGGTCAAGTTTAAGAAACAAGTTTTGATTCAAAATTTACAAGTCTCCATCTACAAGTCTATACAAAAATGATAGAGTTTAAGATTTTATTTTCTTTCTAACCTTAGAATCACTTGTTATGATATTCTAGTTGGTTATGAGTGTAGAGTTGATTGATTTGGTGATTTGTAACTTTAGAATAACTTGTTATGAGATTTGTGCGAATAGTGATTGAAGGGTTGAGTTGTTCAGTGATCTAGTCAAAATGGTTTGTCATGAGAACGTACCTAATTTTGATTGAATGCTTAACCAATTTAGTGATTTGTAGTTCAATAATATATTGTTATGAGATTATAGTCATTTCATAGTAAAAGTTTGACTAATTTGGATACTCCTAACCTTAGAATGATCGCTTATATTTTAGTTGGTTCTGAGTAAAGCATTGACTAATTTGATTGTATTTAGCCTCAATATTGCTTGTTATTAGATGTTTGCTCATTTTGAGAAAATGGTTGAATGATTCGCTAATCTATAACCTTAGAATGACTTGCTATAAAATGTTGTGTGGCTCTAATTGAGCAGTTGATCGGTTTAGTGATCTACAATGGAGTCACAAAAAAATGGGTCTCGGTGTAGAGACCATAACTTTTGATTTTGTTGTTGGATTTTTCTAAGTTTTGGATATGTTATTGGGGGCAACATGTGTCCAAAACCAATGGTTAGATTTAATAACCAATTTTTTTTTTTCTATAGTTGTGAGTATCCATGTAAAAGTCTATATAAAAATGGAAGAGTTTAAGATCGTGTTTTCCTTGTAACCTTAGAATGGAATTTTATGAGATTCTAGTTGGTTATGAATGTAAAGTTGACTAATTCAATTATTTGTAACTCTAAATTTGACTTTTTATGAGATTTTAATCAAATTTTAAGTGAAGGGTTGAGTTGTTTGATGTTCTGTGACCTCATAATTCTTTATTATGAGATTATACGTAATTTTGATTGAACACTTGACTTATTCGGTGATCTATAGCTTAGAAATGGCAAGTGATAAGATTGTAGCTAATTAATAGTCAAAGTTTGACCAATTTGGATACATCTAACCTCAAAATAGCTTGTAATAATATTTTAGCAAATTTTGACTGTAGGGTTGACCCATTCATGACATGTAACCTCATAATAACTTGTTATGAGATTGTAGTTCATTCTGAGTGAAGGGTTGATAGATTAGGTGATCTAAAAACCTCAGAATGATTTGTTATGAATTTTTTATCAGCTCTAATTGAGCAATTGATTAAGTTCAACAATCTATAATTGAGACACAAAAAAATGTATCTTAGTGTAGAGACCATAATTATTGATTGCACTATTGGATTTTCTTAAGTTTTGAATATGTTGTCAGTGAGAAAAATGTGCCCAAAATATGAAAGGTCATATTTAAGAACCAAGTTCTGATTCAATAGTTATGAGTCTCTATGTAAAAGTCTATACAAAAATGGCAAAGTTTAAGATTGTGTTTTCTTTCTAACCTTACGTTATGAGAGTCTAGTTGGTTAGGAGTGTAGAGTTGAATGATTTGGTGATTTATAACTCTAGAATGACTTGGTATGAGATTTGATCAAATTATAACTGAAAGGATGAGGTTTTTGGTGATTGGTAACCTTAGAATGGTTTTTTTTGAGATCATACATAATTCTGATTGAACACTTGACTGGTTCGATGATCTATAGCTTAAAAATGTCTTCTAATGAGATTGTAGCCGATTCATAATTAAATTTGACTAATTTAGATACTTCTAACCTTAGAATGACTTGTTACATTTTAGTTGATACTGTGTGAAGGGCTGATTGATTGATTCGGTGATATGCAATCTCAAAATGGCTTGTTATGAGATTGTAGCTCTTTCTGAATGAAGGGTTGATCGCTTAGGTGATCTATAACCTTAGAATAACCTGTTATAAAAGTTGGCTAACTTTGGTTAAGTGGTTGATCGGTTTAATAATCTATAATAGTGTCACAAAAAAAGGTCTCATTGTAGAGACCATAAAATTTTCATTCCACCTTTGGATTTGATTGAGTTTCTGATATGTTGTTGGGTGGGGCAAAATGTGTCCAAAATCAAGGGTTAGATTAAGAACAAAGTTCTGATTCAAAAGTTATGAGTTTCCATGCACAAGTCTACACAAAAATGATAGAGTTTAAGATTGTATTTTCTTTACCTTAAAATTGCTTATTATGACATTCTAGTTGGTTATGACTATAGAGTTTACTGATTCAATGATTTGTAATTATAGAATGACTTGTTATGTGATTTGAACAAATTGTGAGTACTTCGGTTGAGTTATTTGGTGTTTTGTAACCTCAAAATGGTTTGTTATGAGATCATACCTAATTCTGATTGAACACATCATGGGTTTGGTGATTTGTAGCTTAAAAATGACTTATGATGAGATTTTAACCAATTCATAGTAAAAATTTGACCGTTTTGGATACTTTGAACCTCAAAATGGATTGTATTAACAATTTGGTTGATTCTGAGTGAAGGGTTGACCGATTCGATTGTATTGAACCTCAAAATGACTTGTTATCAAATTATTGCCCATTTTGAGCAAACAGTTGACCTATTCATTAAACTATAACCTCAGAATGACTTGTTATGAAATTTTGGCTAACTCTAATTGAGAAATTGATTAATTCAATAAAAAAAAATGGGTCTTAGTGTAGAAACCATAACTTTTGATTCCACAGTTCAATTTTTTTAAGTTTTAGATATGTTGTTGTCGAGCCAAACGTGCCTAAAATTCGTGATCAGATTTAAGAACCAATTTTTGATTCAAAAGTTACAAGTGTATACAAAAATGGTAGAGTTTAAGATTGAATTTTCTTTCTAACTTTAGAACAACCTATTATGAGATTCTACTTTGTTATGAGTGTAGAGTTGACCAATTTGATGATATATAACCTCCGAATGGATTGTTATCAGATTGTTGCTCATTCTAAACAAAAGGTTGATTGATTAGGTGATATGTAACTTCATAATGACTTAGTATGAAATTATGCCACCTTTGATTGAGTGGCTGATCAGTTTAGTGATCTATAATTGAGTCACAGACAAATGGTTCTTGATGTAGAGACCATAACTATTGATTCCACCATTGGATTTTCTTAAGTTTTGAATATGTTGTCATGAGACGAAATGCACCCAAAATTGAAGGTCAAATTTAAGAATCAAGTTCTAATTAAAAAGTATAAGTCTCCATGTACAAGTCTATACAAAAATGGTGAAGATTAAAATCATGTTTTCTTTTTAACCTTATAATGACTTGTTATAAGATTCTAGTTGGTCAAGAGTGTAGAGTTGACTGATTCAGTGCTTTGTAATTCTACAATGACTTGTTACGAGATTTGATGGAATTATGACCAAAGGGAGATTCGCAACCTCATAATGGTTTGTTATGAGATCATATATAATTATGATTGAACTCTTGACTGTTCAATGATTTGTAGCTTAAAAATTATATGTAATGAGATTGTAGTTTAGTCATAGTCAAAGTTTGACTGATTTGGATACTTCTAACTTCAAAATGGCTTGTTACAATTTAGTTGATTATGAGTGATGGTTTGACTGATTTGATGATATATAACCTCAGAATGACTTGCTATGAAATTTGGTCAACTCTAGTTGAGCGGTCAATTTGGTCAGTGATGTATAATGGAGTCATAGAAAAATGGGTCTTGGTGTAGAGACCATATCTTTTGATACCACCTTTGGATATTCCTAAGTATTAGATATTGTTGGGGGGCAAAATGTGCCCAAAATCAATTGTTAAATTTAAGAACCGAGTTCTGATTCAAAAGTTATGAGTCTCCATGTAAGTTGATTGATTTAGTGTTTGCAACTCTAGAATGACTCATTATGAGATTTGAGTGAATTGTGAGTGGTTGATTTCTTTGGTGATTTTGATTGTACCTTAGACTAGTTTGTTATGAGATTGTACCTAATTTTGATCATTTGCTTAACCAGTTAAAAAAATTATAGCTTAAAAAAGACTTGTGATGAGATTTTAGTCTATTCATAGTCAAATTTTGATTGATTTGGATACTTTTAAGCTCAAAATGACTTGTAATGACATTTTAGTTGATTCTAAGAGAAGGGTTGACCGATTCGATGATATGTTGTTATATGGGGGCAAAAGTGTCCAAAATCAATGGTTAGATTTAAGAACCTTAGAATTGCCTGTTATGAGAGTCAATTTGGTTATGACTGTAGAGTTGAATGATTTGTTGATTTGTAAATCTAGAATAACTTGTTATGAGATTTGACCAAATTTTGAGTGAAGAAGGGTTGAGTTGTTAGATGATTAGTAACCTCAGAATGGCTTGTTATGAGATTGTACCTAATTTGAATTGGACACTTGACCAATTTAGTAATCTATAGCTTAAAAAATAACTTATGATGAGATTTTATACAATTCATAGTCAAAGTTTAACAAATTTTGATACTCCTAACATCACAATGGCTTGTAATAAAATTGTTGATTCTTAGTGAAAGGTTGACTAATCTGATGATATGTAACCTCAAAATGGCTTGTTATGAGCTTGTAGCTCAATCTAATTAAAGGGTTGACCAATTCGATGATCTATAACTTCAAAATAACTTACTATAAAAATTTGGCCAATTGTGATTGAGTGGGTGATCAGTTCTCGTAGTAGAGACCATAATGTTTGACTCAATTATTTGTTGGGGAGCAAAATGTGCCCAAAAATCTATGATTAGATTTAAGAACCAAGTTCTAATTCAAAAGTTATGAGTCTTTGCATACAAGTCTATATAAAAAAGTAGAGTTTAAGATTGTGTTTTCTTTCTAACCTTAGAAAGGTGTATTATGATATTCTAGTTGGTTGTGATTGTAAAGTTGATCAATTCAATTATTTGTAACTCTCTATAATGACTTTTAATGAGATTTGAGGAAATTGTGTGTGAAGGGTTAAGAGTTCGGTGATTTGTAATCTAAGAAAATTTTCTTATGAGATCATAAATAATTCTGATTGAACACTTGACTAGCTCGGTGATCTATACTTTAAAAAAGACTTATGATGAGAGTATAACTGATTCATAATTAAAGTTTGACTAATTTGGATACTTCTACCCTTTAAATGGATTGTAATAATATTTTTGTTGATTCTGAGTGAATGGTTGATCAATTCGATGATAGGTAACCTCAAGATGGCTTATTATGAGATTGTTGCTCATTCTAAGCAAAGGGTTGACTAATTCGATGATCTATAACCCTATAATGACTTGCTATGAAATTTTGGTTGGATTTGATTTAAGAACCAAGTTGTGATTCAAAAGTTATGAGTATCTATGTACAAGTCTATACAAAAATGACAAAGTTTAAGATTGTGTTTTCTTGCTAACCTTAGAATGGCCTGTTATGATATTCTAGTTGGTTATGAATGTAGAGTTGACTAATTCAGCAATTTGCAACTCTAGAATGACTTGTTATGAGATTTGAGTGAATTGTGAGTGAAGGGTTGAGTTGTTTGGTGATGTGTAATCTTAGAATAGTTTGTTATGAAATCGTACCTAATTATGATTGAACAGTTGTTTGGTTCTGTGATCTATGTAGCTTAAAATTTACTTGCAATGAGATTATAGCCAATTCATAGTCAAAATATTACCAATTTGGATATTCTAACCTCATAATGGCTTGTATTAACATTTTAGTTTATTTTGAGAGAAGAGTTGACGAATTCAGTGATTTGTAATCTTAGAATAGCTTGTTATGATGAATGTGCAGTTGAATAACTTACTAAGTTTTGGGTGGCTCTGACTAAGTGGTTGGTCAGTTCAACAATCTATAATGGAGTCAAAGAAAAATGGGTCTTGGTGTAGAGACCATAACTTTTGATTCCACAATTGGATATTACTAAATTTTTGATATGTTGTTGTGGGAAAAATTTGCCCTAAATCGACACTCAAATTTAAGAAGTTAGTTCTGATTCAAAAGTTATGAGTTTCTGTGTATAACTCTATACAAAAATGATAGAATTTAAGATCATAGTTTTTTAAACCTTATGCCTATTATGAGATTCTAGTTGGTTTTGTGTGTAGAGTTGATTGATTTGGTGATTAACTTTAGAATGAGTTGTTATGAGATTTGAGCAAATTATGGGTTGACGTGTTCGGTGATCTATAACATTAGAATGGTTTGTTACAAAATCATACTTAATTCAAATTGAACACATGATGGGTTTGATGATTTATAGGTTAAAAATGACTTGCAATGAGATTATAGTTGATCCATAGTTATTTAAAGTTTGACTAATTTGGATACTTCTAACCTTAGAATGGATTATAATAACATTTTAGTTGATTCTAAGTGAAGGGTTGATTAATTTGATAATATGTAACCTTAGAATGGCTTGTTATTAGATTGTTGCTCATTTCTAAGAAAAGGGTTGACTGATTCTATAATAACCTTAGAATAACTTGCTATTAAGAATTTTGGTTGGCTCCGATGGAGTCATAGAAAAATGGGTCTCAGTGTAGAAACCGTAACTTTTGATTCTAGCATTGGATTTTCTTAAGTTTTAGATATGTTGTTGGAGAGTGAAATGTACCTAAAATTGATGGTCAGATTTAAGAACCAAGTTTTGATTCAAAAGTGATGAGTCTCCATGTACAAGTCTATAAAAAAATGGTAGAATTTAAGATTGTGTTTTCTTTCTAACTTTAGAATAGCCTATTAAGATATTCTACTTGGTTATGAGTGTAGAGTTGACAAATTTGGTGAATTTGTAACTTTAGAATGACTTGTTATAAGATTTGAGTGAAATGTGAGTGAAGGGTTGAGTTGTTCGGTTGTTTGTAACAATAGAATGGTTTGTTATGATATTGTATCTAATTCCAATTGAATGCTTCATTGGTTTGATGATCTATAGCTTAAAAATGACTTGTCATAACATTGTAGCCAATTCATAGTCAAAGTTTGACCAATTTGCATACTTCTAACCTCAGAATGGCTTGTAATAATATTTTAGTTGATTTCGTGTGAAGAGTTGACCAATTCGATGATATGGAACCTTAAAATAGCTTGTTATGATATTGTAGCTCATTCAAACTGAAGTGTTAATTAATTCAATAATTTGTAATATCAAAATGACTTGCTATGAAATATTGGCTAGCTCAGATTGAGTAATTGATTAGTTTAGTGATCTATAATGGAGTCACAGAAAAATGGGTCTCGGTGTAGAGATCATAACTTTTGATTCCACTGTTGGATTTTTCTAAGTTTCAAATATTGTGTTGGGTTGTGTAATGTGCCCAAAATTGATGGCCAAATTTAAGAACTAAGTTTTGATTCAAAAGTAATGAGTCCATGTGTACAAGTCTATAAAGAAAGGTAAACTTTAATATCATGTGTTATTTTTAACCTTGAAATTCTTTGTTATGAGATTCTAGTTGGTTATGTGTATAGAATTGACTAATTCAATGATTTGTAACTCTAGAATGACTTGTTATGAGATTTGAATATATTGCAAGTGAAGGGTTGAGTTGTTCCATGATTTGTAACCTTAGAATGTTTTGTCTTGAGATCATACCTAATTCTTCTTGAATGCTTGACTAGTTTGGTGATTAGTAACTTAAAAATGACTTGTAATGAGATTATAGCAGATTCATAGTCAAAGTTTGACCAATTTAAATACTTCTAACTTCATAATGTCTTGTAATGACATTTTAATTGATTTTAAGTGAAGGGTTAACCAATTCAATAATATGTAACCTTAGAATTTATGAGATTGTAGCTCATTTTGAGTGAACGACCAACTCAGTGATCTGTAACCTCAGAATGACTTGCTATGAAAGTTTAGCTAGCTCTGATTGAGTAGTTGATTAGTTCAATGATCTATAATAGAGTCACAAAAAAATGAGACTTAGTGTACACACTATAAATTTTGATTCTATCATTGGATTTTCTTAAATTTTGGATATGTTGTTGTGGAACAAAAAATTGACTATTAGATTTAATGTTAGAATAGTCTGCTATGAGATTCTACTTGATTATGAGTGTGGAGTTGACTAATTCGGTGGTTTGAAACTCTAGAATGACTTAATATTGGATTTGAGAAAATTTTGAGTAAAGGGTTGAGTTGTTCAGTGATCTATAACCTCAAAATGGTTTTGTATGAGATAGTCCCTAATTTTGGTTGAACGCTTGACTGGTTCAGTGATCTATAGCTCAAAAATAATTTGTGATGAGATTATAACCAATTCATAGTCAGAAATTTATTGATTTGCATACTTCTAACCTCAAATTGGTTTGTTTAAATTCTAGTTGATTCTAAGTGTAGTGTTGATCGATTCGATGATATGTAACCTCAAAATAGCTTGTTATGAGATTGTAGCTCATTCTGAGTGAATGGTTGACCAATTTGGTGATCGACTTGCTATTAAATTTTTTGTAACCTTTGATTTAGTGATTGATCAATTCAGTGATCTATAATGGAGTTATAAAAAAATGGGTCTCAGTGTAGAGATCATAACTTTTGATTCCACCATTAGATTTTTCTAAGTTTTTGATATGTATCCTATGAGAAAAATGTGCTCAAAATTGATAGTCAAAGCTTGCCCAATTTGGATACTTCTAACTTCAGAATGACTTGTAATAATATTTTAGCTGATTTCAAGTGAAAGGTTGACTAATTTGATGATATATAACCCCAAAATGTAGAGTTGACTAATTTTGTGATTTGTAACTTTAGAATGACTTGTTATGAAATTTGAGCAAATTGTGACTGAAGGATTAAGTTTTTCAGTGATCTATAACCTCATAATGGTTTGTTACAAGATTGTACCTAATTTTGATTGAATAGTTTGATGATCTATAGCTTTAAAATGACTTGTGATGAGATTGTAACTAAGTTATATGACCAACTTGGATATTTCTAACCTCAAATGGCTTGTAATAACATTTTAGTTGATTTTGCATGAATTGTTGACTTAGAAGGGCTTATTACGAGATTATAGTTGGTCATGAGTGTAGAGTTAATTGATTCGATGATTTATAACTCTACAATGAATTGTTACGAGATTTGAGCTAATTGGGAGTAAAGGGTTGAGCTCTTTGGTGATCTAACCTTTGAATGGTTTGTTATGGCATCGTACCTAACTCAAATTGAACACTTGATTGGTTTGATGATTTCTAGCTTAAAAATGATTAGTGATGAAATCGTAGATGATTTATAATGAAAGTTTGACTGATTTGGATACTTCTAACCTTAGAATGGCTTGTAATAATATTTTAGTTGATTTTGAGTGAACGATTGATTGATTCGATGATATATAACCTCAAGATGGCTTGTTATGAGATTGTAGCTCATTCTAAGCAAAGGGTTGTCTGATTTGATGATATGTAACCTCATAATGACTTGCTATAAAATTTTGGCTAGCTTTATTTGAGTGGTTAATTAGTTCATTGATCTATAATAAGTCAAAGAAAAATGAGTCTCGATGTAGAAACTATAACATTTCATTCCATCATTAGAGTTTCTCAATTTTTGAATATTTTGTTAAGGGTAAAATGTTCTCAAAATCAATGGTCAGATTTAAATATGAATTTTTGATTCAAAAGTTATGAGTCTTCATGTACAAGTCTATAAAAAAATGACAAAGTTTAAAATAATGTTTTCTTTCTAACATTAGAATGGCTTGTTATATAAGATTTTAGTTTGTTATCAATGTAGAGTTGACTAATTCAGTGATTTGTAACTCTAGAATTAATTGTTATGAGATTTGAGCAAATTGTGAGAGAAGAGTTAGGTTATTCAATGATCTGTAACCTCATAATGATTTTTTATGATCAGATTGTACCTAATTTCCATTAAACACCTTATTGGCTCAGCGATCTATAGCTTAAATAGGACTTGTGATAAAATCGTAGCTAATTCATAGTTAAAGTTTGACCAATCTGGATACTTCTAACCTCAAAATGGCTTGTAATAATATTTTAGTTAATTTCAAGAGAAGGGTTGACCAATTAGATGATATGTAACCTTAAAATGACTTGTAGCTCATTCTAAGTGAAGGGTTGACTAATTTGGTGATATGTAATCTTAGATTGATATGTTATGAAATTTTGGATGGCTTTGATTGAGTGACTAATTAGTTTAGCAATCTATAAGAGATTCATAGAAAAATGTGATAAATTTTGATTTCGTTGTTGGATTTTTCTAAGTTCCAAACTAGTTCATACAAAAATGGTAGAGTAAAATATTGTGTTTTCTTTCTAACCATAAAATGGCTTGTTATGAAATTCTAGTTTGTTATGAGTATAGAGTTGACTAATTCAATAGTTTTTAACACTAGAATGATTTGTTATGAAATTTGAGAGTATGTATATGTATATGTATATATATACATATATATATATATGTATATATGTATATATATACATATATGTATATATGTATATATGTATATATATATGTATATATGTACATATATATATACATATATATATACATATATACATATATACATATATACATATATATATATATGTATATATATACATATATATATATGTATATATGTATATATATATATATATGTATATATATATGTACATATATACATATATATATACATATATATATATATATATACATATATATATATACATATATATATACATATATATATATGTATATATATATATAAGTTCAAAAAGGATTTTTATGAGATTGTACTTAATTTTGATTGAATGCTTGATCGATTAGGTAATTTATAGCTTTAAAATAAATTATAATGAGATTGTAGACAATTCATAGTGAAAGTTTGATAGATTTGGATACTTCTAACCTTAGAATGATTTGTAATAATAGTTTAGTTGATTTTGAGTGAAGAGTTGATTGATACGATGATATGTAACCTCAGAACAACAAGCTTGTTATGAGATTATAGTTCATTCAGGGTGAAGGGTTATCCGATTAGGTTGTTTGTAACCTTAGAATGACTTAGTATGAAATTTTGGCCGACTTGATTAGTGATTAATTCAACGATCTATAATGGATTCATAGAAAAATGTTGTTGGGGGCGAAATGTGTTCAAAATCGATAGTCAGATTTAAGAACCAAGTTTTGATTCAAATGTTATGATTGTCCACAAGTCTATAAAAAAATGGTGGAGTTTAAGATTGTGTTTTCTTTCTAACCTTAGAATGACTTCCTATGAAATTTTATCTGACTCTAATTAAGGAGTTGATTAGTTCAGTGTTCTATAATGGAGTCACAGAAAAATTAGTCTTCTTCTAGAGACCATAACTTTTGATTCCACTATTGGATTTTTTCAAGTTTCAAATATCTTGTTGGGTGGTGAAATATGCCCAAAATCGTCAATTAGATTTAAGAACCATATTCTGATCCAAAAGTTATGAGTCTATATAAAAATGACAAAGTTTTAGATCGTATTTTCTTTCTAACCTTAGAATGGCCTATTATGAGATTCTAGTTGGTTATGAGTCTAGTAGAGTTGAATGATTTGATGAGTTGTAACTCTAGAATGACTTGTTATGAGATTTGAGAGAATTGTGAGTAAAGGGTGATCTATAACCTTAGAATGTTTTTTTTAAAATCGTACCTAAACATGATTGGATGGTTGACTTTTTAGGTGATCTGCAATTTAAATTAACTTGTGAAGAGATTTTTGTTGGTTCATAGTCAATTTTAAAATATTTGGATACTTCTAACCATAGAATGTCTACTATAATATTTTATTTGATTATGAGAGGTTGAGCAATTCGATGATATGTAAACACCACAATGGCTTGTTATGAGATTGTAGCTCTTTTTGAGGGAAGAGTTGACCAATTCAGTAATCTGTAACCTCAAAATGAGTAGAATGAGTTGCTATGAAATTTTGTTCGACTCTAACTAAGACTTGATCAATTTAACAATCTATTATAGATTCATAGAAAAACAGGTCTTGATGTAGAGACCATATATCTTTTGATTCTATTGTTGCCTTTCCCTAAGTTTCAAGTATGTTATTGGAGGGTGAAATGTGTCCAAAATCAATGGTCAAATTTAAAAACCAAGTTATGAGACTTCATGTACAAAAATTATGGAGTTGAAGATCTTGTTTTCTTTCTAACCTTAGAATGGCATGTTATGAGATTCTAATTGGTTATGATAGTATAGTTGACTAATTTAGTGACTTGTAACTCTAGAATGACTTGTTATGATATTTGAGAGAATTTTGAGTCAAGGGTTGAGTTGCTCAGTGATCTATAACATCAGAATGACTTGTTATGAGATTACACCTAATTTGAGTAAATTTTGAGTCAAGGGTTGAGTTGTTTGGTGATCTATAATATCAGAATGACTTGTTATGAGATTACACCTAATTTTGATTGAACACTTAACCAGTTTGGTGATAGTCGTTTAAAAATAATTTGTGATGTGATTATAGCCAATTCATAGTCAAAGTATGATAGATTTGGATACTTCTAACCTCATAATGACTTGTAATAATAGTTTAGATTATTTTGAGTGAAGGCTTGATCAATTAAATGATATGTAACCTCAAAATGGCTTGTTATGAGATTGTAGCCTAGTCTGAGTGAAGCGTTGACCAATTCAATAATCTGTAACCTTATAATAATTTGCTTTAGAATTTTGGTCAACTATGATCAAGCAGTTGATCAATTTAATGATATATAAAGCATTCACAAAAAAATGGGTCTCGGTGTAGAGACCATAACTTTTGATTCCATCGTTGAATTTTTCTAAGTTTCAAATATGTTGTTGGGGGGAGAAATGTGCCCAAAATTAAATGTTAGATTTAAGAACTAAGTTCTAATTCAAAATTTATGAGTCTTCATGTACAAAAATGATAGAGTTTAAGATTGTGTTTTCTTTCTAACCTTAGAATGCCCTATTATGGAATTCTATTTGGTGATGAGTAGTTGACTGATTTGGTGATTTGTAACTCTAGAATGACTTGTTATGAGATTTGAGCAAATTGTGAATGAAGGATTGAATTATTTGGTGAGTGAAGGGTTGACCAATGATATGTAAACTTAGAATGACTTGCTATGAAGTTTTGGCTAACTCTGATTGAGTGGTTGATCAATTCAGTGATCTATAATGGAGTCATAGGAAAAATGGATCTCGGTGTAGAGAACATAACTTTTGATTCCACCATTGGATCTCTATTTGGTTATTAGTGTAGACTTGATTGATTTAATGGTCTATAGCTTTAGAATGAATTTTTATGAGATTGAAGTGAATTGTGATTGAATGATTGAGTTGTTTGGTGATCTGTAACCTTAGAATAGTTTGTTAGGAGATTGTACTAAATTATGATTGAATGCTTGACCAATTCAGTGATCTATGACTCAAAAAAGAGTTGTGATGAGATTATAGTCAATTCATAGTCAAAGTTTGATTGATTTGGATACATCTAAATTCAAAATAGCTTATAATAAAATTTTAGTTGATTCTGAGTGAAGGGTTGACCGATTCGATGATATGTAACCTTAGAATGGCTTATTATGAGATTGTAGCTCATTCTAATAAAGGAGTTGACCAATTCAATGATATTTAACTACAAAATGACTTGCTATGAAATTTGGCCATCTCTAATTGAACGGTTGATCAGTTCAGCAATATACAATGGAGTCATAGAAAAATGGATCTTAGTGTAGAGACTGTAACTTTTGATTTCATCTTTGAATTTTCCTAACTCTCAAGTATGTTGTCAGGGTGGAAAGCATTTCAAAAATCAATTGTCAAATTTAGGAACCAAGTTCTGATTTAAAAGTTGTGAGTCTCCATGTACAAGTATATAAAAAAAGGGCAAAGTTAAAGATCATGTTTTCTTTCTAACCTTAGAATAGACTATTATGAGATTCTAGTTGGTTATGACTATAGAGTGGACTGATTTAGTGATTTGTAAATCTACAATGATTGATTATAAGATTTAAACAAATTATGATTGAAGGCTTTATGTTGTTTGGTGATCTGTAACCTCAAAATGGATTGTTATGAGATCGTACCTAATTTTGACTAAATGCTTGACTAGTTCAGTGATATGTAGCTAAAAAATAACATTCGATGGGATTGTATCCAATTCATGTCAAAAATTTTTTGATTGAGAATGGCTTGTAATAACATTTTAGTTGATTTTGAGTGAAGGGTTGACTAATTTGATGATATGTAACGTCATAATGGCTTGTTATAAGAATGTAGTCCATTCTAAGTGAAGGGTTGACCTATTGGATGATCAATAACCATAAAATGACTTCCTATAAAATTTTGGTCGACTCTGATTGAGTAGTTGATTAGTTCAGTGATGTGTAATGGAGTCACTAAAAAATGGGTCTCGATGTAGAGACCATAACTTTTTATTCCTCCTTTAAATTTTGCTAACTTTCGAATATGTTGTCTTAGGGCGAAATGTGCCCAGAATCAATGGTTAGATTTAATAACAAAGTTATGAGTCTTTATGTATAAGTACTTCTATACAAAATAGAAGAGTTTAAGATTGTGTTTTCTTTCCAACCTTAGAATGGTGTGTTATGAGATTCTATTTGGTCATGAGTGTAGAGTTGATTGATTTGTTGATTTGTAACTCTAAAATGCCTTGTATGAAATTTGAGCAAATTGTGAGTGAAGAGTTGAGTTGTTTGTTGATCGATATCTCATAATGGGTTTTTATGAGATCATACCTCATTCCAATTTATTGCTTGACTAGTTCGGTGAGTTGTAGCTTAAAAATGAGTTGTGACAAGATTTTAGCATATTGGTTGTCAAGGTTAGACCAATATGGATACTTCTAACCTCAAAATTTCTTGTAATAACATTTTACTTTATTTCAAGAGAAAGGTTGACCAATTCGATGATATGTAACCTTAGAATGACTTGTTATAAGATTGTAACCTTAGAATGACTTGCTATAAAAAATTTATTGGTTTGATTGAGCGATTCATTCATTCAACGATCTATAATGGAGTCATAAAAAAATGAGTTTTGGTGTATAGACCATAACTTTTGATTCCATTGTTCAATTTTTCAAAGTTTTAGATATGTTGTTGGTGAGAAAAATGTGACCAAAATCAACTGTAAGATTTTAAGAAGCAAGCTTTGTTTCAAAAGTTATGAGTTTCTGTGTTCTATATAAAATTGGTAGAGTTTAAGGTCATATTTTTTTCCTAACCTTAAAAAAGGCTTGTTATGAGATTCTAGTTGCTTATTATTATAGAGTTCGCTGATTTGGTGATATGTAACTGTAGAAATAATTGTTATGAGATTTGAGCGAATTGTGAGCAAAGTTTTGAGTTGATTGGTGATCTATAACCTCAGAATGGTTTGTTATGAGATCATACCTAATTTGCATTGAACACTTGACCAATTTGGTGATCTGTAGCATAAAAATGACTTACGATGAGATTGAAGCAAATTCATAGTCAAAATTTGTCCAATTTGAATATTTCTAACTTCAGAATGGCTTATATTAATGTTATAGTTGATTCCAAATGAAAGGTTGACCAATTCAATGATATGTAACTTGAAAATAGTATGTTATGAGATTGTAGCTCATTCTAAGTGAAGGGTTGACCAATTTTGTGATCTATAACCTTAGAATGACTTGTTATGAAATTTTAGAATCTACTTGGTTATGGGTGTAAAGTTGACTAATTTGGTGATATGTAAATCTAAATGATGTGTTATGAGATTTGAGAAAATTATGAGTGAAGGGTTGAGTTGTTTGTTGATGTACATCCTCACAATGGTTTATTATAAAATCATACCCAATTTTGATTGAATACTTGACTGGTTTGGTGATTTGTAGCTTAAAAATAACTTTTGATGAGATTGTATCCAATTCATAGTCAAAGTTTGACCAATTTGGATACTTCTAACCTCAAAATGAGTTGTATAGTATTTTTATTGATTCAAAGAGAAGGGTTGATCAATTCACTGAACTATAACCTTAGAATGAATTGCTATAAAATCTTAGCTAGCTCTATTTGAGCGGTTGATCAATTCAATAATTGATCTATAATAGAGTCATAAAAAAATTGGTCTCCATTTAGAGACCATAACTTTTGATTCCACTATTGCATTTTTCTAAGTTTTGAATATATGTTATTTGAATTTTTCTAAGTTTTTTTAAGTTATTGATTTCATGATTTGTAAGTCTAGAATGACTTGTTATGAGATTTGAGCGAATTGTGAGTGAAGCATTGAGTTGTTTGTTGATCTGTCACCTCATAATGGTTTGTAATGAGAACATACATAATTTTTATTGAACACTTGATTGAGTCGATGAAATGTGAATTAAAAATGACTTGTGATGAGATTGTAGCAGATTCATAGTCAAATTTTGACCGATTTGGATACTTCTAACATAAGAATGGCTTGTAATAACCTTTTATTTGATTCTGAGTGAAGGGTTGACCAATTTGATGATATGTAAGCTTAAAATGACTTGTTATAAGATTGTAGCTCATTCTAAGTAAAGGATTACGAGTCTATAAAAAATAACAGAGTTTAAGATCATGTTTTTTTTTTCTAATCTTAGAATGGCTTGTTATGAGATTCTAGTTGGTTATGAGGGTAGAGTTGATTGATTTGCTGATTCAAAACTTTAGAATGAGTTGTTATGAGATTTAAGTGAATTATGAGTGAAGGGTTGAGTTGTCCAGTAATGTGTATACTTAGAATGGTTTGTTATGAGATCGTACCTAATTACAATTGAACTCTTGACTGGTTCAATGATCTATAGCTCAAAAATGACTTGTGAAAATATGTAACCTCAGAAGGTCTTTTTATGAAATTGTAGCATATTCTAGTTGTTTATGAGTGTAGAGTTGACTAATTTGGTGATATGCATCCCCACAATGACTTTCAATAACATATTAGTTGATTTAGAATGAACGGTTAACCATTTTGATGATATGTAGCCTCATAGTGTCTTTTTATGAAGTTATAGCTCATGTTGAGCAAAGGGTTGACTAATTCAACAATCTAAAACCTCAGAAAGACTTTCTGCGAAATTTTGGTTGGATTTGCTTAATCCTTTTAGTAATTTATAATGGAGTCACAGAATAAAAGGTCTCAGTGTAGAGACCATAACTTTTCATTCCACCGTTGCATTTTCCTAAGTTTTGGATATACTATTGCAAAGAAAAATGTACACAAAATTGATGGTCAAATTTAAGAACCAAGTTCTAATTCAAAAGTTATAAGTATTTGTGTACAACTACACAAAAATGGCATAGTTTAAGATCGTGTTTTCTTGTTAACCTTAGAATGACTTACTATAAAATTTTGGTCAACTCTTATTGAGCAGTTGATCATGATGTTCAACAATTTATAATGGAGTCATAGAAAATGGGTCTCAATGTAGAGACCATATATTTTGATTCCACTGTTAGATTTTTCAAAATTTTTTATATTTTTTTGTTGGGCAAAATGTACCAAAAAATTGATGGTCAGAAGATTTTAAGAACCATGTTTTGATTCAAAAGTTACGAGTCTCCATCTACAAATCTATAAAACAATGGTAGAGCTTGAGATTGTGTTTTCTTCTAACCTTAGAATAGCATGTTATGAGATTATAGTTGGTTATGAGAGTAGAGTTGATTGATTCAGAGACTTGTCAACTAGAATGATTTATTATGAGATTTGAGTGAATTGTGAGTGAAGGGTTAAGTTGTTTGGTGATCTATAACTTCAAAATAGTTTGTTATGAGATCGTATCTAATTTCGATTGAATGCTTGATTGGTTTGATAATTGTAGCCAAATTTTGACCAATTTGGTGATCTATAATCTCAAAGCTATGAAATTTTGGCTTTGATTGAACAACTGATCAATTTAGTGATCTATGATGGAGTTATAAAAAAATGGGTCTTAGTGTAGAGACCATAACTTTGTTGTTGGGGGGTGAAATGTGCCCAAAATCTATGGTCAGATTTAAGATCCAAGTTTTGATTGAAAAGTTATGAGTCTCTATGTACAAGTCTATACAAAATGAAAGAGCAAATTAAGATCACCTAATCAATCAAGTCTACACCCATAACCAAATAGAATCTTATAAAAGGCCATTCTAAGGTTAGAAAGAAAACACTAGAATGACTTTTTATGAGATTTGAGTGAATTTCAATTAAAGGGTTGAGTTTTTCAGTGATTTGTAATCACAAAATGGTTTATGATGAGATTGTACTTGATTTCACTTGAATGCTTGATCAGTTTGGTGATCTGTTGCTCAAACATAATTTGTGATAAGATTATATCCAATTCATAGTCAAAGTTTGATTGATTTGGTGATCTATAACCTCATAATGAATTGCTATAAAATTTTGGCCAACTCTAATTGAGCGATTAATTAGTTTAGTGATCTATAATGGAGTCACAGAAAAATTGGTCTCAATGTAGGTATAACTTTTGATTCCATTGTTGGGAGAAGAAATGTGCCTAAAATCGATGGTTAGATTTTAAAAACAAATTCTTATTGAAAAGTTACGAATCTCTATGTACAAGTCTATACAACAATGAAAGAGTTTAAGATCATATTTTCTTTCTAACCTTAGAATGGCCTGTTATAAGACTTTATTTGGTTATGATTATAGAGTTGATTAATTTGATGATCTCTAATTTGAGTGAATTGTGATTGAAGGGTTGAATTGTTTGATGATCTATAACCTCAGAATAGTTTCTTAAGGAATGATACCAAATTCTAACTTAACACTTAATTGGTTCAGTTATATGTAGCTCAAAAATGACTTGTAATGAGATTGTAATCAATTTGTAATCAAATTTTGACAAATTTGGATACTTATAACCATAGAATAAGATACAATCTCATAAATAACCCTTTTGAGGTTAGAGATCACCAAACAACTTCAATCTTTCACTCATGATTTGCTAAAATTGCATAATAGGCCATTCTAAGGTCATAATGAAAACACGATCCTAAACTCTACCATTTTTAGAAAGACTTGTACATGAAAACTCACAACTTTTGAATAATAACTTTTTTCTTAAATCTGATAATCAATTTTGTCCATATTTCATCCCCCAATAACATATCTAAAACTTAGAAAAATGAAATGGTGGAATCAATAGTTTTGGTCTCTACACCAAGATCCATTTTTCTATGAATCCATTATAGATAATTGAACTAATCAACTACTCAATCAAAACCAGCTAAAATTCAATAGCAAGTCATTATGAGTTTACATATCATCAAATCAATTAACCCTTCGCTCAGAATGAGTTAGATTCTTATAACAAGCCATTATGAGGTCACATAACATCAAATCAGTCAACTCTACACTAAGAATCAACTAAAATATTATTATAAGCCAAATTGACATTAGAAGTATTCAAATTGGTCAAACATTGACTATGAATTGACTATAATCTTATCATAAGTAATTTTTAAGTTACTGATCACTAAACAGGTCAAGTGTTTAATTGGAATTAAGTACGATCATTGAAAAACTCAACCCTTCACTCATAATTTTCTCAAATCTCATAATAAGTCATTCTAGAGTTTCAAATCACCATATCGGTCAACTCTACACTCATAACCAACTAGAATCTCATAACAGGCCATTCAAAAGTTAGAAAGAAAACAAGATCTTAAACTTTAACATTTTTGTATAGACTTGTAGATGGAGACTCATAATTTTTGATTTAAAACTTTGTTCTTAAATTAGACCATCAATTTTAGGTACATTTTTCCCCCCAAAAACATATCCAAAAATTAGAAAAATTCAAAAGTGAAATCAAAAGTGATGGTCTCTACACCAAGATCCATTTTTCTGTAACTTCATTATAGATTGCTAAACTGACCAAATCAATCAAACCTTGACTATAAATCAGCTATAGTCTCATTACAAATCATTTCTAATGTGATTACCAAGCCAGTCAAGTGTTCAATCAAAATTAGGTATGATCTCATTACAACCTATTCTATGGTTATAGATCACCAAACAACTCAACCCTTCAATCACACATCATTGAATTAGTTGACTCTACACTCATAACCAACTAGAATCTCATAACAAGACATTTGAAGGTTAGATAGAAAATATGATCTTAAACTCTATCATTTTGGTATAGACTTGTAAATGGAGACAAATAAATTTTGAATTAGAACTTGTTTCTTAAATATGTCTATCAATTTTGGGCACATTTTGTCCCCCAACAATATATTCAAAACTTAGAAAAATCTAATAGTGGAATAAAAAATTATGTTCACTACACCAAGACACATTTTTTCAGTGACTCCATTATAGATTGCTGATCTGATCAACCACTTAATCAGAGTTGGCCAAAACTTCATAGCAAGTCATTCTAAGAGATCACCGAATTAGTTAACCCTTTGGTTAGAATGAGCTAGAATATTTTAACAAGCCATTCTGAGGTTACATGGCATCGAATTGGTCAACTCTACACTCAAAATCAACTAAAATGTTATTACAAGTCAATTTGATGTTAGAGGTATTCAAATTGGTCAAACGTTGACTATGAATTGGCTCAATCTTATCACAAGTCATTTTTAAGTTACTAATTACCAAACAAGTCAAGTGTTAAATTAGAATTAGGTGAAATCTCATAATAGACCATTCTTAGGTTACAAATCATTGAACAAGTCATCCCTTCACTCAAAATTTGTTCAAATCTCATAATAAGTCATTCTAGAGTTACAAATCAATGAATTAGTAAACTCTACACTCATAACCAACTAGAATCTCATAACATTCCATTCTAACTTTGCCTTTTTTGTATAGATTTGTACATGGAGACTCATAAGTTTTTAATCAGAACTTGGTTCTTATGTTTGACCATCAATTTTATGCACATTTCACTACCCAACAACATATCTAAAACTTATGAAAATTCAATAGTGGAATCAAAAGTTATGGTTTCTATATCGAGACCCATTTTTCTATGACTTGATTATAGATCACTAAACTAATCAACCACTCAACTAGACTTAGCCAAAATTTTACAGTAAGTCATTCTAAGGTTACAAATCATCAAATTGGCCAATTTTTCACTCAAAATGAGAAACAATCTAATAACAAGTCATTCTAAGTTTACATATTATCGAATCAGTCAAACCCTTCATTTGGAATTAGCTAAAATATTATTACAATCCATTCTGAGGTTAGAATTATCCCAATCAGTCAAACTTTATCTATGGATTGGCAATAATCTCATCACAAGTCATTTTTAAGCTACAAATTACCAAACTCATCAAGTGTTCAATTTGAATTAGTTATAATCTCATAACAAACCATTCTGACATTACAGATCACTAAACAACTCAACCCTTCACACATAATTCACTCAAATGTCATATCAATTGACTCTACACACAAAACCAACTAGAATCTCATAATAGGCATAACGTTAAAAAGAAAGTACGATCTTAAACTTTGCCATTTTTGTATAGTACATGAACACTCATAACTTTTGAATCAAAGCTAAGTCCTCAAATTTGACTATCAATTTAGGGTACATTTCCCCCCTACAACATATGAGAAACTTAGGAAAATTCAAAGGTGGAATAAAAAGTTATGATCTCTAGATACTGAGATCCATTTTTCTATCATTCCATTATAGATCACTGAACTGATCAATTGCTCAGTTAGAGCTAGCCAAAATTTTGTAGCAACTCATTATGAGGTTATGGATCACCGAATCAGTCAAGCATTTGCTCATAATGAGCAATAATATCATAACAAGCCATTTTGAGTTTACATATCATTGAATCGGTCAACCCTTCACTCAAAATCAATCAAAATATTATTACAATCCATTCTAAGGTTAGAAGTATCCAAATTGGTCAAACTCTGATTAAAAATCAGCTATAATATCATCACATGTCTTTTTTAAGGTACAATCTCACCAAGTTGGTGAAGCATTCAATTAGAATTATTTACAATCTCATAAGAAACTTTTCTTAGGTTACAGATCACCAAATACTCAACCCTTCACACACAATTTATTCAAATATCATTAAAAGTCATTATAGAGTTACAAATAATTGAACCAATCAACTTTATAATCATAACCAACTAGAATCTCATAAAACACCTTTCTAAGGTTAGAAAGAAAACATGATCTTAAGCTTTGCCATTTTTGTATAGAATTGTACATAGAGACTCATAATTTTTCAATCAGAACTTGGTTATAAAATTTGACAATCAATTTTGAGTACATTTCTCCCTCCAACAAAATATCTAAAATTTAGGGAAATCAAAGGTTATGGTCTCTACACCGAGACCTTTTTTTGTTACTCCATTATAGATCATTGAATTGATCAACCACTGCTCAATCACAACCAGCCAAAATTTAATAACAAGTCATTCTGAGGTTATAGATCATCAAATCAGTATACCCTTCATTTAGAATAGGCTACAATCTCATAACAAGCCATTATGAGGTTAGATATCATCAAATCAATCAACCCTTCACTCAAAAGCAACTAAAATGTTATTACAATCCATTGTGAGGTTACTACTAAAATGTTATTACATAGAGACTGATAACTTAGTTCTTAAATCTTACCATTGGTTTTTACCACATTTTGCCCCCCCATAGCTAGAAGTTAGGAAAATTCAAAGGTGGATTTAATAGTATGGTCTCTACACCAAAACCCATTTTTCAATGATTTCATTATAGATCATTGAACTGATCAATGCTCAATCAAAGTTGACCAAAATTTCATAGCAAGTCATTCTAAGGTTATAGATCACTGAATTGGTCAATGCTTCACTCAAAATGAGCTACAATCAATTAACAAAGCCATTATAAGATTGCATATCATCAAATTGGTCAGCACTTCACTCGAAATCAACTAAAATGTTATTACAAGCAATTATGAGGATAGAAGTATCCAAATTGGGCAAAATTTGACTATTAATTGGATAAAATCTCATCACAAGTTATTTTAAAGTACAAACCATTGAACAAGTTATTTGGTATGATCTCATAACACACCATTATGAGGTTATAGATCACTGAACAACTCAATCCTTCACTCATAATTTGTTCAAATCTCATAACATTGTGAGTGAAGGAAGGGTTGAGTTGTTCGGTGATCTATAACCTCATAATGGTGTGTTATGAGATCATACTGAATTTTGATTGAATTTTTGATTGGTTTAGTAATTTGTACTTTAAAATAACTTGTGATGAGATTGCATCCAATTCATAGTCAAATTTTGCCCAATTTGGATCACTGAACCAATCAACCCTTTGCTTAGAATGAGCTAGAATCTTATAACACGCCATTATGAGGTTACATATCTTTGAATCGGTCAACTTTGACTTGGAATTAAATAAAATGTTAGTACAAGCCATCCTAGGGCTAGAAATATCCAAGTCAATCAAACTTTGACTATGAATTGGCTAAAATCTCATCACAGGTCATTTTTAAGTTACAGATCACTAAATTGATCAAGTATTTCATAATTAGGTACGGTCTCATAAAAAACCATTATAGATTACTGAATAACTCAATTCTTCACTCACAATTTGTACAAATCTCATAACAAGTCATTGTAGAGTTACAAATCAATGAATTAGTGAACTCTACAGTCATAACCAAATAGAATCTCATAACAGGCAATTTTAAGGTTAGAAAGAAAACATAATCTTAAACTCTGCCATTTTTGTATAGACTTACACAAGACTCTTAACTTTTGAATCAAAAATTGGTCCATAAATCTGACCCTCAATTTTAGGCACATTACACCCCAAAACAACATATTTGAAACTTCAAAAAATTCAATAGTGGAATCAAAACTTATTGTCTCTACATCGAGACCCATTTTTCTGTGACTTTATTATAGATTGTTGAACTAATCAACTGCTCAATCATAGCTGGCCAAAATTTCATAGCAATTCATTATAACATTTAATAACTAAATTGGCCAACCCTTCACTCAAAATGAGATCCAATCTCATAACAAGCCATTCTAAGATTATATATCATTGAATTGAAAAACCCTTCACTGAAAATCAACTAAAATACAAGCCATTCTGAGGTTAAAAGTATACAAATCAATCAAAATTTGGCTATGAATTAGATATAATCTCATCACAAGTGTTTTCCAAGCTATGGATCATTGAACTGGTCAAGCATTCAATCAGAGTTAGGTAGAATCTCATAAAAAACCATTCTAAGGTTATAGATCATCGAACAACTCAAAAACTCACAATTCCCTCAAATCTCATAACAAGTCATTCTAGAGTTACAAAAAATTGAATCAATCAACTTACATGGATTATAAATTTGATTCTTCAATTTGACCATCAATTTTGGGCACATTTTGCCCCCCAACAACATACCTGATACTTAGGTACATCCAAAGGTCGAATCAAAAGATATGATCTCTATACCGAGACCCATTTTTCTAGAAGTCCATTATACATTTAATAAACTGATCTACCACTCAACCAAAGTGGGTCAAATTTCATAGGAAGTCATTCTAAGGTTTCAAATCACCAAATTGGTCAACCCTTCATTTAGAATAAACAACAATCTCATAATAAGACATTTTGAGGTTACATATCATCGAATCAATCAATTGTTCGCAAAGAATCAACTAAAATGTAACAAGTCATTTTGATGTTAGAAGTATCCAAATTGGTCAAACTTTCACTATGAATTGGTTAAAATCACATTACAAGTCATTTTTAAGCTATAGATCATCGAATGGTCAAGCATTCCATCAGAGTTATGTACGATCTCATGAAAAACCATTCTGATGTTACAAATCACTAAACAACTCATCATCCCTTCAGTCACAATTTGATCAAATCTCATAACAAGTCATTCAAGAATTACAAAGCTTCAAATCAGTCAACTCTATACTCATGACCAACTAGAATCTCCTAACAAACCATTATAAGGTTAGAAGAAAACATGACCTTAAATTATGCCATTTTTGTATAGACCTGTAGAACTTGGTTCTTAAATTTGATCATTGATTTTGGGCACATTTCACCCCTAACAACATATTCAAAACTTTTTGAGGTTACATATTTATTAAATTGGTTAATTCTTCACTCGGAATCAACTAAATTGTCATTACAATCCATTTTGAGGTTAGAAGTAATTGGTCAAACTTTGATTATTGATCAACTATAATCCCATCACCAATCATTTTTAAGCTACAAATCATTGAACCCATCAAGTGTTCAATTAGAATTAGCTACAATCTTATAACAAACCATTCTAAAGTTACAAATCACTGAACAACTCAACCCTTCATAAACAATTCACTCAAATCTTATAACAAGTCATTCTAGAGTTACAAATTGTTAGATCAATCAACTCTACATACAAAACCAACTAGAATTTCATAACAAGTCATTCTAAGGTTAGAAAGAAAGCACGATCTTAAACTCTCTCATTTTTGTATAGACTTGTACAGAGAGACTCATAAATTTTGAATCAGAGCTAAGTTCTTAAATCTAACAATTTTTATTTAGGTCACATTTTTCCTCCTAGCAACATATCAAAAATTTAGAAAAATCCAGCAGTGGAATCAAAAGTTATGATCTGTACACTAAGACCCATTTTTTCATGACTACATTATAGATCGTAAACTGATCAAATGCTCAATCAAAGTAGGCCAAAATTTTATAGCAAGTCATTCTAAAGTTATAGATCACCGAATTAGTCACCCCTTCACTCAAAATGAGTTACAATCTCATAACAAACCATTCTAAGGTTAGAATTATCCAAATTGGTCAACACTTCACTTAAAATCAACTAAAATCTTATTACAAGCCATTTTGAGGTTAGAATCATCCAAATTGGTCAAATTTTCACTATGAATCAGCTATAATCACATCACAAGTCTTTTTTAAGCTACAAATCACTGAACTGGTCAAGTGTTCAATCAAAATTAGGTACAATCACATAACAAACCATTTTGAAATTACAATTCACCTAACAACTCAACCAATCACTCACAATTCATTCAAATCTCATTACAAGTTATTCTAGAGTTACAAATCATTGACTTAGTCAACTTTACATTCATAACCAACAAGAATATCATAACAGACTTCTAAGTTTAGAAAGAAAACATAATCTTAAAACTCTATCATTTTTGTATAGATTTGTACATAGAGAAACTCATAACTTTTGATCAAGACTTGGTTCTTAAATCTGATAGTTGGTTTTGGGTACAATTCACCCCCAAACAACATATCTATAACTTAGAAAAATCCAACGATGGAATCAAAAGTTATGGTATCTACTTTGAGACCCAATTTTTTATGATTCCATTATAAATCATTGACCTGATCAAAACTAACCAAAATTCCAAGGCAAGTCATTCTAGGGTTACAAATCATCAAATTAGTCAACCCTTTTCTTAGAATAAACAACAATCTCATAACAAGCCAAATCAGTCAACCCTTCACTCGCAATCAACCAAAATTTTATTGCTATTTTGAGGTTAGAAGTATCCAAGTTAGTCAAATTTTAACTATGAATTAGCTATAATTTGAACACAAGGCATTCGAAGCATATATCATTGAACTAGTCAAGCATTCAATTGAAATTAGGTACAATCTACAATCTCATGAGAGGTCATTTTTGAGCTATAGATTATTGAATTGAGCAAGTGTTTAATCAAAATTAGGTACAATCTCATAACAAATCATTATGAAGTTACCAATCACCAAACAACCTAACCCTTCACTCCCTATTTTTTCAAATTTCATAACAAGTCATTCTAGAATTACAAATCACCAGATCAATCAACTCTACACTCATAACCAATTAGAATCTTATAACGGGCCATTCTAAGGTTAGAAACAAGACATGATCAATAGTACACGAAGGCTCATAACTTTTGAATCGATCAACTCACAATCAACTAAATTTTTTTATGAGGTTAGAAGTATCAAAATCAATCAAACTTTGAGTATGAATCAGCTACAATCTCATTATAAGTCATTTTTAAGATATAGATTGCTGAAGCAGTCAAGCATTCAATCAAAATTAGGTATGATCTTATAACAAACCATTTTGAGGTTATAAATCACTGAACAACTTCAACCCTTCACTCATAATTTGCTCAAATCTCATCATAGACCACTCTAAGGTCAAAATAAAGACATGATGTTAAATTTTGCTATTTTTGTATAGTGTACATGGAAACTCTTAACTTTTGAATCATAACTTTGTTTTTAAATCTCACTTTAAATTTTATGCATATTTCACCCCCAACAATATATCGAAAACTTAGGAAAAGGTAATGGTGGAATCAAAAGTTTTGGTCTTTAAACTGAGGTCCATATTACTGTGTCTCCATTATAGATCTTTTAATTGATCAACTACTCAATCAAAGCTGGCCAAAATTTTATAGCAAGTCATTATTAGGTTATATATCATTGAATGGGTCAACCCTTCAACCAGAATCAACTAAAATTTTATTACGGGTCATTCTAAAGTTAGAAGTATCCAAATTGGTCAAAATTTGATGATAAATTGGCTACAATCTCATCAAAAGTCATTTATAAGCTATAGATCACTTAATTGGTCAAGTGTTCAATCAAAACTAGGTACAAACTCATAACAAACCATTCTAAGGTTACAATCAACAAATCAAACAACTCTTTGCTTAAAATGAGTTACAATCTCATAACAAGCCATTTTGAGGTTACACATCACAAAATTAGTCAACCTTTCACTTGAAATCAACAAAAATGTTATTACAAGCCATTCTGAGGTTAAAGTATCCAAATTGGTCAAACTTTAGACTCAACTACAATCTCATCACAAGTGAATTTTTAGATATAGATAACTAAACCATTCAATTAGAAGTAGATATAGATCATCAAATCAGTCAACCTTTCACTCAAAATGAACTAAAATGTTATTTACAAGCCATTCTAAGTTTCCAAATGAGATAAACTTTGATTATGAATCAGTTATAATCTTATCACAAGTCATTTTTAAGGTACAAATCACCAAACTAGTGAAGCATTCAATTAGAATTAGGTATGATCTCATAACAAACCATTGTCAAATTATAAATCTCCAAACAACTCAACCCTTCACTCATAATTCATAAAAATCTCATAACAAGTTACTCTAGAGTCACAAATCACCAAATCAATCAACTCTACACTCATAACCAACCAAAATCTCATAATAGGCGATTCAAAGGTTAGAAAAAAAACATGATCTTACACTCTATGATTTTGGTATAGATTTTGTAAAATGGAGGGTCATATCTTTTGAATCATAACTTGTTTCTTAAATCTAGTTATCAATATTGGGCACATTTCATCCCCCAACAACATATCTCTTAAAAAACCATTCTAAGGTTACAAATCACCGAACAACTCAACCCTTCACTCACAATTCGTTCAAATCTCATAATAAATCATTCTACAGTTCCAAATTACCAACTAGAATCTCATAACAGACTGGCATTCTATGGTAAGAAAGAAAACAAGATCTTAAACACTATTGTTATTTATAGACTTGCACATAGAAACTCATAACTTTTATTTTAGATATTTTTTCTTAAATTAGACTGTTGATTTTAGGCACATTTTGCTACCAACAATTTATCCAAAAATTGGAAAATCCAAGGGTGGAATCAAAAGTTATAGTCTCTACTTGGAGATCCATATTTTGTGACTCCATTATAGATCATTGAACTGATCAACTACTCAATTAGAGCCAAATTTTTTTTTATAGTAAGTCATTTTGAGGTTATGGATCACTAAATGAATCAACCTTTCTTCACTCAAAATGAGTAACAATCTTATATCAAGCCATTCAAATGTTACATATCATCAAATCAGTCAACATATCACTTAGAATCAACTAAAATGTTATTACATGCCATTCTGAGGTTAGAAGTATCCAAATTGGTCAAACTTTGACTATGAATGCTGACAATCTCATCACTAGTCACTTTTAACGTATAGATCACCAAACTAGTCAAATGTTCAATCAAAATTCACAAAAATCTCATAGCAAGTTGTTCTAGAGTTACACATCACTAAATTAGTCAACTCTACACTCATAACCAGCTAGAATCTCATAAAAGAGTATTCTAAGGTTAGATAGAAAATACAATCTTAAACTTTGTCATTTTGTTATAGACTTGTAGATGAAGTGTCATAACTTGTTTCTTAAATATGGTCATTAATTTTAGGCACATTTCATCCCCCAACAACATATTCAAAACATAGGAAAATCCAACAGTGGAATCAAAAGTTATGGTGTCTACACTGACACACATTTTTTAGTGACTCCATTATAGGTCGCTGAATGGATCAACCACTTAATTAGAGCTGGCCAAAATTTCATAGCAAGTCATTCTAAAGTTACAGATCATCGAACCAGTTAACTCTTCACTCAAAATGAGCTACAATCTTATAACAAGCCATTATGAGGTTACATAACATTGACTTAGTCAACCCTACACTCGGAATCAACTAAAATGTTATTACAAACCAATTTTAAGTTAGAAGTATTCAAATTGGTCAAACTTTCGTTATAAATTGGCTACAATCTTATCATAAGTCATTTTTAAGTTACTAATCACTGAACTAGTCAAGTGTTTAATTCGAATTAGGTATGATCTCATAATAAACCATTTTGAGGTTACCAAGCACTGAACAACTCAACCTTTCACTCACAATTTGTAATATCATAACATGTGATTCGAGAGTTACAAATCATCGAATTAATAATCTCTACACTCAAAACCAACCAGAATCCCATAATAGACCATTCTAAGGTTAGAAAGAAAATACAATCTTAAACCCTACCATATTTGTATAGACAAGCATGAAGACTCATAACTTTTGTATTAAATTTTGGCTCTTTAATCTAACCATCATTTTTAGGCACATTTTTCCCTCTAATAACATATCCAAAACTTATGAAAATCCAACATTGGAATAAAAATTGAGGGTCTTTACACCAACACCCATTTTTCTATGAATCCATTATAGAATATTCAATTGATCAAAAATTCAATCTAAAACCCCCAAAATTTTATAACAATTAATTTTGAACTTACAGATCACCAAATTAGTCAAACCTTCACTTAGAATAAGCTACAATTTTATAACAAGCTATTCTAAGATTACATATCATCAAATGAGTCCATCCTTTACTCAAAATCAACTAAAATGTTATTACAAACCATTCTAAGGTAAAAAAGTATCTAAACCAGTCAAACCTTAATTATGATTAGGCTAATATATTATCACAAGTCATTTTAAGCTACAAATCACTAAACCAATCAATCGTTTAATTGAAATCAAATATGATCTCATAACAAACTATTTTAAGGTTACAAATTGTCAAATAAAAAAACACTACACTCAAAACCAACTAGAATCTCATAACAGGCCATTAGTTCTTAAAACCAACCTTCAGTTTTGGGCAAATTTTGGCCCCCAACAACATAACCAAAAAATATGAAAATCTAACTATGGAATCAAAAGTTATGGTCTCTACACTAAGACCCATTTTTTTGTGACTCCATTATAGATTGTTGAATACATCAACCACTCAATCATAGCTGGCCAAAACTTCACAACAAGTTATTATGAGGTTAAAGATCACTAAATTGGTCAACCATTCACTCAAAATGAGCTAAAATCTAATACTGAGTCATTATAAGGTCTACATATCATCAAATCGGTCAACCCTTCACTCAAAATCAATCATGTTATTACAACCCATTCTAAGGTGAGAAGAATCCAAATTGGTCAAACTTTTACTATAAATCAGCTACAATATTATCACAAGTGATTTTTAAGCTACAGATCACCAAATCGGTCAACTCAACCCTTCACTTTCAATTCATTCAAATATCATAACAAGTCATTCTAGAGTTAAAAATCACTAAATCAATCAACTCTTTACTCATAACCAATTAGAATCTCATAATAGGTCATTCTAAGATTAGAAAGAAAACACGATCTTAAACTCTATTATTTTATAGACTTGGACACGAAGACTCATAAATTTTGAAATAGAACTTGGTTCTTAAATTTGACCATTGATTTTGGGCACATTTTACCCCCAACAATATATCTAAAAGTTAAAAAAATCCAACTGTTAAATTCAAAGTTATGTTCTCTACACTGAATACCCATTTTTTTGTGACTCCATTATAGATCACTGAATTGATCAACCGCTCGATCAAAGCTGGCTAAAATTTCATACCAATTGTTATTATGAGGTTATAGATCACTAAATCGATCAACCATTTGCTCAAAATGAGCTACAATCTAATAATGAGTCATTTTGAGGTTACATCTAAAATCAACTAAAATGTATTACAAGCCAATTTGAGGCTAGAAGTATTCAAATTGTTGAAACTTTGACTATGAATTGGCTACAATCTTATCACAAGTTATTTTTAAATTTACCATTTCTTAATTGACTTACAATTAGACTAATAATTTTTAATTCAAAAATTTATTCTTAATTTTGAGAGTCAATTTCTGACACGTATTTGAAAATTACAAAAATCCAATATTTCATAGCTATTCATTCTAAGATTACAGATCTCTGAATAGACAAACCTTCACACTTCATTATGAGGTTACAAATCACTAAATAACTCAACCATTCGAATACTCACAATTTGCCCAAATCTCATAAAAAGTCATTCTAGAGGTAGAAATCATCGAATCAGTCAACCCTACACTCGTAACTAACTAGAATCTTATAGAATTGTAAGGTTAGAAAGAAAATATGATGTTAAACCCTACCATTTTTGTATAGAATTGTACACGAAGCATCATAACTTTAAAATCAGAACTTGGTTCTTTAATTTGACCATCAAATTTGGGCACATTTTTCCATGAAACAACATATCTCAAAATTAGGAAAATCCAACACAAGAATCAAAAGTTATAGATAGCTAAACTAACTAACCACTCAATCAAAGTTGGCCAAAATTTCATAGCAAGTCAGTCTTAGTTTTAGATTACCGAATCTATCAACCCTTCACTCAGAATGAGCTACAATCTCATAACAAGTCATTCTAAGGTTAGATATCATCAAATTGGTCAACCCTTTACTCAAAGTCAACTAAAATGTTATTACAAGCCATTCTAAAGATAGAATTATCCAAATTAGTTAAACTTTGACTATGAATTAGCTACAATCTCATCACAAGTCATTTTTTAGCTATAGATCATTGAAATGGTAAAGTGTGTAGGATTTGAGCAAATAAGCCAATCAAATCCACAAAGCCTTCGAATCCCTGCATGCAAAAACCTGTCACAGAAGAAAAAGACAAGAGGAGGCAAAGGGTTTTGCTCTAAAAAATATGCTAGTGTATTTTCAGAAATGGAAAAGATAATTGAATACAAAAGAGATCAATCCTTATAAAAAGAGATCAAAACCCTAAAAAGGGTAACCTAAAGCCTAAAAAAGCTAAGTTGCACAATATAATTAATAAAATATTAATTATATGCACCTACAAGATAGCTTAAGCAAACTAGAGTAATAGGAAACTTAATTAATTAAATCAAAGTGATTTAATTAATAAGTGCAAACAAGTAATTACTCTAACACCCCCCCTTAAGCGAAGCTCAGGAGGTAAGCTAACCTAGCACAGCTATGAAAGTAGAATTGGGTCCCGGCAACAAGGCCTGATCAGGTACCCAATTACAACAAAATCTCTATAAAGAGGAGAAATAGAGAAAACCACATGGGAAAAACCCTACTCCAAAAAGAGATAGCAAAGAATGTTCCAGAAGAAGGAACAAAGAGATCAGAAGAGAATCATTGAAGCATGAAGAACCGCAAAACTCTGTCAAAATGCTGATATGTAGAACCTTCATGGAAATAGAAGGCACGAACCGAGCGTGGCTATATGGTAGATGATCCATCTCACCGAAATGCATAGGTAGCCAGCCACTGCAATCGCCTAGTATGTAGGACCAGGTACTAAATACATAGCTCACACCAACAAACCATCAACCAAAGCAGCATAGAACAACAATATAACCTCCCCTTAAGGAAGGTGAGGTGACAGGCAGCTGAAAAGATGGGCCAAAAAATCTCCTACAACACAGGAACTAGACACATCGAGAGTGAGGTATAGACACCAATAAAGGCACGTGTCATCGACACTGCATGAGAAAAAAGAGAAAGAGGGCCTATAAGCGGCAAACAACTATCCCCACCATGGCACTTTATATAATAGTGCGAGTACAACGAATCACAATGATGAAAAGGATCCTGAAACGCAAGAGTGGCACTTTATCTCAGTGCGTTGCATAAAAATTCTTACAATGAATATCAACAATGATCATAAAAGACATAAGGCTGAAACAACAGAAGGTAGAGCCCAAAATGAAGCAACTGAAGCAACAAAATCGATCCCCGAACCTCAAACAATTAGGATATCCACCAGAATGCTAAAATGCAAAAGATTGAATAAGATGTGCTTGGAATAGAATCTAGAACAACAACTAGCATCACTAGAAAAAGCACAGAAAGAAATTTCCAGCGATATAAAGAAGTCTAAAATCGGAGATCGAAAGATCAAGATACGCCTCCCGGAGTGGAAAATAGAACATCCAACTTTGACTACCAAAAAAGGCAACCAAACTGCATCAAAACTCAAAAAAACCTGCACCAACATCTCTGTCTCAGAACCAGCTTTCTGGTGCATTTTTTAGATTGAAAAAATACGTCCATATGCTCAAGTTACGGAGAAAAAACCAACAGGGCCTCTGAAAATGCATGAAATTTTTTTTTTTTTTAATAAAAAAACAAAAAAACTTCATTAAAAAAAAGCGCCACCACTAGGTGGAGGCAGAGCTGAGGAAGGCGGCGGAGCCGCTGGTGGCCGCGGTGGTGGGTGGGCGGCGCCACCGGCAGCGGAGGTTGTAGAGCGGCAACGGTCGCCGGGAGCTGCTGCGGTTAGCGGACTGCCGGCGGTTACCGCAGGCAATTTTTTTAACCACTGCGGCAAAAAGTGCCACTTTAAAAATTTTTTTTTTGCAATTTTTTGCGTCTCGAATTGCGTGCAGAGGCCGTACGGCCCTGTACGGCAAAAAAAATTGCCTCCCAAATCAACGTTGTCCAAATCGGACAAATTTTATATCAAAACAAGGGTTTTGACATCTTTTGAATCCATCTATGAGGTCTATTTGGCCTCAAACTACTCTGAAAATCAGTGAGCCCCCTGTTTTCTCAGAAAAAGCCTGAAAAAACACCAAATCTGATCTGCCAAACCCTTGTTCTCCCTTTTTCTTGAAACACCGAACAAGCTACAACAGATCCGGCTCTGATACCATGTAGGATTTGAGCAAATAAGCCAATCAAATCTACAAAGCCTTCGAATCCCTGCATGCAAAAACCTGTCACAGAAGAAAAAGACAAGAGGAGGCAAAGGGTTTTGCTCTGAAAAATATGCTAATGTATTTTCAGAAATGGAAAAGATAATTTAATACAAAGGAGATCAATCCTTATAAAAGGAGATCAAAACCCTAAAATGGGTAACCTAAAGCCTAAAAAAGCTAGGTTGCACAATATAATTAATAAAATATTAATTATATGCACCTACAAGATAGCTTAAGCAAACTAGAGTAATAGGCAACTTAATTAATTAAATCAAAGTGATTTAATTAATAAGTGCAAACAAATAATTACTCTAACAAAGTGTTCAATCAAAACTAATTATAATCTCATAACAAGTCATTTTTGAACTATATATCATTGAACTCATGAAGCATTCAATTAGAATTATATATGATCTCATAAAAAAACCATTCTATGGTTACAAATGACTAAAATACTCAACCTTTCACTCATAAATTGCTCAAATCTCATAACAAGTCATTCTAAAGGTACAAATAATTGAATTTGTCAACTATACACTCATAACCAAAGAAAAAATGATCTTAAACTCTATCATTTTGGTATAAAATTGTAAATGGAGACTAAGAATCTTTGACTCACCGAATTGGTCAACCCTTCACTCAGAATGAGCATCAATCTCATAACAAGTCATTTTGAGGTTACAAATGATCAAATTGGTCAACCCTTCACTCAGAATTAACTAACATTTTAAAACAAGCCATTCTAAGGTTAGAAGACTCTAAATTAGTCAAACTTTGACTATGAATTAGCTACAATCTCATCACAAGTTAATTTTAAGCTCCAGATCACCAAATTTGTTAAGTGTTCAATCAAAATTAGGTACAATCTCATAACAAACCATTATGATGTTATAGATCATAGAATAACTCAACCCTTCACTAACAATTTACTCAAATCTTATAATAACTCATTCTAGAGTTACAAGTCTTTGAATTAGTCAACTCTACTCTCATAATTGACTAGAATCTTATAACAAACCCTTCTAATGTTAGAAATAAAACATGATCTTAAACTTTGCCATTTTTTAATAGACTTGTACACAGACACTCATAACTTTTGAATTAGAACTTGGTTCTTAAATCTGACTATTCATTTTGTGCACATTTTTTTTTCCCAACAACATATTTAAAACTTATGAAAATGTAATGACGAAATCAAAAGTTTTGATCTCTACACTGAGACTCCTTATTTTATCATCACAAGCCATTTTGAAGCTACATATCATTGAATTGGTAAACTCTTTATTCCAAATTAACTAATATGTTATTACAAGCCATTATGAGGTTGTAAGTATCCAAATTAGTCAAACTTTTACTATGAATTGGCTACAATCTCATCACAATTCATTTGAAAGCTATAGATCTCACTAAAATGGTCAAATGTTCAATCAAAATTAGGTATTCTCTCATAACAAGTTGTTCTCAAGTTACATGTCATCAAACAACTCAACTGTTCACTCATAATTCACTCAAATATCATAGAAAGTCATACAAATCACTAAAACAATCAGCACTACACTCATAAATAGCTAGAATCTCATAACAAGCCATTCTAAGTTTAGAAAGAAAACAAATTTTTTAACTCTATCAATTTTGTATAGACTTTTTGCAGAGAGACTCATTACTTTTGAATCAAAACTTGGTTCTTAAATTTGACCTTAGATTTTGGGAACATTTCACCCCCCAACAACATATTTAAAACATAGGAAAATCTAATAGTGGTATCAAAGGTTATGCCCTACACTGAGACTCATTTTACTTTGACTCCATTTTTTATCGCTCAAATGATCAATTGTTTAATCAGATCTGGCCAAAATTTCAAAACAAGTAATTTTGAGGTTACAGATCATCACATTGGTTAAGCCTTCAGTCAAAATAAGCTATAATCTCATAAAAAGCCATTCTAAGATTATATATTATCGAATCAATGAGCCCTTCACTCATAATCAATTAAGTCATTCTAGAGTTACAAGTTTGTGAATTAGTCAACTCTACTTTCATAACCAACTACAATCTTATAATAGTTATTCTAAGGTTAGAAAGAAAACACAATCTTAAACTTTGTCATTTTTGTATAGAATTGTACACAAACACCCATAACTTTTGAATCGAAACTTGGTCCTTAAATCTGACCATCAATTGATCCCTAACAAAATATCCAAAACTTAAGAAAATATAACAATGGAATCAAAAGTTCATAGTCTCTACACCAAGACCCATTATTCTATGACTCCATTACAGATTACTAAAAGGATCAACCATTCAATTAGAGATAGCTAAATTTTCACAACAACTCTTTCTAAGGTTATATAGATCACTTAATCAATCAACCCTTCTCTTAGAATGAGCTATAACTTTATAACAAGCCATTTTAAGGTATTGAATTGGTCAACCCGTCATTTTGAATCAACTGATATGATATATCAAGCCATTCTAACTTTAGAATTATCCAAATTAGTCAAACTTTAACTATGAATTGTCTACTATTTCATAACAAGCCATTCTGAGGTTATAGATCACCAAACAACTCAACCCTTCACTCACAATTTACTTAAATATCATAACAACTAATTCTAGAGTTATAAATCATTGAATCAGTTAACCTCACACTCATAACTGACTAGAATCTCATAACAGGCAGGTTAGAAAGAAAACACGATCTTAAACTCTACCATTTTTGTATAGACTTGTAACTCATAACTTTTGAATCAAAACCTGATTCTTAAATTTGACAATTAATTATGGTCACATTTTACCCCTCAACAACATATTTGAAACTTAAGGTAATCCAACAGTGGTATCAAAACTTATGGTCTCTACACCAAACCAGTCAAGTATTTAATCAGAATTTGTTACGATCTTATAACAAACCATTTTGAAGTTAGTAATCACCAAACAACTTAACCATTCACTCATAATTAACTCAAATTTCGTAACAAATCATTAGAGAGGTCAAAAATTTATAGTAAGTCATTCTAAGATTATAGATCATTGAATTGGTCAACCCTTCACTAAGAATCACCTAAAATGTTATTTCAAGCCATTCTAATGTTAGAAGTTCCAAATTAGTAAAACTTCGAGTAAGAATCCTCTACAATCTCATTACAATTCATTTTTCAGCCATAGATCACCTAATTGGTCAAGCATTCAATCAAAATTAGATATGATCTCATTAAAATCTATTCTAAGATTATATCATTGATCAACTCAACACCTTCACTCACCATTAGCTCAAATATCATAAAAATTTATTCTAGAGTTACAAATTATTGAATCAGTCAACTCTACACTCATAAACATCTAGAATCTCATAACAGGCCATTTTGCTGAGGTTAGAAAGAAAACATGGTCTTTAAACTTTGTCATTTTTATATAGACTTATACACAAAGACTAATAACTTTTGAATGAGAACTAGGTTCTTAAATATGACTATCAATTTTGGGTACATTTCACCATCCAACAACATATCAGAAACTTAGGACAATCCAACAGTGGAATCAAAAGTTATGGTCTCTAGACGGAGACTAATTTTTTTATGACTTCATTATAGATCATTGAACTGATCAAGTTTTCAATTGCAATGAGGTGTGATCTCATAACAAACCATTATGAAGTTACTGATCAACAAAAAACTCAACCCTTCACTCACAATTTGCTCAAATCATTCTAGATTTACAAATCACTGAATTAGTCAACTCTACACTCATAACCAACTAGATTGTAAAATTTCATAGTCATTCTAAGGTTAGAAATTACTAATTCAATCAACCCTTCACACAAAATGGTCTACAATCTCACAATAAGTTATTCTCACGTAACATATCATTCAATTAGTGAATCCTTCACTTGAAATCAACTAAAATTTTATTACAAGCCATTGTGATGTTATAGGCATCCAAATTGGTAAAAATTTGAGTAAGAATCTAGTACAATCTCATCACAAGTCATTTTTGAGCCACATATCACCTAACAAGTCAAGTGTTCAATCAGAATTAGGTACAATCTCATAACAAACTATTTTAAGATTACCGAGCATCGAAAACTCAACACTTCACTCACAATTTGCTCAAATCTCATAACAATTTATTTTAGAGTTATAAATCACCAAATTAGTCAACTCTACAATCATAACCAATTAGAATGTCATAATAGGCCATTGCTAAAATCTACCATTTTATATGGACTTGTACATAGAGACTCATAACTTTTGAATCAAAACTTGCTTTTTAAATTTGACCTTTGATTTCGGACATATTTTGCCCACCAATATCATATCTAAAACTTTAGCAAACCTAATGGTGGAATCAAAACTTATGGTCTCTATGCCAAGACCCATTTTTCTATGACTCCATTATAGATCACTAAATAGATCAATCGCTCAATTAGAGCTGCCCAAAATTTTATATCAAGTCATTATGAGGTTACAGGTCACCAAATTGATCAACCCTTTGGTTAGAATGAGTTGCAATCTCATAACAAGCCATTCTTAGGTTAGAAAACATTAAATTAATCAACCTTTCTCTTGAAATAAATTAAAATATTATTACAAGCTATTTTTGAGGTTAGGAGTATCCAAATTAGTGTAACCTTGATTATCATTAGGCTACAATCTTGTCACAACTCAGTTTTAAGCTACAAATCACCAAACTAGTCAAGTATTCACTCAAAATTAGGTAAGATCTCATAAAAAACTATTCAAAGGTTAGAAATCAATGAACAACTCAACCCTTTAGTCAGAATTCAATCAAACCTCATAACAAGTCATTTTTGAGATACAAATCATCAAATCAATCAACTCTACACTCAAACAAATAGAATCTCATAATAGGCCATTCTAAAGTTAGAAAGAAAACACAATCTTAAACTCTTCTAGTTCTGGATAGACTTATACGTAAAGACTCATAACTTGGTTCTTAAATTTGATCATCAATTTTGGGCACATTTTGCCCCCATACAACATATCAAAGAGTTTAGAAAATCCAATGGTGGAATAAAATGTTATAGTCTCTACATCGAGACCCATTTTTTAGTAACTCCATTATAGATCACCGAATGTTAATAACCTTCTCAATTAGTGCCATTCAAAATTTCATAGCAAGTAATTCTAAATTGATCATTGAATCGATCAACCCTTCTCTTAGAATAAGCTACAATCTCATAAAAAGCCATTCTGAGGTTATATCACTGAATCAATCAACTTTTCACTTAGAATCAACAAAAATGTTATTACAAGCCAATCTGAGGTTAGAAGTATCCAAATTGGTCAAACTTTGATTATGAATCGGCTACAATCTCATCACAAGTCATTTTTAAGCTACAAATCACTGAACTAGTCAAGTGTTCAATTGGAATTAGGTACGATCTTATTAAAAACTATTGAGGTTATAGATCATTAACAACTCAACCCTTCAGTCACAATTTTCTCAAATCTCATAACAACTCTTTTTAGCGTTACAAATCACCCGAATTGATCAACTTAACATTCATAACCAACTAGGATCACATAACAAGCCATTTTAAGGTTAGAAACAAAACATGATCTTAAACTTGGCCATTTTTTATAGGCTTGTACATGGAGTTTGATAACTTTTGAATTTAAACTTGGTTCTTAAATCTAACTATCAATTTTGGGCACATTTTGCACCCTAGAAACATATCTAAAACTTAGGAAAATCAAATGATGGAATGAAAAGTTATGGTGTCTACATTGAAACCCATTTTTCTATGACTTTATTATAGATAATTGAACTAATCAACCACTCAATAACAATTTGCTCAAATATCATAAGAATTTATTCTAGAGCTGCAAATCACCAAATAAGTCAACTCTATAATCATAACCAACTAGACTCTCATAATAGGTCATTGCTAAGTTTAGAAAAAAAACAAGATCTTAAATTCTACCATTTTTGTATAGACTTGTATGTGGAGACTCATATCTATTGAATCAAAACTTGCTTCTTAGATCTAATCATCAATTTTGGGCACATTTCGGCCACCAAAACCATATCTAAAACTTTAAAAGATCCAATATTGGAATTAAAAGTTATGATCTCTACTCCAAAACTCATTTTTGTGTGACTCAATTATAGATCACTGAACTGATCCACTACTCAATTAGAGCCAACCAAAATTTAATAAAAAGTCATTGTAAATTGATAGATCACTAAATCGATTAACCATTCATTCATTATGTGCTATAAACTCATAACAAGCAATTTTGAGATTACATATCATCAAATAAGTCAACTCTTTACTGAAGATCAACTAAAATATTATTACAAGCCATTATGAGGTTATAGAACACTAAACAACTCATTCCTTTAATCACAATTCACTCAAATCTCATAAAAAGTCATTCTAGAGTTAGAGATCACCAAATTAGTCATCTCTACAATCATAACCAAATAGAATATTATAACAGGCCAGTCTAAGGCTAGAAAGAAAACATGATCTTAAACTCTTCCATTTTTTTTGTAGAATTGTACACAGAGACTCATAACTTTTCAATCAAACCATCAATTTTGGGCACATTTCACCCCCCAATAACACATCTAAAATTTAGGAATACCTAACAATAGAATCAAAAGTTATGGTCTCTACACTGAGACCCATTTTTTGTGACTCCATTGTAGATCACTCAATTGATCAACCACTCAATCAGAGCCAAAATTTTATAGCATGTCATTCAGAACAAGCATTTAATCATAATTAGGTACAATCTAATAACAAACTATTCTAAGGTTACAGATCGCAGAACAACTCAACCGTTCACTCACAATTCACTCAAATCTCATAATAAGTCACTCTAAAGTCAAGTCTTTGAATTAGTCAATTTTACTCTCATAACCAACTAGAATTTCATAATAGGCCATTCTAAGGTTAGGAAAAAAACATGATCTTAAACTCTGCCATTTTTGTATAGACTAGTACATAGAGAGATTTGTAACTTTTTATTAGTACCCATTGAATCTTAAATTTGACCATCGACTTTTGGAACATTTTTCCTAACAAAAAAAATCAAAAACTTGGAAAAATCCAACTATGGAATAAAAATTTATGGTCTCTACATTGAGACCCATTTTCTATGACTCCATTATAAATCATTGAAAATCATGATCAATCGCTTAATAAGAGCTGACCAAAATTTCATAGCAAGTCATTCTAAGGTTACAAATCACTAAATTGATCAACCCTTCCCTCAGAACAATCTCATAACAAGCCATTTTGAGGTTACCTATTATCAGATCAATCAACCCTTCACTAAGAATCACCAACTAAAATGTTATTACAAGCAATTTTGAGGTTAGAAGTATCCAAATCTATCAAGCATTCAATTAGAATTAAGTTTGATCTCAACCATTTTGAGGTTATAAATTACATAACAACTCAACCCTTGACATAATTTGCTCAAATCTCATAATAAGTCAACTTTGGTTTCATAACCAACTAGAATCTCATGATAGAATATTCCAAGGTTAGAAAGAAAACATGATCTTAAACTCTGCCATTTTTGTATAGTTGTACACAAACACTTATAACTTTTGAATAAGAACTTGGTTCTCAAATTTGACTATCAATTTTGCGCATAGTTTGCTCCCCAACAATATATCAAAAATATAGGAAAATACAACAGTGGAATCAAAATAATTTTGTGACTTCATTATATATCACTGAAAGGATTAACCATTTAATCAAAGCTAGCCAAAATTCCATAGCAAGTGTTTTTGAGGTTATAGACTATTGAATCAATCAATCTTTTCACTCAAAATGAGCTTAAATTTCATAAAAAGCCATTATAAGGCTACTTATCATCAAAATGGTCAACCCTTCATTTTGATTCAATAAATATGTTATTACAAGCCATTTTGAGGTTAGAAGTATCCAAATCGATCAAACTTTGACTATGAATTGACTAAAATCTCATCACAAGTAATTTTAAAGCTACATATCACCGAATGATGAGGGTTCAATTAAAATTAGGTACTATCTCATAACAAGCCATTCTAAAGTTACATCACTAAATTAGTCAACTCTACACTCATAAACAACTAGAATAAGCTACAATTTCATAAAAAGCCATTCTGAAGTTACATATCATCATAAGTCATTTTTGAGCTACATATCACCAAACTGGTTAAGAGTTCAATTGGTATAAGGTACCATCTCATAACAAACCATTCTGGTATAAGGTACCATCTCAATTGCAAGCCGTCCAAAGAGCGTTAGTAAAAAAAATGAAGCTTTGTAAGAAAACCCTTTGGCGGCAAGCCTTCCAAAGAGGGTTAGTAAAAAAAACTTGCATGCACAAGATTAGTTAAAACGAGCTAAGATCACAACACAATCTTCTTCTCTCAATAACGTCTCCAAGTAAGGTGTGCTCCAATGAATGACAACCTTCACCACAAAACTTAAAACAAGGATTAGATAACCAAGCTCTGATACCATGTAAGAAATGAATAATGTTGAGCAAGGAACCAGAAACAATCCAAGTAAGTTAAGTGTGAAACAATGTTACCATAAGACAAGCAACTCCAAGAGCATACACCAAGATGGTTCAACAATGGAGACAAGGATTTATAAGGGGAAAGCAAAGAAAACCCCTTGTGAGTTATTATGAATGAAGGCAAATGCCTAAAGAAGAGAGAGAGAGAGTGTTGGAGCAAAGGTAGCTCAATACAATAACATCAAGTGCTTAGAGTGGTGTGTAGTTGTGAAGAAAGAAGGAGGAGCATCTCTTATATAGAGATGAGAGAGGAGTTGCATTTGTAACTCCCATTTCTATGAATGCCACATTCATAATAGGTGTGTGCAAAGTGTCACAATCCTCTTAAGGAGGATAAACTAAATAAAGAAATAAACAAGAGTTGTCCTTACATGTGGAATAAAGGACAAATAATGACATGTCCTCCACATGTGTACAAGTGGACAAATTACATGTAGGGACCCTTGGAATATCCCAATTAAAATATATCCAAGGAAAGATTAACCTTTCTAACAATAACAAACCATTTTGAGGTTACACATCGACAAACACCTCAAGCGCTCAAATCTCATAAAAAATATTCTAAGAATAGATCACTGATAGATTCAATAATTCACTCACAATTTGCTCAAATCTCATAACTAGTTAGTCATTGTAGATTTACAAATCAACAAATCAATCAACTCTATAATCATAACCAACTAGAATATCATAACTCTAAGGTTAGAAAGAGAACATAATCTTAAAATCTATCATTTTTTATAGACTTATACATAGAGACTCATAACTTTTGAATCAAATCTTGGATCTTAAATCTGATAGTTGATTTTGAAATTTTTTTGCACCCAAATAACATATTTGAAAGTTAGAAAAATTCAAAGATGAAATCAAAAGTTACTATCTCTACACGGAGATCCATTTTTTTGTAGCAAAATTGTAGATTGTTGAACTAATCAACTGCTCAATAAGAGATGGTCAAAATTTCATAGCAAGTCATTCTAAGGTTATTTAGATCACAAAATTGATCAACCTTTTGCTTGGATTGAGCTACAATCTCATAACAAGCTAATCTGAGGTTATATATCATTGAATTGGTAAAACCTTCACTAGTAATCAATGAAAATATTATTACAAGCCATTTTGAGGTTAAAAGTATCCAAATCAGTCAAACTCTGATAATGAATTGGCTACAATCTCATCACAAATCATTTTTAAGCTACAACTCACCAAATAGGTTAAGCATTCAACTAAAATTAGGTACAATCTCATAAAAAATCATTCTAAGGTACAATCTCATAAAAAATCAGTCAACAAAAAAATCAACCCTTCACTCACAATTCTCTCAAATTTCATAACAAGTTATTCTACAGTTACAAATCACAAAATCAATCAACTCTACACTCATAACCAAATATAATTTTATAACAGGCCATTCTAAGGTTAGAAAGAAAGTACAATCTTAAACTCTTCCATTTTTATATAGACTATAAATAGAGACTCATAACTTGGTTCTTAAATTTGACCATCAATATTGGGTACATTTAGCCTCGAGACAACATATCTAGAAGTTGGAAAAAATCAATAGTGGAATCAAAAGTTATGGTCTCTACACCAAGACCCATATTTTTAAGCTACAAATCATCAAATTGTTCAAGTGTTCAATTAGAATTAGGTAGGATCCCATAAAAAACCATTCTAAGGTTACAAATCACTAAATAATTCAACCCTTTGGTCACAATTCACTCAAATCTAACAAGTCATTATAGAGTTACAAATCATTGAATCAATCAACTCTACACTCATGACTATCTAGAATTTCATAACAAGTGATTCCAAGGTTAGAAAGAAAATGCAATCTTAAACTCTATCAATTTTGTATAGACTTGTAGACAGCGACTCATAACTTTTGAATCAAAACTTGTTTCTTAAATCTAACCATCAATTGGGCACATTTCTTCTAATAACATATCTAAAACATTGGAAAATTGAATGGTGAAATCAAAAGTTATAGTCTCCACACCGAGGCCAATTTTTTTATGATTCCATTATAGATTGTTGAACTGATCAATGGATCAATTAGAGATGGCTAAAATTTCATAGCAAGTCATTTTAATTTTACAGATCACCAAATTGATCAATTCTTTTGCCTAGAATGAGCTACAATCTCATAACAAGCCATTTTGAGGTTACATATCATCAAACAATCAAGCTTTCACTTAGAATGAACTAAATGGTTATTACTTGCCATTTTAAGGTTAGAAGTATTCGAATTGATCAAACATGCCTATGAATTGGCTACAATCTCATCACAAGATATTTTAAAGCTACATATCATCAAATCAATGAACAATTCCATTGAAATAAGCTACAATCTCATAATAAGCCATTCTCAGGTGACAAATCAATCAACAACTCAACCCTTTACTTACAAATTGCTCAAATCTCTTAACAACTCATTCTAGAGTTACAAATCGTGGAATTGATCAACTCATAAATTACACTCATAACCAACTAGAATTTTATAATAGGCCATTCTAAGGTTAGAAAGAAAACATGATCTTAAACTCTACCATTTTTGTATAGACTTACACACAGAGACTCTTTTGAATCAAAACTTGGTTCTTAAATATTTTGGGCACATTTCACCTCCCAAGAATGTATCCAAAACTTAGAAAAATATAGCTGTGGAATCAAAAGTTATGGTCTTTACATCAAAACTCATTTTTTATGACTCCATTATAGATCACTGAATTTCTCAACCGTTCAATCAAAGATGACGAAAATTTTATAACAAGTCAATCTAATTTTATAGACTACTAAATTGGTCAACCCTTCGCTTAGAATGAGGTACAATCTCATAACAAGCCATTCTAAGGCTACTTATCATTGACTAAGTTAACCCTTTCACTCAAAATCAACTAAAATGTTATTACAAGTCATTCTAAGGTTAGAATTAACCAAATCAATCAAACTTTGATTATGAATTGGCTACAATCTCGTCACAAGTATAGATCACCGAACTGGTCAAGTGTTCAATCAGAATTGTGTACAATCTCAAAACAAACCCTTTTGAAGTTTTCAATCACCAAAAACCTCAATCATTCACTCATAATTTGCTCAAATTTCATGATAAGTCAATTTGGAGTTATAGATCACTGAATCAATCAACTTTACACTCATAGCTAACTAGAATCACATAATAGGCCATTCTAAAGTTAGAAATAAAACACAATATTAAACTGTGCCATCTTTTTATAGACTTGTACACAGAGATTCATAACTTTTGAATGAGAACTTGGCTATTAAATCTTACCATCAATTTTGGGCACATTTTGTCCCACAACAACAATTCCAAAAGTTAGGAATAATCTAAATGTGGAATCAAAAGTTTGGTCTCTACACCAAAGCCTATTTTTCTATGACTCCATTATAGATTTTTGAACTAATCAATTGCTCAATCAAAGCCAACCAAAATTTTATAGCAAGTCATTCTGAGGTTATAGATCACTAGCTTGGTCAACCATTCACTCGGAATGACCTACAATTTCATAATTCTAAAAATTTTATATCATTGGAACGGTCAATCTTTCACTTATCATATCAACTAAAATGTTATTACAAGCCATTTTAAGGATTGAAGTATCTAAATTGGTCAAACATTGATAATGAAATTGCTACAATTTAATCACAAGTCATTTTAAAGCTACTAATTACTGAACTAGTCAAGCATTCAATGGGAATTAGGTATGATCTCATAACAAACCATTCTAACATTACAAATCACTAAACAAATCAACCCTAGACATAGAAATTGCTCAAATCTCATAACAAGTCATTCTAGAGTTACAAATCATTGAATCAATCAACTTTACACTCATAACAAACTAGAATCTCATAACGGGCCATTCTAAGTTTAGAAAGAAAAAAACAATATTAAATACTAACATTTTTTATGGACTCTTACATGGAGACTCATAACTATAGAATTAGAAATTGGTTCTTAAATCTGACCGTCAATTTTGGGCACATTTCACACCTTAATAACATATCCAAAACTTAGGAAAACCTAACTATGGAATCAAAATTAAACTGAGATTCATTTTTTTTGTGACTCCATTATAGATCATTGAATTGAACAACTGTTCATTCCTCAGCCAAAATTTTATAACAAGTCATTCAGTGGTTACAGATCATCGAATCGGTCAACCCCACTTGGAATAAACTAAAATTTTATTATCTTCCATTTTTAGGTTAGAAGTATACAAATTAGTAAACTTTGATTATGGATTGGCATCACAATTCATTTTTAAGCTACAGATCATCGAAGTAGTCAAGCAATCAATCAAAATTAGGTAAGATCACTGAACAACTCAAACCTTCACTCACAATTTTCTTAAATCTCATAAAAAACTATTCTAGAGTTACAAATCACTAAATTAGTCAACTCTACAATCCTAACCAATCAAATCTCATAATAGCCCATTCTAAGCTTAGAAATAAAACACGATCTCTTAAACTCTATCATTTTTGTATATAATTATACATGGAGACTCATAACTTTTGAATTAGAAGTTGGTTCTTAAATTTGATAGTCAATTTTTAGTACATTTCGCCCTGCAACAACATATCCAAATCTTAGGAAAATACAATGGTGGAATTACAAGTTATAAACTCTACACCAAGAGACCACTCAAACAAAACTATCCAAAATTTTATAGCAAGTAATTCTAAGGTTACAGAGAGTACTAATTCACTCACCCTTTGCTCATAATGAGCTACAATCTCATGACAAGTCACCGTGAGGTTATATATCATCGAATCGATCAACCCTCCACTTAGAATCAACGAAAATATAAACAAGTCATTATGAGGTTAGAATTATCCAAATTGGTTAAACTTTGACTATGACTTAGCTACAATCTCATCACACGTCATTTTGAAGCTACAAGTCATCAAAATTTTTAAGTGGTCAATCAGAATTAGTCACAATCTCATAACAAACAATTATGAGGTTACAAATCACCAAACAACTCAACCCTTCTATCAAAATTTGCTCAAATCTCATAACATTCTAGAGTTACAAATCGCTAAATCATTAAACTCTATACTCATAACCAATCAGAATCTCATAACAAGCCATTGTAAGGTTAAAAAGAAAATACAATCTTAAACTCTACCATTTTTGTATAACTTTTTAATCATAACTTGGTTCTAAAATATGATAGTTAATGTTGAGCACATTTCACCCCAACAACATATTCAAAACTTAAGAAAACTCAATGGTGTAATAAAAAAACTATAGTCTCTACACTCAGATCCATTTTTCTTTGACTCCATTATAAATCTATGAAGTGGCCAAGATTTCATAGAAAGTTATTATGACCTTATAGATCACCAAATTAGCCAACCCTTCTCTTAGAATGAGCTACAATCTCATAACAAGCCATTTTAAGGTTACAAATCATCAAATTGGTCAATGCTTCACTCAATATCAACTAAGAATTATATAAATTGGTCAATCTTGACTATGAATCAACTACAATTTCATCACAAGTCATTTTTGAAGTACATATCACTAAATCGATCAAGTGTTCAATCAGAATTAGGTACGATCTCAACTGTAGACTCATAACCAACTAGAATCTCATAATAGGCAAGAAAGAAAACATGATTTTAAAATATATCATTTTGGTATAGACTTGTAGATGAAGACTCATATATTTTGATTCAAAACTTGTATCTTAAATCTAACCCATTTTTTTGTGCCTCCATTATTGATCGCTGAATTGATCAGCCACTTAGTCAGAGGGCCAAAATTTCATAGCAATTCATTCTAAGGTTATAGATCATTGAATAGGTCAACCCTTTCATTAGAATGAGCTACAATCTCATGACTAGCCATTTTGAGGTTACATATCATCGAATTGGTTGATCCTTCACTAGAAATGAACTAAAATATTATTACAATCCATTCTGAGGTTAGAAGTATTTAAATTAGTCAAACTTTGACTATGAATCAGCTACATAAACAAAACCTTCCCTAAAAATGTGCTCAAATCTCATAACAAGTCATTCTAGAGTTACAAATCACCGAATAAGTCAACTCTACATTGATAACCAACTAGAATCTCATAACATACCATTCTAAGGTTAGAAAAAAAAAATGATCTTAAACTCTACTATTTTTGTATAGACTTATACAAGGAGACTCATATCCTTCAAATTGGACCTTGGCTCTTAAATCTAATAGTTGATTTGAGACACATTTTGCCCCCCAACAACATATTAGAAACTTAAGAAAATCCAATAGTAAAATCAAAAGTTATGGTTTCTACATGGAGACTCATTTTTTTGTGACTCTATTATAGATTGTTGAACTAATCAACTACTCAATTTGAGTAAACCATAATTTCATAACGAGTCATTCTTATGTTACAAATCCTTGACTCAGTCAATGACTCTTCACTTAGAATGAGCTACAATTTCATAAAAAATCCATTCTAAAGTTAGATATCATGAAATTAGTTCACTCTTCACTTAGAATCAACTAAAATGTTATTACAAGTTAATTTGAAGTTAGAAGTATCCAAATTGGTCAAACTTTGACTATCACTGAATCAATAACCTCTACACTCATAACCAATTAGAATCTCATAACAAACTATTCTAAAATTAGAAAGAAAACATGATCTTAAACTTTTTCATTTTTGTATAACTTTTGATCATAACTTTATTCTTAAAATTGACAATCAATTTTGGGCACATTTTTCCTCCAACAACTAAAACTTAGAAAAATCCAACAATGGAATCAAAAGTTATGGTCTCTATATTGAGATTCATTTTTTTGTGACACCATTATAAATCAATGATCTAATCAGCTGCTCAATAAGATTTGGCTAAAATTTCATAGCATGTCATTAGGAGGTTACATATCAGTTGGAATCAACTCAAGTGTTATTATAGGTCATTCTAAGGTTAGAAGTATCTAAATCAGTCAAACTTTGATGACTAATTAGCTACAATCTCATCACAAGTCATTTTTAAGCTAAAGATCATCAAACCGATCAAGTGTTCAATTAGAATTGGGTATAATCTCATAACAAATAATTATGAGGTTATAGATCACTAAACAACTCATCTGTTACTCACAATTTGCACAAATCTCATAACAATTTATTCTAGAGTTAGCATTCTACATTCATAGCCAACTAGAAAGAAAGAAAATAGGCCATTCTAAGGTTAGAAAGAAAACACAATCTTAAACTCTACCACTTTTGTATAGACTTGTATATGGAGACTCATAACTTTTGAATCAAATTTTTTCTTAAATAAGACCTTTAATTTTGAACACATTTTGCCTCTCAACAAAAAATTTGAAACATAGGAAAATCCAATGGTGAAATCAAAAGTTATGGTCTCTACACCGAAATTTATTTTTTTGTGATTCCATTATGAATCACTAAACTGATCAACTGCTCACTTAGAGCCAACAATTTTTTTATAGAAAGTCATTTTGAGGTTATAGATTGTTGAATCGGTCAACCCTTCACTTAGAATGAGCTACAATCTTATAAGAAACCATTCAAATAAGTTAATTCAAATATTATTACAAGCCATTATGAGGTTAGAAGTATCCAAATCGGTCAAACTTTGACTATGAATCGACTATAGTCTCATTACAAAGTCATTTTTAACATACAAATCACTAAAATGATCAAGCATTCAATTAAAATTAGGTACAATCTCATAACAAACTGTTATGAGGCTACAAATCACTAAACAACTCAACTCTTTACTCATAATTCATTCAACTTTCATAACAAGTCATTCTAGAGTTAAAAATAACTGAATCAGTCAACTCTACACTCATAACCAACTAGAATATCATACAAGACATTTTAAGGTGAGAAAGTATACACTATCTTAAACTCTACCATTTTTGCATACGCGATGACTCATAACTTTTGAATCAAAACTAAGTTCTTAAATCTGATAGTCAATTTTGGGCACATTTCACACCCCAAAAACATATCTAAAGTTTAAGAAAATCCAATAGTGGAATCAAAAGTTATAGTCTCAACATCGAGACCTATTTTTGGTGACTCCATTATAGATTGATGAATTGATCAACCGCTTAATCAAAGGTGGCCAAAATTTCATAGCAAGTCATTCTGAGGTTATAAATCATTGAGTCAATCAACCCTTCACTCCGAATGAGCTAGAATCTCATAACAAGCCATTTTGAGGCTACCATCGAATTGGTCAACCCTTTACTTGGAATGAACTAAAATTTTATTACAAGCCATTTTGTCATTAGAAGTATGTAAATTGGTCAAACATTGACTATGAATTCGCTATAATTAAATTGATCAAGGGTTTAATCAGAATTAAGTACAATTTCATAGCAAACCATTCTATGGTTACAACTCATCGAACTCAACCCTTCACTCACAATTCACTCAAATCTCATTTTGGAGTCACAAATCACTAAATCAGTCAACTCTACACTCATAATCAACTTTCTCATAATAGGCCATAATGCTAAGGTTACAAAGAAAACACAATCTTAAACTTTGCCATGTTTTTATAAACTTGTATATAGAAACTCATAACTTTTGAATCAGAACTTGGTTCTTAAATCTAATAGTTAAATTTGTGCACAATTGGCTCCCCAAGAACATATCAAAAACTTAGGAAAATCTAACTGTGAAATCAAAAGTTATGGTCTCTACACCAATACCCATTTTTTTGTCACTCAATTATAGATTGTTGAACTGATCAATTGCTCAATTAGAACTAGCTAAAATTTCAAAGCATGTCATTTTTAAGCTACAGATCATCGAATTGGTCAAATGTCCAATCAAAATTAGGTATGATTTCTTAGCAAACCATTCTAAGATTATAGATGAATGAACAACTCAACCCTTCACTCACATTCCACTCAAATGTTTCATAACAAGTCATTCTAGAGTTGAAAATCATTGAATTAGTCAACTGTACACTCACAACCAAGTAGAATATCATAATAAGCCATTCTAAGGTAAAAAATAAAACACAATTTTAAACTTTATCTATTTCGTATACTCATAACTTTTGAATCAAAACTAAGTTCTTAAATTTGATCATTGATTTTGGGCAAATTTCTCCCCCCAACAACATATACAAAACTTAGGAAAATCCAATAGTGGAAAAAAGTTATGGTCTCTACACTGACACCCATTTTTTGGCGACTCTAGTATATAAACTAATCAACCACTCAATTAGAATTAGCCAAAATTTTATAGCAAGTCTTTTGGAGGTGATAGATCACCGAATTGGTCAACCCTTTACTTAGAATGAGCTACAATCTCATAATAAGACATGCTAAGGTTACATATCATCAAATGACTCAATCCTTCACTCTGAATCAACTAAAATATTATTACATGCTATTATGAGGTTAGGAGTATCCAAATCAGTCAAACTTTGACAATGAATTGTTTAAGGTTTGAAAGAAACCACAATCTTAAACTCTACTAATGTACACAAAGACTATGAATGGGCTACAATCTCATCACAATTTATTTTTGAGCTACATATCACCAAACCAATTAAGTGTTCAATCAAAATTAGGCACAATTGTATAACAAATCACATGATCTTGACCCTTTGCTCTGAATGAGCTAGAATTTCATAACAAGCCATTCTGAGGTTACATATCATTAAATTAGTCATCCCTTCCCTTTGAATATGTAAAAATGTTATGAAAAAATATTTAGAGTTTGGAAGTATCTAAATCAGTCAAACTTTGAATATGACAAGTCATTTTAAAGCCACAGATCACTGAACTGGTCAAGTGTTCTATCAGAATTAGGTACAATCTCATAGAAAACTATTATGAGATTACAAATCACTGAACAACTCAACCCTTCACTTACAATTCCTTCAAATCTCATAACAAGTCATTCTAGAGTTACAAATCATCGAATCAATCAACTCTACATTCATAACCACCTAGAATCTCATAACAGACCATTTAAGGTTAGAAAGAAAATACGATCTTAAATTTTGTAATTTTTGTATAGACTTGTATATGAAGACTCGTAACTTTTGAATCAAAACTTTGTTCTTAAATCTGACCATTGGATTTGGGCATATTTTGCCTCTTCAAAAAATATATGAAAGTTAGGTAAATCCAATGGTGGAATCAAAAGTTATGGTCTCTACATAGAGACCTATTTTTATGTGACTCTATTATATATCCCTAAGTTGATCAATTGTTCAATTATAGATGACCAAAATCTCATAGCAAGTCATTTTGAGGTTGCACATTACTGAATTGGTCAACCCTTCACCGAAAATGAGTTATAATCTCATAACATGCCATTTTGAGGTTAGATATCACCACTCGATCAATTCTTCACTCTCACCACAAGTCATTTTAAAGTTGCAAATCATCGAACTAGTCAAATGTTCAATTAAAATTAGGTATGATCTCGTAATGTTCATCAAACAAGTCAAGCATTCAATAGAATCTCATAACCAACCATGATAAGGTTAGAAAAAAAACACGATCTTAAACTCTTCCAGTTTTTTATAAACTTGTACACTTGTGGTGACTCATCTTTTGAATCAGAATATGATTGTTAAATTTGACCGTCAGATTTAAGCACATTTCAGCCCCCAACAATATGAAGGTGACATTACAAGTAGTGTATATACATCAAGGCCTATTTTTATGTGACTCCATTATAGATCACTAAACTGATCAACTGTTTAATAAGAATTGGCCAAAATTTCCTCAAGTGTTATTTGGAGGTTGCATATCACTCAGAATGTCCATAAATGTTACAAGCCATTTTGAGGTTAGAAGTATCCAAATTAGTAATTAACCTCAAAATGGCTTGTTATGAGTTTGCAGCTCATTTTGAGCGAAGAGTTGACCTATTTGATGATCTACAACCTCTGCAACCTTAGAAATTTTGGTCATATCTGATTAAATGATTAAAATCAATTTAGTGATCTATAATAGAGTTATAGAAAATAAAGAACATAACTTTGGGTTCCACCATTCAACTTTCATAAGTTTTGGGTATGTTGTTGGTGGTGGGAGGGGGAATGTGCCCAAATTTGATGGTTGGATTTAATTCAAAAATTATGAGTCTTGGTGTACAAGTCTATACAATAATGGCAAATTTTAAGATTGTTTTTTCTTTATAACCTTGGAATGGTGTGTAATGAGATTCTAATTGGTTATTGAGATCATGATTTGTAACTCTAAAATGACTAGTTATGAGATTTGAGCAAATTGTGAGTGAAGGATTGATTTCTTTGATTATTTGTATAACCTCAAAATGGTTTGTTATGAGATTGTACCTAATTTTGATTGAATGCTTGGTCGATTTGGTGATCTATAGTTTCAAAATGATTTGTGATGAGATCGTAGCAGATTCATAGTCAAAGTTTGATTGATTTAGATACAACTAACCTCAAAATGGTATGTAATAACATTTTTTCACATTTAGAGTGAAGGGTGGACCGATTCAATGATATGTAACCTCATAATGGCTTGTTATGAGATATGTTATTGAGGGGAAAAATGTGCCCAAATCTAATGGTAAGATTTAAGAAACAATTTTTGATTCAAAAGTTATATGTCTCCATGTAAAAGTCTATTCACAAATGGCAAAATTTAAGATCTTATTTTTTTAACCTTAGAATGGCCTATTGGTTATGAGTGTTAAACTGATTGATTCGATGATTTCTAACTCTAAAATGACTTGTTATGAGATTTGGCTGAATTGTGAGTCTTTGGTTGAGTTGTTTGGTGTTTTGTAATCTTATAATGGTTTTTTATGAGATTGTACATAATTTTGATTGAACACTTGAATGGTTTGGTGGTTTGTAGCTTCAAAATGACTTGTAATGACATTATATCTAATTCATTGTCAAAATTTGATAGATTTGGATACTTCTAACCTCAAAATGGCTTGTAATATTACATTTTAGTTTATTCATAGTGAAGGGTTGACTGATTTAATGATATGTAACTTCAAAATGGCTTGATGTTACATGGTAGGTTAGTCTAAGCAAAGGGTTTATCGATTTGATGATCTAAAACTTCAAAATGACTTGCTATGAAATTTTTCTTAGCTCTGATTTAAAGGTTGATTATTTTAGCAATCTATAATGGAGTCATAGAAACATGAGTCTCAGTGTAGAGAGCATAACTTGTAATATCATTATTGAATTCTTCTAAGTTTTAGATGTGTTGTTGGGGGACAAAATGTACCCAAATCTGACGGTCAATTTAAGAACGAAGTTCTAATTAAAAAGTTATGAGTCTTCATGTACTCTACACACAAATGGCAGAGTTTAAGATCGTGTTTTCTTTTTGACTAGGAATTGCCTATTTTGATATTCTAGGTGGTTATGAGTTATGAGTTGATTGATTTGGTGATTTCTAACTCTAGAATGACCTGTTATAAGATTTGAGCAAATTGTGACTAAAGGGTTGAGTTCTTCGGTGTTCTGTAACCTTAGAATGGTTTGTTATGAGATCGTATAGTATTTTGATTGAACGCTTAACTGTTTCAATAATTTGAAACTTCAAAATGACTTGTGATGAGATTGTAGCTGATTGTCAAAGTTTCACTTATTTGGATACTTCCAACCTTAGAATGGCTTGTAATAACATTTTAATTGATTCAGAGTGAAGGGTTGACCGATTCGATAAAATGCAATCTCAAAATGGCTTGCTATGAGAGTGTAACACATTCAAAGCAAAATGTGCCCAAATTTGAAAATTAGATTTAAGTACCAAATTTTGATTTTGAGGTTGCATATCATTGAATTGGTCAAAATTTATTACCTTAAAATGGCTTGTAATAACATTTTAGCTGATTTATTAGTGAAGGGTTGACTGATTCAATGATATGTAACTTCAAAATTGGTAGATAATAGATTGTAGCTCATTCTAAGTGAATGGTTGACTAATTTAGTGATTTAAAACTTCAAAATGACTTGCTATGAAATTTTGGCCATCTCTGATCGAATGGTTGATCAATTGAATGATTTGTAATGGAGTCACAAAAAAATGGGTCTTGGTGTAGAGACCATAACTTTTAATTCCTTCATTGAATTTTTCTAAGTTTTAGATATGTTGCTAGGGTAAAAATATTCTCAAATTAGACTATCAAATTTAAGAACCAAGCTCTAATTTAAAAGTTACGAGTCTGTGTGTACAAATCTATACAAAAAATGGTAGAGTTTAAGACAGTTTTCTTTGAAACCTTAGAATGGCTTGTTATGTGATTGTAGTTGGTTATGAGAATAGAGTTGATTGATTTGGTGATTTGTAACTCTAGAATTATGAGATTTGAATGAATTTTTAGTGAATGGTTGAGTTTTTTGGTGATCTATAACCTAATAATTGTTTGTTATGCAATCATACCTAATTCTAATTGAACACTTGACCAATTTGGTAATGTACTTCAAAATGACTTGTGATGAGATTGTAGCTAATTCATGGTCAAATTTTGATCGATTTGGATTATTCTAACATAATTGCTTGTAATAACATTTATGCGCATTCAAAGTGAAGTGTTGTCCAATTTGATGATATGTAACCTTGGAATGGCTTGATATGAGATTGTAGCTCATTCTAAGTAAAGTTTTGATAGATTAGTGATCTACAACCATAGAATGGTTTGTTATGAGATCATACTTAATTCTAATTGAATACTTGACTGATTAAGTGATCTATAACTTCAAAATGACTCATGATCTCATCACAAGTCATTTTGAATTTGTGGATCACTAAACTGGTCAAGCATTCAATCACAATTAGGTATGATCTCATAAAAAAACTATTTTGAGGTGACAAATCACTGAACAACTCAACCCTTCACTCACAATTTGCTAAAATCCCATTACAAGTCATTCTAAATTTAAAAATGACTAAATCAATCAACTCTACACTCATAACCAACAAGAATCTCATAACAGGCCATTCTAAAGTTAGAAACAAAACACAATATTAATGCTATCATTTTTGTATGGACTTGTAAATGAATACTCATAAGTTTTGAATTAGAACTTGTTTCTTAAATCTGACCATGATATTTGGGCACATTTTGCACCCCCTACAACATATCCAAAACTTAGGAAAATCTAAGGTGGAATCTAAAGTTGTGGTCTCTACAACAACACATTTTTCTGTGCACTAAACTGATGAACCATTATATTAGATATGACTAAAATTTCATAGCAAGTCATTGCAGTTGCAAATCATTGAATCGGTCAACTCTTCACTCAAAATGAGCTACAATGATATAACAAGCCATTCTGAGTTTACATACCATTGACTTGGTCAATCCTTGACTCTAAATGCACATAAATCTTATTACAAGCCATTTTGAGGTTAGAAGTATCCAAATTGATCAAACTTTGACTAGGAATAGGCTATAATCTCATCACAAGTCATTTTAAATCTGGAGATCACTGACTCAATCAAGCATACATTCAGATTTAGGTGCGATCTCATAACAAACAGTTTCAAGGTTACAAATCACCAAAAAAATCAACCCTTCACTCACAATTACCTCAAATCTTATAACAAGTAATTATAGATATACAAATCATTGAATCAATCAACTCTACACTCATAACCAACTAGAATCTCAGTACAAGGCATTCTTAGGTTAGAAAAAAAAATACGATCTTAATGTCTATTATTTTTGTTTAGAATTTTACATCAAGACTCATATCAAAACTTTGTTCTTAAATTGAACCATTAGATTTGGGCACATTTTGCACTGCTAACAACATATCCAAAACTTAGGAATATCTAATAATGGAATCAAAAGTTATGCTCAAAACTAAGACCCATTTTCCCGTGACTCTATTATAGATTGCAGAACTGATTAAGTGTTCAATTAGAGCTGATCAAAATTTAATAGGAAGTCATTCTAAGGTTGTAGATTAACAAATAAGTCAACCCTTAACTCATTATGAGCTACAATCTCATAACAAGCCATTTAAAGGTTGCATGTCATCAAATAGGTCAACCCTTCACTTCCAATGAACTATAATGTACAAGCCATTTTGAGGTTACAAGTATCTAAATCAGTCAAATTTTGACTATGAATCAACTACAATCTCATTATAAGTCATTTTGAAGCTAGAGATCACCAAAATAGTCAAACATTCATTCAAAATTAGGTATGATCTCATAACAAATCATTCTGAGGTTACAAATCACCAAATAACTCAACCCTTCACTCATAATTTTCTAAGATCTCATTACAAGTCATTCTAGAGTTACAAATAACTAAATTAGTCAACTCTATAGTAACCAACTAAAATATCATAACAGACTATTGTTAGGTAAGAAAGAAAATACTATCTTATACTCTGTCATTTTTGTATAGACTTGTACGTGAAGACTCATAACTTTTGAGTCAAAACTTCATTTTTAAATTAGACCTTCAAATTTTGGCACATTTCACCCCCCAACAACATTTTTGAAACTTGGGGAAATCCAACAATGGAATCAAAAGTTATAGTCTCTACACCAAGACCCATTTTTTTGTGACTACATCATAGATCATTGAACTGATGAACTATCAATCAAAGCCTATCGAAATTTCATAGTTAATCTTTTGAGGTTGCATATCATTGAATTAGTCAACCCTTTGCTCAGAATGAGATAAAATCTCATAATGAGCCATTCTAAGGTTACATATTATTGAATCAGTCAACTCTTCACTTTGTATCAACTAAAACATTATTACAACTCATTCTAGTGTTAGAAGTATCCAAATCCATCAAAATTTGATTATAAATTGGTTGCAATCTTATCATGAGTCATCTTGAAGCTAGATCACTAATCCAGTCAAGTGTTCAATCAAAATTAAGTACGATTTCAAAACAAGCCTTCACTCCAAATGCACATAAATGTTATTACAAAGCAATTCTGAGGCTAGAAGTATACAAATTGGTCAAAGTAAGTTATTTGGAATTATAGATCATAGAATAGGTTAACCCATCTATCAGAATGAGCTACAATCTCATATCAAACCATTCTGAGATTACATATCATCGAATCAGTCAACTCTTCACTCTGAATGTGCAAAAATATTATTACAAAACATTATGAGGTTAGAAGTATCCAAATCGATCAAACTTTGACTATGAAGCTACTACAATCTCATCACAAGTCATTTTGAAGCTACAGATCAATGAACTAGTCAAGAGTTCAATCAAAATGAGGTATGATCTTATAACAAACCATTGTGAGGTCATAGATCACCAAACAACTCAACCCTTTACTCACAATTTTCTCAAATCTCATAATAGGCCATTATAAGGTTAGAAAGAAAATATGATCTTAAACTATGTCATTTTTATATAGACTTATACATAGACTGATAACTTGGTTCTTAAATTTTATCATTAGATTTGGGCACATTTCAACTCCCAATAACATATGTGATACTTAAGAAAATCTAAAAGTAATCAAAAGTTATGGTCTCTACATTGAGACCCATTTTTCTGTGACTCCATTATAGATTGCTAAATTGATCAACCATTCAATTAGAGCTGACTAAAATTTCACAAAAAATCATTCAGAGGTTGCAGATAAATGATAGTCAACTCTTCACTCAAAATGAGTTACAATCTCATAACAAGCCATTATGAAGTTAGAAGTATCCAAATCGGTCAAACTTTGACAATGAATTAGCTAAAATCTCATCACAAGTTAGTTTAAAGTTACAGATCATCAAACTGGTCAAGCATTCAATCAAAATTACGTTCAATCATATAATAAACCATCCCGGGGCTACAAATTGACCAACAACTCAACCCTTCACTCACGATTCATTTAAATCTAATAACAAGTCTTTCTAGAGTTAAACATCACCAAATCAATGAACTCTACACTCATAACCAACTATAATCTCATAACAAACCATTCTAATGTTAGAAAGAAAACATGATCTTAAGCTTTGTCATTTTTCTATAGCTTCTTCACGGAGACTCATAACTTGGTTCTTAAATCTAAGTATTGGATCTGGGCACATTTTTCCCTCTAACAATATATCAAAAATTTAGAAAAATCCAATGGTTGAATCTAAAGTTATGGTCTTTATAGATCATTGAATTGATCAACTAGTCAATAAGAGCTAAAAAAAATTTCATAGCAACTCATTTTGAGGTTGTTGATGACCAAATCAATCAACTCTTCACTTAGAATGAGCTACAATCTCATGACAAGCCACCTAAGATTACATATCATTGAATCGGTCAACCCTTAATTCTGAATATGTAGAAATATTATTACAAGCCATGTTGAGGTTAGAAGTATCTAAATTGGTTAGAATTTGATTATGAATTAACTACAATCACAACACAAATCATTTTGAAGCTACAGATCACTGAATCAGTCAATCTTTCAATCACAATTAGGTTTGATCTCATAAAAAAACATTTTGAGGTTACAAATCACTGAGCAACTAAACCTTTAACTCACAATTTCCTCAAATCTCATAACGAATCATTCTAGAGTTATAAATCATTGAATCATTCAACTCTACACTCATAACCATCAAGAATTTCATAATAGGCCATTCTAAATTTATAAAGAAAATACGATCTTAAACTCTTTCATTTTTTTATAGGCTTCCGCACGAAACTCATAACTATTGAATCCAAACTTGCTTCTTAAATCTGACCTCAGATTTAGGAACATTTTTCACTCCCAACAATATATCTAAAACTTAGAAAAATCCAGTGTTTGAATCAAAAGATACGAAAACTACACCAGGAACCATTTCCCTATGACTCCATTATAGATCACTAAACTAATCAACCATTCAATCAAAGCTGACCAAAATTTTATAGCAAGTCATTTTGAGGTTGTAGGTCATCGAATCAATCGATCACTCAGAATGATCTACAATCTCATTACAAGCCATTATGAGGATACATATCATCGAATCGATCAAACCTTCACTTTGAATCAACTAAATGTTATTAAAAGTCATTTTGAGGTTAGAAGTATCCAAATAGGTCAAATGTTGACCATGAATTTTCTACAATCACATCACAAGTCATTTTGAAGTTGCAGATTACCAAATCGGTCAAGAGTTCAATCAGAATTAGGTATGATATTATAACAAATCATTTTAAGGGAACAACTCAACCCTTCACTCACAATGCAATCAAATATAATAAAAAGTCATTCTAGAGTTACAAATCACCGAATCAATCAACTCTACACTCATAACCAACTATAATCTCATAACAGGCCATTAGTTAGAAAAAAAATATGATCTTAAACTTTATCATTTTGGTATAGACTTGTACATGGAGACTCATAAGTTTTGAATCAAAACTTGGTTTTTGAATCTAATCGTCAAATTTGGGCACATTTTTCCCCCCAACAACATATCTAAAACTTAAAAAAATCTAATGATGGAATCAAAAGTTAAGGTGTCTATACCAAGAACCATTTTTTTGTGACTCAATTATAAATTGTTGAAGTTATCAACTATACAATCAGAGCTGGCTAAAATTTTATAGCAATTCATTCTGAGGTTGCAAATCAATGAATTAGTCAACCCTTTGCTCATAATGAGCTACAATCTCATAATAAGCCATTCTTAAGTTACATATCATAAAATCGGTCAATCCTTCACTTCCAATCAACTAAAATTTTATTACAAGCCATTCTGAGGTTAGAAATAGCTAAATTAGTCAAATTAATTATGAATCAGCTACAATCTCATCACAAGTCATTTTGAAGTTATAGATCACCAAACCAGTCAATCATTCAATCAGAATAAGGTATAATATTATAAAAAAAGTATTATGCAGTTACTAATCACCAAATAACTTAACCCTCCACTCCCAATTTTCTCAAATCTCATAACAAATCACTCTAGACTTATAAATCACCAAATAAGTCAACTCTACAATAATAACAAACTAGAATCTTATAACATGCCATTCTAAGGTTAGAAAGAAAAGACAATCTTAAATTCTGTCATTTTTGTATAGACTTGTACATAAAGATTCATTGCATTTGAAGCATAATTTGGTTCTTAAATCTAACCATCAGATTTGGGCACATTTTTCTTCCCAACAAAATATTTGAAACTTAGGAAAATCAAACAATGGAATCTAAAGTTATGTTCTCTACACTGAAACATTTTTTTGTGACTCCATTATAGATGGCTAAACTGATTAATTGTTCAATCAGAGTTGGCCAAAATTTCATATCCAATCATTTTGAGGTTATAGATCACCAAATTGGTTGATCCTTTGCTTAGAATGAGCTAAATCACATAACAAGCCATTTTGAGGTTACATATCATCAAATTGGTCAACCCTTCACTCTAAATGGGTAGAAATGTTATTACAAGCCATTCTGAGGTTAATCGTATTCAAATCAATCAACCCTTCACTCTAAATGTGCATAAATGTTATTACAAGCCATTCAAAGTTTTGATGTATCCAAATCGGTCAAACTTTGACTATGAAATGGCTAGAATCTCATCACAACTTATTTTGATGCCACAAATCACCAAATCAGTCAAGAGTTCAATCAGAATTAGGTATGATCTCATAATAAACCATTCTAAAGTTATAGATCACTGAACAATGCTACCATTCACTCACAATTCACTCAAATTTTAGAACAAGTCATTCTAGAGTTACAAATCATTGATTCAGTCAACTCTACTATGCTCACAACAAACTAGAATCTCATAACATGCTATTCTAAAGTTAGAAAGAAAACCTGATCCTAAACTTCGTTGTTATTGTATAGACTTGTAAACAGAGATTCATAACTTTTGAATCACAACTTAGTTCTTTAATTTGACAATCAAATTTGGGAACATTTTCCTCCATAGCAACATATCTAAAACTTAGAAAAACTCAATAGTAGAATCTAATTTATGTTCTCCACACAAAGACATTTTTCAGTGACTCCATTATAGATTATTGAACTGATCAATCATTTAATTTGAGCTGATTCAAATTTCAAAGCAAGTCATTTTGAGGTTGTAGATCATCAAATTGGTCAACCCTTCACTCTGAATGCAAATAAATGCTATTACAAGTCATTATGAGATTAGAAGTATCCAAATCAGTGAAAATTATACTATGAATCGAGTACAATCTCATCACAAGTCATTTTGAAGTTGTAGATCACAGAACTGCTAAAGTGTTCAATCAAGATTAGGTATGATATCATAACAAACCATTATGGTTACAAATCATGGAATGAGTCAACTCTCTCAAGTCTCATAACAAATCATTCTAGAGTTACAAATTACCAAATGAGTCAACTCTACACTCATAACCAACTAAAATCTCAGAATAGGCCTTTCCAAGGTTAGAAAGAAAACACTATCTTGAACTTTGTCATTTTTGTATAGACTTGTACATCATAGAGTCATAGATTTTGAACCAAAGCTTGATTCTAAAATCTGATTGTTAGATTTGTGCAAATTTTTTCCACTAACAATATATCCAAAACCTAAATCAAGTGTTCAATAAAAATTAAGTACGATCTTATAACAAACCATTCTAAAGTTATAGATCATAGAACAACTCAACTCTTCACTCACAATTCACTCAAATCTTATAACAAGTCTTTCTAGAGTTAGAAATCACTAAATCAATCAACTCTACACTCATAACCAATTAAAACATCATAACAAGCCATGCTAATTTTATAAAGAAAACATGATCTTAAAATCTACCATTTTTGTATAGGTACACAAAGACTCATAACTTTTCAATGAGAACTTGATTTTTAAAACTGACCATCAGATCTTGACAAATTTTTTCCCCCAACATCATATCCAAAACTTAGAAAAATCCAACTTTGGAATCAAAATTTATAGCTTCTACACTAAGAATCATTTTTTTGTAATTTCGTCATAGATCACTAAATTGATCAACCGTTCAATCATAGCCAACTAAAATTTCATAGTAGGTCATTCTAAGTTTGCAAATTACTGAATTGGTCAACCCTTCACTTAGTGTGAGCTACAAATAACAAGCCATTATGAGGTTACATATCATCAAATCGATCAACCCTTCACTCTAAATCAACTAAAATGTTATTACAAGCCATTCTAAGGTTAGAAGTATTGAAATTATTTGAACTTTGACTATGAAATGACTTCAATCTCATCACAAGTCATTTTAAGTTGTAGATCACTAAACTGATCAAGAATTCTATTAGAATTAGTGCATATTTCACCTCCAACAAAATATCCAAAACTTAAGAAAATCAAACAATGGAATCAAAAGTTACATCCTCTGCACTAAAATCCATTTTTCTGTGACTCCATTATAGATTAATCATTCAGTCAGAGCTAACCAAAATTTCATAGCAAGTCATTCTTGGGTTGTAAATCACTGAATTGGTAGACCCTTCCTTCAATATGAGTTACGATCTTATAACAAGTCATTCTAAAGTTACATATCATTGAATCGGTCAACCCTTCACTCTGAATGAACTAAAATGTTATTATAAGCCATTTTGAGGTTAGAAGTATCCAAAATATTAAAACTTTCACTATGAATTGGCTACAATCTTATCAGAAGTCATTTTGAAGTTGCAAATCATCAAACTGGTTAATTGTTCAACCACAATTAGATACAATCTCATCACAAACCATTGTGAGGTTACAAATTATTGAACAACTCAACCCTTCACTCAATATTTGCTCAAATATTATAACATATCATTTTAGAGTTATAAATCATATAATTAGTCAACTCTACACTTATAACTAACTAGAATCTCATAATAGGCCATTCTAAGGTTAGAAAGAAAACAAGATCTTAAACTTTGTCAAAAGCTATGGTCTCTACATCAACACTCATTTTTCTGTAAGTCCATTATAGATCAATTAGAGCCATCCAAATTTTTATAGCAAGTCATTTTGAGATTGCAGATCACTAAATCAGTCAACTCTTGGCTCAAAATGTGTTACAATCTTATAAACAACCATTATGAGGTTACATATCATCAAATCAAGCAACCCTTCACTCTGAATAAACTAAAATGTTATTACAAACCATTCTAAGGTTAGAACTATCCAAATCATTCAAACTTGGACTATGAATCAGCTATAATCTCATATCAAGTCATTTTGAAGCTATAGATCAATAAACCTATCAAGCGTTCAATCAAAATTATGTACAATATCATAATAAAACATCTTGAGATTATAGATCACCGAATAACTCATCCCTTCACTCACAATTCCTTCATATCTAATAACAAGTCATTATAGAGTTACAAATCTCCAAATTAGTCAACTCTACACTCATAACCAACCAGAATCTCATAGGCTATTCTAAGGTTAGAAAGGAAATACAATCTTAAAATGTGTCATTTTTGTACAGAGTTGTACTTTGAGACTCATAACTTTTGAATTAGGATTTGGTTTTTAAATCTGAATTAGCTCCAATGTCATAAAATCATTCTAAGGTTACAAAAATATCATCAAATCAGTCAACTCTTCACTCTAGATCTGTATGAATTTTATTACAAGTCATTCTGAGGTTAGAAGTATCTAAATTAGTCAAACTTTGACTACAAATTGGCTTATAATCTCATCACAAGTCATTTTGAAGTTGTAGATCACTAAATTGGTCAAATATTCAATTAAAATTAGGTACGATCCCACAACAAACCATTCTGAGGTTACATATAGATCATCAAATAGCTCAACCCTTCAATCACAATTCACTCAAATCTCATAATCATTTTAGAGTTATGAATCCTCAAATTAGTCAACTCTACACTCATAACCAATTAAAATCTCATAAACTTAGAAAGAAAACAAGATCTTAAAATCTATCATTTTTTTTTTAGACTTGTATGCGGAGACTCATAACTTTTGAATCACAACTTAGTTCTTTAATCTGACTATCAAAAATTTGAGCTTATTTCACTCAGAATGATAGTCTCATAACAAGCTATTTTGAGATTACCTTTTATCGATCGAATAGTCTCATCAAAAATGTTATTACAAGCCATTCTAAGCTTTAGAAGTATCCAAATTAATTACAATTTGATTATGAATCATTTATAATCTCATCACAAGTTATTTTGAAGCTGCATATTACCAAACTAGTCAAGTGTTCAATTGAAATTAGGTACAATCTAATAACAAACCCTTCTGATGTTATAGATTATCGAGAAACTCAACCCTTCACTTACAATTCACTCAAATGTCATGACAAGTCATTCTAGATTTACAAATCACCAAATTAGTCAACTCTACACTTATAATAGGCCATTATAAGCTTAGAAATAAAACACAATCATTTTTGTGTAAATATGTACACAAAGACTCATAAATTTTGAATCAGAACTTGGTTCTTAAATGTGATCGTCAAATTTAGGCACATTTTTCCCTCCAACAACATATTTAGAAGTTAGGAAAATACAATATGGAATCAAAAGTTATTTTCTCTACATCAAAACCAATTTTTCTGTGAATTAATTATAGATCACTGAACTGATCAACCTTTCCATCTGATCTGACCAAAATTTCATAGCAAGTCATTTTGAGGTTGTAGATAATTGAATCAATCAACCCTTCCCTTAGAATGAGCTACAATCTCATAAAGGTCATTCTAAGATTACATATTATCGAATTGGTCAACCTTTCACTTCCTCTCAACTAAAATGTTATTACAAGCCATTCTAAATTTAGAAGTATCTAATCAATCAAATTGACTATGGATTAGCTACAATCTCTTAAACTCTATCATTTTTGTATAGACTTGTGCATGGAGATTCATAACTTGGTTCTTAAATTTGACCATTGGATTTTGGAACATTTTGCCCCCCAACAAAATATCCAAAACTTAGAAAAATCCAATGGTAGAATTAAAAGTTATTGTCTATACACCGAGACCCATTTTTCTATGTCTCCAATTTAGCTCATTCCAAGGTTACATATCAAGCCATTTTGAGGTTACATAACAAGCCATGGTGAGGTTACATATCATTGAATCAGTCAACCCTTCACTTTGAATATACAAAAATATCTAATAAAAATTCATTCTAAAGTTAGAAAAAAAGCAAGGTCTTAAACTCTACCATTTTTGTATAGACTTGTACATGGAAACTCATAACTTTTAAATCTGAAACTTAAGAAAATTAGACAATCAACTGAAAAGTTATTACAAGCCATTCTGAGGTTAGAAGTATCCAAATTAGTCAAACTTTGACTATGAATTGGCTACAATCTCATCACAAGTTATTTTGAAGCTATCGCCAAACCGGTCAACATTCAATCAAAATTAGGTATGATCTCATAACAAACCATTCTAAACTTATAGATCACTCATAATTTACTCAAATTTAATAGCAAGTCATTCTAAAGTTATAAATCACCAAATTAATCAACTCTACATTAATAACCAATTAGAAAATCTCATTATAGGCTTTTCTAATATTTCAAGGAAAACACAATCTTAAACTCTACCATTTTTGCATAGATTTGTACATGAAGACGTATAACTTTTGAATCAAAAATTGTTTCTTAAATCTTATTGTCAAATTTGGGCACATTTTGCTCCCCAACAACATATCCAAAACTTTAAAAAATCTAATGTTGGAATCAAAAGTTATGGTATCTACACTAAGAATTATTTTTTTGTGAATCCATCATAAATAACTGAATTGATCAACCATTCAATCATATTCAACCAAAATTTTATAGCAAATCATTTTAAAGTTGCATATCATTGAATTATTCAACCCCTAAGAGTGAGCTACAATCTCATAAGAAGCCATTATGAGGTTACATATCATAAAACTGGTCAAACCCCTAACTCTATACCAACTAAAATGTTATTACATGCCATTCTTTGGTTAGAAGTATTGAAATTGGTCAAATTCTAACTATAAATAACCTGCAATCTCATAAAAAATCACTTTGAAGTTGTAGATAACTTGTTCAAGTGTTCTATCATTTCACCCCTGAACAAAATTTCTCAAACTTAAGAAAATCCAATTGTGGAATCAAAAGTTATGGTCTCTACAGCAAGACCCTCTTTTTACGACTCCATTATAGATCAATCTTTTAATCAGAGTTAACCAAAATTTAATAGCAACTCATTCTACCATTTTTGTATAGTATATGAAGACTTATAACTTTTGAATCAAAACTTTGTTCCTAAATTTGACCATTGGATTTGGACATGTTTTGCCCTTTCACAAAATATACTAAAGTTGGGAAAATCCAATGGTGGAATCAAAAGTTATGGTCTCTACACCAAGACCCATTTTTATGTGACTCTATTATATATCACTGAGATGATCAACCATTCAATCAGAGATGGCCAAAATTTCATAGCAAGTCATTCTGAGGTTGCACATCACTGAATTAGTCAACCCTTCACTCAGAATGAGTTATAATCTCATAACATACCATTTTGACATTGGATATCACCAATTCGGTAAATTCTTCACTCTTATCACAATTCATTTTAAAGTTGCAAATCATCAAACTAGTCAAATTTTCAATTGAAATTAGGTACGATCTTGTAATGTTCACCAAATAGGTCAAATGTTAATAGAATCTCATAACTAGCCATGACAAGGTTAGAAACAATACATGATCTTAAACTCTTCCATTATTTTACAAACTACACATTTGTGGTGACTCGTAACTTTTGAATCAAAATATGGTTGTTAAATTTGACTGTCAAATTTGGGCACATTTCAGCCCCTAACAACATATCCAAAGGTGACATTACAAGTTATGGTGTGTACACTGAGGCCCATTTTTATGTGACTCCATTATAGATTGATGAACTGATCAACTATTTAATAAGAGCTGACCAAAATTTCATCAAGTGTCATTTGGAGGTTGCAGATCACTAATTATTCAACCCTTCACTCAGAATGCCCATAAAGGTTATTACAATCCATTTTGAGGTTAGAAGTATCCAAATCGGTAATTAACCTCAAAATGGCTTGTTATGAGTTTGTAGCTTATTTTGTGTAGTGCCTACCCTCGTTTACATTTTTCTAGACATATTGTTGCTATTATTGCCGGACTATGTTAGACTAGTTTTATGTTGATGGTTAGTAGCATTGTTTTGAGACTCTCAGATATTGTGCTATGGATTCAGTTGATATGTGAAGAGTTTACTTAGACTCTAAATTTCATATATGCATCATGATTATTACATTATTTCTAGTTATTGATGATGATTAGTTAGATGGTTATTATTACATGTCTTTACTTATGGATACTAACCCCATACTTGCATGTGTATGGTGTGCGTGTTTGTTCTCTTATTGTATGGCATTTCTGATGTGGTTAAGAAAGGGAGTCATAGTTGCTTGCTAATCGGGATCTACACGATGCACCACTTCCTGCCATTGCCTGTTTAGCTTAGAGTATATATATATATATATATATATATATATATATATATATATATATATATATATATATATATATATATATATATATATATATATATATATATATATATATATATATATATATATATATATATATATATATATATATTGTAAGTACATGCATGGATTTTATGCAGATTGCAGGTACCGGGTATCGACTTCTCTAAATTGCCAGGATGAGCGTACCCTATCGCATTATCTCAATGGTAAAAAAGGGGAGATAAATTCTCAACTCCAAATCCTAAACCCTTAAACCATTTGTCCTAGAAAGGTAGGACAAGTACCCAAGATACTTTACCTTCCAAATGTGTTGGATGACATAATTCGTGATTTTTGACCCTTTAGATTGATTTTGTATGGATTGTTCTATGATGGGTTTTCATATTTTATCTTGGAGGTCTATGGTGAATTTTTTATTAATTAAGTCTTAAATTAAAAAATTTAATTAATAATTTAATTATTTTGGAAGAATTAATATAATGTCATGATCTTTAGATATTTTGATTTTAATTAATTAATTGAGAATTAATTGAGAAAAAGAATTAAATTTAAAAAATTAAAAATTAATAATAATAAAAATAATAATAATATAATAAATAAATAATAAAAAAATAAAAATAAAAATTATAAGTCTACCTAGGAGTAAATGCACCTCTTGATTGCACATATGTCAACAACACAAGAGTTAGCACACAAAATAAGCACATGGAGTCTACAACCTTGTGACTCATCTAGAAGGTTGGAAAAGACTCATGCTTAGTCGTCAACACCTTCTGGTTGATTTTAAAAACATTGTAGGTGCTTCCTGAGAGTTCTTTATATTCAGGCACTCCTAGAAGCTCAGGGAGCATGTTTGGAGGACTCAAGAACATTGGAGGAGGAAGGAGCTTGCTCAACAGATTTTGAGGAGAAGTGAATTAACATCAATGTCCAGGTAGACACTTGTGAATTTTTCATATGAAATTTCGCTTCTTGCACTTCCTGTCTTTTTTGTGTCTTCTGAATGCTTTCTAAAGATTTTCATATCTTGGTTGCATGCATTTGTCATGGGTAGTTAAATTTCATATAAGAAATTTTTATATGCGTAGATCTGATGAAATTATGGGGCTAGGATTTTCAAATGCGTATGGACAAACCTATTTAAGAGAATTAATGGGTAAATTTAGAGAACAATTACTATTTAGGAGAAATTCTCAATTCATCAAATTGGAAAGCCTTTTTGTTTTTAAAACTATATATATGTTCTCTTTCTAAAATTTACCAATTTGCATACATATATATGTTTGTTATAAAAAATGTTGTAGTACTTAATAACAGATTGCTGGTATATATGTATGTATATATATGTATATTGGCTACAATCTCAAAACAAGTCATTTTGAAGCTACAGATCACCGAACCATTCAAGTGTTTAATTAGGATTAGGTACAATCTCATAACAAGCCATTCTAAAGTTACAAATCACCAAACAACTCAACTCTTCACTGACAATTCATTAAAATTTCATAATAAGTCATTCTAGAGTTACAAATCACTAAATCAGTCAACTCTACACTCATAAAAAACTATAATCTCATAATAGACCATTCTAAGGTTAGAAAGAAAACATGATCTTAAACTCTGTCATTTTTTTATAGACTTGTACATGGAGGCTCATAAATTTTTAATTAAAACTTGGTTCTTAAATCTGACCATTAGATTTGGGCACATTTTATTCCCCAACAATGTAATCAAATGTTATGGTCTCTATGTGGCACCAAGAGGAAAAGAGACGAAGGAGGAAGTATGTGACACAAGCCGAGTCTGATGAAGAGAAAACAAAATCAAATAAAAATAGCCAATTTAAGGTAGTGAGTCATAATCCAATTTCAGATCTTGATAATTTATGTGAAAATGTTAAGAATAGTGTAGACCTATCAAGATTTGGTCATGTTGATTTTGATAAATTGGGTAAAGTAGAGAAAAATCAAGTGGAGGAGGCCATACCATGATGGAAAAGTTCAAGACAACTCCACTAGAGATTACCAACTCAATGCCTAAGTGTTTATATGACAGAGTTGAGCAAAAATGTTACTATTGTCTAAACTTGGAGAAACAAATAAGAGAAACATCTCTAGCCCAAGTGATGCGAGAACTAACAAAGCCACAAATTACTAAGGCTGTGAAGAAGTATGTAGTTAGGTTTGTACCTAAATATAGAGCTTTTAGTATTCTGTAAAACAACATTGAGAATGTTGTCAAGAAGACCACTCAAATGTGGAAACTTAATTATGGGTTGACAACAATAAAGGAAGGAGAGGAAGAAGCTATTGAGGTAAAGGATGATGAAGAAGGTGATGACAAAGGTGACACTATTGGAGGAGGAATAGAAATGTAAGAAGATGACAAGACAACAGCTGAGCCTGAGCAACGCAAAGAACAGAGTGTGGAAGACACACAATTTCCAAGTGTTAGTTTTCCACATGTCATAAGTGAGACTACTAAGACAATAACTATCAAGAATGTTTCTAATCTATTAGCTCAGAACATTAATCCCATTACTAAAAATGATTTGAAGAAGATCTTAGATCAATCTACACTATAGTCCAGACTATGTGAAAAACCTATTTTGGTCAGTGTGGATGAGCTACAAAAGTCAGTGACTGATACTGAAAGGGAAAAAGTGGATCCACAAGAACCACCTTCTAATATACACCTTTGGTCTAAATGCCAGAAGTTACGTCTACTAATGTTGATACAACTACTAAGATTGATACTATTGAGAAGGAGACATCAGAAGGACAAGCCACCATTGTAGGAATGCAAGAAACAAGTCAAGTAGACCTATTTGCACCTACAACACAAGGACAAGGTGCAAGTCAAGTCATTATGGTAGAACAGGGCAAGCCTGAAGAGATAGAGCTAACACCTAAGGTGATCGGACAAGTTTCCATTCAAGCTCTAGCAACCTTACTAGCATCTGGCACTCCTTCCACACAAACTTTTTAGAAGCTTAGCAGCGATGCTACTCCATTGCAGATCTCTATGTCAAGCCCAAGTTCATCAAAGGCTAAATAAGTAATTCAATATGGAGATGCGAGCCTTGATGAAGAGATAATTTTACCAAAGTTTAATTTTGATACCATGACAATAGAACAAATGGGCATATTGCAGCAAGCCTTAGCAAGGAAAAAGCATCAAAAAATGCTTAGAAGGTAGAACAGGTAGAAGCAGGCACTACAAGACATCAAAGACATCTTTAAAGGTGCATTTAGCCTGCCAACTCTGGATGAGACCTAGCCACTAATGGACCAATTGATAGATATAGTGGAGAAGGTCAGTAATGAAGACTTAGATATAAATGCAAAATTACTTGAAAGGTCAAAAAAAAGTTTCAAAACGAAGTGAATGAGAAAATATTTGGTGACATAGCACTAACACAAGTTGCATTGACAACTAAATTTGAGGATGTAAATAAGGTACTTGAGAATATTTTCTCACTGTACACTAAATTGTGTAACCCATCACTCTTCACCCAAGAGACTAGAAATCACATTTTGAGTCTAGAAAGCCAATTTTTTACATCAGGTGCAAGACTACCAATGAATCTAGCTCAGAGTGAGAAGCATTTCAGGACATTACTTCAAACATAGAGTTAGTTAGCTATACTAATAGTAGATGAGGCCAACAGAAGGGCCAAATTGACTAGCATCCAGGAAAAACCCTCACCTCCCATATCAAAATATTGTACAAGGAGCTAGGCTATGTTGAAACCCTAATGAAGAAAGACCCCAATCTTATTACCTTAGATGGTCTAGTTCACCTTGTTGTTGAGCTTGCAATCCAAATCAAATCATTGGATGTAGCATGTGAGAACTAGGGTGTAGCTCTTAAGATGGTATTAGATGTCCATAAATCTTTTCTAGACAAACACACAATCAGTGTATAGCCCATTGACATAAGTGTCAAAAAGGGGGTAGATATATATTTTTGAGGAGAGAAAGAGAAAAGGGGGAGAATAAGATAAAGGGGGAGACAAATATTTTTTAGAGTAAATAAACACAAAGGGGGAGAATGAAAATGACATAAGAGGAATAGAGAAAATCCAAAATTAGCTAAGGGAGAGAGAAAGCATCGAAATACAAGAAGTATCAGATGAAAGAGTATCAACTTATAGTTAAAGTGTATCAGTAGAGACACACTAACTCAATAGGAGTACCAAATTTTGGATACAGAACAAACATATCAACTTAGGGGGAGTTATCAAAATTTAAGGTATCTAAGTTATTGCAAATTTTTAAAATTTTGAAGTTTTGTATATAAGCCGAGTTGAGATATGTTATGCTTGTAAGATTAAGGATGATAATGTATACTCAAGTGTTTTTGAGACTCATGTTAAAGGGGGGGATTTTTTTATCTCAGTTTGGTTTTGACAAGTGAATGTCAACACACTTACATTATTTACTTAGTTCATACCAAACTAGTCACACATGTCAAGCAAACCATAGACCATGCTAAGTCACAATGAGTGTCAAGTCACTCATGCATTGAGTCACTCAAGTGCCAAGAAGATAGTAAATGTCGAGTGATATAAGAGCTGAGTAAACAATGAATGCCAAGGAATGTAGGTGCTACATCACAACAAAAAGATTAGTGCATGTCGAACATCAGAGACTTCATATGCTAAGTGACACAGTTTTGATATATTTGTTTGTAAAGTCACAAACAATTATGTAAACTATTTTTTAGCTGACTTAAAAGTAAATTATGATATTTTGGAGATAAGGATGAATCTCTAGTTGGATTCCTTATGCAATTACATGTAACCAATTAGAAAATGGGAAGGATTAAGAAGAAAAATGGATGAATCTAAATCATATATGCATACCTAACTCTAAGTCACCTAGTCTTCTTAAGGAGGATGAAACCTTGAACTCTCTATGAGTGTGTAAGGAATGAATGAGCAAATAGAGAAGTTTGCATGCGTAAATAGAGCATTCATAGTGGCTTAGAAGTTATGAAGTGAGATTGCATTGCAAAATCAGTTAAAATAGAATAGAGGATAGAGAAGAGTATCAACATAGAGACATCTTATCAAGAAGCATCAAGAAAACAAGTGTTTAGAGTTGATCTATTATCAGGAAAGCAAGTGCTAACCTTAAGATCAAAGCTAAGACAATCTAATAGGTGATTTCAATCAAACTCTCTTAACAGTGTAGTCCTAATAGGTTGTATGAAATCCTTTAATAGGGTGCTTACTTAGTTGTAAGTTAAAGTCCTTTAGCAAGGCACACTTCTAACAAGGTGAGACCTAATAGTCTTTGTAAGCCTTTAATTGGGAAAACCTTTCACAGGATAGATCATGACTCATGATCATTGGATACACTTTATTACTACAGTAGTGAAAATTTGTGGGTGTCATCCCCACTCCAATTTTACCTTCTAATTAGAGGGTTTTTGGGTAATCATATCTAGTATCATATGTTTATGATTGCTTATGTGCTTACATGATTTTGATGTATATAGCTTACATATTATTTTAGTTTACTCATTGAATGTATGAGATGGATGTGTGGTGAAAGTTTTATGGGTCCAACTTTAAACTATTGATTCACCCCCTCTCAAAAGTTTACTTACCTTTTCTATTGTAATTCCAACAACTTTAACTATGAATTGGCTACAATCTCATCATAAGTTATTTTAAATTTTAATATCATCGAACTGGTCAAGCATTCAATCAAAATTAGGTACAATGTCATAACAAACCATTATGAGTTTATAGATCACTGAACAACTCAAGGGCACATCTCATCCCTTAACAACATATCTGAAACTTAGAGAAATCCAATAGTGGAATCAAAAGTTAATGTCTCTATATCGAGACCCATTTTTCTTTGACTCCATTATAGATCATTGAACTAATTAACTATTCAATCAGAGCTGACCAAAATTTAGTAACAAGTCGTCTAAGATATTAACACTTTGAATGTGCATAAATGTTATTACAAGTGATTCTAAGGTCAAAAGTATCCAAATCGGTCAAACTTTGATTATGAATCAACTAGAATCACATAATAAGTTATTTTGAAGCTGCAGATGATCAAACTAGTCAAGCATTCTATCAGACTTAGGTAGGATCTCATAAAAAACCTATAATCTCATAATAGGCCATTATAAAGTTAGAAAGAAAACATGATCTTAAACTGTACCATTTCTATATAGCCTTTTACATAGAGACTCATAACTTTTGAATTAGAATTTTGTGTTCTTAAATCTAGCCATCAAAATTGTGCACATTTTGCCCATCAAAACATATCTAAATCAAAAGTTATATATCATCAAATTGGTCAGCCCCTCACTCTAAATCAACTAAAATGTTACTAAAAGCCATTCTGAAGTTAGAATTATCCAAATCAATCAAACATTGACTATGAATTGGCTACAATCTCATCAAAAGTCATTTTGAAGCTATAGATCACCAAACTTGTCAAGCGATCAATCAAAATTAGGTATGATCTCATTAAAAACCATTATGAGGGTATAGATCGCTGAACCAGTTAACTCTACACTCATAACCAACTGAAATCTCATAACATGCCATTCTAAGGTTAGAAAGAAAACTCTATGATCTTAAACTCTATCATTTTGGTATAGAAGTGTACATAGAGACTCATAACTTGTGAATCAAAGATTGGTTCCTAAATCTAATTGTCAAATTTGTGTAAATTTTGCTCCCCAACAACATATCCAAAGCTTAGGAAAATCAAAATGTTGAATCAAAATTTATGATCTCTACACTAAGACCCTTTTTTTGTGAGTTCATTAAAGATCGCTAAATTGATCAACCATTCAATCAGATCCAACCAAAATTTTATAGAAAGTCATTCTAGATCACTAAATCGATCAACCCTTCACTCAAAATGAGCTACAATCTCATAACAAGGCATTTTGAGGTTATATATCATCAAATTAGTTGACCCTTCACTTTGAATGTGCAGAAATGTTATTACAAGCCATTCTGAGGTTAGAAATTTTTTAATTGGTCAAACATTGACTATGAATCGGCCACAATCTCATCACAAGTTATTTTGAAGCTTCGGATCATCAAACTAGTCAAATGTTCAATCAAATCATATACGATTAATCTCACAACAACCATTTCTAAGGTTATAGATCACCAAACAACTCAACCCTTCACTTACAATTCACTCAAATCTCATATAAAATCATTCTAGTGTTATAAATCACCAAATGAGCTACAATTTCATAACAAGGCATTCTGAGGTTACATATCATCAAATCGGTCGACCCTTTACTCAGAATGTGCAAAAATGTTATTAGAGTAAAAATGTTATTACAAGCCATTCAGGTTAGAAGTATCCAAATTGGTCAAACTTTGACTATGAATCAGCCAAAATCTCATCATAAGTCATTTTAAAGCTACAAATCACCAAACCAATCAAATGTTCAATCAGATCATATACAATCTCATAACAACCACTTCTGAGGTTACAGATCACCAAACAACTCAACTCTTCACTTACAATTTTCTCAAATCTCATATAAAATCATTCTAGTGTTATAAACTACTCTCATAACCAACTAGAATTTGATGGCCATTCTAAGGTTAGAAAGAAAACACAATCTTAAATTTTGTCATTTTTATTTAGACTCATAAATTTTTTAATCATAACTTGGTTCTTAAATCTGACTATCAGATTTGGACACATTTCACTATCCAACAACAAATCTAAAACTTAAGAAAATGCAACTGTGGAATCAAAAGTTGTGGTCTTTACATCGAGACCCATTTTTCTGTAACTCCATTATAAATTATTGAACTCATCAACCATTCAATCAATGCCTACCAAAATTTCATAGCAAATCATTATGAGGTTGTAGATTATCGAATCGATTAATCCTTCATGTAGAATGAGCTACAATCTTGTAACAAGCCATTTTGAGGATACATATCATTCAATCCATCAACCCTTTCATTTTGAATGCACAAAAATGTTATTATAGGTCATTTTGAGGTTATAAGTATCCAAAATGTTTAAACTTTTACTATGAATTGGCTACAATCTCATCACAAGTCATTTTAAAGCTATAGATCACCAAACTAGTCAAGCGTTCAATCAGAATTAGATATGATCTCCTAACGAACCACTCTGACATTACAGATCATTGAAGAGCTCTTCACTCACAATTTGTTCAAATCTCATAATAAGTCATTCTAGAGTTATAAATCATCGAATTAGTCAACTCTACACTCATAAATACCTAGAATCTTATAACAAACCATTATAAGGTTAGAACAAAAATACGATCTTAAACTTTGTCATTTTTTATAGACTTATCCACAGTGACTCATAACTTTTGAATCAGAAATTAGTTCCTAAATCTGACCATTAGATTTGGGAACATTTCACCCCCCAACAACATATCTGAAACTTAGGTAAATCCAAACATGGCATCATAAGTTATGGTCTCTACACTAGACCTATTTTTATGTAACTTCATTATAGATCGCTGGACTGGTCAACTATTTAACTAGAGCTGACCAAAATTTTGTATCAAATCATTCTAATGTTGCAGATAACTCAATCAATCAACCCTTCACTCAAAATGAGCTGCAATCTCATAACAAGCTATTCTGAGGTTACATGTCATCGAATCAATCAACCCTTATCTCCAAATTCTCATAAATTTTATTACAAGCCATTCTAAGCTTAGAAGTATCCAAATTGGTCAAACTTTGACTATGAATCAGCTATAATTTTATTACAAGTCATTTTGAATCTATAGATCACCGAACCAATCAAGTGTTCAATTGGAATTATGTGAGATCTCAAAACAAACCATTCTAAGGTTATAGATCATCAAACAACTCAAATCTTCACTCACAATTTGCTCAAATCTTATAACAAGTCATTCTAGAGTTACAAATCATAGAATGAGTAAACTCCACACTCATAACCAACTAGAATCTCATTACAGGTAACTCTAAGGTTAGAAAGAAACCAAGAGCTTAAAGTCTATCATTTTTGTATAGTTGTGCATGGAGACCTCAAAATTTTTGTAGCTCCCCCTGAGCTAATATGCCATTTCTATTCCTATAACTGTAACCAAAATTCTTGTGCTCCCCTTGAGCTGATGTATCTATATATGCTATACTATGCATCCGTGTTTCCTTCCATTCTTATTTACAACTCCCCCAAAACATTATATCTCCCTCTTAATTATTTCTCTCCCTTTACTATATCTCCCCCTTTTTGACACTTATGTCAAAGGGTTCTAAAGATTTACCATATTTTGCCAAAAATATTTTATTTACCTCCATAATCATCTTGAGAGATGCATCCCAATTATCCAAAGCAATTTCCAATTATTTAAAGTGTTACTTAGCATTTTGACTTTTACTAGCTTTGAGGATGAGTCTCTTTAAGGAAAAGGGCATGTTGTGTGCCTAGATAGTTGTCTCTGCTGCAAGATTAATAAGTCCTTCCAAAGTAGAAAGATTTGGGTCTTTCTTTAGTACATTCTCAGCATAAGCCTGCTCCTTGTGAAGGACTTTCAAATGTGGAGTTATGGAGGATTGTATCTACATCAATTTGGCCTTAATGTTGGCCTCTTCTGCTGTCAACATAGCTAATTCCTTTTGTGTGTGAAGCATTTGAGCAAAATGCTTCTCACTCCGAGTTGGATCTTTTGGGAGTTAAGTGCTGGAAATCTTTAGATTTCTCTCCAAGCTCATTATTCTTTGGCTTGTCTCCTATGTGAAATATGAGAAATCACACAACTTTTTATTTAATGAGAATACATTCTCAAGTACCTTTTTCACTTTTTCAATCTTTTTCGCCAATTCAACCTATGACAATGCTATTTCACTTGATATCTTTTCGTTAACTTTTCCTTGAAACTTCTTCTCAGACCATTCCATGAGTTTCACATTGGTTTTCTGGTCCTCATTAATCACCTATTCTACAATATCTCTCAGTTGTTCCAATATAAGCTTGGTTTCATCAAGTGTCTGTAAGTTGAATGCATCAAGAAATATTTATTTTATTTTTACCAATTCTTGCTTCTACTTATACTCAAATATCTCTTGTCTTTTCCTCTTTTCTAGTACCTCTTGCACTTCATATATCTGTTACAGGTTCATTGTCCTTGATTCATAGCTTGGTATGACTATTTCCTCATCTAATGTAGGGTCTCCATAGTGAAGTACCCTTGTAACCTTATTAGAGCTTGAGCCTAGTGTAGAGATTTGCAATGGCATTGCATCAGTGCTCAGCTGCTTTTGAGGAGTCCCTGAGCTAGGCAAGTTTATCAATGTTTGTATTGTCTCCTGCTCCTTAGGGGTTTTCTCTGCTTCTTTCTCCTATCCTCTACTTCCTTGATCAATGATGACAATTTGAGGAGGTGCACCTTGGGTTTGTGCTGTAGGAACATCTTGTCCTATTGGTTTCTTTGCAGGCTGCTTGGCAGTAGTTGTCATTTTTGTTATAGAGTCAACCTTGGCAATTTTGTGTTGTACCTCTTGCTCTTTAGGTTGCTCTATTGTAACTATGGGAGGTTGTGAGGATTGTTCTTGTGTAGTTTCCTTCTCCCTTGTTGTTGCTACTATAGCTTTTTATAGCTCATCAACACTCCCCAATACTGGGTTTGTGCAAAGTTGTGCTTGTAGTGTTGATTGGTGAAGGATCTTCTTGAGATCCTCTATAGTTAAAGGGTTGATGTTCTAAGAAAAAGTGTTAGGAACATCCTTCACAATGATTGTAACTGTAGTTGTTGTATGTGGAGGACTAGGAGGTGGCAATTGTGTATCTTGTACATTCTGTTAAGTTTGCTGCTCCTCTTCAGTTGTTGTCATTTCATTTTCTTTTTCTGTTTCCTCCACTATTTGTTTTTTGGCTTTTCTCCTTCATCCTTTTCTTATTCTCTTTCTTCTTCTTTCTTACTAGCCTCAACCTTATTTGCATCTTTATCCTTTTCAGCATTTTGTCCCTCAAAGGGGTCTTCTTCTCCATCCTCGACAGTAGTCAAGCCATTATTACTTCTAGATTTTTGTTAATTTAGTCAGAACTTCTTCAATTTTGTTCTGCAAGATGCTAAAGGCTCTATATTTTGGTGGAAACTGGCTCCCATGTTTCTTGTTTGCCTTAGTTATTTGACCTTTAGTCAATTCTAGCATCACTTGTGCTAATGTGGATTCTCTTATCTCTTTTCCCATTTTTAAACAATAATGCCACTTATTTTCAACAATTTCATATAATTCTTTAGGCATTGTATTGTCTAAGTCAAGAGGAGTGTTCTTGAATTCTTTCATCATGGCATATACTGATTTTTCAACTTTATTTTGATCTTCTCTACTCAATTTATTGAAATCAATATTTTTAAACTCAGAAAAATCTGCATTCTTCCTAACATTATCACAAATTTTATCAATATTTGACATAGGAGCATGGCTTACCACTCTAAATTGGCTAATATCTTTAGATTCTATCCTTTGCTCATCATTTGACTATGGTTGTGCAACATATTTTCTCCTTGGTTTCTTCTACACATGACTAGTCTACTATATAGCCTTCTTCTTTTCTTTGTCTTGTTCCTTGGCCTTTTGAGTTGAAGCTCTTATTATTGGTACAATTGGCTTGGCTTGGGTTGTCTTTGTGACCTTCTTTGCTTGAAGTTAAGCTGTAGGCTAAGTTTTAGCTTTTCTCTTCTTCGGCTCGACTTGAGTTGGTGCTTGCTTGGCTTCTTCTTCCTTGGCACCTTCTTCTTTTTCTTTATCCTCACCTAAGCCTGATGTTAATGCAAGAGGTTGATGTTCCTTTTCATCATCATCATCATCATCCTCCTCAGCATCAACACTATCTTCTTCTACTTCTTCTATAGTACCTTCTCCAAACTTTTCTTTCAACTTCTTTACAAGCTTGTCTTTCATCTTTAAAGTGGAGGTAGTCTTCAACTCCATGTCTACCTTGGATATCACCACATCATATTTGGTGCATCCTTATCAATTTCTTTTGCAAGCAATGTTGTGATTGCTGCTGATGCTTCCTCAATGTTTAGCTCATATCCTAATGGTCTTAGCCATCTAGTCCTTGGAATTGCTGCTTGGATATAAGTATAATCAATATTAACTAAGAAACAAATATCATTGATGTGTTTTTCCATTATGAAAATTGGTATCCTCAATCTTTGCTTCATGGATTTCTTGAAAACCTAAAAGTAACTTGGCATTAAAGAGTCAAAGTTGTCTCCCATTTGCTTAATGTACTCATTGATTTGAGTAATAGCTGACTTATCTGATTTCTAGTTTACTTTGCCAAAAGAGGGAAATTCTTCCAAAACATAGAAACATATACAGATCAAAGCCAATCCAAACGTACACTAAGCACCTTTTGATCTTCTTATTGGTCCCAAATTCTCTATGATCTATTGTAGTAACAATTATCCTAGATCATATGTATGATCTTTCTTGACAATTTTGTATGCCACATCCACAACAATGCATGGAAAACTATTCAATTTACTTGATTGATAGAACTTGTGAGATATGACTCTTACTACAAAGTCTAGAAGGGGATCTATTATTATATCAATAATCATGCCCCTTTTGTTCCATTTAGCTCTAGTGTTCTTTTCAATTACCTCCTTAGAATCACTTCGCAAGGTCTTGTACTGATCTAGGGTTGGAAAACCTGTAACCCTATGCACGATTCTCTTTGTTATCTAAATAAGTCCTCGTTCTAACCATAAAAAACCATTATGTATTCTACTTAGGACAATTCTCATCCATTCAGTTTTGAAAACTGTGGGAAAAACTAGGGCACGAGTTAAGCCCTTTCTTTCAACTATTTGAAATTCTTCCTTTAGCACTCCATTTTCATATAGTTTATCATATGCTTCATAAATCTCCAAGTCTCCTATTGCTCCTACCTTGAAATTGTAACATTTCCTAACATCTTGCACCATTACAACTTTGGGTGGAATCATGGTGGATAGTGCACCAACAGGGTCATTTTTATATGCAACTTCTAAAATCAGCCTAAAATCTTGTTTTTTAACCCCTCATTGCTAACTAACTAAACCTTGAAGCTTTCATTTTTCTTAGGTTTTTTAGAACTGGAAGCCATATTGCAAATCTAGGGTTTCAAAAGATATTAAACTTTATAACTATGCAACTCAGCACTTGAGGAATACCTTAGATTGATGAAAATGGTGCTTGATCTTTGTTGAAATCTATGCAAAAGGTTCAATTACTATTTATCAATCACTTTTGTTCTTGCTCTATTTTCTTGCTCTATGTTTGAAATGACAAGAAATGATCAAAAAAGAAACCTTATACTCTTCAAAATATAGCATTAAATGCTTAGTACATATACAATTGTACAATCAGCTCCTTAAAGATTTCAACTTCCATTGACTTTCTATTACTCGGCTCCAACTAGATTTTCTCTTTGCTCGGCTTCCATTGCCAACCCAGTTGTGACCAATCACTTGACTCCTACTTGTAGATCGCCATATACTGACATTCACTCAGCATCTAAAGACAACTTGGTGACACTGGTGAAAACTTGAATTTCAACTTTGCATCTCTAAACATGCTGATCTCATTTTTTCAATACTATCTTATTTAGGAACTGATATATGATAAAGCTTTGTAAATCAGTCCCTTATGCTTTCTTTTTCTTAGTTAGATGAAGTGTGACCACTTGACCTATTAGGTGAAGTGATCCCTTCATTTGATGTGCTAACCTCATCTTTTTTTTTCCCATGTTTTGTTCATTTCTCCTCCGATGTGTTCAACATTCTCTTTTCCTTTGTTGACTTCTGATTTGGGTGCCTTTGACTTTGTCGGGCAATTCCTACTAATATAACTAGTCTTCAAGCAAGTAAAACATGTGGTTTGACTTAACCATCTATCTATTGTAGTTCCCTCTAAAATGTGTCCATACTCTTAAGAGACAATAGTGATAGCTATACCTTGTGTTGTAATCCCAATTGTGGTGATGACCATGGTTACCTTCTCTTGTTGCTTGATTTGATGTCTACATAGGCTTTGATCTACACTCAAAAGCTCTATGCCCATACTTCTTGCAGTTGTAATAGTGATGACCTTATTTTGGTGTTCTTATAGTCCTAGTCATGCAGTTATGTGCTTGATGTCCTTATTTTTTGCACTTATGACAATAGCTTACATTCTTAAGCTTATCATGCTGATGGGCATTTTTGCTCCTACATACATTAGAAGTATGGCCCTTTTTACCACAGAAATGACAAGTAGGTTACTATTCTTACCTTTGTTACTCCTTTCTTCTGTAGTCTTGGATGACTCTCCTTCTTCAGTGCTAGTGTAACCAAGTCTTGAAGTGTCATTGCTAGCCCTTGGTGATTTTAGTAGCTGCTCAAAGTATTTGATGGCCTCATTGATTTTGTTGAAAATTTCTGCTATCTCCTTCTCTCCTTTTAGGTCATCTTGTAGTTGTTCATTTTGCATCTTTAGTATAGAGATCTCAATGTCTTTCATATTTAGCTCATGATGTGCATTCATCATCTGACTTAGGGTGTCTAGCTGCATGTTGGAAATTTTTTCAAACTCAATTGTCTTTTCCTCCAATCTATTGGTAAAATTTCTCTTATCATCTTCTATCATGGTTTTTTCTTTAATGGCTCTTTTCCTGTATTTAGTTACTTCACAAAGCATTATGGCTTGTGATTCTTGTTCAAGCTTGAGTGTTCTGATTTCTTCTACTTGAGCTTTATTTTTCTCCATCAGGTCTGCTATTGTTGCATCAAAATCTTTGGAATCACCATTTGAAAATAAATTTGAGGTGTCAATATCCTTGTATTGTGTGTCATTCTCAGCTATGGAAATCTCTTTTCTTTTTTTTAAGGATTTTCTTAGTTCTCCTCTAGCTTCTTCCAAGGCATGTAAAGCAAGTTGTATGTCAATTGCCTGATTCTTTATGATTTTCCCAAGTTTGTAGACTTCCATTTCTAGATCTTTTCTCCAAGCTATAAGGCTCTTGTGAGAACTCAGCTCTAATACCAATTGTTGGAATTAACAAGTAAGAAGATTTATTTCTGAGGGGGGGGAGGCGTGAATCAAAAGTAACTAACTTTAACCCTTTTAAATTATTTTAACTAAAACCATTCACATGCATCCAATCTATCTACTGAACTTGAAAGTAAAGACATGCATAGAAATAGACAACAAACAAATTTTGTAACCTAGAAACCCTCCAAAATAAGAAGGTAAAAATTGGGGTGGGGATGAGACCCACAAAATATCACTATAGTAATGTGTAACTGTTCAAGTTTACAATGTTTGACCACTTTCAATGGTCTGCCCTATGAAAGGCTTGTCCTGTTAAAGACTTTACACTCTATCAAAAGTGACCTAGTTAAAGGAATTTTGTACATTCACTTCGAATGCCACCGTAGTAAAGGATTTACAAATGGTTGCTAGGCCAACCTAAGCTCATAGGATTTCTATATCTAATACAATTGCTAAAGAGTATTAGAAATTTTTTGACCTAATAGCTTTGCAATCTCTAATTGCTGATCCCATATCCTTCTTTTGCTCTGATTGACCTAATCCTTGCTTGATCTGATATGTCACACTTTGATATTCTGATACTTAGTTCTTCATCAACTGAATACTGCAATGCTACTCTATTCTTCTAAGTCTTTTCACACTTCCTTCCGAATTTTGCTATAGTTTACCCATACACTTCTTTCATTTTCACATACAATGAGATTTCAATCTCCTTTTAAAGACTTAGGGTTAGGTATGAATCTACGATCCATATGAAATCTTTATTTCTCACTCATTCCTTGCACTTTTCTTATTGGTTGCATGCCTTCTCCATTTTTCTTATTGGCTGCATGTTGATTACATAGGAAATGTAAAAGATTCATTCTTATCCTTAGTATCCTTCGAGATTCTTCTATGTCAGCTCAAAAATGGTTTACATAGGTGTTTGTGCAATTAGAAAAAACTATGTCCAATTTGTGTTACTCGACACTTGTTACCTCTAATGCTCAGTACATATATAAAAATTGGCTCACTCGGCTCCTATAGCAATTCTATTCCACTCGACTTCTATAGTAACTTGACACCTATACTTTGCTTGGCACTTGATCTTCACTCGACACCTAAAGATTATGTGGCACATGAAGTTCTCTTGACACCTATTATAGTTCTATCTTGCTTAGCACTTGAACTTACTTGGCATCAACTATTTACTCAACATCTATACATATTTTACTCGGCATGTGTTACTAGCTCAGCATCAACGTAGTAAACATCTTAAGTGTGTTGACACGAAATAGTCAAAACCAATCTTAGACTTCAACAACTTGTACACAGAGTCACATAAAATTTGAATCAAAATCTGGTTATTGATGAGGCTAATTATTGTCTCTATTTTATGTTAATTTTAATACTTTGTTTTAATACTACCAAGACATTTGTGAGCTTATGCTTAGTTGAACTTATGATAAAGTTCAGATAGAACCATTAACCCATGGGTAGATAGTTATGTCATATTTTGCCAATATTAATGCAATATTTCATACAACCATCAGAATGTGTGTTCTAATGTCTGGATTTAATTTGATTATGCTTATTTAAAATTATTTATGCATTATAACAAACTTGTTAAGGAAGAAGTTGGAGAATGGTCAACAACATTGAAGGAGGAGCATTAAGGCCCAACCACGCTGGAAGAATAATAATGGTACTAGGAGACACAAATACTACAAAGGAAGAGCTATTATTCAAGAAATGTAGGGATGAAGTGTTGCTATATTTTCCCTCTATGTTATTATGTTTTGAATTGGTTATCGAAACTTTATTGCTTGTACCGTGAGCTGCTAAATTTCCCTCTTTTTCTTTAGTAGATTTGTAGTCAATTTTTTTCTTTCCTATTTTAGAATAAGTGTCGATCCTCTATTTATAAGGATTGGATCAATAGTTTTGGTGTTAAAGAAAAAATTATGGAAAAATATTCTTGACTCCTGTAGTGAGTTGTTTTACAATTTTATGTATTGTTCTTATGTAATGAGTTTTGGAATATAATGAAGTAATTCTTGGTTTACATTCTTGTTAGTAGATTAACAAAAGCCAACCAAGGGGACCCACTTAGGAGTTCGATTATATTAGAGTAGTGTAGATTTACTTCTAATATTTTTAGTATTTCAAGTAGAAGTTATAAGTTTTTCCCTACAGCATCATACTTTGTGAGTGTTTCTGCAGGATCTGCAAGAGCAGTTATAGTGGATAGTCTAAGTTGAAATATAGGTTAGCATATAGTTGTATTTCCAACATTCATTTCAGTAAAGAGTTAAGTGTGTTACTTTCCTACACCACTAATGTAGGTTATTTGTATGCATTTTACTTTCTTATAGCATAAGCATAATGACTCCTTAACAAACCTAGTGTACATACTATGCCAACCATTTCAAGTATATGTCCCTGGGTTAACAAACTAAATGCACCTCATGGTGTGGGAAGTAATCCTTAAATTGAATAAACTATTCCTAAGTAAGGCCTTGGGCATGATTATCACACACCTATTGTGAAGCATACTAGTTATTAAATTTGACAATCAATTTTGGGCACATTTTGCCCCCAAACAAAATATTCAAAACTTAAGAAAATCTAACAGTGGAATCAAAAGTTAAGGTCCCTACACCAAAACCCATTTTTTTGTGATTCCATTATAGATCGTTGAACTGGTCAACTATTGAATTTGAGTTGACCAAAATTTCATAGCAAGTCATTCTAAAATTAGAGATCACTGAATTGGTCAACGCTTCACCCAGAATGAGCTGCAATCTCATAACAAGCCATTATGAAGTTAAATATCATTGAATTGATCAACCCTTTACTCAAACTCAACTAAAATGTTATTAAAAACTATTATGAGGTTAGAATTATCCATAATCAATATGACTTTAACTATTAATCAGCTACACTCTCATCACAAGTCATTTTAAAGCTCCAAATCACTAAACTAGACAAGCACTCAATCAAAATTAGGTACAAACTCATAACAAACCATTATTAGGTTATAGATTACCAAACATCTTAACTCTTCACTTGCAATCCACTCAAATCTCATAAAAAGTCATTTTAGAGTTCTAAATTATTGAATTAGTCAACTCTACACTCATAACCAACTAGAATCTTATAATAGGCCATTTTAAGGTTAAAAAGAAAATACAATCTTATACATTACCATTTTTGTATAGACTTTTACATGGAGACTCATAACTTTTGAATCAAAACTTGGTTCTTAAATCTAAATGTCAGATTTTGGTGCAGAGGCACCTAAATTTCAAGAAGACAAAGATATAAAAGCTAGAGAAGCCATTTGTAATAAGTTGTCAAAGGAGGTCTTAATATGATAAATAATGTAAAAATATTTATTTAATTGGTGAATGGATCTATTGGCATCCATCTAAAGTCATTTGAGTCATACTGTTGGTCTAGGTTGGGTTTGTATGAAAGTTGTAATGTAAAAAAATGCATAAAATGCATAAAACATTGTCAAGAATGAAAAAGGGTCAAAAGAATGTAATGAGTTTGTTTAAAGGGTGGTTTGAAAGTTATAACCAACCAAAAAATCTATAAAACTGTATGTAAGGTCGAACCAAAGCATTAATGAAAGGAATAGATACATTTTGAAGCAAATTTGGTAATATTTTGAGTTGTTATTTTGATTAGTTTTCTGTTTTAGTGTTGCTTCCAGGTCTTGTACATGTACAGCCTGGAAACCATGTAAATTTTGTATATTTGGATAGAGAAGTGAATAACCTTTCTTTTGGCTTTGGTTTGGATTTTTTTCATTTAGAAATGAAGAAGTTATGCAGGTTTTGGCAAAGCTTGTAAATTGCAGATTTGAGAATGCCCAACTACAGTCAGATTGAAACGTTTGGTATAGGAATATTTTGAAAAATAAAGACCTCTAAAAATATTCATTGGAAAGATACATGAATTAACTTTCATTTCCTTTTGGTTTGGATTGTTTTTATATAGATTACAATACCTCCAAATTTTTTTTCAAGAAGATATTTAAAACTGAAGTTATGAACAATGCAATCAGACATACCAATCTAATTGTGTGAGTGAAGATGTTGTCTTTATTGGTGTATAATGTTAGGGTTCTTTGTTGTAATCTTTGAGATGTTCTTGGTTCCTTGAGGGTTTACCAGCCTATTTTAAATCCCTTGAGTTGAACTAAGATTCCTTGAAGATAAATATAGAGGGCTCTGCATCAGATTGGTATCAGAGCTTGAAGATCTTGAGTGTGTGGGTAGAGTGTCGAGGGAGGCAATCCACACCAGGACCTTGAAGAATTGGTATTTGTTTTGTTGATGAGTTTTGGTTGCAGGTGCTTATCCATCTTGTTTCATACAAAGGTCAAGATGTATGGGTAGACAAGAGAAGGTCTATCATAACCATTCTCCAATGGAGATAAAGCTGGGTAGAAGGTGCATGGCACAAAGAAGGTGAGGCATCTTCCAGGATCTACTGTTGGGTAAGATGAATGGTCAAGGGCCATGGATTGGTCTAGTTGATTGCCAAGAGACTAGGGAGAGAGGCAAAGAGGAGGACTCCTACGTGAGGCATAGGGGAGAGTTGTTTGTGTTGAGTTTGAAGGAGCAATGGTAAAGATGGATCTCTTACTGATAAAGCACCGTGGAAGTTGCAGCCATTAATGCTCCACTAAAAGGAGTATTTGAGAAGATGATTTTGAGGACAGTCTTGTGTCCTTAAGGGAAAAGATGATGATGATAAAGGCATGAAGAGGAAAAAGAAAAGATGAGGATTTTGATCTAATATTTTTTCTTGCAGGTTATTGATTCCATGTTTCCAAGGGACTTGAAAACTTTCAAGGTTGGGAGTATGGTGCAGAGGCACCTAAATTTCAAGAAGACAAAGATATAAAAGCTAGAGAAGCCATTTGTAATAAGTTGTCAAAGGAGGTCTTAATATGATAAATAATGTAAAAATATTTATTTAATTGGTGAATGGATCTATTAGCATCCATCTAAAGTCATTTGAGTCATACTGTTGGTCTAGGTTGGGTTTGTATGAAAGTTGTAATGTAAAAAAATGCATAAAATGCATAAAATATTGTCAAGAATGAAAAAGGGTCAAAAGAATGTAATGAGTTGGTTTAAAGGGTGGTTTGGAAGTTATAACCAACCAAAAAATCTATAAAACTGTATGTAAGGTTGAACCAGAGCATTAATGAAAGGAATAGATACATTTTGAAGCAAATTTGGTAATATTTTGAGTTGTTATTTTGATTGGTTTTCTGTTTTAGTGTTGGTTCCAGGTCTTGTACGACCATGTACAGCCTGAAAACCATGTAAATTTTGTATATTTGGATAGAGAAGTGAATAACCTTTCTTTTGGCTTTGGTTTGGATTTGTTTCATTTAGAAATGAAGAAGTTATGCAGGTTTTGGCAAAGCTTGTAAATTGCAGATTTGAGAATGCCCAACTACAGTCAGATTGAAACGTTTGGTACAGGAATATTTTGAAAAATAAAGACCTCTAAAAATATTAATTGGAAAGATACATGAATTAACTTTCATTTCCTTTTGGTTTGGATTATTTTTATATAGATTACAATACCTCCAAAAAAATTTTCAAGAAGATATTTAAAACTGAAGTTATGAACAATGCAATCAGACATACCAATCTGATTGTGTGAGTGAAGATGTTGTCTTTATTGGTGTATAATGTTAGGGTTCTTTGTTGTAATCTTTGAGATGTTCTTGGTTCCTTGAGGGTGTACCAGCCTATTGTGAATCCCTTGAGTTGAACTAAGATTCCTTGAAGATAAATATAGAGGGCTCTGCATCAGATTGGTATCAGAGCTTGAAGATCTTGAGTGTGTGGGTAGAGCGCCGAGGGAGGCAATCCACACCAGGACCTTGAAGAATTGGTATTTGTTTTGTTGATGAGTTTTGGTTGCAGGTGCTTATCCATCTTGTTTCATACAAAGGTCAAGATGTATGGGTAGACAAGAGAAGGTCTATCATAACCATTCTCCAATGGAGATAAAGCTGGGTAGAAGGTGCATGGCACAAAGAAGGTGAGGCATCTTCCAGGATCTACTGTTGGGTAAGATGAATGGTCAAGGGCCATGGATTGGTCTAGTTGATTGCCAAGAGACTAGGGAGAGAGGCAAAGAGGAGGACTCCTATGTGAGGCATAGGGGAGAGTTGTTTGTGCTGAGTTTGAAGCAGCAATGGTAAAGATGGATCTCTTACTGATAAAGCACCGTGGAAGTTGCAGCCATTAATACTCCACTAAAAGGAGTATTTGAGAAGATGATTTTGAGGATAGTCCTGTGTCCTTAAGGGAAAAGATGATGATGATAAAGGCATGAAGAGGAAAAGGAAAAGATGAGGATTTTGATCTAATATTTTTTCTTGCAAGTTATTGATTCCATGTTTCCAAGGGACTTGAAAACTTTTCAAAGTTAGGAGTATGGTGCAGAGGCACCTAAATTTCAAGAAGACAAAGATATAAAAGCTAGAGAAGCCATTTGTAATAAGTTGTCAAAGGAGGTCTTAATATGATAAATAATGTAAAAATATTTATTTAATTGGTGAATGGATCTATTAGCATCCATCTAAAGTCATTTGAGTCATACTGTTGGTCTAGGTTGGGTTTGTATGAAAGTTGTAATGTAAAAAAATGCATAAAATGCATAAAACATTGTCAAGAATGAAAAAGGGTCAAAAGAATGTAATGAGTTGGTTTAAAGGGTGGTTTGGAAGTTATAACCAACCAAAAAATCTATAAAACTGTATGTAAGGTCGAACCAAAGCATTAATGAAAGGAATAGATACATTTTGAAGCAAATTTGGTAATATTTTGAGTTTTTATTTTGATTGGTTTTCTGTTTTAGTGTTGGTTCCAAATTTTGTACGACCATGTACAGCCTGGAAACCATGTAAATTTTGTATATTTGGATAGAGAAGTGAATAACCTTTTTTTTGGCTTTGGTTTGGATTTGTTTCATTTAGAAACGAAGAAGTTATGCAGGTTTTGGCAAAGCTTGTAAATTGCAAATTTGAGAATGCCCAACTACAGTCAGATTGAAATGTTTGGTACAAGAATATTTTGAAAAATAAAGACCTCTAAAAATATTCATTGGAAATATACATGAATTAAATTTCATTTCCTTTTGGTTTGGATTGTTTTTATATAGATTTGTGAAAGTTATGAAGATTTGAGTGAAAATTGGTTTTTAAATGCCTTCAATGGTGTTGCAGAAAAAGATTTGTGCTTATACATTGATTTATGTATTGGATAAATTAATGAATTACAGATTTGGAAACTAGACTCACAGATGGATAATGTGTAATTGGTTTGAGATTATTTAAAAAAAAATTTGTGAAAGATATTTGATGCCCTAGGCAGGGTTACTAGTTTTGGTTCTGGTTTATGACAGAGAAAATGGGTCTTGATACAAAGACCATAACTTGTAATTGGTTTATTGGATGGGTACTATCTTTGAATATGTTTTACTATACCTAGTTTGGAACAATTCCTCCAAAAAAAATTTCAAGAAGATATTTAAAACTGAAGTTATGAACAATGCAATCAGACATAGCAATCTGATTGTGTGAGTGAAGATGTTGTCTTTATTGGTGTATAATGTCAGGGTTCTTTGTTGTAATCTTTGAGATGTTCTTGGTTCCTTGAGGGTGTACCAGCCTATTGTGAATCCCTTGAGTTGAACTAAGATTCCTTGAAGATAAATATAGAGGGCTTTGCATCAAATTTGGGCACATCTCATCCTCCAACAACATATTATAAACTTAGAAAAATCCAATAGTGGAATTAAAAGTTATGGTCTCTACACTGAGACCCATTTTTCTATGACTCCATTATAGATCATTGAACTGATCAAATTTTTATAGAAAGTCATACTGAGCTTTTAGATCATCAAATCAATCAACCCTTTGCTCAAAATGACCTACAATCTCATAACAATCCATTCTGAAGTAACATATCATCAAATCAGTCAACCCTTCACTCCAAATGAGTAAAATTTTTATAACAAGCCATTTTGAGGTTAGAGGTATTCAAATAAGTCAAACTTTGACTATGAATCAACTACAATCTCATGACAAGTCATTTTGAAGTTGTAGGTCATCAAATTAGTCAAGTATTCAATTCCAATTAGGTTCGATTTCATAACAAACCATTCTAAGGTTTATCACTAAACAACTCAACCTTTCATTCATAATTTTCTCAAGTCTCATAATAAGTCATTCTAGGGTTACAAATTATTGAATAAGTCAACTCTACACTTGTAACAACCTAGAAGCACATAACAAGCCATTCTAAGGTTAGAAATAAAACACAATCTTAAAATCCATCATTTTGCTTGTACATGAAGGCTCGTGACTTTTGAATCAAAACTTGGTCTCTAACAAAATATCTGAAACTTAGAAAAAAAATTAATAGTGGAATTAAATTTTATGGTCTCTACACCGAGACACATTTTTTCTAACTCTATTATAGATTTGAATTGATCAACCATTCAATTAGAGCTGACTAAAATTTCATAGCTAGTCATTTTGAGGTTGCATATCAATGAATCAATCAACCCTTCACTCAAAATGAGCTACAATCTCATAACAAGCCATTCTAAGGTTACATGCATATCATCAAATCAATCAACCCTTCACTCTGAATGTACAAAAATGTTATTACAAGCCATTTTTAGGTTAGAAGTAAAAAAATTGGAGAACTTTGACTATGAAATTGGCTACAATCTTATCACAAGTCATTTAGAAGCTACAAATCATTGAACTAGTCACATGTTCAATTGGAATTAGGTAAAATCTCATAACAAATTATTTTGAAGTTATAAATCACTAAAAAACTCAACCCTTCACTCACAATTCCCTCCAATGTCATAACAAGTCATTCTATAGTTACAAATCACTAAATTAGTCAACTCTACACTTGTAACCAACTAGAATCTTATAACAAAGACTCATAAATTTTGAATTAGAACTTTGTTCTTAAATCTGAACATTAATTCCAAAATTTCATAACAAGTTATTGTGCAGTTGTAGATTAAGGAATCAATCAACCCTTCACTCGGAATGAGCTACAATCTTATAACAAGCCATTCTGAGGTTACATATCATTGAATCAGTCAACCCTTCACTTTGAATGGGCATAAATGTTATTACAAGTCATTTTGTCATTTTTGGTACATGGACACTCATAACTTTTGAATCAGAACTTGGTTCTTAAATTTGACCTTCAAATTTGGGCAAATTTTACCCTGCCAACAACATATCTAAAACTTAGAAAAATCCAACAATGTAATAAAAAAAATTTGGTCTCTACACACCAAGATCCCATTTTTCTATGACCAATTATAGATTGTTGAAGTGATGAACCAAAATTTCATAACAAGTTATTCTACGGTTGTAGATTAATGAATTAGTCAACCATTCTAAGGTTACATATCATTGAATTAGTCAACCCTTCACTTTGAATGCACATAAATGTTATTACAAGTCATTTTGAAGTTAGAAGTATTGGCAACTTTGACTATGAATTGACTACAATCTCATCACAAGTCATTTTAAAGTAGCGAATCACGAAACCAATCAAGCGTTCAATCAAAATTAGGTATGATCTCATAACAAATTATTATGAGATTATAGATCATCAAACAACTCAACTTTTCACTCACAATTCACTCAAATCGCATTAAAAAAATTTTAGAGTTACAAATGATCAAATTAGTAAACTCTACACTCATAACTAACTCAAATCTCATAACAAATCATTCTAAGGTTAGAAAGAAAACATGATCTTAAACTGTACCATTTTTGTATAGATTATTACATTGAGACTCATAATTTTTTTCTTAAATATGACCCTCAGATTTGGCACATTCCCCCCCCCCCCCCCCCCCCAAAAAAAAAAAGTATCCAAAACTTAGGAAAATCTAATAATTGAATCAAAAGTTATGGTCTCTACACCAAGACCGATTTTTCTGTGACTCAATGATAGATTGCTAAAGTGACAAACAAAATTTCATAGTAGTTTATTCTGCAGTTATAGATCAATGAATCAGTCAACCCTTCACTTAGAGTGAGCTACAATCTCACAACAAGCCATTCTAAGGTTACATATCATCAAATCAATCAACCCTTTCACTTTGAATGCACATAAATGTTATTATAAGTCATTCTAAGGTTAAAAGTATATAAATTGTCAAAACTTGATTATGAATTGATTGCAATCTCATCACAAGTCCTTTTGAAGTTGTAGATCGTTGAACCAATCAAGTGTTCAATTAAAATTAGGTATGATCTCATAAAAAACTATTATAAGGTTAATGATTACCGAACAACCCTTCACTCACGATTCACTTAAATCTTATAACAAGTCATTCAAGAGTTACAAATCAATAAACCAATCAACTCTACGCTCAACTAACTTGAATCTCATAACAGGTAATTCTAAGGTTAGAAAGAAAACACGATCTTAAACTCTATCATTTTTGTATAGACTTGTACATGAAAACTCATAACTTTTGAGTTAGAAGTTGGTTCTTAAATATGACCATTAGATTTGGGTAGATTTTGTGCCACAATAACATATCTGAAACTTAGGAAAATCCAATGGTGGTCTATACACCAAAACCCATCTTTTTGTGACTCCATTATACATGGCCGAGCTTATCAATCATTCAATCAGAGTCGACCAAAATTTCTTAGCAAGTCATTCATTGGTTGGAGATTATTGAATTAGTCATCTCCTAATTTGGATTGAGCTACAATCTCATAACAAGCCACTCTGATGTTACATATCATCAAATCAGTCATCCATTCACTTTGAAAGTGCAAAAAAGTTATTATTACAAGCCATTATGAAGTTAGAAGTATCCAAATTGGTTAAAATTTGATTATGAATTGGCTACAATCTTGTCACAAGTCATTTTGAAGTTGCAAATCATCAAACTACTCAAGTGTTCAATCAAAATTTGGTACAATCTCATAATGAACCATTTTGAGGTTATAGATCACCAAACAACTCAACCCTTCACTCATAATTTGCTCAAATCTCATAACAAGTCATTCTAGAGTTACAAATCACCAAATCTATCAACTCTACACTCATAAAAAGCATTCTAAGGTAAGAAAGAAAACATGATCTTCAACTCTGCCATTTTTGTATAGAATTGTATCGATCAAGCATTCAATTGAAATTAGGTATGATCTCATAACAAACCATTCTGAGGTTACAAATCACTGAACAACTCAACCCTTCCCTCTAAATTGCCTCAAATCTAATACCAAGTCATTCTAGATTTACAAATTACTATTTGTCAACTCTAGCCTCATAACAAGCTATCCTAAGGTTAGAAATAAAACATGATTTTAAACCATGTGATTTTTGTATCACAAGCCATTCAGAGATTGGTAGTATCCACATTAGTCAAACTTTGACTTCAGATCAGCTACAATTGAATTTGAAGCTGTAGATCACTAAAATGGTCAAGTGTTCAATCAAAATTGGGTACGATCCCATAACAAACAATACAAAATGGTTATAGATCACCGAACAACTCAACCCTTCACTCACAATTTGCTCAAATCTCATAACAAGTCATTCTAGACTTACAAATCACTAAATCAGTCAATTCTACACTCATAACCAACTACAATCTCATAATAGACCATTCTAAGGTTAGAAAGTAAACACAATCTTAAACTCTACCATTTTTGTATAGACTTGTAAATGAAAACTCATAAATTTTGAATCAAAACTTGGTTCTTAATGCCAACCAAAATTTCAAAACAAACCATTCTAAGGTTACATATTGAATCATTCAACCCTTCACTTCTGAATGCAAAGAAATGTTATTACAAGCCATTCAGAGATTGGTAGTATCCACTTCAGTCAAACTTTGACTTTGGATCAGCTACAATCTCATCACAATTGAATTTGAGGCTGCAGATCACTAAAATGGTCAAGTGTTCAATCGAAATTGGGTACAATCCCATAACAAACAATACAAAAATGTTACAGATCACCGAACAACTCAACCCTTTGCTCACAATTTGCTCAAATCTCATAACAAGTCATTCTAGACTTACAAATAACTAAATCAATCAACTCTACACTCATAACCAACTACAATCTCATAACAGATCATTCTAAGGTTAGAAAGTAAACACAATCTTAAACTCTACCATTTTTGTATAGACTTGTATAGGAAAACTCATAAATTTTGAATCAAAATTTTTGAATTAAGACTTGAATCTTAAATCAAACTATCAGATTTGAGCAAAATTTTGCCCACAACCAACATATCTAAAACTTAGAAAAACCTAATGGTGGAATAAGAAGTTATGGTCTCTACATCGAGACTCATTTTTTTGTGACTCCATTATAGATCACTAAACTGATCAACCATTCAATTAGAGCCAATCAAAATTTAATAGCAAGTCATTCTATGGTTGTAGATCACCGAATCTTTCAAAACTTTACTAAGAATGAGCTAAAATCTCATATCAAGCCATTCCAATATTAAATATCATCAAATCTATCAGCACTTCACTTTGAATGTTGATAAATGTTATTACAAACAATTATGTTAGAACTATCCAAATTGATCAAACTTTGACCATGAATTAGCTACAATCTCATCATAAGTCATCTTGAAGTAGATTATCAAATTGCTAAACTTTTCAATAAGAATTAGGTATGATTGCATAACAAACCATTATTAGGTTATAGATCACTGAAAAACTAAACCATTCACTCACAATTCATTCAAATCTCATAATTCTAGAGTTACAAATCACCAAATCAATCAACTCTACTGTCATAACCAACTAGAATCACATAACAGGCCATTCTAAGGTTTTAAAGAAAACACAATCTTAAACTCTACCATTTTTGTAGTACACAGAGACTCATAACCTTTAAATCAGAACTTGGTTCTTAAATTTGATAGTTCAATTTGGAAACATTTTTTCCCTAGCAACATATTTGAAACTTAGGAAAATCCAACGGTAGAATTAAAAGTTATAGTCTTTACACCAAGACCCATTTTTATGTGACTCTATTACAAATCACTAAACTAATCAACCATTTGATTAGAGATGGCCAAAATTTTATAGCAAATCATTTTGAAGTTGTAAGTCACTGAATCAGTCAACCCTTCACTTAGAATGAGGTACAACCTATTATCTACCAATTTTGAAGTTAAATATCATTCAATTGGTCAACCCTTCACTATGAATCAACTAAAATGTAATAAGTTACAAGCCATTCTAAGGTAATAACTTTTGACCAATTCAGTGATCTGCAACCTCAGAATCACAACTTTGTTCTTAAATTTGATTGTCAAATTTTGGCACATTTTACTTAGAATGTGTTACACTCTCATAACAAGCCATTTTGAGATTGCATTTTATCAAATTGGTCAACGCTTAACTTTGAATCAACTATAATGTTATTACAAGCCATTTTGGGGTTAGAAGTATCCAAATCAGTGAAAATTTGACTATGAATTAGCTACAATCTCATCACAAATCATTTGAAGTTGTAGATCATCAAAATAGTTAACAATTCAATAGAAATACTATATGATCTCATAACAAACCATTATGAGGTAACAAAACATTGAAAAGCTCAACCCTTTACTCACAATTTGCTCAAATCTTATAACAAGCCATTCTAGAGTTAGAAATCATCGAATCAATCAACTCAACACTCATAACCACCTAAAATATCAAAATAGGGCATTCTAAGGTTTAAAAAGTATACAGTCTTAAACTCTGCCATTTGTGTGTACATGAAGACTCATAACTTTTGAATTAGAACTTTGTTCTTAAATCTGACCGTCAAATTTGGGTACATTTTGTCCCCCAACAACATATCTAAAACTTAGGAAAATCCAATAATGATATTAAAAGTTATGCTCAATACACCAAGACTCATTTTTCTATGACTCCATTATAGATTGCTAAACTAATCAACTGTAGAGCTGACCAAAATTTCATAACAAGTCATTTTAAAGTTTTAGATCATTGAATCGGTAAACCCTTTGCTTAGAATGACCTACCATGTAATATCAAGCCATTTTGAACTTACATATTATTAAACTAGTCAACCCTTCACTATGAATCAACTAAAATGTTAGAAGTATCCATTCTGAAGCTACAAATCATCAAACCATTCAAGCATTCAATCCAAATTAGGTACGATCTCATAACAAATCATTATAAGTTTACAAAACACTGAACAACTCAACCAAATCTCATAACAAGTCATTCTTGAGTTAGAAATCAGTAAATCAATCAGCTCAACACTCATAACCAACTAGAATATCATAGCAGGCCATTCTAAGGTCAAAAATAAATAAGATCTTAAATTTTTCCATTTGTGAATAAACTTTTACATGGAGACATATAACTTTTGAATCAAAAATTATTTCTTAAATCTGACTATTAGATTTGGGCACATTCTTCCGCTCAATCAAATATCTCGTAGCAAGCCATTCTGAGGTTACATATCATTGAATCGGTCAACTCTTCACTCTAAATGTGTAGAAATGTTATTACAAACCATTATGAGATTAGAAGTATCTAAATTAGTCAAACTTTGACTAACAATCTACTACAATCTCATCACAAATCATTTTGAAACTACAAATCACCAAAATAATCAAGCATTCAATCAAAATTAGGTATGATCTCATAACAAAACCATTCTAAGGTTATACAGATAATTGAACAAATCAACCCTTCACTGACAATTTACTCAAATCTCATAACTAGTCATTTTAGAGTTACAAATCATGATCTCAATAACCAATTAGAATCTCATTACACATAATTCTAAGGTTATAAAAAAAACACAATCTTAAAATCTGTCATTATTGTATAGACTTGTGCACTGAGACTCATAAATTTTGAATTAAATCTAACCTATCGAATTTGGGCACATTCCCCCTCCAGCCACCAACATATCTAAAACTTATGAAAGTTAAATGGTGGAATCAAAAGTTGTGGTCTTATAGATCATTGAACTAATTAACCATTTAATTAGAGATGACCAAAATTTTTGAGGTTGCAGATCATCAAATTGATCAACCTTCACTCAAAATGTAATGCCCTGCCAAGGGATCCAAAGAATTAACCTAAAGTTTCACTAAGTTTGGTAGCATTTTTTTTTTTTTTTAACATGAGAGTTAATCTATTCACAACATACATATAGTAACGGAAGTAATAAAAAACATCCAACTGAAGTATACATAACAGGTTACATTCTTTAAGGATCCCTTAAAGTTGAATTACATCTAATTTAATTATTAATGATTCCATCTAATACTACATCCACATAAATAATAATGACAAGTCCAACGTTCATACATTACATTTCTGAATGGTCAATCATCCACTATACATGCCACAGGATATGAAAGGCTTAAAAGAATATACATATGTGAAATAAAGTACATCATCCTATTCTAATCCATGATGCAGACACTATAAAGTAAATGAAATCAAATACCATAAATGATACATCATCATCATAAAAGATATAAACATCCATCATAGAAGATAACCATTTATCAAATATAATTACATAAGTACATGATTCCTCCCAACCATAAATAGTATCATTAGACTATCATGGGCCCTAGCCATCCCTCTGTGCGTGACATCCCAAATCATCAAAGAGATCATCGGTATTAACATAGTAAGAATGTCACTCCTATATCATACTACATCATATGCAAAAAGAAATCTAACATGCAAGATAAAACATAAGATAACATCATCTAACAGATGTAAATCATTGATATAAGGATACGTGTCCACCATCATAATCAAAGAATGCATCAGCCACAGTGTCTCAAACAGATCCCAAATGGTAAGAGTGAAAAAACACTACCACCCAACCGTGTAGAACCTAAATGGTCCACTCCCACCGTGCTGAGGAGATAATCTCAAGTCTCAAACACGTTATCAAATCACATAGCATAAATACACTCTGAGTCCAGGAATCCTAAAAGTATACTAACTCAAAGGTTCATCTAATCTCAAAGGTACACAAAGACATGAGGAAACCTACTATGCAAGTGAGAAAGTGTCATTACATGAATCACGCTAGAGTTACCCTGGTAGTCTTTCAATAGACCTCGGCCCCCTAGTGATCCCTATGCGGCCACTAGTACCCTCTCATACTGACGAGGCATACTACAAAATGCAAGGTCACAACCAAACGTTCTCTCTACTCCCATCCTAGTCTATACTAGCACTCAAGGCATGGGCGAGAAAAAACAATTATCTTATTAAGTCCATTTAAGTCAGTATTAGGTGTAATATTTTCACTTATTAAAACAACTTACAATGAGTTACCCTAGCAGCCTCTTAGGGCCCTGGCCCCCATTGCAAGCCACTTCCCGACACTACAAATAGATAACCTATCCTAAGCTTATGGAATTATAAATCACAAATCACCACAGTCCTATACAAAGTGACTGGAAAAATACCAAAGAATATTTCACAATATAAATATCAAATCTCCATGAGCAACTGAAAAGCATCCATAGTCAAGACCACAATAGGTTCTCTATTGGCAACTGAAGGTATTACTAATAATCATTATAATCATTGGTTCTCAACAAGCAACCAAAAAGTATCTCAAAGTGATACTGATCAAAGACTCCAAAAATGGTTGAGTCAAAGAATTTAGATAAACAATTCAATTCCATCAAGTGACTGAAAAGTAATCAAATACAATTGATCGATAACTCATAAAAAAGGTTACATAAAAAAGGTTACACAAGAAAATTGAAGACAATATCAATCAGCATACCATCACATAATCATGGTTAAGTTAAAAAGGATCAAGATCAAAAGACATCATCATGACATCACATTAATAACCCCTGAGCCTCTGGTAGATGTCCTATAACTGGTCAATAACTAGTCAACCCAAAAACCCAAAATAAGAAGCATAGAGAAAACACAAAATGCAAGCACATGTTTGGGTTTGCTAAAAATTACATAGTTGACTTAAGTGTGGAGGTCTCAGTTTTCATTTTCAAATTTAGATATCGAATGGAGAAATTTATGCATTTTACCTAAACCATGTATTTGTTTGATAGATAAAAGTTTCTCCCTATAACTCTTAGAATTCAGTTTTCTATACTTTATACATTATTTTGGTAATGAATTGTCATTTTTTCAAATAAGTCAATTTCTTCTCTTGAGAACCCTAAGTAATAACGTAAATATTTCTTTTATAACATTCTCACTAACCTTAATTAGACTAAATTCTAATTAATTAAATTGATTAAATTAAAACTATATTATTTATTTAAAATTTGAATTAACTTAACTATTAGAAATTTCATTAATATATATATATATATATATAAATTGTTAATATTTAATATTATTATTAACATATATATAAAACCACCTTACAAAATTTGATTTATATCACATATAACTTGCAATTCACACAAAAAAAACATTATAATATTTATCAAGTGTTGTGATATGTATATCGCAGTAGACCTCCAATGCCATCCCATATGGGAGGCCTGTCGTGGCACTGGTGGGGCAGTGGCCGCCGTGTAGCTTTAAATGGCTGTCGATGGATCCACTGTCGTGGATAGTGACCGGCAGTGGGGGGTGGGATGTGACTGCCCACCCCTCCCCAATTTTGTATATAATTTTTTTATAAACATTTTTTTTTAAATCGCTTTTCTCAGATGCAAAAAAATGCGATTTGGATTTTATAATAAAGTTTTTCAACTGCGATTTAATGAGTAGCATTAATAAATATATAAATATGTGTATATATATATGTATATGTATATATGTGTATATATGTATATATGTATATGTATAAATATATGTATATGTATATGTATATGTATATGTAAATGTATATGTATATGTATATGTATATGTATATATATATATATATATATATATATATATATATATATATACGTGTGCAGACTGTTATTAAGTACTACAACATTTTTTATAACAAACATATATATGTATATATGTATATATGTATGCAGATTGGTAAATTTTAAAAAGAGAACATATACATAGTTTTAAAAACAAAAAGGCTTTCCAATTCGATGAATTGAGAATTTCTCCCAAATAGTAATTGCTCTCTAAATTTACCCATTAATTCTCTTAAATAGGTTTGTCCATATGCCTTTGAAAACCCTAGCCCCATAATTTCATTAGATCTACACATATGAAAATTTCTTATATGGAATTTAACTACCCATGACAAATGCATGCAACCAAGATATGAAAAGCCTCAGAAAGCATTCAGAAGACACGAAGAAGACAATAAGTGCAAGAAGCGAAATTTCATATGAAAAATTCACAAGTGTCTACTTGGACACTGATGCTAATTCACTTCTGCTCAGAATTTGTTGAGCAAGGTCCTTCCTCTTCCAACATTCTCGGGTCCTCCAAACAAGCTCCCTGAGCTTCTAGGAGTGCTTGAATATAAAGAACTCTCACGAAGCACCTAGAATGTTTCTAGAAACAACCAGAAGGACAACCAGAAGGTGTTGACAAATAAGCATGAGTCTTTTCCAACCTTCTAGATGAGTCACAAAGTTGTAGACACCATGTGCTTAATTCGTGCGCTAACTCCTGTGTTGTTGACATATGTGCAATCAAGAGGTGCGTTTACTCGTAGGTAGACTTATAACTTTTATTTTAATTATTTTATTATTTCTATTATTATTGTTTATATAATATTTTATTATTATTTTTATTAGTATTAATTTTTAATTTTTTTAATTTAATTCTTTTTCTCATTTAATTAATTAAAATCAAAATATCTAAAGATCATGACATTATATTAATTCTTCCAAAATAATTAAATTATTAATTAAATCTTTTAATTTAAGACTTAATTAATAGAAAATTCACCATAGACCTCCAAATAAAATATGAAAATCCATCATAGAACAATCCATACAAAATTAGACTAAAGGGTCAAAAATCACGAATTATGTCATCCAACACATTCGAAAGGTATCTTAGATACTTGTCCTACCTTTCTAGAAAAAATGGTTTAAGGGTTTAGGATTTGGACTTGAGAATTTATCTCTCTTTTCTTACCATTGAGATAGTACGATAGGGTACGCTCATCTTGGCAATTTAGGGAAGTCAATACCCGATACCTGCAACCTGTATAAAATCCATGCATGTACATACAATATATATATATATATATATATATATATATATATATATATATATATATATATATATGCTAAGCTAAACAGGCAATGGCAGGAAGTATGGGGTTAGTATCCATAAGAAAACACATGTAATAATAACCATCTAACTAATCATCATCAATAACTAGAAATAATATAATAATCATGATGCATATATAAAATGTAGAGTCTAAGTAATCCCATCACATATCAATTGAATCCATAGCACAATATCTGATAGTCTCAAAACAATGCTACTAACCATCAACATAAAACTAGTCTAACATAGTCCAACAATAATAGCAACAATACATCCAGAAAAATGTAAATGAGGGCAGGCACTACATCCTCCCCCCTTGGATTAGGCTTACTCCTGGAAGCCTACAAACAAGTAGGGATCTAACTCTCGTAATCTAACTGCATCCTCCCATGTAGCTGAAGAGTCATCAGTAGGGTCCCATTGAACCCTTACCTACTTTATGGTTCGACCCCTGAGGGTCAACTCCCCCTGCTCCAGAATACAAACCGGCTCCAAAGCCAGCTGCCTGTCCTCTACTTGCAATGCATTTTAATCAAGAACATGTACTACATTAGGGATATACTCCCTAAGTGTGGAGGTCTCAATTTTTATTTTCAAATTTAGATATTGAATGGACAAATTTATACATTTTACCTAACCCATGTATTTGTTTGATAGATAAAAGTTTCTCCTTATAACTCTTAGAATTTAGTTTTCTATACGTTATACGTTATTTTGGTAATGAATTGTCATTTTTTCAAATAACTCAATTTCTTCTCTTGAGAACCCCAAAGTAATAATGTAAATATTTCTTTTATAACATTCTCACTAACCTTAATTAGACTAAATTCTAATTAATTAAATTGATTAATTTAAAACTATATTATTTATTTAAAATTCTAATTAATTTAAATATTAAAATTTTTGTTAATATTATATATAATATAATATAATAATTTATATATATATATAAATTGTTAATATTTAATATTATTATTAACATATATATAAAATCAAATTACAAAATTTGATTTATATCACATATAACCTGCAATTCACACAAAAAAAAATTATATTATTTATCAAGTGCTGCGATATGTATATCACAGTAGACCTGCAACATCGTCCCGTACAGGAGGCCTGTCGTGGCACTGCCATGACAATGGCTGTCGACGGATCCACCGTCGTGGACAGTGACCACTAGTGGGGGGGTGGGATGTGATTGCCCGCCCCTCCCCAATTTCATATATAATTTATTTTATTATTTTTTTTTTTTAAATCGCTTTTCTCATATGCAAAAAAATGCGATTTGGATTTTATAGTAAAGTTTTTCAACTGTGATTTAATGAGCAGCATTAAAAAATATATAAATATGTATATATACATATATATATATATATATATATATATATACATATATATATATACATATATATATATATATGTATATATATATATATATGTATATATGTATATATATATATATATGTATATATATATATATGTATATATGTATATATATATATGTACATATATATATATATACATATATATATATATATACATATATACATATATATATATATATACATATATATATATGTATATATATATATATATATATATATATATATATATATATATATATATACATACATATATATATATATATATACATACATATATATACAGTCAAAGTTTGATCGATTTGGATACTTCTAATCTCATAAAAGCTTGGAATAATATTTTATTTGCTTCTGAGTGAAGGGTTGACTAATTCAATGATATAAACTACATAATGGATTGTTACAAGATTGTAACTTATTCTAGGTGAAGGGTTGACCAATTTGGTGATGTGTAACTTCAAAATGACTTGCTATTAAATTTTTGCTAGCTCTGATTGAATGGTTGATCAATTCAACAATCTATAATGGAGTAACAAAAAAATGTGTCCCAATATAAAGACCATAACTTTTGATTCCACTATTGGATTTTTCGAAGTTTGGGATATGTTGTTGGGGGGCCAAATTTGCCCAAAATTGATCGTCAAAATTGAGAACCAAGCTCTAATTCAAAAGTTATGAGTCTTTGTGTACAAAGTCTATAAAAAAAATGACAAGGTTTCAGATCATCTATTCTTTCTAACATTAGAATAGCTTGTTATGAGATTCTAGTGGTTTATGAGTGTAGAGTTGATTGATTCAGTGATTCGTAACTTTACAATGATTTGTTATGAGATTTGAGCAAATTGTGAGTGATGGGTTGACTTGTATGGTGATCTATAAGCTTAGAATTGTTTGTTATGAGATTGTACCTAATTGCAATTGAATGCTTGACCAATTTGGTGAGCTATAGCTTCAAAATGACTTTTGATGAGATTGTAGTCAATTCATAGTCAAAGTTTCATTGATTTTTATACTTCTAACCTCATAATGGTGTGTAATGACATTTTAGTTGATTTTGAGTGAAGGTTTGACTTATTTGACACTATATAACCTTAGAATGGTAGCTAATTCTAGGTTATTATGACATTGTAGCTAATTCTTGGTGAAGGGTTAACAAATTTAGTGATCTATAACTTTAGACTGACTTGCTATTAAATTTTGGCTAGCTTTAATTGAACAGTTGATCAATTCAATGATCTATAATGGAGTCAAAGAAAAATAGGTCTTGGTATAAAGACCATAACTTTTGATTCCACCATTGGATTTTTTGAAGTTTTAGATATGTTTTTGGGGGTGAAATGTACCCAAAAGGATGGTCAAATTTAAGAACCAAGTTTTGATTCGAAAGTTATGAGTCTCCATATACAAGTCTATAAAAAAATGGCAGAGTTTCAGATCGTCTATTCTTTCTAACCTTGGAATGGCTTATTATGAGATTCTAGTTGGTTATGATGTAGAGTTGATTGATTTGGTGATTTATAACTTTAGAATGACTTGTTATGAGATTTGCATAAATTGTGAGTGAAGGGTTGAGTTGTTCAGTGATCTGTAAGCTCAGAATAGTTTTTTATGAGATCATACCTAATTCTAATTGAACACTTGACCTATTTGGTGATCTACATCTTCAAAATGACTTATGATGAGATTGTCAAAGTTTTATCAATTTGGATACTTCTAACCTCAAAATGAGTGGTAATAACATTTCTACTCATTCAGGATGAAGGATTAATCGAATTGATGATATGTAACCTCAGAATGGTTTGTTATGAGATTGTAGCTCATTTTGAGTGAATTGGCCAATTTAGTGATCTACAACCTCAGAATGACTTGCTATGAAAATTTGACCCACTTTGATTGAATGATTGATCAATTCAATGATCTATAATGGAGTCATAGAAAAATGAGTCTTCCATCATTAAATTTTCCTATGTTTTTGATATGTTGTTGGGGGGTAAACTGTACCCAAAATTGATAGTTAGATTTAAGAACCAAGTTCTGATCCAAAAGTTATAAATCTTCATGTACAACTCTATAAAAAATTGTGGAGTTTAAGATTGTGTTTTCTTTCTAACCTTAAAATGGCTTGTTATGATATCCTAGTTTCTTATGAGTGTAGAGTTGACTGCTTTAGTGATTGTAACTCTAAATGACTTGATATGGGATTTGAGTAAATTGCGAGTGAAGGGTTTAGTTGTTTGGTGATTAGTAACCTCAAAATAGTTTGTTATGAGATTGTACCTAATTTTGTGATTCATTGCTTAAATGGTTTGGTGATCTGCAGTTTTAAAATAACTTGTGATGAGATAACAGTTAAATCATAGTCAAAATTTGAATGATTTGGATACTTCTAACCTAATAATGGTTTGTATTAACATTTTAGTTAATTTTGAGTGAAGGGTTGACCGATTCGATGATATGAACCTCATACTAGATTATTATGAGATTGTAGCTTATTTTCATCAAAGGACTAACCAATTCAGTTATCTATAACTTTAGAATGACTTGCTATTAAATTTGTGCTAGCTTTGATTGAATGGTTGATCAATTTAGCGATCAATAATAGAGTCACAAAAGAATAGATCTTGGTATTTCGCTCTGGAATGCAAAATTTTTCCAAAATTGATGGTCAGATTTAAGAACCAAGTTCTAATTCAAAAGTTATGAGTCTTCATATACAAGTCTATAAAAAAATGGTTGAGCTTTTGATCTTCTATTCTTTCTAACCTTAGATGGCATGTTATGAGATTCTAGTTGGTTATGAGTGTGGAGTTGATTGATTTGGTGATTCGTAACTTTAGAATGACTTGTTATAACATTTGAGCAAATTGTGAGTGAAGGGTTGAGTTGTTCGGTGATCTGTAAGCTTAAATGGTTTTTATGAGATTCTACCTAATTCTAATTAAACACTTGACTGATTTGGTGAGCTATAGATTCAAAATAACTTGTGATGAGATTGTAGCCAATTCATAGTCAAAGTTTCACCGATACTTCTAACCTCAGTGTGTAATAACATTTTAGTTGATTCTGAGTGAAGGCCTAATCGAGTATATATAACTTCAAAATGGCTATATAACTTCAAAATGGCTTTTTATGAGATTGTAGCACATTTTGGGTGAAGGATTGACCAATTCGGTAATATGTAACCTCAAAATGACTTGGTATGAAATTTTGGTTGGCTTTGATTAAATAATTGATCAATTCAATGATCTATAATAGAGTCATAGAAAAATGGATCTTTGTGCAGAGACCATAACTTTTCATTCCATTGTTACATTTTCTTAAGTTTTGAATATTCAAAATGTGCCCAAAATCGATGATCAAATTTAAGAACTAAGTTTTGATTCAAAAGTTATGAGTTTCCATGTACAAGTTTATAAAAAAAAATGGTAGAGTTTGACATCATGTTTTCTTTCTAACCTTGGCATACCCAGTTATGAAATTCTAGTTGGTTATGAGTGTAGAATTGACTGAATCAATGATTTGTAACTCTAGAATGACTTGTTATGAGATTTGAGCTAATTGTGAGTGACAGGTTGAGTTGTTTGGTGATAACTTGAGAATGGTAATAAGATCATTCATAATTTTGTTTGAACAGTTGACCAATTTTGTGATTTGCAACTTCAAAATGACTTGTGATGAGATTGTAGTTTATTCATAGTCAAAATTTGACTAATTTTGATACTTCTAACCTCAGAATGGCTTATAATAACATTTTAGTTTATTCTAAGTGAAGGGTTGATCGATGTGGTGATCTCTAACCTTAGAATGCCCCGTTATGAGATTGTATCTCATTCTAGGTGAAGGATTGACTGATTTGATGATCTGTAACGTCAAAATGACTTGCTATGAAATTTTACTTGACTCTAACTGAATGGTTGAACATTTTAGTGATCTAATAAAATGGAGTCACAAAAAATGGATCTTGGTGTAGAGACCATAACATTTTATTCCACCACTAGATTTTCCTAAGTTTTGAATATATTGTTGAGGGAAGAAATGTGCCCAAAATTGACTATCAAATTTAAAAATTAAGTTCTTGTTCAAATAATATGCATCTCTATGTACAAGTCTATACAAAAATGGAAGAGTTTAAGATCCTATTCTCTTTCTAACCTTAGAATGACATGTTATAAGATTCTAGTTGGTTATGAATGTAGAGTTGATTGTTCAGTGATTTGTAACTCTAAAATGACTTATTATTTGATTTAAGCCAATTATGAGTGAAAGTTTGAGTTGTTTGGTGATCTGTAACCTCAAAATAGTTTTTTATGAGATCATACCTAATTCTAATTGAACACTTGGTTAGGTGATCTCTAGTTTCAAAATGACTTGTGATGAGATTGTAGCTGATTTGTAGTCAAAATTTGACTAATTTGGATGCTTCAAACCTTAGAATGGTTTGTAATAACATTTTAGTTAATTCTAAGTGAATGGTTGATCAATTCAATGATATGAACTACAGAATGAATTGTTCTAGGCAAAGAGTTGACCAATTCAGTGATCTATATAACTTAAGAATGCTATAAAATTTTGTCTAGCTCTGATTAAATAGTTGATCAATTCAACAATCTATAATGGAGTACTAGAAAAATGTGTCTTGATATAGAAACCATAACTTTTCATTCCAATGTTGGATTTTTTGATGTTTCAGATATGTTGTTGTGGGGCGAAATGTGCCCAAAATTGATGGTCAGATTTTAGAACCAAGTTTTGATTCAAAAGTTATAATTCTATGTGTGTAAGTTTATAAAAAAATGTAAGAGTTTTAGACCATCTATTCTTTCTAACCTTTGAATGGCCTGTTATGAGATTCTAGTTGGTTATGAGTGTAGAGTTGACCGATTCAGTAATTTATCTCTTTAGAGTGACTTGTTATGAGATTTGAGAAAATTGTGACTAAATGGTTGAGTCGTTTAGTAATTTGTAATCTTAGAATAGTGTGTTAGGAGATCATACCTAATTCAGGCTTGATCGATTGAGTAAGTTATAGTTTCAAAATGACTTTTGATAAGACTGTAGCCGATTCATAGTCAAAGTTTGACTAATTTGGACACTTCTAACCTCATATTGGAGTGTAATAATATTTTTGTTGATTCTAAGTGAATGGTTAGCCAATTCGATGATATGTAACCTTAGAATGGCTTGTTATGAGATTGTAGTTCATTCTAGGTGAAGGGTTGACTGATTCAATGATTTGTAACCTCATACTGACTTGGTGTGATATTTTGATAGCCGACACTAATTAAATAGTTGATCGATTCAACAATCTATAATGGAGTCATAGAAAAATGGATCTTTTTGTAGAGACCATAACTTTTGGATATGTTGATGGGAGCAAAATGTGCCCAAAATTGATGATTAGATTTAATAACCAAGTTCTGTTCAAAAGTTATGCGACTCCGTGTAAAAATCTATACAAAAATGGCTGCGTTTAAGATTGTGTTTTCTTTCTAACCTTAGTATAACCTATTATGATATTCTAGTTGGTTGTGAGTGTAGAGTTGACTGATTTGTTGATATGTAACTCTAGAATGACTTGTTATGAGATTTGAACAAATTGTGAGTGAAGGGGTTGAGTTGTTCGATAATTTGTAACCTCAAAATAGTTTGTTATGAGATCGTATCAAATTCTTATTGAACACATGACTTATTTTGTGATCTACATCTTCAAAATGACTTATGATGAGATTGTAGATAATTCTTAGTCAAAGTTTGACCGATTTAGATACTTCTAACCTCAGAAAGGCTTGTAATAACATTTTTGCACATTTAGAGAGAAGGGTTGATCAATTCGATGATATGAAAGCTTAAAATGACTTGTTATGAGATTGTGGCTCATTCTGAGTAAAGGGCCAATTTGGTGCTCTGGAACCTCAAAATGACTTGTTATAAAATTTTGGCCCACTCTAATTAAACAATTGATTAGTTAAACAATCTACACTGGAGTGACAGAAAAATTGGTCATGGTGTAAAGACCATAACTTTTGATAGCATTGTTGGATATTCCTAAGTTTCAAATATGTTGTTTAGGAGTGAAATATGCCCAAATCTAACATTCAAATTTAAGAACCAATTTCTAATTCAAAAGTTATGAGTTCATTTGATTGAATGCTTGACTGTGGCTTCAAAAAACCTCGTGATGAGATAGTAGTAAATTCATAGTCTTAGTTTGACTCATTTAGATCCTTTTAACATCAAAATGACTTGTTTAAAATTTTATTTGATTTGGAGTGAAGGGTTTCAATGTAGAGACAAAAAGTTTTGATTCCACTAGTAGATTTCCTAAGTTTTTAATGTTGTGTTGGGGGCAAAATGTGCCCAAAATCAATAGTCAAATTTAACAACCAAGTTTTGATTCAAAAGTTATGTGACTCTATGTACAATTCTATAGAAAAATGGCAAAGTTGAAGATTGTGTTTTCTTTCTAACTTTAGAATGAACCTGTTCATGTATTCTAGCCACTAATAAGTGTAGAGTTGACTGATTCAGTGATTTATAACTCTAAAATGACTTGTTATGAGATTTGAGTGAATTGTGAGTGAAGAGTTGAGTTGTTCGGTGATCTATAAGCTTAGAATGGTTTCTTATGAGTTCATACCTAATTCTAATTGAATGCTTCATGGGAAGATTTAAGAACTAAGTTATGAGTCTCCATGTACAAGTCTATAAAAAAATCATAGAGTTTCAGATTGTTTATTCTTTCTAAAGTTAGAATGGCCTATTATGAGGTTCTAGTTGGTTATGAGTCTACAAGTTGGCTAATTCAATGATTTGTAACTGTAGAATGACTTTTATAACACTTGAGTGAATTATGAGTCAAGGGTTGGGTTGTTCAGTGATCTGTAAGTTCAAAATGGCTTTTTATGTGATTGAACTTGATTCCAATTAAATGCTTGACTGTTTCATTGAGCTATAGCTTCAAAATGAGTTGTGATGAGATTATAGCCAATTTATAGTCAAAGTTTCATCGATTTGGATATGTTTAATCTTAGAATGATGTTTAATAACATTTTAAATGATTATGAGTGAAATTTTGACCTATTCGATGATATGTAGCTTTAGAATGGATTGTAATGAGAGTGTAGCTCATTTTGGGCAAAGAGTTGACAAATTAAGTGATCTATAGCCTTAGAATGACTTGGTATGAATTTTTGGCTGGCTCTGATTAAACAGTTGGTTAGTTTAGCGATCTATAACAGAGTTATAAAAAAATGAGTCTTTGTTTAGAGACCATAAATTTTGATTCTACTGTTTGATTTTCTTAAGTTTAGGATATGTTTTTGGAGAGTGAAATGTGCCCAAAATCAATGGTCAGATTTAATAACAAAATTTTGATTTAAAAGTTATGCAACTCCATGTACAAGTCTATAAAAAAATGATCAAATTCAAGATCGTGTTTTCTTTCTAACCTTAGAATGGCCTGTTATAAGTGTAGAGTTGACTGCTTTGGTAATTTGTAAGTCTAGAATGACTTGTTATTAGATTTGAGCAAATTACAAGTGAAGGGTTTAGTTGTTTGATGACCTATTCATAATGATTTTTTATGAGATCATACCTAATTTTGATTAAGCACATGACTAGTTCAGTGATATGTAGGTTCAAAATGACTTGTGATGAGATTATAGTTGATTCATAGTCAAAGTTTGACTAATTTGGATACTTCTAACCTTAGAATGGCTTGTAATAAAATTTTAGTTGATTTGGAGTGAAGGATTGACTAATTCGGTGATCTGTAACCTTAGAATGACTTAGTATAAAATTTTGGCTAGATCTGATTATATTGTTATTCAGTTTAGTGATCTATAATGGGCTCATAGAAAAATGAGTCTCAGAGTAGAGACAATAATTTTTTATTCCACTATTGGATTTTCTTAAGTTTTAGATATGTTGTTGGGGGACAAAATGTGCCTAAAATTGATGGTTAGATTTAAGAACCAAGTTATGGTTCAAAAGTTATTACTATCCCTATACAAGTCTATAAAAAATTGATAGAATTTTAGATAGTGTTTCATTTCTAACCTTAGAAAGGCTTGTTATTAGATTCTAGTTGGTTATGATTGTAGAGTTGACAAATTCAGTGATTTGTAACTCTAGAATGATTATGAAATTTGAGCAAATTTTGAGTGAAGGGGTTGAGTTTTTCAGTGATCTGTTACTTTGGAATGGTTTGTTACGAGATCATACCTAATTCTGATTGAATGCTTGAGCAATTTGGTGATATGTAGCTTCAAAATGACTTCTGATAAGATTCTAGTGGATTCATAGTTAAACTTTGACCAATTTTGATACTTCTAATGTCCGAATGACTTGTTATGAAATTGTATCACATTTTGGGTGAAGGGTTGACCAATTCAGTGATCTGTAACCTTAGAATGACTTGCTATGAAAATTTGGCCTACTCTAATTGAATGGTTGAGCATTTTAATGATCTATAATGGAGTTGCAAACAAATGGGTCTCAATGTAAAGATATTAACTTTTGATTTGACCATTGGATTTTTGATGATCTATAACCTTCAAATTGTTTGCTATGAGATTGTATCTAATTCTTATTAAACACTTGACTGGATCGATGACCGACAATTTCAAAATGACTTGTGATGAGATTTAATCAAAGTTTGTCTGATTTATATACTTCTAACTTTGAAATGGCAAGTTATGGGCATTCAGAGTGAAGGGTTTACCGAATTGATCATATGTAAGCTTAGAATAGCTTGTTATGAGATTGTACCTCATTCTGATTGAAAGTTGACTGATTTGATGATCTACAACCTTAGAATTATTTGCTATGAAATTTTAATGGTTGATTAGTTTAGTGATCTATAATAGAATCATAGAAAAATGGGTCTCGGTGTAGAAACAATAACTTTTGATTTCATTGTTGAATTTTCTTAAGTTCTAGATATGTTATTATGGAGCAAAATGTGCCCAAATCTAATGGTTAGATTTAAGAAATAAGTTCTAATTAAAAATGTATGGCTCTCCATGTAAAGGTCTATACAAAAATGACAAATTTTAAAATCATGTTTTCTTTTCGACCTTAGCATGGTCAGATTTGAGTGAATTGCAAGTGAAGGGTTGATTTGTTCAATGATCTATAACCTCAGAATGATTTGTTATAAGATTTTAGCTCATTCTAAGTGGAGGGTTGACCGATTTGCTGATATACAACCTCATAATGATTTTATATGAAATGTTGGTTGTCTTTAATTGAATGATTGATGAGTTCACCGATATATAATGAAGTCACAGAAAAATGGGTCTTGATGTAAAGATCATAACTTTTGATTCCAAGTTTTGGATTTGTTTTTGGGGGGTGAAATGTGTCCAAATCTGATGGTCTGATTTAAGAATGAAGTTCTGATTCAAAAGTTTGAGTCTAAACAAAAATGGCAGATTTTAAGATTGTGTTTTATTTCTAACCTTAGAATGGCCATGAGATTCTAGTTGGTTATGAGTGTAGAGATGACTTATTCGGTGATTTATAACACTAGAATGAATTTTTATGAGAGCTAAGAAAATTTTAAGTGAAAGGTCAAGTTGTTCGATGATCTGTAACAATAGAATGGGTTGTTATGCGATCATACATGATTCTGATTTAACATTTGACTAGTTCAATGATCTGCAATGTCAAAATAAGTTGTGATGAGATTGTCACTGATTCATATTCAAATTTTAACTAGTTTGGATACTTGTTATCTTAGAATGGCTTGTAATAACAGTTTTACACATTTGGGGTGAAGGGTTGACTAATTCAATGACAATAACCTCAAAATGGCTTGTTATGACATTGTAGCTCATTTTGAGCAAAGGGTTGATCAATTTGGTGAGTTGCAACCTCAGATGACTTATTATGAAATTTTGGTTGGCTCTAATTGAACAGTTGATCGGTTAAACGATCTATAATGGAGTCACACAAAAATGGGTCTCGATGTAAAGACCATAACTTTTGATTCCACTATTGGATTTTCTTGAGTTTTGGATATGTTGTTAATAAGCGAGATGTGCCCAAATCTAATGGTTAGATTTAAGAGCCAAGTTATGATTTAAAAGTTGTGAGTCTCCATGTACAAGTCTATAAAAAAGTAATAGATTTTAAGATCGTGTTTTCTTTTTGACCTTAGAATGGCCTATTATGAGATTCTAGTTGGTTATGAATGTAGAGTTGACCAATTCAGTGATTTATAACTCTAGAATGACTTTTTATGAGATTTGAGCAAATTGTGAGTGAACGGGTTGAGTTGTTCAGTGATCTATAGCCTCAGAATGGGTTGTTATCAAACCATACATGATTCTCATCAAATGTTTAACCAATTTAGTGATCTGTAGTTTCAAAATAGCTTGTGATAAGATTGTGGTTGTTTCATAGTCAAAATTTGACCAAATTAGATACCTCGAACCTCATAATGGATTGTAATATCATTTATGCACATTCGAAGTGGAGGGTTGACTTATTCGATAATATGTAACTTCAAAATGGCTTGTTATGAGATTGTAGCTCGTTCTAATTCAGGGGTTGATCAATTCAATGATCTACAACCTTAGATGATTTGTTATGAAACTCTAGTCAACTCTAATTGAATGGTTGATTAGTTCAGCAATCTATATGGAGTCACAAAAAAATAGGTCTCGGTGTAGAGACCATAACTTTTGATTGCACAGTTGGAATTTCCAAAGTTTTAAATATGTTGTTAAGGTAAGATTTTCCCAAATTTGATGTTCAGATTTAAGAACGAAGGTATGATTCAAAAGTTATGAGTCTCTGTGTACACTTCTATGGAAAAACGATAGAGTTTAAGATTGTGTTTTCTTTCTTACCTTACAATGACTTGTTATGAGATTCTAGTTGGTTATGAGTGTAGAGTTGATTGATTCGGTCATTTGTAACTCTTGAATAACTTATTATGAGACTTGAGAAAATTATGAGTGAAGAGTTGAGTTGTTCGATGATTTGTAACCTTAGAGGTTTGTTATGACATTGTATCTAATTTTGATTGAACACTTGACTAGTTTAGTGATCTTATGGTGGGATTGTAGCTGAATCATAGTCAAAGTATAACTAATTTTGATACTTCCAACCTCAAAATGGCTTGTAATATTTTAGATGATTTTGAGTTAAAGGTTGACTAATTTGATGATATGTAAACTTTGAATGGCTTGTTATTAGATTGTAACTTATTCTAAGTGAAGGTGTGATTGATTCAGTGATCTGCAACCTCAGAATGACTTGCTATGAATGTTTTAATAAGATCTAATTGAATAGTTGATTAGTTCAACAATCTATAATGTCACCAAAAAATGGATCTTGAGTAGGGACTATAACTTTTCATTCCACTGTTAGATTTTCTTAAGTTTTGTATATGTTGTTGGGAGGCAAAATGTGCCCAAATCTTATGATCAAATTTAGAAATCAAATTTTGATTCAAAAGTTATGAGTCTCCATGTACATATCTATACAAAAATAGTATAGTTTAAGATCGTGTTTTCTTTCTAACATTAGAATGGCCTGTTATGAGATTCTAATTGGTTATGAGTGTAGAGTTGACTAATTCGATGGTTTGTAATTCTAGAATGACTTGTTATGAGATTTCAGCAAATTATGAGTGAAGGGTTGAGTTGTTCAGTAATCTGTAACCTTAAAATTATTTTTATGATATAGTACCTAATTCTGATTGAATGCTTGACCCGTTCACTTATGTACATCTTTGAAATGACTTATGATGAGATTGTAGATGATTTGTAGTTAATGGTTGACCAATTTGGATACTTCTAACCTCAGAATGGCTTGTAATAACATTTTTGCACATTTAGAGTGAAGGGTTGACCGTTTCAATGATATGTAACATTAGAATGACTAATTATGAGATTGTAGCTCATTCTAAGCCAACAATTGAATAATTTGGTGATCTAAAACCTCAATGAGATGCTATGAAATTTTGGCCCACTCTTATTGAATGGTTGATCAGTTCAATGATCTATAATGGAGTGACAGAAAGATGGGTCTTTGTGTAAAGACTAGAACTTTTGATAGCACTATTCGATATTCCTAGGTTTTAGATATGTTGTTTGGGGGAGAAATGTGCCCAAATCTAATGGTCAGGTTAAAGAACCAAGTTCTAATTCAGTAGTTATGAGTCTCTCTTTAAAAGTCTATACAAAAATGGCAGCATTTAAAATCATATTTTCTTTCTAACCTTAGAATGGCTTGTTATGAGATTTTACATGATTATGAGTGTAGAGTTGATTAATTTGATGGTTTGTAACTCTAGAATGACATGTGATGAGATTTGAGTGAAAGGGTTGAGTTGTTCCATGATTTGTAATCTCAGAATGGTTTGTTATGAGATGGCACTTAATTTTGATTGAACGCTTAACCAGTTTAGTGATTTCTAGCTTCAAAATGACTTGTGATGAAGTTGTAGCCAATTTATTGTCAAAGTTTGATCGATTTGGATACTTTTTACCTTAGAATAGCTTGTAGTAACATTTTAGTTGATTCCAAAAGAAAGGTTGACTGATTCGATGATATACATGTAACCTTAGATGGGTAATGCGATTATAGCTCATTCTTGGTGAAGAGTTGACTGATTTGGTGATTTGTGACCTCGCAATGACTTGCTATAAAATTTTGGTTGACTCTAATTGAATTGTTGATCAATTTAGTGATCTATAATGAAGTCAAAAAAATAGCTCTTGATGTAGAGACCATAACTTTTGATTTTACCATTGGATTTTCCTAAGTTTTGAATATATTGTTGGGGGGTGAAATGTGAAAGAGTTTAAGATCATGGATATATTGTTTAAGAAATGCAGATATATTGTGTACAATTCTATATAAAAATGGCAGAGTTTTAGATCATGGTTTCACTCTAATTTTAGGATGGCTTGTTATGATATTCTAGTTGGTTGTAAGTGTAGAGTTGTCCAATTTAGTGATTTGTAACTCTAGAATGACGTGTTATGAGATTATAGTGAAGGGTTAACTTGTTCAGTGATCTGTAACCTTTATAATGGTTTGTTATGAGATTGTACTTAATTTTGATTGAATGCCTGATTGATTCAGTGATCTGTAGATTCAAAATGATTTGTGATGATATTGTAGTTGATTCATAATTAAAGTTTGACTGATTTGGATACTTTAAACCTTAGAATGACTTGTAATAACATTTTAAGTGATTCAAAATGAAGGGTTGACCAATTCAATGATATGTAACCTCAGAATGGCTTTTTATGAGATTGTAGCTCACTCTTAGTAAAGGGTTGACATATTGGATGATTAGCAACCTTAGAATGACTTGCTATGAAGTTTTCATCGACTTTTATTGAATGGTTGATTAATTCGGCAATCTATAATGGAGTCATAGAAAAATAGGTCTCAGTGTAGAGACCATAACATTTGATTCCATTGTAAGTTTCAACTATGTTGTTTAGGGGACAAAATGTGCCCAGATCTGACAACCAAATTTAAAAATCAAGTTCTATTTCAAAAGTTACAACTCTCCATGTACAAGTGTAAAAATAAATGACAAAGTTAAAGATTGTGTTTTCTTTGTAACCTTAGAATGGCTTGTTATGAGATTCTAGGTGGTTATGCATGTAGAGCTGACTTATTCGGTGATTTATAACTATATAATGACTTGTTAAGAGATTTGAGCAAATTATGATGAGATTGTAGCTGAGTCATAGTCATTATTTGACCAATTTGGAAACTTCTAACCTAAGAATGACCTTTAATATCATTTTTGAACATTGAAAGTGAAGGGTTGACCGATTGGATCATAATGGCTTGTTATTACATTCTAGCTCATTCTGAGTGTAGGGTTGACTAATTCAATGATCTGCAACCTTAGAATGACTTGTTATGAAATTCTGGTCAGTTTTGTTTGAACAATTGATCAATTCAATGATCTATAAATGGACTCACAGAAAAAATGGGTCTTGGTTGTTGTGGAGCAAAATATGCCCAAATTTGACTATCAAATTTAGGAACCAAATTTTGATTAAGATGTTATGAGTCTCTATGTACAAGTCTATACAAAAATGGTAGATTTTAAGATCATGTTTTCTTTCTAAACTTAGAATGACTTATTATGAGATTCTAGTTGGTTATGTAGAGTTGATTGATTGAGTGATTTGTAAATCTAGAATGACTTGTTATGATATTTGAGTAAATTGTGAGTAAAAGGTTGAGTTGTTCAGTGATCTATGGCATTAGAATGGTTTTTTATTAGATGGTACCTATTTCTAATTGAACACTTGATCGGTTCAGTGATCTAAATTATGAAAATGACTTGTGATGAGGTTGTAGCCTATTCAAAGTCAAAGTTTGACTGATTTGGATACTTCCAACCTTAGAATGGCTTGTAATAACATCTATACACATTCAGAGTAAAGGGTTGACTGATTTGATGATCTACAACCTCAACATGACTTATGGTGAGATTGTAATCAATTCATAGTCAAAGTTTGACCAATTTGAATACATCTAACCTTAGAATGGCTTGTAATAATATTTTTATGCATTTAGAGTGAAGGGTTGATTGATTTTATGATATGTAACCTCACAATATCTTGTTATGATATTGTAGCTCATTCTAAGCAAAGGGTTGATTGATTCGGTGATTTGCAACGTTAGAATGACTTGTTATGAAATTTTTGTCAAATTTAATTTAACGGTTGATCACTTGATCAATTTGTAATGAAGTCACTAAAAAATGGGTCTTGGGGTAGAAAACATAACTTTTGATTCCACCATTGAATTTTTCTAAGTTTTAGATATGTTGTTGGGGAGCAAAATGTACCCAAATCCGATGGTCAGATTTAAGAACCAAATTTTGATTAAAAAGTTATGAGTCTTCATGTACAAGTCTATTAAAAAATGATAGATTTTAAAATCATGTTTTCTTTTTGAACTTAGAATGACCTGTTATGAGATTCTAGTTGGTTATGAGTATAGAGTTGACTGATTAGGTGATTTGTAACTCTAGAATGACTTGTTATGAGATTTGAGAAAATTATGAGTGAAGGTTTGAGTTGTTCGGTGATTTGTAACCTTAGAATGGTTTGTTATGAGATGGTACTTAATTCTTATTGAACACTTGACTGGCTCAATGATCTAAAGTTTCAAAATAACTTGTGATAAAATTGCAGCCAATTCAAAGTCAAAGTTTGACTAATTTGGATACTTCCAACCTTAGAATGGCTTATTATAACATTTCTTCATATTTGGAGTGAAGAGTTGACTAATTCAATAATATGTAACCTCAAAATGGCTTATTATGAGATTGTAGTTTATTCTGATTGAAGAGTTGATTAATTCAATGATCTGTAAGATGACTTGTTATGAAATTTTGGTCAGCTCTAATGGAGTCACAAAAAAATGGGTCTTGGTGTAGACACCATAAGTTTTGATTCCACCATTGGAGTTTCCTAAGTTTTGGATATGTTGTTAACGAGCAAGATTTAAATCTAATGGTTAGATTTTAGAACCAAGTTTTGCTTAAAAGTTATGAATCTCCATGTACAAGTCTATACAAAAATGATAGATTTTAAGATCATATTTTCTTTCAAACTTTAGAATTGCCTGTTATGAGATTCTAGTTGGTTATGAGTGTAGAGTTGACTGATTTGGTGATTTGAAAGTCTAGAATGACTTCTTATGAGATTTGAGAGAATTGTGAGTAAAGAGTTGAGTTGTTTGGTGATCTAAAACCTTAGATTGGTTTGTTAGGAGATCATACCTAATTCTAATTGAATGCTTTACTAGTTCGATGATCTACAACTTCAAATGACTTGTGATGAGATTGTAGCCAATTTATAGTCAAAGTTTGAAAGTTTTAGATACTTATAACCTTAGAATGGCTTGTAATAACTTTTCTATGCATTTAGAGTGAAGGGTTGACTGATTTGGCGATCTGCAACCCCAATATGACTCGCTATGAAATTTTGGTCAGCTTAGATTCAACATTTGATTAGTTCAACAATCTATAATGGTGTCACATAAAGATGGGTCTTGTTATATAGACGATTTCTTGTGATGTTTTTTTTGGATTTACCTAAGTTTTGAACATGTTGTTTGGGAGTGAAATGTGCCCCAATTCAACAATCAGATTTAACAACCATATTCCAATTCAAAAGTTATGAGTCACCATGTACAAGTCTATAGAAAAATGACAGAGTTTAAGGCCGTGTTTTCTTTCTAACCTTGTAATGGCCTGTTATGAGATTGTAGGTTTTTATGAGTGTAAAGTTGGTTGATTTGGTGATTTATAACTCTAGAATGACTTGTTATGAGATTTGACTGAATTGTGAGGGAAGGGTTGAATTGTTCAGTGATCTGTAACTTTAGAATGGTTTGTTATGAGATCGTACGTAATTTTGATCGAATGCTTGACTAGTTTAGTGACCTACAGTTTCAAAATGACTTGTGATGAGATTGCGACCTATTATAGTCAAAGTTTGAATGATTTGGATACTTATAATCTCAGTCTTGCAATAACATGTTTGCACATTTCAAGTGAAGCGTTGACCAATTTGGTGATTTAGAATGACATTTTATGAGATTATAGGTCATTCTAAAAGAAGGGTTGACCCATTTGATGATCTACAACCTCATAATGATTTGCTATGAAATTATGGTTGGCTCTGATTGAATGGTTGAATAGTTCAATGATCTATAATGGAGTCACAACAAAATGAGTCTCTCATTGTAGAGACCATAACTTTTGATTCCATAGTTGAATTTTTCTATATTTTGAATATGTTGTTGGTGAGCAAAATGTGTCCAAATCCAATGGGCAGGTTTAAGAATCACATTTTGATTCAAAACTTATGAGTCTTCGGTTACAAGTCTATGCAAAAATGGCAGAGTTTAAGATTGTGTTTTCTTTTTAACTTTAGAATGACTTGTTATGAGTGTAGTGTTGACTAATTTAGTGATTTGTAACTCTAGTATAACTTTTTATGAGATTTGACTGAATTATGAGTGAAGGGTTGAGTTGTTCGGTGATCTATAATAGAGTCACAAAAAAAATGGGTCTTGATGTAGAGACCATAACTTTTGATTTTATAATTGGATTTTCTTAAGTTTTAGATATGTTGTTGGGTGGCAAAATGTGCCCAAATCTAATGGCCAAATTTAAGAACCAAGTTCTAATTGAAAATTTGTGAGTCTCCATGTAGAAATCTATACAAAAAAGATAGAGTTTAAGATGTTTTCTTTCTAACCTTATAATCTTGTGTTATGAGATTCTAGGTTGTTTTAAGTATAGTGTTGATTGATTCAATGATTTGTAACTCTAGAATGACTTTTTACAATAGTTGAGTGAATTGTGAGTGAGGGGTTGAGTTGTTCAGAACATTTTAGTTGATTCAAAGTGTTTCGATTGATCGATTCGATGATGTGTCACCTCAAAATGACTTGTTATGAGATTTGAGTTGTTCAGCTCATTTTGAGTAAATGGTTGATAGATTTGGTAATCTACAACCTTAGAATGACTTGCTATACAATTTTGGTCAACTATAATTAAATAGTTTATTAGTTTAGTGTTCAATAATGGAGTCATAGAAAATTTTATTTTGGTGTAGAGACCATAATTTTTTATTCCATTGTTGGATTTTCCTAAGTTTCAGATATGTTGTTGGGCAGCAAAATGTGCCCAAATTCGATGGTCACATTTAACAACCAAGTTTTGATTCAAAAGTTATGAGTCTTTGTGTACAAGTCTATACAAAAATGACAGAGTCTAAGATCATGTTTTCTTTCTAAATTTAGAATTGCTGTTATGAGATTCTAGTTGGTTATCAGTGTAGGGTTGACTGATTCAATAATTTGTTTCTCTAGAATGACTTGTTATGAGATTTGAGTGAATTGTGTGTGAAGGGTTGAGTTTTTCAGTGATCTATGACCTCAGAATGGTTTGTTATAAGATCAAACCTAATTTCAATTGAATGCTTGACTGATTTAGTGATCTACAACTTCAAAGTGACTTGTCATGAGATTGCAATCAATTCATAGTCAAAGTTTGAATGATTTGGATAATTATAACCTTAAAATGGCTGGTAATAACATTTCTATACATTCAAAGTGAAGGTTTGACTAATTCAATTATATGAACCACATAATGGATTGTTATGAGATTGAAGCTTATTCTAGCTAAAGGGTTGACCAATTTGGTGATTAGAATGACTTGACATTAAATTTTGATGAGCTTTGATTGAATAGTTGATCAATTTAGTTATCTATAATGGAGTCATAGTAAAACGGGTCTTGGTATAAAGACCATAAATTTTGATTCCACCGTTGAATTTTTTTGAAGTTTTTGTTATGTTGTAAGGGTTGACCAATTTGGTGATTAGAATGACTTGACATTAAATTTTGACGAGCTTTGATTGAATAGTTGATCAATTTAGTTATCTATAATGGAGTCATAGTAAAATGGGTCTTGGTATAAAGACCATAAATTTTGATTCCACCGTTGAATTTTTTTGAAGTTTTTGTTATGTTGTTGGGGGACAAAATTTTCTCAAAAATGATGGTCAAATTTAAGAACCAAGTTCTAATTCAAAAATTATGAGTCTCCTTGTACAAGTCTATAAAAAAATGGTAGAGTTTCAGATCATGTTTTCTTTCTAACCTTAGAATGACCTGTTATGAGTGTAGAGTTGACTAATTCGATAATTTGTAAGTCTAGAATGACTTTATATGAGATTTGAGTGAACTACAAGTGAAGGGTTTAGTTGTTTGGTGATCTATAACCTTATAATGACTTGCTATGAAGTTTTGGTTGACTTTGATTATATGGTTGATCAATTTAGCGATCTATAATGGACTCACAGAAAAATGGGTCTTGGCATAGAGACCATAAATTTTTATTCCACTATTAGATTTTTCTAAGTTTTGGATATGTTATTGGGGGGTAAAATGTCCCTAAAATTGATGGTCAAATTTAAGAGCCAAGTTCTAATTCAAAAGTTATTAGTCTATGTGTATAAGTCTATTAAAAATTGATAGAATTTAAGATCATGTTTTGTTTCTAACCTTGGAATGGCCTATTATGAGATTCTAGTTGGTTATAATTATAGAGTTGACTGATTCAACTATTTGTAAGTATAGAATGATGTGTTATGAGATTTGAGCAAATTGTGATCGTACCTAATTTTGATTGAACGCTTGACTGGTTCAATGATATGTAGATTAAAAATGACTTGTGATGAGATTTTAGTCGATTCATAGTTAAAGTTTGACTAATTTGGATACTTCTAACCTTCTAATGACTTGTTATGTTGTTGTAGCACATTCTGGGTGAAGGGTTGTCCAATTCAGTGATCTGTAACCTTAGAGTGACTTGCTATGAAATTTTGGCCTACTCTAATTAAATGGTTTTGTATTTCAATGATCTATAATGGAGTCATAGATAAATGGGCTTCAATGTAAAGACATTAAAGTTTAATTCAACTATTGTATTTTTCTAAGTTTTGGATATATTGTTAGGGGAGAAATGTGTCCAAAATTAACAGTCAAATTTAAGAACCATGTCTTGATTCAAAAGTTATGAGTCTCCATGTACACGTCTATAAAAAAATGGTAGAGTTTGAGATCGTGTTTTTTTTCTAACCTTAGAATAGCCTATTATGAAATTTTAATTCATGTACATGTCTTATGGGTGTAGAGTTGACTAATTTAGTGATTTGTAACTCTAGAATGACTTGTTATGAGATTTGAGCCAATTGTGAGTGAAGGGTTAAGTTGTTTAGTGACCTGTAACCTCAAAATGGTTTGTCATGAGATTGTAACTAATTCTGATTGAATATTTCACCAGATTGGCAATCTGTAACTTCGAAATGACTTGTGATGAGATTGTAGCCAATTCATTATCAATGTTTGACTGATTTATATACTTCTAACTTCATAATGGCTTGTAATAATTTTTTGGGGCATTCAAAGTGAAGGGTTGACCAAATTGATGATATGTAAGCATAGAATGGCTTGTTATGAGATTGTAGCTCATTTTGAGTGAAGGGTTGAATGATTCGGTGACTTGCTATGAAATTTTGGTTAGGTCTGATTGAATGGTTGATGAGTTTAGCGATCTATAAAGGAATCATAAAAAAAAAGTCTCATTGTAGAGACCATAACTTTTGATTTTCACCATTGGAGAAAAATGTGTCCAAATTTGATGGTTGAATTTAAGAAATAAGTTCTGATTAAAAAGTTATGACTCTCCATATAAAAGTCTATACTAAAATGACAAAGTTTAAGATTGTGTTTTCTTTCTAACTTTAGAATGGCCTATTATTAGATTCTTGTTTTTTATGAGTGTAAAGTTGACATATTCAGTGATTTGTAACCCTAGAATGACTTGTTATGAGACTTGAGAAAATTGCCAGTGAAGGTTTGAGTTGTTCAGTGATCTATAACCTCAGAATAGTTTGTTATGAGATTGTAGCTCATTCTAAGTGAAGGGTTGACTGATTTAGTGATTTAAAACTGCATAATAATTTTCTCTAAAATTTTGGTCAGCTCTAATTGAATGGTTGATTAGTTCAATGATCTATAATGGAGTCACAAAAAAATGGGTCTTGATGTAAAGACCATAACTTTTTATGCCAAGTTTCGAATTTGTAGTTTTGGGGCAAAATTTTTCCAAATTTGATAATCAAATTTAAAAACTAAATTCTTATTCAAAAGTTTGAGTCTAAAAAAAAATGGCAGAGTTTAAGATCATCTTTTCCTATGAGATTCTAGTTGGTTATGAGTGTAGAGATGACTTATAACACTACAATGAGTTTTTATCAGATTTGAGTGAATTGTAAGTGAAGCGTTGAGTTGTTCAATGATTTGTAACCTTAGAATGGGTTGTTATGAGATCCTAAATGATTCTAATTAAACATTTGACTAGTTTAGTGATCTGTAGCTTCAAAATGACTTGCGATGAGATTGTGGATTGTAATAACATTTCTTGTAATAACCTTAGAATGGCTTGTAATAGCATTTTACACATTCAAAGTGCAAGGTTGACCAATTTGATGATATGTAACCTAAAAATGGCTTGTTATGAAATTTTGGTCAGCTCTGATTTAACGGTTGATCATTTTAGCGATCTATAATGGAGCCATAAAAAATGGGTCTTAGTGTAGAGACCATAACTTTTGATTCCATCGTTAGATTTTCCTAAGTTTTAGATATTTTGTTGGGGGAGAAAATATGCCCTAATTCTGATAGGACGCATCATTGGTTCAATGGTCTGTAACTTCAAAATGACTTTTAATGAGATTCAAGTCATTTCATAGTCAAAATTTGAATGATTTGGATACTTCTAACCTTAGAATGACTTGCAATAACATTTTTGTTGATTTTTAGTGAAGGGTTGATCAATTCAATGATATGTAACCTCATAATGGCTTGTTATGAGATTGTAGCTCAGTCTAAGTGAAAGGTTGACCAATTTAATGATTCATGAACTTAGAATGATGTGCTATGAAGTTTTGGTCGGCTATGATTGAATCGTTGATCAGTTCAGTGATCTATGATGGAATCACAAAAAAATGATTCTTGGTGTAGATTTTATATCTTTTGATTCCACTATTGGATTTTTCTAAGTTTTGGATATGTTGTTGGGAGGGAAAAATGTGTGTAAATCTAATAGTCAGATTTAAGAAGCAAGTTTGGATTCAAAAGTTATGAGTTGTTGTGCACGAGTCTATAAAAAAAGGAAGAGTTCAAGTTCATGTTTTCTTTCTAAGTTTAGAATGGCCTATTATGAAATTCTAGATGTTTATGAGTGTAAAGTTGACTAATTCAATGATTTATAACTCTAGAATGACTTGTTATGAGATTTGAGGGAATTGTGAGTTAAATGTTTAATTGGTCAGTGATTTGTATCCTCAAAATGGATTGTTATGAGATTGTACCTAATTGTGATTGAACACTTGACTTGTTCAGTGATTTACAACTTCAAAATGACTTGTGATGAGATTGTAGCCAATTCATAATCAATTTTTGACCAATTTGGATACTTTTAACCTTAGCATGACTTGTAATAATATTTCTGCACATTTAAAATGAAGGGTTAATCTATTTGATGATATGTAACTTTAGATGGCTTGTTATGAGATTGTAGCTCATTTTGAGCGAAGAGTTGACTGATTTGGTGATCAACAACTTCAAAATGAGTTGCTATGAAATTTTGGTCAGCTCTTATTGAAAAATTAATCAATCGAGGGATCTATAATGGAGTCAGAGAAAAATGGGTCTCAGTGTAAAGACCATAACTTTAGATTCAACTATTAGATTTTTTAAAATTTTGGATATGTAGTTGGAGGGCAACATGTGACCAAATATAATGGTAAGATTTATGAACCAAGTTATGATTCAAAAGTTACGAGTCTCCATGTATGAGCTATACAAAAATGATAAAGTTTATGATCATGTTTTCTTTCTAACATTACAATGGCCTGTTATCAGATTTTAGTTGGTTATGAGTGTAGAGTTTACTGATTTGGTGATGTTTAACTCTAGAAAGACTTGTATTTAGATTTGAATGAATTGTGAGTGAAGGATTGAGTTATTGGTAGATCAGTAGCGTTAGGATGGTGTGTTATAAGATCAAACCTTGTTTTGATTGAAAGCTTGGTCGGTTCGATGATCTATAACTTCAAAATGACTTATGATGAGATTTTAGCCGATTCATTGTTAAAATTTGATTGACTTGGATACTTCTAACCTCACAATGGCTTGTAATAAAATTTTAGTTTATTCAAAGTGAAGGCTTGACTGATCGATGATATGTAGCCTCATAATGGCTTGTTATGAGATTGTAACTCATTCTAAGTGAAGGATTGATCGGTTCATTTATCTGTAACCTCTGAATGACTTTCTATGAAATTTTGGTTGATTCTGATTGAATAGTTGATCAATTTAGCGATCTATAATGCAATCACAGAAAAATGGATCTCGATGTAGAGACCATAATTTTTTATTCCACTTTTAGATTTTCTTAAGTATCACATATGTTATATTGAGGATCAAATTGTACCCATATTTGACGATCAGATTTAAGAACAAAGTTTTGATTCAAAAGTTATGAGTCTCCATGTACAAGTCTATACAAAAATGACAGAATTTAAGATCATGTTTTCTTTCTAACCTTATAATGGCTTGTTATGAGATTTGATAGAATTGTGAGTAAAGGGTTGAGTTGTTTGGTGATTTGTAACTTCACAATGGTTTGTTATGAGATCGTACTTAATTTTGATTGAACTCTTTATTAGTTTAGAGATCTGTAGCCTCAAAATAATTTGTGATGAGATATAGCTATTTCATAGTCAAAGTTTGACCAATTTGGATACTTCTAACCTCATAATGTCTTGTAATAACATTTCTGTGCATTTAGAGTGAAGGGTTGACTAATTCAATGATATGTAATCTCATAAGCCTCATAATGATTTGATATGAGATTGTAGCTCATTTTCAGAAATGGGTTAACCTATTTCATGATTTACAATCTCAAAATAATTTGATTTGAAATTTTGGTCAGCTCAAATTGAATGGTTGATCAGTTCAGCAATCTATATGGAGTCATAGAAAAAAGTTTAGCAATCTATATGGAGTCATAGAAAAATGAGTCTCAGTAGAGAGATCATAACTTTCGATTCCACCATTGGATTTTTTAAAGTTTCACATATGTTGTTGCGAGGCAAAATGTGCCCAAATTTGATGGTCAAATTTAGGAACCAAGTTTTGATTCAAAAGTTATGAGTCTCCTTATACAAGTTTATACAAACGTAACAGAGTTTAAGAATCTATTTTCTTCATAACCTTAGAGAAGATTCTAGTTGGCTATGAGTGTAGAGTTGACTGATTGAGTGATTTGTAACTCTAGAATAACTTGTTGTGAGTGAAGGGTTAATTTCTTTAATGATTTGTTACCTTAGAATGGTTTGTTATGAGATTGTCCCTATTTTTGATTGAATGATTTGGTGATCTAAAGCTTCAAAATGACTTGTGATGAGATAGTAGCTGATTCAAAGTCAAATTTTGACTAATTTTGATATTTCTAACCTTAGAATGGCTTATAATAACATTTATGTGTATTTAAAGTGAAAGGTTGACTGATTTGATGATATGTAACCTCATAATGGCTTGTTATGAGATCACACTTAATTTTAATTGAATGTTGGACTGGATCAATGATCTATATCTTCAAGATGGCTCATGATAAGATTGTAGTCAATTCATAATCAAAGTTTGATAGAATGACTTGTAATAATATTTTAGTTGATACAGAGTGAAGAGTTGACCGATTCAATGATATGTAACCTTAGAATGGCTTGTTATGAGATTGTACCTCATTTTGAGCAAAGGGTTGACCGATTTAGTGATATGCAACCTTAGATTGATTTTTTATAAAATTTTGATAGGTTTTGATTGAACAGTTCATCAGTTCAATGATCTATAATGTAGTCACAGAAAAATAAGTCTTGATGTAAAGATCATAACTTTTGATTCCAATGTTGGATTTTCCTAGGTTTGGGAAATGTTGTTGGGGGTGAAATGTGTCAAAATCCAATGGTTTGATTTAAAAATAAAGTTCTAGTTCAAAAATTATGAGTCTTTGTGTACAAGTCTACACAAAAGTGATAGAGTATAAGATAGTGTTTTCTTTCTTACCTTAGAATTAGTCTGTTATGATATTCTAGTTGGTTATGAGTGTAGAGTTGACTGATTTAGTTATTTGTACCTCTAGAATGACTTGTAATGAGATCTTAAAAAATTATGAGTGAATGGTTGAGTTGTTTGGTGATTTGTAACCTCAGAATGGTTTGTTATGATCAAACCTAATTCTGATTGAACACTTGATTGGTTTGGTGATCTGTAGCTTCAAAATGAGTTGTAATGAGATTATAGTTGATTCATAGTCAAAATTTGATCAATTTGGATACTTGCAACATCAAAATGGCTTGTAATAACATTTTAGTTCATTACAAGTGAAGGGTTGACTGGTTCAAAGATATGTAACTTGAGTATGGCTTGTTATTATGAGATTGTAGCTCATTTTGAGCTAAGGGTTGATTGATTCATTGATCTGCAACCTCAAAATAACTTGCTATGAAATTTTGGTCAACTTTGATTGAATGGTTGATCAGTTCAACAATCTATAATAGTCATAGGAAAATGGGTCCTAGTGTAGAGATATGTTATTGAGGGCAAAATGTGCCCAAATCTGATAATCAAATTTAAGAACTATGATCTAATTCAAAAGTTATGAGTCATAGCTTAAAATCATGTTTTCTTTCTAACCTTAGAATGACCTATTATGAGAATTCAATATATCTAAAACTTAAGAAAATTCAATAGTGAATCAAAAGATATAGTCTCTATACCAAGACCAATGTTTTGGTGACTCAATTATAAATTGCTAAAGTGACCAATCAAAAGTTCATAGAAAGTTATTCTAAGGTTAGAAGTATGCAAATTGGTCAAATTGATTATGAATCAGTTGTAGTCTCATCACAAGTCATTTTGAAGCTGTAGATCATTGAATCACTCAATCTTTCAATTGAAATTAGGTATGATATTATAAAAAAGCATTTTGAGGTTACAGATCATCAAATAACTCAACCCTTCACTTACAATTCTCTCAAATCTGATAACAAATCATTCTAGAGTTACAAATCACCAAATTAGTCAACTCTACACTCATAACCAACTAGAATTTCATAATAGGCCATTCTAAGGTTAGAAAGAAAACATGATCTTAAACTCTATCATTTTTGTATCTTGTACATGGAGATTTGTAACTTTTGAATCACAACTTGGTTCTTAAATTTGACTGTCAAATTTAGGCAAATTTTGCCCTCAATTAAATATCTAAAACTTAGAAAAATTGAATAATGGAATCTAAAGTTATGTTCTCTACACCAAGACATTTATCTATGATTTTGTATATCCAAATCAATCAAACTTTGACTATGAAGTGGCTACAATCTCATCATAAGTCATTTTGAAGTTGCAGATCACAAAATTGGTCAAGTGTTCTATCAGAATATTTTATGATCTCATGACAAACCATTTTAAAGTTACAAATCACTGATAAACTCAACCCTTGACTCACAGTTTGCTCAAATCTCATAATAAGTCATTCTCGATTTACAAATAATTGAATCAGTCAACTCTACACTTACAACCAACTATAATATCACAAAAAGGCATTATAAGGTTAAAAAGAAAACCCAATCTTAAACAATCCCATTTTTATATACAGATTCATAATTTTTTAATCACAACTTAGTTCTTAAATTAATGGTGGAATCTAAAGTTATGTTCTCAACACTAAGAAATTTTTTTGTGACTCCATTATAGATTGTTGAACCTATAAACCATTTAAGTACAGCTGACTAAAATTTCATAGCAAGTCATTTTGAGGTTGTAGATCACTAAATTGGTCAACACTTCACTTAGAATGAGCTACAATCTCATAACAAGCCATTCAAAGGTTACATATCAAATTTGTCAACCCTTTACTCTAAATGTACATAAATCTTATTACAAGCTATTATGTGGTTAGAAGTATCCAAATTAGTCAAACTTTGACTATGAATTGACTACAATCTCATCATAAGTCATTTTGAAGCTACAAATCACCAAACCAATCAAGTGTTCAATCAAAATTAGGTACGCTCTCATAAAAAACTATTATGAAGTTAGAGATCATTCACTCACAATTCACTCAAATCTCAAAAAAAATCATTCTAGAATTAAAAATTAGTCAACTCTACACTCAGAACTAACTAGAGTCTCATAATAGTTCTAAGGTTAGAAAGAAAATGTGATCTTGACCTGAACTGATCAACCATTCAATCAGAGCTGACAAAAATTCCATAGCAAGACATTCTAAGGTTACAAATCAATGAATCGGTTAACCCTTCACTCTAAATGTACATAAATCTTATTACTAGCAATTTTAAGGTTTGAAGTATCCAAATCGGTCAAACTTTGACTATGAAGTAGCTACATCTCATCACAACTTGTTTTAAGTTGCAAATCAACAAACTAGTCAAGCATTCAATTAGAATTAGGCGTGATCTCATAACAATCCAATTCTAAAGTTACAAATCTCCAAACAACTCAACCCTTTACTCATAATTCACTCAAATCTCATAACAAGTCATTCTAGAGTTACAAATCATCGAATTATTCAACTCTAAAATCATAACCAACTAAAATCTCATAACACGCCATTCTAAGAATAGAAAGAAAACAAGATCTTATACTCTACCATTTTTATATAGATGTACACAAAGACTTATAACTTTTGAATCATATCTTGATTGTTAAATTTGACCATCAGATTTGGGCATATTTTTTCCCACAACACCACATTCAAAATTTAGAAAAATCCAACATTGAAATCAAAAGTTATGGTCTCTACACCGAGAATCATTTTTCTGTGACTCTATCATAGATTGTTGAACTGATCAACCATTCAATTAGAGCTGACCAAAATTTCATAGCAAGTCATTCTAAGGTTGTAGATCACCAAATTAGTTAATCATTCACTCAGAGTGGGATACATTCTCATAACAAGCGATTATGAGGTTATATATCATAAAATTGGTCAACCCTTCACTCTAAATAAACTTTGACTATGAATTGGCTATAATATCATCACAACTCATTTTGGAGTTGTAGATCATTTAATTGTTGAAGCATTCTATCAAAATTAGGGCACATTTCACCCCCCAACAAAATATCTAAAACTTAAGAAAATCCAACAATGGAATCAAAAGGTATGGTCTCTATATCGAGACCCATTTTTCTATGATTGATCAATCATTCAATTTAGAGTTACAAATCACTAAATCAGTCAACTCTACACTCATAAAAGGCCATTATAAGGTTAGAAAGAAAAACAAAATCTTAAACTCTATCATTTTTGTATATAGACTTGTACATGGAGACTCGTAAATTTTGAATCAAAACTTGGTTCTTAATACTAACCATCAAATTTTGCCACATTTTGCCCCTAACAACATATCTAAAACTAAAGAAAATCCAATGATGGAATCAAAAGTTATGGTCTCTACACTGAGACCCATTTTTCTGTGACTCCCTTATAGATCACTAAACTGATCAACCATTGAATTAGAGTTGACTAATTATATATATATATAAAGTCATTCTGAGGTTGCAGATCATTGTATTAGTCAACCCTTCGCTCAAAATGAGTTACAATCTCATAACAAGCCATTCTAAGGTAACATATCATCAAATTGGTCAACCCTTTACTCTAAATTTTAAAAAAAAGTTATTACAAGCCATTGTGAGGTTAGATGTATCTAAATCAATTAGACTTTGAGTATGAATCTACTATAATCTCATCACAAGTCATTTTAAAGCTATAGATCATGGAATTGGTCAAGCATTCAATCAAAATTAGGTACGATTTCATAACAAACCATTCTATAGTTACTCATCATTGGACAACACAACCCTTTACTCACAATTCACTCAAATCTCATAATAAGTCATCATAGAGTTACAAATCACCAAATCTATGCTCATAATAGGCCATTATAAGTTTAGAAAGAAAACATGATTTTAAACTCTATCATTTTTGTAATAAGTCATTCTAGAGTTACAAATCACCCAAAATCGGTCAACTCTACACTTATAACCAACTAGAATCTCATAACAAGTCATTCTTATTCAAAAATAAAATAGGTTCTTAAAATTTATCATTTTTGTATAAACTTGTACATGGAGACTCATAATTTTTTAATCAAAATTTGGTTCTTAAATCTAATAGTTAGATTTGGGCACATTTTGCCCTCCAATAACATATCCAAAAATTAGGAAAATTCAATGATGGAATTAAAAGTTATGGTCTTTATACCGATACCCATTTTTCTATGATTACATCGCTGAACTAATCAACCGTTCAAGTAGAGCTGACCAAAATTTGATAACAAGTCATTCTAAGGTTGCAAATCACCATATTAACAACCCTATGCTTAGAATGAGCTACAATCATGTAGGTTACATATCATTGAATTGGTCAACTCTTCACTACAAATGTGCATAAAGTTATTACAGGTCATTCTAAGGTTAGAATCCAAATTGGCTAATCTTTGACTATGAATTAGCTACAATCTCATCATAAGCTATTTTGAAGCTATATATCCTTGAACCATTCAAGCATTCAATCAAAATTAGGTATAATATCATAACAAACTATTCTAAGATTATAGATTACCAAATAATTTAAACCTTCACTCATAATTTGCCCAAATCTCATAACAAGTCAGTATATAGTTACAAATCATTGAATAAGTCAACTCTACACTAATAACCAACTAGAATCCCATAACAAGTCATTCTAAGGTTACAAAGAAAATACATTCTTAAACTTTGTCATTTTTTTATAGACTTGATTACGAGAGTCATAACTTTTGAATCAAAACCTAGTTCTTAAATTTGATTGTCAAATCTGGGCACATTTTGCCCCTTGACAACATATCTAAAACTTAGAAAAATCCAATAGTGGAATCAAAAGTTATGGTCTCTACATTGAAACTTGTTTTTCTGTGACTCTATTATACATTGTTCAATCAGAGTTAACAAAAATTTTATAGCAAGTCATTGTAAGATTGTAGATCACTGAATGGATCAACCCTTTGCTCAGAATGAGCTACAATCTCATAACAAGACATTTTGAGGTTACATATTATTGAATTGACCAACCCTTCACTCAAATTCAACTAAAATGTTATTACAAGCCATTCTAAGGTTTGAAGTATGATCTCATAAAAAACCATTTTGAGGTTACAAATCATCAAGCAACTCAACCCTTCACTCATAATTTGCTCAAATCTCATAACAAGTCATGCTAGAGCTACAAATTAGTGAATCAAACAACTCTACACTTACATCCATCTAGAATCTCATAACAAGCCAAACTAAAATTAGAGTGAAACAAAAAATTTTAACTCTACCATTTTTATATAGAATTGTACACGAAGATTGCTAACTTTTGAATTAGAACTTTGTTATTAAATTTGACCTTTAAATTTGGCAAAATTTTGCCCCCCCAACAACATATCTGGAACTTAGAAAAATCCAATTATGTAATAAAAAATTATGGTCTCTACACCAAGACCAATTTTTCATTAAATCAATTAGCCCTTCACTTTGAATGTCTAGAAATGTTATTACAAGCCATTTTAGGTTAGAAGTATCCAAATTAGTCAAACTTTGACTATTAAGCAGCTAGAATCTCATCACAAGTCATTTTTGAAGCTGTAAAGCTTCGAACTAGTCAAACATTCAATCAAAATTATGTATGATCTTATAAAAAACCATTCTGAGGTTATAGATCATTGAAAAACTCAACTCTTAACTCACAATTCACTAAAATCTCATTACAAATCATTCTAGAGTTAAAAATCATCGAATCAATCAACCCTACACTCATAACCAACTAGAATCTCATAATAGCCCATTCTAAAGTTAGAAAGAAAACACAATCTTAAACACTATCATTTTTGTGTAGACTTGTACAAGGAGACTCATAACTTTTGAATTAGAACTTGGTCCTAAAATTTGACTATCAAATTTGGGCACATTCTGCACCCCTACAACATATACAAAACTTAGGATAATCCAACAGTGGAATCTAAAGTTATGGTTTCAAGACCAAAACATTTTTTTGTGAGTCCATTATAGATCATTGAATTGATCAACCATTCAATCAAAGCAGACCAAAATTTTATAGAAAATCATTTTGAGGTTGTAGATCACTGAATTAGTCAACCTTTCACTTAGAATGATCTAACATAACAAGCCATTCTAAGGTTACATATCATTGAATCGATCAACCCTTCACTCCAAATGCAAATAAATATTATTACAAGCCATTCTAAGGTTAGAAGTATCCAAATTGGTCAAAATTTGACTATGAATTGGCTACAATTTCATCACAAGTCTTAACAAACCATTCTAAGGTTACAAATCATTGAACAACTCAACCCTTCCTTCACAATTCACTCAAATCTCATAACAAGTAATTCTAGACTTACAAATCACAGAATTAGTAAACTCTACACTTATAACCAACCAGAATCTCATAATAAGCCATAATGCTAAGGTTAGAAAGAAAACACAATCTTAATCTCTATCATTTTTTTTAGACTTTTACATAGAGACTCATAACTTTTGAATCAAAGTTTTGTTCTTATATCTGATTGTTTGATTTGGACACATTTTACCCCCCAAAAGCATATCCAAAACTTAGAAAAATCCAATAGTGAAAATCTAGTATTGGATTTTCAAAATTGAGACCCATTTTTGTTTGACTCTATTATAGATCACTGAATTGATCAACCATTCAATTAAAGCTGACCAAAATTCCATAGCAAGTCATTCAAAGGTTGCAAATCAATGAATTAGTCAACCCTTCACTCAAAGCCTGCAAGGCGATACCTGGCAATTTTAAGAGCTTTTCCATGCATATTCAATACATGTGTTTGAGCAAAACCAATTATTTTGGGCTTGATCTCCATTAAAATACCTTGTGGTCTCAAGGCATTTTTGCATCAAAACTCTTCAAAAAGCTATATAAGGTAAGGGTTTATAATTTTGAGCTTGTATTTCATCATTTTGCAAGCTCATCTTTTCCCTAGAAGTTGTTTTTATGTCCTTTGCATTTGAAGTTGTTTGGTAAAAGGTTGTTTGACATTTTGAGCATTGCATTTCTCTTTTAGCTCCTATCCTGCATTGGTAGATTAGAGATTTCAAAATCTATTTAAGTCTTTGTTTTGAACAAATCTAAAATCTAAAATCTCTTGGATTCTTTTCAGATTTGCTCAAGATTTGGATAAGGATTTATTTTTCTCATTCTTGGTGGAGTTGAGGTAATTTCCTTTGGTTATTTTCTCTATGACATTTTGTATATATTTGTTTGAATGCAAATCTTTACCATTTCCATTTTTAGATTTCCATGTTTTTTGTGCATATGAAGTTGCTCTTTCTTTTTTCTATCTTCTTCTTCAAGTTGCATATGCAAGGTCTCATCTTACTTGCATATGCAATCAGGTGTAAAAACCCATTCTTAAAAGAAAGATAAGTTCATTTTTCTCCCACATGCAAATGCAAGTTAAAACTCCACCATTGCACATTCCATGTACCTCCATATGGCTTCCCTATGGTTGAAGTCTTTCCCACATGCTTACCAGATAGATTTTTACATTTTGCACTTGTTACACCATGAGATGCTCAATGTGTTATTCATTTTTCTCCTTGCTCACTTAATTCCAAGCTTACTGATTGCATTTTTAATTCACTCCAAAAAACATGTATTACACTATTTTACTCATATTTTAGCCAATTTGAGCTTGACCCATTTTGTTGTTCTCTATCCTTATTCACTCTATCCATTTTCACCATCCATCCTTATCCAATATTTGTGAAAATCTATTTATTAATCCTTAACATGAAGACATTCTTAATTTATGGGTTTTTCATGTAACAGTTGTGTAGGTATACAATTTTGCAATGTCAAGAGAACCTATTCTATAGAGCAAAGGGAAAAGACAAAAAGAAGATCAAGTATCAATATGATTAGTATCACAACTCCATCTCTTCATCACAAGTAACATCATACTGTGATGAAGTATAAGTTACTAATATTTTTCACATTAACATTGAAGATTTCCTTGCAAAAGTTGATGTTGCAACTACTGAAGATATGATGTAGATCAAGTAGAATCATATTCATTTTCTATCCACCTTCCCCTTGGCAACTCATGAACTATTTCATCCTTGCATGTACGAGGCACTTTGATGTAGTATCACAAACCAACAAAGACCAAGATGGTAATACTATCATTATTCTCAATCTTGAGACTATTGATCATATATTTCATGCTCCTCATACTCCAATTATTACAAATATCACAAGGAAAAAGGCTATGGATCAGTGGAATGTGGATAATTCTTAACAATTAGCTGATTACCAAGAGGTCAAATCTTGTCAAATGGCCAATCAAGGGTTCAATCACCTCATCGCACTTCTCATTTACTTGGCAGGGCTTAGGGATTCAAACATCTTCAAAGCCTAGATGTATAAGTACATTTGACTCATAATAAGGTAAAAAAAGAATATGTTTTGGGTAGAGTTGGTGAGTGACTCAAAATGTGAGCAATTGGTGAATGTATTATCTACTAGTGTGTTTAATATGAACTCCTACATGGAATACATTGTTGCTTCTCGAGGTACCTTTTTCCAATTTATCAACAAGACATGATAGGTCTATATATAGTTCATGTGTGGGAATACTATGAGTAGCTATGCTTAAAGAAAAGTTAGATATAGTTCAAAAGGGTTCAGGATGCCTACTTTGGTGATTTTATGTACTTATTTGATAAAGAACTTCCTAATAGATGAATATTTGATAAAGCATGGAATATGGTAAATGAGTATGGTTGTATGTTTTTATAGTTCCCCAACTTCACATATATGTGAGTTGGATGCTTCGAGGGAGAGCCATACACTTTGCCAAGGTACCCCACTGATAGAATTATACTCAAGGAGTTGGCGAGGCAAATTATGGAAGTACAAGATTAGTAATCTAGTTTGCACTAGCCTAGAGTGGGCATTTCATCTCAAAACCCATTGAAGATTGGAGGATACTCAATAGATATTGTGCCTAAAGAAGAGAACATGGAGTTTAAACTCCAAAGTATCACACTAAACAAGTTTGTGGCTAGGAGTTGTTTTGATTGGAGAGTGTTGGATGATAAGATGAGGAAGCATTTCTTGCACATACATCAACTAGAAGGTCTTTGGATTGATGTACATATTGAGGTGGATATATGATGCAAGGATTATTTTTGGGTGACTATGAAGTAGATTGTAGATATTAATTTGGCATCATTCCTCCTAGATTTGAAGATGGTGATCAAATACTAGATCCATAATATTTTCAGCATGATGTGGAGAAGTTACCCATTCTTTGTCCTACATGGTCATGCAAAGAAAATACATCCATTTGGGATAGATTTCAGTCATATTTTGCTAATATCAATGCACAGATGAAGAGAAGGGGTCTCAAATGCATCAAAACAAAACTTGGTAAAGAATTTTATCCTGTTGGTCCTATTCCTTTAAGATCAGAATTAAAGAGAAAAGTAAAGATGAAACATCCTTGTCTACATCTGAACCTCCTATTCAAAGTTTTCCCAAGTTATTTATTAAAGGCAAAAAGGATTCAAGAGTACTTGGGGTGAAAGGGATTGAATCTCAATCAATTCAAGTTCACTCAAGTGATGATGAAGCAAGGAAATCAAAGGATTCAGCACCTCTCACTTCATGTCATCTTGATGTTCTTGCTTCATGTCCTCTTGAGGTTCTCACTATAATTTCTTTTCTAGATTTGTCTCTAGTATTAGATGAATCCCATGATTTTCCTTTAGGCATTTCTATGGATGCATTCGCCATTGAGCATTTGTCTTTTAAAGCTTATGTGACTATCACGCTCATATTTCATATGTCCTTAGCCACACCTGCACTAGAAACACAAGGAGATCAATATGATTTTGAGAATGTTTTTGATACACACTCCTTATCAATTCCTTTAGAGACATTGTTCACTCTATGAAATTTCTTGATGTTACTTTAGCTTAGTTTGAGCAATTCATGACTGAGGTGACACATAACTGTCCTCCTCATGTGGCCATTTAGATTGAGATACCAGCTATAGTTACTATTGTTATGCAAGGTAATCAAGATTTAACTATGGTAACTACTTCTTTAGTTGATGCATCTTCTTTTACCCTTCCTCTTTGGTTGAGCACTATCACACAAAAAAGGAAGAAAGAAGAAATCCCACCTAAGGAATCTAACAGCCAAGTGAGCAAACCAAGAGTTTCAAATAATAAGAAAGCTAAGGTAATTTATTGAGTAGTGCTTGTTGAAAATCACATCAAGTATGCTAAAATTGCTAAACCACTGGTGGAGAAATCTTTTGAAGACATACAACCTCCTAATTACAAAATCACAAGGGTTGAACTTGGTAGGCAAACAAGAGTGAGTTCTCAACAAGATGCACATGAGGCAGTTAGCTTTCTTTCTTGAAAGAATGATGAACTGTGGAAAAAGAAAAAGAAACTTAAAGAGGAGAATGCACATCTATTGGGCATCATTAAATAAATGGAGAGGTCCTCTATGAGTAGTGAACCTATTTCAATTGTATGTATGGAAAGAGAGAAGCAAAAGGCAGATTTCATAGATGAATGGGTAACTAGCATGCTAAGAAAGGGTATGGAAGTTGTTGCTCAACTAAGTGATATTCAAGGATCACTCAAACAACAATTAGATTTGTTAGATGGGGATATTGATGCTTGGAAGAGTATGATGGAGCTTGACTTGGAGGGTTTATGTGCTTATGAAGTCATTTCATCTGTTGAGATGTATCATGATTATAAGTATCTAATGATTAACAAAGAACAAGTTCTACAATAACTCATGAAGGATGCAGAGGCAACAATAGTGAAGATTTATGAGAAAAAATACATGATTAGTGAGTCTTTAAAGAAGATGTCATGTGGAGATATCACTAAGAATAATGGACTTAGGAAAGAAGAGTATCTTCTTACAGAGTTCACTCAAACAATTTGCTTATAGCTTGAAGCAGATGATTTCAATTTCAGTGTAATGAATACATTTGCAAGATGGAAGTGTTCATTAGATGAACTACAGAGCAAGAAGGAGGTTTCTATCAAGGAGATTTTAGAGGCAGACAAGTAATATCAAAGGATAATAATAGTTGTTGAGTAAACTAGTGAGCCTGATGTCAAGGTTGTGCAAAATTCACTACAAAAATTTGCAGATTGTTGAGACCTTATGAACATTTCTAAATTTCATATTCTTTAAGTAGAATAGTTGTAGGAAGATTACATGTAAAGAGAATTCATGTTGTAAATATAGGATAACATGTACCTGTATAATCATCTCATGTCCTTGCAATCGCATTGGGCATGCAACTTTGAATAAAGTCAAAGTAGTTAGCTAGGATAATTATGGGTGGTTGAGGTTGTTCCACTTTTTCCTTCCACTTTTCTCTCTTTGTTTTCCTATAAGGAAGAGAATTCATTGTAAATAATCATCTTTTCCTTCATGGGAGAAGGCATGGCTTTGTATTTTCCTGTTGAATCTTTGAAGTGAATAAAGAAGCAAGTTTTTCCCAAAAAATGTGTTGAGATACTTGGAATCAATCATCATCTCTTATGTTAAATTGATTCATTCATCTTTTTTTCTTCTCTCTTTGGAAGCATTCGAGTGTTTGATGTTGTATTTTGAAAGACGTTGAGCTTTCATAAATGAGATTAATCTAATTTGATAGTGGCTATAACTACTTGGATTTGAAGACTTTGAGCTTTATTAGCTATTCATCATTTTGTTTCAAGAAGGTTATTTGTAGGAGACTTTGGGTTCTTGCTATCAACCACAAAATTTAAGATATAAATGTTGTCTTAAGGTTGTTCTTATGTCAATACTTAAGCCATCGATATTATCGTAGCAATAGATTCCTTTTGTTTAATTGCAAGTAGTAATTAATAACGTAATCATTCCTTAAAAAAAGGACTTAATTCAATAAACCACCCTTTTGTTAATTCTAGTTAGATCTTTGTTGTAGCCACCTACACTAAGAAGGGAGCCTCCTATTGGTGAGAGGAGAGATTTATCTCACAACATTATTCCCTAAGGTTCCCATTTTGTAAGGTGTGGTTTCAATGGTTTACAAAAAATTTAGTCAACACATTGTCAATTGGTTTATCTAGGATGTTTCTAAAAAATTTGAGGATTTTGAGATCTATAAATGTAGATAGTATAATGGTTAATTGTTGGTGAGGTATTTTTGAGGGGAAACTCCATAGAAGTATGCTTGGTCTAGCTACAAAGATCTTTTTCATATTGTATAAGAAGCAAAGCTATAAGGATGTGTTAAGTCCATGTGTTCATTAAGAGAATCAACATCCTCTGTTGTTATTGTTTAGCTATAGTTGTTGTATGACCTCTATTATCATGGTCAATTTTTTTAATTGGAAATAGTAGCTATCAACACCATCAAGGTTGGTGGACAATGACCATAGGTGTAATTGTCATGTATAGAGATCAGTACAGCACTAAACTAACCAAGATTTTTTGAGCACTGAACTGGCTAGGAATTTTTTAATGTTGGAGGCTCCCTTATTGGTGCCTCATGATCAAAGAATCCATTAAAATCACATCATAATTTCAACAATAATTTACTTGCATTTGTTATTGCCCAAATTGTCACACGGGCTTGTTCTTTTCTCAAGAGAACTTTTACTCAATCAAATTTTGAAAGTAGGGTACACATGGGATATGTGGCATTAAGTAGTGTTTTGGAAGGCCATGGTGGGATAATAGAGTAGGTCATAGTAGAGGACTAATCATTAATATTCCAGAGGGAAGGATGATGGATGATGTCAATTTTATAATGACTTTACTACTTATGTTGGCAATAAAATCTTGTACAAAGTAGCCCTCAAGAAATTACCCTTTCTTTTTGGCCCAACTTGCTACCTTCAAATTTGCAGTGATTTACTTTTCATATCTAGTACAAGGCTGGCATTGTGATCAAAGAGATTTTGTCATTGTCAAAGTCTAATTTCTTGCAATTGGAGCTCTAGAAACCCTTGGGGTGGATTTGGGAATGAGAACAAGAATATATGTGAAAGAGATAAGTATTCTATTATTATTGGCTATAAATAGTGGTTTTTTAGCATTGATTTATAAATATCTTTCCATGATAGGTTCATTATATCTCTCTTGCTTGCACAATAGGAGGTAATAAGATGTTTCCTTGATGATGCATATTCAAATGGAGATGTTCAGCTTTAGAGGGAGCTTACACATGAACTTTCTTATTGTGGTGAATGAAGTTGCCCCTATTAAAAATAAGTCTCCATTGAGAGAGAAACTCACTAGATAGTGAGTTCTTTGTGAGACAAGTTTATGGTACAATCCCTTATTAGAGAGTTCTTTGTGAGAAAAGTTTGAGGTGAAATCCCTTGTTCCACCCTCTATGAAGAGGCATGATGGAAATGTATTCTTCTTTGGGAGAAATTTGAGGTGAAAGCCCTTGGAACCACTCTTTGTGTTGAGGCATAGTGGAAATGCATTCTTCTCTAGGAGAAGTTTGAATTGAAAGCCCTTGGATCCACCCTCTACGATGAGTGATGGTGGAAGCCATGTGTGTGGCTCCACTTTATGTTACTATGATGAATTATGTTGTGCTAAGATAGCACATTTTTTAATGAAAATCTATGTAATGAGAATTTATCATTGATATCTTTGGTTGTAACTATGTGTGACTGCCATACTAAAGATCTCTCTCTTACCAAGAGGGAGTGTTGAAGATTGAAGCTAAAATAGAGGTCTTTATCTCTAATTTTATGAAATATGACCATTACGGTCATCTTCACCTTTAGACAATATTTTTCATAATATTTTAGATAATATTATTTGTAGAAACATGTTTCATGAGAAGAGGCATGCATATGGAAATATGAAAGAGTTCTAAATTTGGAAATTAAAGAAACCTTTAGTTGTGTAATAAAGAGTATCTTTGATCTTTATATATATTGTATCAAGCAAAAGACATCGACACTTTTACATTTCATTTATCAAAAAAGCGAAATTTTTGTTGTGTGGCTGGATTTTTCCCTTCAAGTGGAAGGGTTTTCCAAAGATGATCTCTTTTGGTTCTTGTACTTTTTTTTTCTTCCTCATTGCTTTTAATATTTAATTTTTGGTAAAACTTTATATATCAGACCCATTCCTTGCTATTCTTGATGAGTTCAAGCACTTTGAAGACAAATTGTGAAGCTCTGTCATGCCCAAAAATTCAACAAGGCAAAAACACAGCTAATTTTTTTTTGAAAGATATGTTAATGTTTATAATTTAGTCAAATTTCTTGATGTTTAATTTGAAAGAGTTTATACTAATATCAGGTTGTGGTTATAAGCCCATCACCTCATGTACTCCAATTGAGACACTCTATTGTGCAAGGGAGATTCAATTTTGTGTTCATGTAGTTGCAAAGGTTCTAAGGATTGTGAATGAGAAGATGTATTATAATTGTCCTGAGTACTTCGACTACAATTTGTCCTACCAAAAACATATCCCCCAAATGAAAAAAATAAAATCAATGTATTTGATTAATATTTAATTAACATGCCACAAGAAGGATATGAAATTTGAAAACTAACATTGCTACCCATCATCTTTTTTTGTCCATTAAATTAAAATGCAAATAATTTTCCCATAAATGTAATACATTCCTAATCATCCCAAAAAAACAACATTCTTTATTAATTTTATTTAACCCTTAATTGCACTGCCATTGATTAAATTCAAATACCATTATTTTCGTACAACCTAGCTTACCTCTACCCACCCATACTTGAATTATCAAAACAAAAAAAATTAATAATACAAACATACTTTGAATTTTTTTTTTTCATTACTACCTATTTCTATGCCCCATCTATCTACTAATACTATAAATCTAATACTTAAAAAAAAAACTTATTTAATAGGAACTATATTAATTTTGTTCCCCTCTTATCATAATTTCCTAAGACTACTCTAATTCCCATAAAATAGCATTTAAAATTTTTAATTCAACTCTTCCATTATAATTTTTCTAACTCTCTGTACCCCATCCTACCCCTTTTACTTTATAACATTGCATCAATACAAGCAAAAAATTTAATACTCAACTACCCAACTTTACCTTTTCCCATGAATGCTCTTTTTCCTATGCTAAGCCGCCAACCTCCTTTCTTCATGTGAACAAGGATAGGAAGGTGACAAGGTGGGAGGGGGTAGCCTTTTATAGGCATGTACCTACTCCTTTAATGCACCTGGAGTTGAAGTATGGCGCAACCAAGGGGAGAGAAAAGGTGAGTAGGTGGAGTGGTGGGGTCACCCTCCACTCTTCCAATAAATTTTTAGATATATATAGCATGGTCGCCTCTAGCCCTTGCAAAGAATGGGACCATTATCTATGAGTTTTGACCAATCATTTCCTAGCTAAATTCTTGGAAAAGGAGGTTTGTTTTTTACATATTAGTTTATTACTTTGTTTGTACAATGTCCTCTCATGATTTAAGGATGTCATATCTCAAGGCTCACACATTATTAATGGGAAGTGGTTGCAAAAATTATGTAGTTCTAACTTATAAATTTTCAAGATATTAATATCTTATTCAGGCTATATTATTTTATTGAACTATATTGGCAAGAGACATTGTTTGATTTTGCTCATACATTTTCCAAAGAATAAATATGTATCTTCAGGCACTTGTTTTTAGGTTGAGCTTATTGCCGTGTTTTCTTCATAATTTTCTCCATGGATACTTATATCAGAGCTAATATAATTGATCATTGCATTATGTATTTTATGGTTTATTCCATATAGTAAATCTATAGTTGGTACATGACAACTACCCTGTTACTCTCAACTTAAATTGCAAATACTTTTATGTGAGACACAATACAATCTTTTTACATGTAATTTAAAAACTTCAAATACTCCAATTTTATTGTTGATGTTTTCATCATGACTATGAATTCATTACCAATTAGAATCATAATCTACACTTAATATAATTCAAGATTGAACACAAATGCATCTAAATTATTCATATGAGACTTGAGGAAATAAGAATAACAAAATGATAATCTTCTAATCAACTTTCTAATGTCTACCAGGACACTTAATCCTTTCTTCAATGCATTCATATCCAAGATTATGAACCAACAACATCAATACAATGAATTTTTCCTTCATGATCTTCTCAAGCTTACATTCAACCATTTACCAAGTATATACACAAGGTTGTGAGATCACCATATCAAGATATACAAATGGAGAGACCTTCTTACAATACATAGATGATTCACAATCTTTCTAATAACAAATGAATGAGAATAATTACAACATTCTTACAAATACATAATAATTCACTTAACAAGATGGAGTTTGTTTCTCCATTTTCCACTCAAACAATAGTGTTCTCTCTTCCTAAGCAAAAGGTAAGGCTTCAAAATTTTCAAATGTCCAAGGCCTTAAGAAAAAATATGCAAATAAGAGATAAAATGTAGAACCATGGAGGCTCACCTCCCAACCTAGGCCTCAAGGAGGCCACCCACAGAGCTTGGAGAAACAAGGCACAAATGATTGCACACCTTCAAGCTCACATATCATGTATAACCATAATAACACATCTCAAAACAACACAATACAACTCATCCCAAGGCTTGCATAAAGATTCACCAATAGAATCAAGATATAGGGTGAAGGTGGGCTTTCTCCATTAGGAGAATGTAAAATCCATGAATCACATATATTCACATTTTCTCATAAGTAACATGCCCTTTCAAGGCTTAACAATGTCTTCCCTTCTTCATACACCTCCTTATACCTCCCAAAAATGCAAGAAATCATGAAGTTCATACTCCATTGAAACACATCAAAATTAGCTCCACACATGGGAGAGTTTCTTGACTATATGGGTGAGCCCAACTAACCCTTCATCCAAGCATATCTTCCCTCCCAAGGGTGAGTAATGCTCCACACCCATTTGACACAAACAATCAACATGAACAAAACAAGATTCAAGAAAGAAATTTCATAAAATTTCTCACATTCAGCACACATACAACAAGATTCTTCACAAACCACATCTACACCATAACAAATCTATAATGCAATGAAGAAACACCATGTCAATCCTACAATGCAATGAAGAAAATACCATATCAATCCTACAATGCAATGAAAAAAATGCCATATCAAATCTATAAGGAAATGAAGAGACACCATGGATCATGGATACCAACCTCACTCCAAGCAATGGCAAATGAAAGTTGTAGTAGAGTTCCTTATCGTCTTCCTCCAAACCATAAAGGTCTCTAAAGTTAGAGAGTGGGTAAGTGGTTTCTATTTTGGCCATGCTCCTATATATGACTCCCATTTTCGGATTCAATAGAAAATGCATTCTTTTTGGGGTCTCCTAGGTCTTCTAGGCACCCTAGTAGTCACTATTAGCCCCCTAACTTAAAGTATTATCATGGGTAGAGTTTATTTTCATCACAAATTCACCTTAGAGCTACTTTTTGGCCCTTAAAATGCTAGGTAAAGTCCAATTTCAAATTTATTATGGGGTAACCCTTGTTTCCCTTACTAAATCAAGGCAATTAAGTATAATTCTTAATTAATGAATTTAACTTGAGAGAAGGTGGCTACATGATCTATCTTCAAAGAACATGTTATTTCCACATAATGAGTGCAAATGTCAAGTGACACACAAAAAAATTCACTATACATCACACATGACATGTTTTAAATCTACTCACGAAATATATACTACACACATACATCTTGCATTTAACAAATAAAATACATCACAATGAGGTTTAAAAATCTTCTAAAGATTTACCTTGGTAGTGTCATATTAACATGTGTTTATACCTTGTTTTCCTATTATGTTTCCATGGTTCCTTTCCTGCACACTAAACTCGAGCATCAGTAATCCAATGAATAGTCCCATGTAAAATACATATGAAAGTAAAGATACATGATAATTTCATTATTCTACATTTCACATATAACATATTTCATAATTAACTTCCTATTCTTCATCATTTGCTTACATACATTTAATCTTTAAACCTCAAAATCTGAATATTATTGACTTTCCTCACAAGATCAATTTAAGCATTTTGAATCACAACATATTTTCATTTTCTATCATAGAAGTGAAGTATTCAATAAATATTCATTAATTCATTGATTATGCCAAATTAATTTCTAATATAGATCATAATGGAAAATCACAAGGTAAATATCATCGGATAAGTAGCAAAATTTACTATCCATTAAGTATCAAAATATATGTCAAAATATTCAGTCCTAAATAACAAAATGGAAATACAATCTCTATGCTATGATGGGTTGGGGTGAGGCCTCACAAGCTCTTCTAAGCCAATGTGTGGTGTTTAAGGCATATATGATAGAAATTCCTTGGTGTTCATGAATATCTAGGCCTACCTAAGTATACAACAGTTCTATAACATTCCCACATGTACTATCTCAAATTTATACATCTTTATCATATTAGAATTATTTCTCAAATCAAGAAATTGTATGTGTGATAGTCTAATATAATGGAAAACTTTATTTGAATTCCTTCTAGACTCTAATGTTAAAAATATGCAAGTTTCTTGTATCAACTTTATAACAGTTGTGAATCCATCATTTTCGAATCTAGATTATTTATCTAATTATTTAGAAACCACAAAAAGGACAAAAATTGAGGGGATTCTATCACTGCCTCAGGCTACAATATCAACTTTCTAGCCTTATCTAAGGGTGGTATCTCAAAAGGTGTAATGTGGTGTCCCAATTTGATTTTGAAGGTATAATATGTGGAGCACATTTTGAATTCTACTCTTTGAGTAAATCCAACTCATATGTCAAATCCTCTCACTCTCCTCATGACCCTATAAGGACTATAATACTTGTGCTTTATTTTTAACTTTTTCAACACTGCTTTTCTTCACAGAAGCCTAATTTGTATAGCTACAAGTGTACTCTCTATCCTCTGCCTATCTGCATAGATTTCTTTCTAATTTTGTGCCTATTAAATATTATCCTTAAGTGAATTAGGTATATGTTGGTACTCCACCAAATCATGAGCCTCAGGCACCAAATTGCTAGCATAACCAAACCCACATATGTCAAACAGTCATAACTATATAGTCCTCTAAAGAAACATATCAATGGACATATGCTAAGTACTGTTATTCCAATATTAATCTAAAACAAACCACTAAAAAAATCTCTCTGCCTCCCAAAAACTAAATTGTGTAGGCATCCTTCCTTCCATCCATTTGAGTTTGGTAACTAGTATTGGGAATCAACTCTACACCTGTCAATACAAAGAGTTTCATCCAAAACATTCTCATAAATCTATTATCTCGATCTCATGATCACTAACCATGTTCCTTGGTAACCCATACAACCTAAAAGTTTCTCAAAGGGATCATTTGGCAACATATACCATTGAATACTTAGAAAGAAATGTCAATGCTTAGTTAATCTATCCACAATTACAAAGATCCAATCTCTACCCTAAACCTTGAGGAGACTAGTGATGAAATCCATAACCTCTTTGACTTCTAATTTGAAAAGGTAATGACAAAATCCACTTTGTTAGAAAAATATACTTTCACTTGTTCTATTAGCAAGTAACACACTCCCTCATATGTTGCAATATATCATCCTTCAAACCCTTCCAAGAAAGCATCTCTCCAATAATCTTGTAGGTCTTGAAGTAGCCTCATTGTCCTACCAGAGAAGCATTTGCAATGTCCCCTTTTTAGCTAAGTGAGGAAATAGAAACAATTATCTTACAATCCAAATCCCAGAAGTCTTTTATCCTTCAAGTCCTTGACTACAACTTTGAGTTACAACTTATACAAATAAAAATTGTACAATTGATATATATACTAAGTTGTCAGTTCAGATTTTGGTTTGGAAGAAGGTTCAAAATTCAATCAAAAAATTTTGGGGCTACATTTAGGTTCATTTTGGATTCATCCATACGAGATTTTTATTTTATTTTTAAAATATATGTAAAAATATTTTGCAGCAAATAAATTCATACACTAGTGTGCTAATATAAAGCAATTTAGCAAAGTACACCACCACATATATATCAATAATTTTTTTCAAATCGCATGACAAAATCTCAAAATACACCACCATATGAATGTTTCAATTCAAAAACTTCAAAATAAAAATGTAAATATTACTAATCAGTAATCAATCATAGACTCATATGTGACCAAATATCAATATATCATAAAAAATGATCAAAGAAATCATCATCGTTAGGTAGTTATTGATTAGAAGCATAATTAGTCCCACTAGCGCCAGTATTCCCAATCATAGTCTTGAATGTAGTGTCAAGCTCATCTCAATTATTACTATGTATCTCAAGATCACCATCTACAGTCACCAGTTCATCGAAGTGGACTCCCAACTCCACAACCTCTGGTTTGACATCCCATTTTTTTGCCAACCCCCTTTTTGTAGTTATTCTCTTTGTGAGTTGTGAGCCTCAAGTTGTACACCAAGTTTTTTTTTTTCTTGGAGTTTAGTCAATTCCATTTTATTGAGTGGATGAAGTATGTGCTCCAATTCCTCTCAGATGATGATGAACTAGTAACCTATCAAGATTTGCAAATTTACTAACAAGAAATTAGAAATTAGCATTTTGAATATTTACCAACAAGAAAATAAAAATTAGAATCTTAAGATAAAAGAACTTACTAGTGATAAAATTTTGATGACAATGGGTTGCAAGTGTTGGTATCTTTGTCCATGGTAGTACCACCATTTATGAGCATCATCATTGTTCATCTTTAAGTGCGTGAAGACCACAATTGTTGGTGCTTGTCAAAATCACAAATTTAGACCTCACTAAAGGTTGTATGTGCTCAAAAAAGAGTCTTTGAAGGGTTGCCTTGTACCCTTGAGGACTAGTCGATTGGCTATAGAATCTAGGGCTTAGTGCAAAGGCAAGTAGATGCTAAGGAATAGTCATTTTGTTACATCTTTCTACCATGATTACCTATAGCTCCTTGAACAACATTTAATTGGGACCTTGCTCTTTCTTGTTTAAGATATTTCTAATATCCTCAATCATGGAGTCAATGCCATCATATAACTCACCCAATGCCTATCCATGTTAGTACATTAGATCATGCTTAATATAGGCCTAGTGATCTTTAGATGGTACTCAATACAATCCCCCCAAGATTTATCTAGTATCAATACCCTTATGGCAGCTGCCTTGGCACTATTAGATGGCCTCCATACACTCCAATTAGTACTAGTTTCCATTCTATACAATTTGTCTTTAACCTTGACAAGGTGTCTCAAAACAATAGTGTTAAAGTTAAAGTGGTTCTCAACAACCTATTTTAAAATCAAAACAATAATAGATTAGATATTTGAAAACATAGAAATTTTACTAAAGTGACTCAATTTCTAGAACATGTTTGAAAATTAAATTTTAAACATTTCAACTTACCTTCAAGAGCTCCAATTTCAAGAATTGTTTAAATGTTTGTTCATGATAAACATTTGGATCTCTTATGCTTCTTCATATATTTTTTTATCCACTCAACCTTAGAGCCATTTTTTGTAGTATTAGGTTAAGTTGCACAACACAAGGTGTCTAAAAATGTGTTCATACCGCTCCTCAACCAATAAGTTGACAACCCTAGAATTCTTCACATTGTTAGTTATTACTTGAACAACATTATGAGGGCCAACTTGCTTGATAGCTTGAATGAGAATGTTTGCAATGAAAGGACAATCCTTTACCTCTCCTTCATAATCCATAAATTTTAGAAACATTGCACCTCTTGTAGACACTAAAATAACATTCACCAAAAAATGATTCCTTGCATCTTTCCATCCATCTGATACTATTGTCACACCTATTTCACCCCATGAATCCTTGATGGGTACCATGGCATTCTCTCTATAGGCCACCTCATCATCCAATAAAGTGGTATATATCTTCTTGTAACCAATGCCCTTGAACCCATTTGGAGCCTCATTAACTATCATCACCATGTATTGCCAATATAGTGAGCAAACAATGTTAAATGACCATCCATTTGCATAGACGCATCTCACTATGGCTTGATCAGCAATGTCTCTAACTTCATTTTGGAATGATGATTCCAAGGGTCCCATTTCTCTCTTACTTACAATCTACTATTGAGGAGGATGTGAAAATGGATGCCACCCTACAAGTGGCAGTTGAAGATATAGATTATGTTTTTCCTTTCTTGAAAGGTATACCACTTTCCAACGGATGTAAAGAATTTTCCCTCCCAGTAGCTTCCTCTGCTTGCTTATGTTCTTGAATGTACTTGTTTACGATTTTATTTGAAAGGAAATTTTTTTGGTAGCACTATATTTACTAGAGGTGGCTTAGTACAAAATTTTATGGCTTTTGAGGAATAAAGCACAAATGTGTTTTTACTCTACTATAAGAGCTACTAAATTTGTCTTTGTGGTGGCTACAAATACACACATAACCTCCTCCACCTAGCATTGGTCAAATCATTTGCACATGTTTCCAAAGTGGGGAGCATCTATCAATTTTGAAGTGGGGGTTATTAGCAACAAAAGCACTTGTAACAATTCTTTAAATCAACAAAGAAAACACACAGCAAATATATTGCAAAATTAAAAAATTTAAAAAACTCATTTATGTACATAAGTTGTCAAACTGAAATGGATACTTAGTGTTAGTGAAAAAATTATCCTTCTTAGAAATGGGGTATGAAAAAAAAATAACAAAGAAAACTATCACCAAAATTGAGTTCTCTTGATTGGACTCTATGTGTTTTGATGCACAACTCCCTCATTAAATGGTGAATAATAATTTCATTTATTTCAAAAGAATTGAACAAGATGTGATCTTTTTACCAAAAATAATTAAGATAATGAAAACACTTTTCCATATCTATGTAAAAGTATTGCATAATTATTGATGTCTCAATATTAAGCCAAAAGACTCATCAAATGGACAATATGTATTTCTAATAAAAAATGATCAATTCAATTGAACAAGATTAATTTGGAAGCATTAACTAAACATACCACACAATCATCTATCATAACCAAGAAATCATTCCTTAAGAAATGAATCAAGTTTACCCAAAACCATATGATCTTAAGTAACAAATGATGTATTGCAAGAACCAAAAAAAAAGATTTTTGTTTCTATTGCTTCATTCAAATAAATGGCACCACAAAATGGTTTGGTCTAAACCTGCCTTAACAACTTAAGTTCTTATAACAACATTACCAGAGTATCGATACCAAAAATATTAAAAGTCTTACAATATATAGCCATGCAAGGCTTACAAAATAGTTATGAAACAGACTCCAGTCAAAGTTGATAAAGATAACTTAGAACCAAAAGAAGCTAACTTAGAAAATTAAAATATTAACTAGTCAAATCTCTAGTTCTAAGTAGCTAAGCACTTGTGACATTGATTGGATTAGCCTATTGTCCCTATCTAATAGATGCATTGCCTCCTACATCTTTCCATTCTTTGTAGGCAACCTCAAAGTCAACAATTTCTTTCTAATGTGGAATTCCTAGTTGTTTCTGTCCTAATCTACCAACTAGTGATGACTTGGCAAGCATGCTCCATCTTTTTATTCTACATAGTCAGATGGTTATTGTTTATTATGATCATTGAGCCAGTTAGGGTGGTGACAATGAAATTCATAAAAAATAATTCTTTGGTGTCCTTCAAAGCTCGTAGCTTACCTTGACAAGTTGCTTCAATTTCCTTCAACTTCTTATTAGGTTGATCTTTGTTGCCTAAGATTTTGAGGTCAACGCACTTCACATCATTATCTAGAATTAGCTTCAGACAATCAAGCTCTTTAATTAGTTCTAAACATCTTGTAAGCATTTCTCAATAACCATATTTCTCCACTTTAGGTTGGTTCTAGAGACATAAAAGAAGTCTGCGTCTATGCCAGAGTTTTGTTTTTCTTTTAGAAACTTATCCATCCCAAACTTTTGGACTTTAGTAGTGTGAGCTATAATATCATCCCATTTTTCCTTTTCTCCACCCTAGGTGCCAAGCTTTGATTCCAAATTGATCATCATTTGTTCATTTTTTACCTTTTTTTTAGCTAAGCGAGCAATATAGCTAACTCCTTGAGAAACCACAGATTCATGCCATTCATCAAATACTCGAGAGACTAATCTATCTCTTTTTACTTGATGAATGAATTGCTAGTTAGCTAGGGAAGTCACATCAACCATGGAAATGGCTTAATGTTGACATTTAGCTTCCATATTCTATAAGAGATGAATGTATTCTACCAACAAATGGATAGATTGTTTCAATTCTTTCTTTTCCTTTCAATCTTTCTAGATGTGATTGGTGACCCTAGCATGTCTTTCATCCAAGATTTTCATATCTACAACTCTAGAGGCTAACTTGAGAATCTTTTTCTCTATAGTGTAATCTTGGGGTGTGATGTTATCCATAGTTTTATCTTTAGAAGGGTTATACACATCAGCAACCTAGTCCCTTGTCTACTCATCAACCTCTAGTATGGTTTCTATCTTTGGCCTTTTGACTTTAGGCATTTTTCCCAAACACTTCCCAACCATATTCTCTACTGAGATTCTTAATGGCACTATGCTTCTTTTCTTGTTCACTGATAAGTCAAACTAATTTGGCCGAGGAATAAGTACCCTTGGATGGACGGGTTTGTAAAATAGGGGAGGCAATACTAGTAATCATTGAGCTTGGCATGTTGACGTTGCCTGTTGTTTGCTGATCACCTTGACCCATGAATTCTTGTATTCTTCCTACATAGGCTCTAGCCACAACCTCAACAACAATTGAGTTCGTATTAGTATCTTCCACAATAGCTCTTTGGGCTTTTTCTTCTTACTGTGAGACCAAGTATGCATTTTTTGGTCTTTAAGGTTAAATCAAACTTTGAACTTTGGGTTTAACTTCAAATTCAAGGTTCAAAATACCTAGAAAGGAAAAGGGGAAAGTTTCTTATGGAGATTGCTTGGACTCTCCCATCTTAGACTTCCTTTTCTCTTTTAGCCAATTTTTATTTCTTTCAACAACTGGCTCTATCTCGATTTGCAAGTCATCTTCCTCAGGAGAATCCCAATCTATTTTTGGCAAGGGAAAGGCTTTGACTTTGGGTATATAGAAAGAGTCAACTACTTCTTCATCTTTGTCTTCCTTCACACCTTTTATATTCATTTGGAGTTTATATTCCTTTATCTATTTCAAAGTGAGCCTAGACCACCATCTCTTCCTTACTTCATAATCATCTTCACAATCAACCAAAAAATCTTCTGAATGAGGAACATGCAAGGATGCAAGACATAACTTGAATAGGGGTTGAGGAAAATCCTTATCAGTATCCCACACTTTATCACAGTAGGAAGTTACTTGTGACAGTGGTATGGAATTATGATATTGATCATATTGATACTTCATCTTCTTTTTTTCTTTTCCCTTTGCTGGAGTAGGTTCTCTTGACATTGTAAAATGGTGCACCTGCACAACTATCACATGAAAATTGCATAATGTGAAAACATCTTCATGTGAGGGGTCCATGATAATTTTTTGATGTAAAAACATGAGTTTTAGATTAGGAGATGGGTAGGGAAAATGAATGGAATGATGGAGAATGAACGAATGGGTCAAGCTCGGAAAGGCTCAAAAGTGAGTAAAATAGCCAAAAATATTTTTTTAATGAATGAATTGCATATGCGACCAAAAAGCTTGGATTTAAGTGAACAAGGGGGAAAATATAAGGAGCATATTGAGTATCTCATATTTTACTAAGTACAAAATGTGAGACTATCTGGTAGGCATGTGGAAGAAACTTCAACCATAGGGCAGCCACATGGAGGCACATAAAAATGTGTAATGGTGGGATTTTAACTTGTATTTTCATGTGAGGGGAAAATGATCTCGTCTTTCTTTGAAGAACTAGATTTTACACCCGATTGCATATGCAAGTAAAATGAGACCTTATATATGCAACTTGGAGAAAAAGACCAATGATATAAGGAGCAACTTCATGTCCATAAAAAAAAGATGCAAATTTAAAAATGGAAATGACAAAGATTTGCAAGAATAATTTTAAACAAAATCTACAAATGCCTTTAAGAAAATAACTAAGGAAATTTACCTCAACTACACCAAGAATGAGAAAGGCAAGTCTTTATCCAAAACTTGAGAAAATCTAAAATAAATCCAAGAGATTTAGGATTTAACATTTTTCCAAAGCCAAAGAATTAAATACATTTCAAAATCCAAACAACATGGTTTGAATTTGGACATGTGGAGATGGTTAGAGAAATGGAATGCCTAAAATCTGGAACAAACTTTGACTTAGCAACTCCATATGCAAAGGCATGCAAAAATGACATCTATGGAAAGAGATTAACTTGCTAAAATGATAAAAAAATAAGTTTGAAACCAAAATACTTATCCTAGAATGATTCTTGAAGGTATTCAATGCCAAAAATACCTTAAGATGTACCATTTCTTGATGAAAATCATGCCCAAAATAGGTTGTTTTTGACAAAAAACATATGCAACATATACAAGCCTTCCAAAAATTGTATTTGCTAGTGTAAAACACAACTTTGGGAGATTATTGCATCATCAAAAACTCATGAGTTGTAAAATGCAACTTTTGGAGGCAAACACATGTATTTGGGAACATGTAATATCATCAATAATAACCATCAAGTTTACTATGGATTTTAAAAAGGCATTTATTTATATGTTTATAACTACATACTTTTGCTAAGAAAATTGGCACCAAGTCTAAAGGATTAATGACTTTAGTGAAGAACGTCCTTTTAGAAAGCATTTACATGCTTTAATATATATATATATATATATATGCAAATCCTCCAAAAATTGCCACCAAGCCCAAACTCATTTTGGAAGTCATTAACATATTTTTATAATATATGCAATAGGGTTGAAAATTGCCATCCATAAGCCTTTCTCCTATGAGCAAAAGCATCCTGGGTTGCCTTGTTATCATGCTCATTTTTGTTCATTTTGCAAGTTGGTGCCGAGTTACTATAGCACTCAATTGGATCCGAGTTACTGTAGCAATTCCTTCATGTGCCAAGTTACTATAGCAATTCATTCATGTGCCAAGTTACTGTAACAATTCCTTCATGTGCAAAGTTACTGTAGCAATTTCTTCATGTGCTGCGTTACTGTAGCAATTCCTTCATGTGTCGAGTTACTATAACAATTCCTTCATGTGCTGAGTTACTGCAGCAATTCCTTCATGTGCCAAGTTACTGTAGCAATTCTTTCATGTGTCAAGTTACCATAGAAATTCCTTCATGTGCCAAGTTACCTAGTGTATGCTAAGTGACCCTTCATGTGGTGAGTTGTCCTACTAATGCTGAGTGTCAACATTTGAACATGATTTCTGCAAGCCAACTTGTGAGATTTATTTTGATCATGACATTTATGTTAAGATATTTTCTTAGGATGTGTCTAGACCATTGTTGGGTCAGCCTTCCTCTTATGTAATGTTCTAGAATAATCTGTAAGTTGTTTTGGCAAGTATATATAGAGTGTTTATGATTAGAGTTAGGTAAGTTTTTGGGAAGAGGATTGCAGAGCAGAACAAAAAAGTGTGAATTTGTTGTTGAATTTTTGAATGCAAATATATTTGTATTTGGTTGTAACCCAAAAGGCCTTATAGAGATATTTTGGCATGTATGGAGATATTTTGATGAATCAATAAAAGTATTTCACTCTTCTTCCTCCTCTGGTTGTTGTTCTTTGTGTTTGCTTTTATTGTGTTAACTCTTGCAGGGTTGTTGGATAGCTAGGTGAGCCTTTGGCCCTAGTTATTCCTTCTTTCCCTCCGTCATGTGGTATTAGAGGTTGAGGTTCATCCTTGTGGAGATTGGATTATGTAGAACCTTGATTTGGATTTGGTTGTAGGGTGGAAAATCTACAGATTTAACCTATAACTTGCAAAGGGTTTTGATCTTGCAGGAACTTAATTTGTAAAGATGGTTCATGGTAGAGGAAATAATGTTGATAATGCTATATTGGATCAGTTGAGACAAATTATAACCAGATTAGATGCTATGGAGATAACCTAGAGGAGTGGAGCACATCTTGATGATGTAACTGATGATGAAGCAGCATCACCAAATCATAATCCAGAACCTAAAGAAGATCACGATGAGGAAAGATTGTTGTGAGTGTTGTCTAGAAAAAATTCAAAGCCTATTGTAGAAGTTGTTCCTTATGATGGAAAGTTAGATACCAATGTTGTGTTGGATTGGATCTCTAATATGGAGAAGTTCTTTGAGTATGAAAGCACTCATAATAGGAAGATGAAGGTTGTAGTTACTAGGCTGAAAGGTCATGGATTACTATGGTGGGAACATTTGTAAACTAATAGAAAAAGGAGAGGAAAGGAGAAGATTAAAACTTGGCTAAAGATGTTGAACAAGGTAAAGAACAAATTCCTTTTTTCTGATTACCTAGTTAGCTTGTTGAGAAAGATGCAAAATCTGAAACAAAAAGACATGTCTATGAAAGAGTATACTGAAGAATTCTATAGATTGGACATAAGATCTAGACATGTGGATGATGATGTTGAAAAAATTGCAAGGTACATTAATGGATTAAGATTTGGAATACAAGATGAAATAAGCTTTGTGAAGTTGGAAAGTGTGGAAGAAACATACCAATATGCATTGAAAGCTAAGGAGATCTTAGCAAAGAAGTATGAACAAGGAAAAAGAGGTAAAGGTGGTAGATTCTAGAGAGGCAGAGGTAGATCTTATGGTGAAACTGGTAGATTCGACAATTTTGTACAAGATAAAGGCAAATCTAAATAGAAGAATGATGATAAAGGCAAGACCAAATGCAAAAGTGGTAATTCTTACCGAGAAGGTACTAATTCTTATCAAGGAAGAGGTAGATCCTCTAAAAAAAATTTGGAACTTGTAAGATCTTGAAAAAGTTTGATAGTGGTAATGCTTATGAAGTTGAGTTACCTGATGGCATGGATATATCTCCTATATTCAATATTTTTGATTTGTATAAGTATCATGAGTTAGATGATAAAGTTGTCATACTAGATGATTATCCTAAGAAGTAGATTGAAAACGTTGAATAGATATTAGATCAAAGAGTTGGCAAAAAGCACGAGAGGAAAAGATTTCTATGAATATTTGGTGAAGTGGAAGAACATACCTATTTATGCTTCATGGATTTTTCAATTTGAATTGGATTCAACTTAGGTTGTGACATCTTAATAATTCAAGAGAATCATTTCTTTCAACCTTGGTTGTCTAATGTAGCACGTTGGAGCTGAGTTACTGTAGCAATTCCTTCATGTGCCAAATTACTGTAGCAATTTCTTCATGTGTCGAGTTATTGTAGCAATTTCTTCATGTGTCAAGTTACTGTAGCAATTCTTTCATGTGCCAAGTTACTATAGCAATTCCTTCATGTGCCAAGTTATTGTAGCAATTCCTTCATGTTTCAAGTTATTGTAGCAATTCCTTCATGTACCAAGTTACTGTAGCAATTCTTTCATGTCCCAAGTTACCTAATGTATGCCGAGTGACCATTCATGTGCTGTTTTGTCCTACTTATGCCAAGTGTTAGCATTTGGACATGATTTCTGTGAGCTGACTTGTAGGATTTATTTTGATTGTGATATTTATGTGAAGATCTTTTCTTGAGATGTGTCTAGACCATTGTTGAGTCTACCTTCCTCTTCTGCAATGTTCTAGAATAATTAGTAAACCATTTTGGCAAATATATATAGAGCATTTAGGCTTAGAGTTAAGTAAGTTTTCGGGAAGAGGATTGCAGAGTAGAGGGAAAGTGTGAATTTTTTGTTGGATTTTTGAATGTGAATGTATTTGTATTTGGCTATAACCCAAAAGGCCTTACAACTGGGCATGTATGAAGATATTTTGATGAATCAATAAATGTATTTCACTTTTCTTTCTCCTTTGGTTTTTGTTCTTTGTGTTTGCTTTCATTGTGTTAACTCTTGTTGAGTTGTTGGATAGCTGGGTGAGCCTTTGACCCTATTATTCCTTCTTTCCTTGCATCAAGTAGTATCAAAGCTTGAGGTTCATCCTTGTGGATATTGGAGCATGTAGAACCTTTATTTGGATTTGGTTGTAGGATGGAAGATCTAAAAATTTAACCTATAACTTGCAAAGGGTTTTGATCTTATAAGAACCTAATTTGTAAAGATGGTTCATGGTAGAGGAAATAATGCTGATAATACTATACTAGATTAGTTGAGACAAATTATAACTAGATCAGATGCTATGGAGACAACCCAAAGGAGAGGAGCACATCTTGATGATGAAGCATAGCACCAAATCATAACCGAGAACCTAAAGAAGATCAAGATGAGGAAAGATTGTTGCGAGTGTTATCTAGGACAAATTCAAATCTTGCTATTGAAGTTGTTCCTTATGATGAAAAGTTGGATACCAATGCTATGTTGGATTGGATCTTTAATATGGAGAAGTTCTTTGAGTATGAAAGAACTCATAATAGGAAGGTGAAGATTGTAGTTGCTAGGCTAAAAGGTCATGCATCACTATGGTGGGAATATTCGCAAACTAATAGACAAAGGAGAGGAAAGGAGAAGATCAGAACTTGGCTAAAGATGGTGAACAAGGTAAAGAACAAATTCCTTCCTATTGATTACAAAGTTAGCTTGTTGAGAAATATGCAAAACCTAAAACAAAAGGACATGACTATGAAAGAGTATACCAAGGAATTCTATAGATTGGATATCAGATCTTGACATGTGGATGATGATGTTGAAAAAATTGCAAGGTACATTAATGAATTGAGATTTGGAATACAAGATGAAATAAACTTTGTGAAGTTAGAAAATATGGAAGAAGCAAACCAATATACATTGAAAGCTTAGGAGATCTTAACAAAGAAGCATGAACAAAGACAAAGAGGTAGAGGTGGTAGATTCTAGAGAGGGAGAGGTAGATCTTATGGTGAAGGTGGCAGGTCTAACAATTTTGTATAGGATAAAGGAAAATCTGAAAGGAAGAATGATGATAAAGGCAAGACCAAATGAAAAAATGGTAATTCTTACCAAGGAGGTACTAATTCTTACTGAGGAAGAGGTAATTCTTATTCTAGAGGTGGATTTCATGGTAATTGTTATAGATGTGGTAAAGAGGGACATAGATCTTTTAAACATAGATCCTCTAAAAGTGGGCAAGTAAAAAAAAAGTTGTGATTCAAGGAGATGATAAAGGTGGAGAAAATTTGATGGTGAGAAGAACTTTATGTAATAAGGGAAGTGATGAAGAACCTATTTTAAGGAGAAGTCTTTTCAAGACAAAATGTAAGATGGCTGAAAAATGTTGCAAAGTGATCATTGACAATGGAAGTTCTTCAAATTTGGCATCAAAAGAGCTGGTTATAAAGTTGCAGTTGCAAAGGCTAAAAGATCCCAAATCTTATCATGTTTCATGGATTAGAGATGAGCATAAGATATTGGTAAGTGAGAAATGCCTTGTAAAGTGATTAGACATTACTTTGATGAAGTTTTGTGTGATATTATGCCGATGGATTGTTGTCATATTTTGTTGGGTAGACCTTGGCAATATGATAGATATGATGTACATGATGGAAGATTGAATCAATATACTCTTTGGGTAAATGGGAAGAAATAAATATTGCTACCTTTGATTGAAAGTCTAGATGAGGTCAATTATACTACAATAAAAATTTGCATGGTTAATGGAAAATAATTTGAAAAGGAAGTGAAGAAGAATCAAGTCTATTTTGTCATAGTTCCTAGAGGACCGAGTGTTGGTAGTAATGACTAAGCAGTAGAAACTAGTAATGACCAAGTGACAACAGATAGTGATAACCAAGTACCAATAGAAATTACAAAATTGTTGAATGAGTATAAAGACATTATTGTTGATGATATTTCTGATGGTTTAGCTCTAGTGAGAAGTATAAGTCATTGTATGGATCTAATTTTTGGAGCTAGTTTGCCAAAACAAAGCACCATATATATTGACACCTACAGAGAATGAAGAACTTAACAGACAAGTGCATGAGTTGTTGTAGAAAGGTTTGATCAGAGAAAGCTTGAGTCCATGTGTTGTACCTATTGTATTAACGCCTAAAAAGAATGGAGAATGGAGAATGTGTATTGATTCTAGAGTTATTAACAAGATGACGGTAAAATAAAAGTTTCCTATGCCAAAGATGGATGACATAATGAATTGTTTGAGTGGAGCAAAGTATTTTACCAAGATTGATTTGAAGAGTATCATCAAATCAGAATCAAAGAAGGTGATTTATGGAAGACTGCTTTCAAGATAAAAGATGGTTTGTATGAATGATTGGTTATGCCTTTTGGTTTGACTAATGCACCTAGTAGTTTCATGAGGTTGATGAATGAAATTCTTTAAAAAAATTTGGGTAAGTTTTTAATTACCTATTTGGATGATATTTTGATATTTAGTAAGACTAAGGAAGAACATCTTGAGCATATTAGACAAGTATTGCAGAAGTTGAAAGAGGAAAAATTGTTGAGTAATATGAAAAAGTGTTTTTTTATGCAAGAGGAGATTGTGTATTTGGGATTTGTGATTTCAGCTGATGGATTGAAGATGGATTTAGAGAAGGTTAAAACTATTTTGAAATGGCCTACACCTAAGAATACGGTTGAGGTAAGATCATTTCATGGTTTGGCTAATTTTTATAGAATTTTTATAAGGAATTTCAATGTTGTTTGTAATGCTATGACTAAAACAATTAGGGGGGATAAAAAAGAATTCAAGTGGACACATGGAGCTGATAAGAGTTTTGATACTTTGAAAAAAAAAGTTGTTAAATACCTATATTGGCTTTGCCTAATTTTAACAAAGTATTTCAAGTTGAATGTGATGCAAGTGGTAATGCAATAGAAGTTGTATTAAGTCAAGAAGGTAAAATTGTTGCTCTCTTTAGTGAGAAGTTGAATGATGCTAAAAGGAAGTAATTCTATGTATGATCAAGAATGTTATGCTATTGTTCAAGCTTTGAAGAAGTGGAGACATTATTTGATTCCTAAGGAGTTTGCATTGTATACTAATCATAAAGCTTTACAATATTTGAAAAGTCAACATAAATTGAATCAGAGGTGTATAAAGTGAGCTGAGTACTTCTAGAGTTTCACATTCATTATTAAGCATAAGAGTTGAGTTACTGACAAATTTGTTGATGCATTGAATAGAAGACGTTCTTTTTTGACTGAAATGAAGTTTGGAGTTCTTGGTTTTGATGAAATGAAAGAATTGTATGATGCTGATCCTAATTTTTCTAAGGCATGGAGAGAGTGAAGAGCACCAAATATGATAGATCACATAAGTAAGTATGATGAGTATTTCATTCAAGAAGGTATGATATTCAAAGACATTCTGTTGTGTATCCTAGAAGTTCTATGAGGTTAAATCTGTTGGTTTTAGAATGGTCTTGACATTCGAGTGTCAACACACTTAACCAATTCCACCATATATGTTGAGTACACTATGTATGCTGAGTGAGTTATAGTAGCTATTGAGTTAGAATCTTAACAGGTGCAAAGTGACTTTAGGTGCCAAGCAAGACAGAACATAGTATGTGTTGAGTGATTGAGGAATACTCATGTGCTGAGCAACAGAGAGTGTAACAAGTGTCGAGCAATCTAGAAATGTAATAGGTGCCAAGTGATTCAAGAATATTTATGTGCCAAGCACCAGATTGAGGAATACTCATGTGCTGAGCAACAAAGAGTGTAACAAGTGTCGAGAAATCCAGAAATGTAATAGGTACCAAGTGATTCAGGAATATTTATGTGCCAGGCACCAGTAATATAATATGTGTTGAGTAACATAGAATCAACATATGAGTTTGTACTCTCACAAACTCATATGTAAATCATTTTTGGAGCCAACATAGAGAGATTTGGCAAAATAAAAAGGATAAGGATGAATCATTTACATTCCCTATGTGACCTACATGTAGCCAATCAAAAAAATGGAGAAGGCATGCAACCAATAAGAAAAAATGCAAGGAATGAGTGAGAATTTGAGATTCAATGTGGATCGTAGATCCATATCTAACCCTAAGTCTTCACATTCTTTAAAAGGAGGTCAAAAAACCATTGCATATGTGAATGAAAATAGTGTATGGGGAGATTATAGTGAAATTTTAGTGAGAAGAAGGCAAGACTTAGAGGAACAGAGAAACATTTTCATATCTAGTTGATCAGAATAGCACAAGGGATAATGGACAATATCAGATATCAGATCTTAGAGGATCAAGATCAGAAGAGTGCAAATCAAGTGTCTGAATCTAGTAATTAGAGATTGCAAACTATCAAGTCAAATGTTCTAATACTTTCTTACCATTGTATTAGATGCTAAAATCCTATACTAATAGGTTAGCTTAATAGCTAGGTGGGAAAACCTTTGAAGAAGGTGATGAAAATATTATGTATTAGGTGGGTTTAACAACCTAATATAAATCCTTTGATAGGGTGACACTTCATGTAAGTGTTTGTAAATCCTCTTACTAGGTCACTATTGACACAGTGTAAAAGCCTTTAATAGGACAGGTCTATAACAGGGCAAACTATCAAAAGTGGTTGAACATATTACTATAGTAATTTTTGTTGGTGTCATCTTCACCCCAATTTTACCTTTTTATTCCTGGAGGGTTTCTAGGTTACCAAATCTCTTGTGTCATATGTTGATGCATGCTTTCATTTTATGTTTTCTTTTATGTTTACATGCATGTACTTTACTTTTAGTTATGTGTTAATGAGGATTTAAAAGGATAAAAACTAGTTACTTCTAATTCAACCCCCCCACCCACACATGCTCTTAGAAGTACTCTTCCCATTGGAACATTCCAATAATTGGTATTAGAGCCTTGGTTCCCACAAGAAGAAGCATAACAGCTTGGAGAAAAAGATTAGAAGATGGAAGTCTTCAAACTTGGGAAGATTATTGACAATCAAGTGATTGATGTGCACTTAGCTCTACACAAGGTAGAGGAAGCCAAAGAGGAACTGAGAAAATCTTTGAAAAGAAGGAAGGAGATAGCCATAGCTGAAAATGGCATACACTACAAGGAGATTGACACCACACAAGTGTTTTCCAATGGAGATTCCAAAGAATTTGATGCAGCAGTAGCAAAATTGATGGAGAAAAATAGAGCACAAGCTGAAGAAATTAGATTACTCAAGTTTGAACAAGAATCACAAGCCATGATGCTTTGTGATGTGATTGAACAAAACAAAAGAGCTATTGAAGACAAGGCCATAATAGAAGATGACAAGAGAAATCTCACCAATAGACTAGAGGAGAAGACAATTGAGCTTGGAAAGATCTCAAACATGTAGTTAGACACCTTAAGCCAGATGATGAATGCTCATCATGAGCTAAACATGAAGGATATTGAGATCTCCACCTTGAAGATGTAGAATGAACAATTGTAGAATGAATTGAAGAGAGAAAAGGAGATAGCAGAAAGATACAACAAACCCAATGAGGTTATCAAGTACTTTAAACAATTACTGAAATCACCAAGGGCTAGTAATGATACTTCAGGACACATCCAAGACTGTAGAAAAAAGAATCAACAAAGGTAAGAACACTAAACCTACTTGTCACTTATGTAATAAAAAGGGCCACACTGCTAATGTTTGCAAGAGTAGAAAGACCAATTAGCAGGACACATCCAAAAACAAAGGTTATTGTCACAAGTGTAACATGCAAGGACACTCAACACAAGACTGTAGAACCAAGACCATGAGGACACCAAGATTTGAAGGCCATTGCTACAACTACAAAAAGTATGGACATAGAGTTTTTGAATGCAGATGAAAGCCTATGTGGACACCTAATCAGCTTGCAAGGAGAAGCAACTATGCACACCACTACAATTGGGATTACAATACCAGGCAAAGTTGTCACTACTATTAGGAATATGGTCATGTTCCTTAGAACTACATAAGAACAAATTTCAAGGGAAATTACAATAGGTGGTTAAGCCAAACCACATGTTTTAATTGCTTGAAGATAGGACATGTCAATAGAAATTGTCCAACAAAGGCCAAGGTACCTAAGTCAAAAGTCAACGACATGGCAAAGAAAAGATGGATAAGTACATCCAATGGAGAGATCACTTCACCCAAGAGGTCAAGTGACAAAACTTCATCCAATTAAGCACAAGATAGGTACATGGGGCTGATATATATAAAGATGTATCATACATCAGCCCAAAAGAACAAAGAAGTGCTACCAAGAAGAAATCTGCATGAGAAAAGATGTCAAAAAAATAAATTAAAAATTAAAATTTTTGTAGAAGATGCTGAGCTACCTTTGGATGCCGAGTGAAGCTCTAGTATATGTCAAGCTAGAAAGTCTAGTTAATGCTGAATGAGATATGTTAGTGGAAGCCGAGCAAATGAATTACAATGGGACCCAAGTTATACTTAATCCTTCAAGTGTCAAGTGTACAACTATAAGCACTATGCAATAAATGCTAGGTTTTGAGCCTAATAAAGTTTGAAATCACTCATTTTCAAGCCATTCAAACACAAAGAATAAAAAAGAAGAGCAAAGAGGCAACCAAACAACAATTTAGCAGTGATTTGCATCAATCACAACAAAATTCAACTTGAACTCTTTGATTCAAAGGTATTTCATCAAGTGCCAAGCTATGCAGTATTTGAAAGTTTATTTAAACATTAAACCCTAGTTTGGTTAAGATTGCATCTGGGTCTAAAACCATAAAGGGAAAAGGATGATCATGAGATTCAACTTGTCAGCAACGAAGTTAAACAGACCAAATTTAGGCTAATACCTGAATTTTCCTATAAAAATGACCCAACTGGTGCTTTGTCAATCATTCTAGACAAAGTAGTAATGGTCCAAGACATCAAGAAATGTTATAACTATAAGATTGGAGCCATAGGTGACCTAAAAAATTTCAATGCCTTTAATAAGCTATGTGACAAGGGTATATTGAAGGATGAGTTTCAAATTGTCGAGAAGAAGGGTTTAACTAAAGCCCTAGTTTTCCCCATTGTATTTAAGATTGAATGGATTCGTATAGTGTTGAGCCAAATTCATGATGGATCATTTTGGTTAGAATTAGGGCTAGTAAAGATCAGAAAGAAAATTGTTCATAGGGTTACTAGATTTCCAACCCTAGATCGGCCTAAGACCCTGAGAAGTGACAAAAAGGAGACCATAGAGAAAAACACTGGAACCAAATTGAACAATAGGGGAATGACCATTAATACCATCACTGAACCCCTACTTGATTTCACTGTCAGAGTTATATCTCACAAATTCTATCGATCAAGCAGAGTGAACAACGTGCCATGTATAGTAGTAAATGTTGCATACAAACTTGTGAAGAAGGATCACACTTATGATCTAGCAGAGCTCATGCTACAAAAAATTAATGAAAATTTGGGAGCCATAAGGAAATCTAAGGGAGCTCAATGCAAATTTAGATCAATATTGGTTTGCATATTCTTCTATGTCATGAAAGAATTTCCATCAGTTGGAAAGGTAAAATGGGATCCTGACAAGACAATTGTTACACAAGTTAGTGAGCTTATTGAAAAAGTGGGAGATAATTTTGATACTCAGATGACAAGCTACTTTGAGGACTTCAAGAAGTCCATGAAACAAAGGATGAGGATACCAGTATCACTAGTTGAGTAGCATGTAAATGATATTTTTTTCTTGGTTGACATATATTATACCTACATCCAAGCTGTGATACCTAGAGTAAGATGCCTTAGGCCACTTGGATATGAGCTTGATGTAGACCAAGCTTTAGCTGTAATCACTGGTTTACTTACAGAAGAGATTGACAAGGATGCTCCTCATTTTGGCACTTATGATATTTTCAAATCTAGGGTGGTAATAGATTTGAAGACAACCTTTGCAGTGAAGAAGAAGGAAAAAATGATAAGAAAGCTCAAGAAAACATTTGGAGTTGATATAGAAGCAGCAAACATTGCAAAAGTAGTAGTAGAAGAAGTAGAAGGAGACAGTGAGTAAGAAGGTGAGCAAGGGAAAGAGCCATTAGAATTGACATAGGACCTAAGAGAGGACAATGAAGAAGGTGTTGAGGAAGAAGAAGCTGAGGAAGCACCCACTAAAGCCAAAGCCAGTAAAAGGAAAGCCAAAATTCAGCCTGCATCCCAGCCTAAGGCAAAGAAGGGGACAAAGCCCATTGAAGTCAAAGCAAAGAAGCCTACTAAAAGGGCTACCACCAAGGTTGCAACTCAAAAGGTAAAAGAGGAAGCCAAAGAGAAGAAGGCCACAAAGTAGACTGGTGAAGAACTAAGGAAGAGAAGGAAATATGTTCCCCAGCTAGACTTAGATGAAGAAAGAACATAGTTAGATGATATTAGCCAGTTTAAAGTGGTAAGTCATTTGTCTAAGTTTGCCATTGATAAATTATGTGTAAATATTAGAAAAGAAAACTTGAATGGTTTAAAGACTATATATTTTAATAAGCTCAATAAAGAAGAGCAAAATAAAATAGAGGAATCAATGTATGCAATGATGGCCGAATACAAACACACACCTAGAGCTAGATAGTACAATGCCTAAGGAGCTATACAAGATAGTTGTAGATAAGTGACATTTTTATTTGCAAATGGAAAAGGAGCTCAAAGAGTCAACCATAGCCAGAATACTACCAGACTTGAGTAAAGGTCAAATAGCTAAGGCAAATAAAAGGCATAATAGAAATTTTTCTTCTAAAAATAGAGCATTTTGCATCCTCCAAAATAAGATAGAGAATGTTGTAAATAAATCCACAAAATTGTGGAAGTTAATATACAAGTCAATTAATGATGTATTTGATGAGAAATATAAGGCAAAAGCCAGTGCCAAGAGAAAAGAAGAAAAAGAAACAAGGAAGAGAAGTGAGAAGGAGAGGAAAAGTGAAGAGGAAAAGAAAGGTGAGGAAGGAAAAGTAGAAGATGAAGTAAATAAGGAGGAAGAAGAAGAGAATATATAGCTAAAGGAGAAGAAAAGGCATTAGATGAATAGGAAGAACAAAGTGTGTAAGACACACAATTGCCACCTCCTATCCCTCCTCATGCCACTATCACACCTATAGAGATCATAAAAATAAAGGATGTTATTGAAACTTCATGTCAAAACATCAATCCTTTCTTTAACTATAGAGGATCTCTCAAAGATCCTTCACCAATCTACTCTACATGCACAGTTGTGTACAAGCCCTATATTGGTGACTGTAGAAGAACTACAAAGAACAGTAGCAACACCTCAAAGAGAAAAGATGAAGCCAAAGGAATAACCTTTTACATACACTACTACTAAACTCCTACTACTTCCACCACCATCTCCACCAAAAATAGTAAGTGATGCACTTTAGATGTCAAGTGCAACAACAAGGGAAGATACATGAAAACAAGCACAGTTAACAGGTCCACCCCCAACAATTATCAATGATAAAGGAAAATCAAAAGAAAAGAAGGAGGAAACAAGAGATGGGGAGCAAGCTGCAATACAAACATTGGTTGAATTACCAAAATTTGGTACTCCCACTCAGACTCTTCATAAGTTGAGCACTAATATGATATCAATGCAAGTTCAAACACAGGCTCAAGCTCTAGAAAGGTAGCCAAGATACTTCACTATGGAGATCTTGAACTTCATGAAGAGATCATCATTCCCTCCTATGAATCCAACACCCTCACCATAGAAAAGATAAATGAAATACAAGGTGCACTGGATAGGAGAAAGAGACAAGAAGTATTGAGAAGTATAGGCAAGCATTGAACGAGATAAAGAACATCTTCATGGATGCCTTCAACTTGCAATCACTAGATGAAACAAGGCCTATAATAGAACAACTATCAGATATAGTTGACCAAGTGACTAATGCAGATCATGATACAAATGAAAAATTAATGGAATGGTCAGAAAGAAAATTCTAGGGCAAAGTAAATGAGAACATATCAGTTGAATTGGCTAAGAAACTAGGAGTGAAAATTGTACTTGGGAACACTTTCTCATTGTACAACAAACTGTGTGATTTTTCCAACTTTGCACAAGAGACTAGCCAAAGAATAATGAGCTTGGAAAGAAATCTAAGATTTCTAGCATGCAACTTCCAAGAAATCTAGCTCAAAGTGAGAAGCATTTTGCATAGACGGTTCACACATAAAGGGAATTAGCTATATTAATAGTAGAGGAGGCAAATATAAAGGTAAAATTGATGAAAATCTAGTCCTCCATAACCCCACACTTAGAGATCCTCCACAAGGAGCAAGCATACACAAAAAAAGTCCTAAAAAAAGATCCAAATCTTTCTACCATAGATGGACTCATACACCTTTCTGCAATGACTGCCATCCAGCACAAGTCACTGGACATTGCATTAGAAAATTGGGATGCAGCCCTAAAGATACTACTAGAGGTAAATAGTACATTTTTGGCTAAGTATGGTATTACTCCTTAGAACCCTTTGACATCAATGTGAAAAAAGGGGGAGATATATACATTAGGGGGAGATGTGTATATATGAGGAGATATATGAAGATATATGGAGAATACTAAATTTTGATAATTTTGATTACATTCTTTCATTCATTTTGAGAATAAAGTGGAAAGTCTTAGATAGCCAAAAAGGGTCAACAAATAAGATAAAGTGAGGGGGAGATGCAAAATTTTGACAAGCATGTGGAAAATAGATTAGATACAATATACAAGCACAAGGAATAGGAATAGGAAAAATGATAGAGAGAATCAAGCACATCAGAATAGAATTTCAAGTTTCAAGAATGGATTATGCATAATCAACTCAGGGGGGGTCATAAGGTATATTGTTGCTCACAAAATTTTGGACAATTTTTTTAAAAAAATTTGCATGTATGTTGAGCAAGAATAAAGATTGTACTCAATCAGATCTGTTCATTAATGCATAGTTAAGTGTTTTTGACACTCATGTCAAAGGGGGAGATTGTTGGTTTTAGAATGGTCTTGACATTCGAGTGTCAACACACTTAACCAATTCCACCATATATGTTGAGTACACTATGTATGTCGAGTGAGTTATAGTAGCTGCCGAGTCAGAATCTTAACAGGTGTTGAGTGACTTTAGGTGCCAAGCAAGAAAAAATATAGTATGTGCCAAGTGCTTTAGGAATACTCATGTGCCAAGCAACATAGAGTGTAACAGGTGCTGATCAATCCAAAAATGTAATAGGTGCTGAGTGATTCAAGAATATTTATGTGTCGAGCATCAGTAATATAGTATGTGCCGAGTAACACAGAATCAACATATGAGTTTGTACTCTCACAAATTTAGATGTAAACCATTTTTGGAGCCGACATAGAGAGATTTGGAAAAAGAAAAAGGATAAGGAAAAATCATTTACATTCCCTATGCAACCTACATGCAACCAATCAGAAAAATGGAGAAGGCATGCAACCAATAAGGAAAAATGTAAGGAATGAGCAAGAATTTGAGATTCAATGTGGATCATAGATCCATACCTAACCCTAAGTCTTCACATTCTTTAAAAGGAGGTCAAAAACCCATTGCATATGTGAATGAGAATAGTGTATGGGGAGATTATAGTGAAATTTTAGTGAGAAGAAGGAAAGACTTAGAGGAACAGAGCAACATTTACATATCCAATTGATCAGAACAACACAAGGGATAAGGGACAAGATCAGATATCAGATGTTAGAGGATCAAGATCAGAAGAGAGTAGATCAAGTGCCTAAATCTAGCAATTAGAGATTGCATACTATCAAGTCAAATGTTCTAATACTTTCTTACCATTGCATTAGATACTGAAATCCTATACAGATAGGTTAGCTTAACAACTAGGTGAGAAAACCTTTGGAGAAGGTGATGAGAATCCTATGTATTAGGTGGATTTAACAACCTATTGTAAATCCTTTAACAGGGTGACACTTCATGTAAGTGTTTATAAATCCTCTTACTAGGTCACTATTGACATAGTGTAAAGCCTTTAACAAGGCAAGCCTTTAATAGGGTAAACCATCCGAAGTGGTTAATGAACATATTGCTATAGTAATTTTTGTGAGTGTCATCCCCACCCCAGTTTTACCTTATTCCTGGAGGGTTTCTAGGTTGCCAAATCTCTTGTGTCATGTGTTGATGCATGCTTTCATTTCACATTTGATTTTATGTTTACATGCATGTACTTTACTTTCAGTTATGTGTTAATGAGGGTTTAAAAGGATAAAAACTAGTTACTTCTAATTCACTCCCCCCTCTCAAAAGTACTCTTCCCATTTGAACATTCCAATAGAATCTGATTAAGGAAAGACATAGTGGTGGATTGGCTGGACACTTTAGAATTGATAAGATATTGAGTTTGTTCAAAGAGAAGTATTATTGGCCACAAATGTATAAGGATGTTCAAAAATTTGTAAAAAGTTGTGGAGTTTGTCAAATTGCAAAGGGAGTAAGTCAAAATACTTGTTTGTATACACCTATTACTATTTCTAAGGAACCTTGGAGTGACATTAGTATGGATTTTTTTCTTGGATTACCTAAGACAATGAAGGGGTATGATTCAATATTTGTTTTAGTAGAAAATTTTTCTAAGATGGGTCATTTCATACCATATAAGAAGACATTAGATGCTAAGCATGTTGTTGAACTTTTCTTTAAAGAGATTGTGAGATTGCATAGATTACCAAGAAGCATTATTTCTGACAAAGACAATAAGTTTGTTGGTTATTTTTGGAAGACTTTAAGGAAGAATATGGGTACTAAATTGAAGTTTAGTTCTACATTCCATCCATGGATAGATAGATAGACAAAGGTTGTGAATAGAAGCTTGGGTAATTTGTTGAGATGTTTAGTTGGGAATAAGAATTGGGAGATGGTATTGGCACAAGCTGAAATTGCATATAACAATTCTATGAATAGGAGTACAAAAAATACACCTTTTGATATTATTATGGGAATGCATCTTAGAGGTATATCAAATTTGAGAGATGTTGTTGGTGAAGAAAAGAGAAGCACTGCAGGAGAAAAATTTGCTGATTTTATGGAGTCTTTGCATAAGTGAAGTTGAGGTTGGAAAAAAGTAATCAAAAGTATAAGGAGAATATTGATCAGTCTAGAAGACACCATGATTCTTAAGTTGGTGATGAGTTGATGATTTATTTAAAGAAAAGAAGATTCCCAGTTGGAACATATAGAAAGCTAAATATGAAGAAATTTGGACCTTGTAAGATCTTGAAGAAGTTTGACAGTGGTAATGCTTATGAAGTTGAGTTATCTGATGACATGGATATATTTCCTATATTCAATATTTTTAATTTGTAAAGTATCATGAGTAAGATGATGAAGTTATTGTATCAGATGATTATCCTAAGAAGCAGATTGAAGAAGTTGAACAAATATTAGATCAGAGAGTTGGCAAGAGCATAAGAGGAAAAGATTACTATGACTATTTCATGAAGTGGAAGAACATGCCTATTGAAGATGCTTCATGCATTTCTCAATCTGAGTTGGATTCAACTCAGATTGTGACATCTCAATGATTCAGGAGATGCATTAATCAATAAAAGTATTTCACTCTTGTTCCCCCTTTGGTTGTTGTTCTTTGTATTTGTTTCCATTGTGTTAACTCTTGCAAGATTTTTGGATAGTTGGGTGAGCCTTTGGCCCTAGTTATTCCTTCTTTCCCTACGTCAATAATGCATTTTTGAGATGCATTTACATGTGTTTAAAAAATATGTAGTTGGCTTCAAATTTGCCACTTTTGCCTTAGGCTAAAAGGGAACAATGTATTTTTCAATGTATTTGGGTCTAAAATCCCACTTTAGCTTAATGTGGGTAAAAACTCATTTTAAATTTATATTTACATTATTATAAAGATACACAAATGAATTTCAAAAGCCTAATCAAATGGTGATTTAAAAATACATATGCATTTGATTATTAAAAATAAACTTTAAATATAATAATATATGTAATCGTATTTAAAAAGCACACATTTAATGATGTTGGGACTTAAAATTTACTGCGAGTAGGTTTTCATGAAGTATTTTGCATGTGGATATATGCAATATGAAATAAAAATCTTACTTTACACACTTAAGTTGTCTCATGTAATTATATTTAATATTCCACTATAGTTTTTAATAAAGTAACATGAAAAATAATCTTAAAATAGGCTATTTTATAAAACATTAAAAACTATGGTCAAATCAACTTAGAATGAGTTGTAATTTTAAAATTGACTAGAAAATCCACTTCAAATAACAAATATAACTTTATATCATGTAATTGCCAATAAAAAGCCCACTTTTATGAGTTTTTTTTTAAAATAAAAATATGCAGTTGAACTAAAAATCCCACTTTTTCCCTCATAACTCTAGCTAGACTACTCAAAATAGAACCTAAGTTTGCTCAAATCAAGTGGAATTCGAAGGGTCATTCACCTAAGGCAAAACTAAGACCAAAAAATATTTACAACACAAAGAAAAATAAAGGAAGGACATGAAAATTCAACAAAAAATGAGTATTCATAGTGCAACAAGAAAAATTCTTACCAACAAACAATTAGGGATAATCTCGATGGAGAAACTTGAAAGAAACACAAAGACATGACTATACAAAGAACAATTTGGAGATAATGAATTTTTTTCATGATTCCTCATATTTGCCTATGAATCCATGAGAAAATTGCGTAGGGTTGCCTCAATTTTGTGATGTCAAAAATGAAGACAATAATTATACATATTTACCCTTGGGATTTGAGTGGATCATTGTGTTTCTTTTATTCTTGGGATTGCTTAAGGATAAGAAATCTTTGGAATGAAGGACTACAATGTCCCCTTTTTAGCATGAACATGATAATGGATAGATTTAGCCAATTACTGATTTCCTATAGCCTAATACTGGTGAATAGAGGACCTAGTTGAGGGTTATGGCTTCATTTGGTTGGACTTACTATTTATAGTACCTCAATGGATGGTTTTGATGAGCTCAGATGAGTTCAAAGAGTTGAATTTTGATTTTCTAAGGATCTATTACAAATGTATTAAGCATTGTCATAATGTTTGGTATGTTTTCCAAAGGCAACATAATGAAAATAATCCATGAAGAAACATCTCGCTTCATGGGACATTTCTATTCATTAATTAGATAATTAATATAATAAAATTTTAATCTCTCACACACATACACACACACACACACATTATGTCTAGTTTTATCCATCTGAAGCTACCAAACATTAACACTCCCTCTTAGCAAAGGAAGATAAACACAAGATAGATATTACACCATTGGTAATATTCTTAGATACTAATTCTCTATTAAAATGGTCAGATGTTGGTTCTGATGTGTTGGGATGCTTGGGTGTGTTAGGATGTTGTATGGATTCTCCTAGGAAGTGCATCATGGGACTATCAGTTCTTGGTGGATGTGCTATAGTGCATCCTACAAGAATCCATAGGCCCAATATGTGCTTCTTGGGAGCATTCAAATGCATATAGAAAGTGCCCATAGCTAAAAGGCCCTTTAGACACCAATTTTAGAATGTATTTGATTGATCACGATGAGAATGTGGAATTTTTTGAGAATCCTTATTTTTGAATGAACAAATTTGATTAGTGAATCTTGAATCTTTACTCTTGATTGATTAACATTGAATCATGAACTAAGTTTTGATTTTGTAATTCGAATTGCATTGGAATCTTAAACTTGAATAATTTTAAATTTATTAATTAGTAATTTCAATTTGTATATTTGTTACATTGTGTTAGAGAAGTTTGAAGTTGAACTATCAATGGCAAAGCATCATGCTATGGAATGGTTTATTTTTGTATATTTCTTATTTTTGTTTGTATACATGAATTATTGTGTGTGTGTGTGTGTGTGTGTGTGTGTGCGCGCGCACGCGCACACATGTGCATGCGTGCGTGCGTGCGCAGGCGTGCGTGCGTGAGTGCAAGCGTGCATGTGCGTGCGTCTATCAAAATGCATCCAAAATCCCTCCAAAAAAAAATTAACACATCTATGTATCAGCACCCAAAATCAAATCGACATCATAACCAACATCGATAACCTAGGTGATATTAGAAATGACAAATTTTAAGGATGTCTTTGATTAGAAGATATCCACCATTTTGATATCACATTTGATATCAAGAGTGTTGCTCTTCCAAAATATCAATACATGATATTCACGAAGTACTCAAATAAGGTTTGATATATCATTTGATATCATGAGTTAATGCCTCCCAAAATATCAACATTTGATATTCACCAAGTACTCAAAAAGGTTGATATCATATCTAATATTAAGAGTATTGATCTCCCAAAATACATGATATTCATCAATTACTCAAAAATGTTTGATATCACATCTAATATCATGAGTATTGATCTACTAGAATACATGATATTCACAAAATACTCTTTGAATAATGACCTTCCAGAATGTTGAGATGCAAAATATTCACCAAGCACTCTGAGTAATGGCCATCTAGAACATCAAGTCCCATTATTTTCACCAAGTACTCCATGCATTGGCCCTCCAAAATATCAATTTGCATAACATTCACCATGTTCTCAAAAAATTCTTATAAGGTATGTGCACATGCATTCTCATAATGCTTACTATATAAACATCTAACATGCAAAGTATAATCTATCAAGATCTACATAGATATCGAAAGATATCCTTCATAATAAGTTATTGTAAGATCGTCACCTTTCAATAATTTTGAAAATACAAGTGACATCATTTGGAAGTCATCACTTCCTCATGATGTACATAGGGGTTAGGTCCATCAAAATCATCTAGTCACAAGGTATATTCATGAATCACAATCCTCTTGGGTGCTACAATTTATTAATCACTTGAGAATCCATCACAACATGGCTTACTCTTTGAATTAATATGATCAAGATCATCGAAGGTTGACTGAAACATATCCTCTATCTACTCCCTTTCCTAAATTATATCTTCTATCTACTTCCTCCCTTTCAAGGTTGCCTCTAATGAAATGTCAAGCTCCCTCCAAATCTCAATCTCAATCTCTCTCTTACTGCAATAACATTCTTAGAGAAAAAGATCAAGGCATGTAGCTCTTATAATATGTATTGAAATAAGAAATAAGAATAATTCTACATAATAATAAATATCATTCCAATAAAATATTGATACATATATACATATATTCTATCTTCTATGTATACATATATATATTTTACTCTATATTTTCAATGTATTATTTCCTTATTAATTTCACCTAAAATGATCTTTAGGGAGGTCAACCCTCCCAAAGGCTCAAGATTTTGGAATTTCCTCTTGAAATGAAAAAATACTATTCAGAATAAACTCTCAAGGAATCTAGGGGATGAAAAGGAAACTTTGTTTTAGGAAGACTCTTGGGGTGTCTATAAGCCCCTTGTTCATCATCCTTCCCTTTTGAAAGTTGAATCTTATTCGGTAGAGAGATGGGGTAAAAAGGTGAAGAACTATGTGATTTTTGGAGAAGATAAATTGTTAGATTATGGTGAGTAATCAGGAAAGTATTGTACATACTTCATAAAAAAAATTTAAAAAATTGGGCCCTATTTTTTTAGGATTTTGGGCTGACATGTAATTATTAATTATGATCCTAAAGTGGTAAAAATACTTGTATACAAGGGCTTAGGGTTAGGGATTGTTTCATAGTGGTTATGTGAAAATTGGTTCTTGTAGTGGCATTGAGTTGTAAGAGATTACAAATTGTAATCAAGTTGTAATCACTGGATCATAATAATATCAGACTTGTTGTTTGGTGGACATGGCCCCAAGATTAGGTGAACCATGTTAAATCTTAGTGTCTTGTGTTTTTTCTGTGTGATCTATTATTTTTTGATACTGGTTATATTTGTATGTAATTGTTATTTAAGTCTGTGGTTTAATCCTAACAAGTGGTATCAGAGTGAGGTTGTTTTTAAGTTATCCTCTGTAGGAAAGCTCACGGTTGAGTGGGATTGATGGCAGATGAGGGTAAGTTGAGGTTTGATAGGTTTAATGGGTAGAACTTTTAGTTATGAAAGATGCAAATAGAAGAATATAAATCAAAAGGATTTATGGAAGTTATTGGAAGGAAAAACTAAGAATTAGGGATCTATGTCAAATGACAAATGAGATCGTTTAGATAGAAAGACACTTAGAAGCATTCAATTATGCCTGGCACCATAAGTGGCATTTAATATTACAAAAGTGAAGATGACAAAAGAATTGATGCAAACCCTAGCGAAATTGTATGAAAAGGCCTTCACTTCAAACAAGGTATTTCTCATGAAGTATTTATTTAATATGAAAATGTAAAAGGTGGATCTATTGTAGATCATTTAAATAAGTTTAATACTATTACTAGTTAGTTATCTTCTATGGGTATCAATTTTGATGAAGAAATTAGGGCTCTTTTTTTTTGTGTTCTTTGCTTGAAAGCTGGTATGGCTTGGTAATGACTATGAGTAATTTTGTTCCTAGATCTAGTACCCTAAGATATGATGATGTGATTGGTGCTATTTTGAGTGAGAAAACATGTAGGAAAACCTTAGATGGATCTACATCAAGAAGTACTTTGAACACACAAATTTGAGGCAAAACAATGAGAGAGGAAGTAATTCTAAAAATCGTAAAAAAATCAAGAGGAAAGTCAAAAGGGAGGAGGTCTCAATCGAGAAGACTGAATGACTGCTAGTATTGTGGAAAATTAGGGCATAAAAAGAAATATTGTTGGAATCAAAAGAAAAATGACGGATATAAATCAGACGGAGACAAGGAGGCAAATGTGGTAAAGTAACAAATTCGAAGAGGATGCTTTGCTTCTATCTTTAGAAAGTGTTGATGATTCATGGGTTTTAGATTCTGGTGCTTCATTTCATGCTACATCTCATAGAGGTTATTTCATTGATTATGTCGAAGGGGATGTTGGGCTTATGTATTTGGGGCATAATGAACCCTATCAGATTGTTGGAAAGGGAAAAATTAAGATTAAGTTGTGAATGGTTATTGGCTACTATATGAGGTAAGACATGTTCCAAGGTTGAGTAGGAATTTAATTTTAGTGAGGCAACTCAGTGATGAGGGTTGTGTAGTTACTTTTAAAGATAAAAATTGGAAGGTTTCAAAAGGTTCCCTTGTATTAGCAAAAGGTGTGAAAGTAGGCACCTTATATCTTTGTCCATGTCATATTGTTCCTTCTACTTTAATTGTTTTAGAGAAAAATGAATGTTCAAGAATAGATGATGTAGTTGAGCAGGGAGAACAAATAGCTGCTCTAGATTTTGATACAACATTGTGGCACAATAGACTTGGGCTCAAGGTATGAAAGTACTTCATTCAAAGAAATTTTTACCAGGTCTAAAATGTGTTAATATGGATTTTTGTGAAAGTTGTGTGTATGGAAAACAAAGAGAGTGAGTTTTGTGAAGATTGGGAAGGAAAAAAAAAAGGAGAAATTAGAACTTGTGCATATCGATGTATGGGGATCGGCTCAAGTATCTTCCCTTGGTGGCTCTCATTATTATGTTACATTCATTGATGATGCAACTAGAAGAGTATAGGTTTATTTCCTTAGATAGAAATCTAATGTATTTCAAACTTTTAAAAAATGGAAATGCTTAGTTGAAAATGAGACTGGTAAGAAATTAAAATATCTAGATCTAATAATGGTGGTGAGTATTATAGTCATAAGTTTGAAGATTATTTCTCTAATAATGGTATTCATAGACAAAAAATTGTTCTAAGGACTCTATAGGAAAATGGAGTGGCTGAACACATGAATAGGACTATAATGGAGCGTACAAGGAGCATGAGGTTGCATGCTAGGTTGCCCTTACACATGTGGGTGGAGGTTGTCAATATTGTTGTATAAATAGAGGTCCCTCTACTCCTTTGAGTTTTGGTATTCTAGAGGAAGCATGGACTGGTAATAAGGTGAGTTATTATTTTCTCAAAACCTTCGATTGTGAAGTGTTTGCTCACATAGATTCTGAAACTAGAACCAAGCTGGAAGCTAAGTCAAAGAAATGTGTATTTTTTGGATATGTTATTAATGAATTTGGTTATAGGCTTTGGGATTTTGAAAATCATAAAATTGTAAGAAGTAGGGATGTCATATTCAATGAGAAAGTGTTGTACAAAGACCTACTATAGCAACATGAGAAGAAAGAAGATGATTAAGTAGTGCTGGATAATACTCTAAAAGATGATGTTCTAGCCATTCCTCATGATGTGCAACAATTGTAACAAAAAATACCACACACACTAGTGAATGTTAGATGGTCAACAAGGCAAATTAGACCTCCAAAAATATTTTCTTCCTCTTTGTATTCTATAAGAAATGGACTCTTTGCTGAAAAATAAGACATGGGATTTATGCAAGTTTCTTATAGGTAAAAGAGCTTTATAGAATAAGTGGATTGATAGGTTAAAAGAAGAGGAAGGAGGTAAGAAAAGATTTAAAGCCAGGTTAGTTTTAAAAAGATTTTCATAGAAAAAAGGAATCAATTTTGATGAGATATTTTTTCTTGTTGTTAAAATGACTTCTATCCATACTATTTTAAGTATTGTGGCTACTGAAGATTTGTGTTTAGAGCAGCTTGATGTTAAAACAACCTTTCTTCATAGTGATTTGGATGAAGAGATATATATGGCTCAGCCATAGGGATTTGAGGTCAAACGTAAGGAGAACTTAGTGTGCAAATTGAAGAAAAGTTTATATGGCTTGAAGCAAACACCTCGGCAATGGTATCTAAAATTTGATAGTTTTATGCATGAGCATGGATATAGTAGGTGCCCTTCACCCCCCCCCCCCCAATCCTCGTCCCCTCTTCCCCTCGTCTTCTTTCCCTGAGTTGAGGTCCTCGCTCTCTTTCCTGTGTTCTCAATCTCTTGTTTCTCCCCCTTACCATCTGCGCCCTCCCCCCCCCCCCCCCCCCCCCCCCCCCCCGCCCCTTTTTTGTTTCTGTAGGTCACCTCTCGGCGCTTTATTGTCTTGTTTGGCTCGGTTTCTCTCGCAGATTTATTTCCTTATTGTTATAATTGCTATTTCTAGTGAGCAGTTTTTTTTTTTTTTTTTTGGTCCCCCCCACCCCCTTTTTATTTATTAATTTTTCACCGTTGGCTCCTTATTCCCTTAATTTTCTTCTCTTTTTCTTTTTTATTATTATTATTGTTTTATTCTTGTCACCCTTGGTACTCTCAACCTAGCTACCCCCCCCCCCCCCCCCCCCCCCCCCCCCCTTTTATTTAATAATTTTTCACCGTTGGCTCCTTATTTCCTTAATTTTCTTCTCTTTTTCATTATTATTATTATTTTTGTTTTATTCTTGTCACCCTTGGTACTCTCAACCTAGCTCCCCCCCCCCTCCCTCTCTCCTGTTCCTTTTTTAGGAGTTTGCTACATCTGCATCTTATCATTTTTTGTTCTTCTTGTTCTCTAGCATCCTGATGATGGATCATGTAGTATGATCCAAAACGTTGATGATTAAAAAAACTACACACAATCTAACCTAGAAACTAGACTCTTAGGTGTTATTTAGATCATTGTGTTTATTTTAAGAGGTTGGATGATGAAAGCTACATTATTTTATGTTTATATGTTGATGTTATGCTTGTAGCTAGGTCTAACATGGATCATATTAAGGGGCTGAAATGCTAGTTAGCACATGTATTTTCTATAAAGGATTTGGGGGCAGAAAAAAAAATCCTTGGTATGAAGATTTGTAGAGATAGGAAGAATAGAAAATTGACACTATCTCAAGCTAATTATATTGAGAAGGTGTTGCAACCTTTACCTAGTTTTTTGAAGTTGACTAAGGAGATGTGTCCCAAGACAAAAAATAGAGTTGGATAAATGCCCAAGGTACCCTATGCTTCAGTTGTAGGAAGCTTGATTTATGTTATTGTATGTACAAGGCCAAATATTACATATGTCATGGGAGTTGTTAGCAAGTATATGAGTCATCCAAGAATTGAGCATTGGAATGCTGTCAAATGGATTCTTAGATAATTGAGAGGAAAATCTAATAAGTGTTTACACTTTGGGGGCTCTACTACTGATTTATAGAGCTATGTTAACTTAGATTTGGCAAAGGATATTGATACCAGGTAGAGTACTATAGGTTATGTCTTTACTATTGGTGGGGCAGCCGTGAGCTAGGTTTCTAGGTTATAAAAGGTTAATGCTTTATCCACTACAGAGGCAAAATATGTAGCTACTACAGAGGCAACCAAGAAGATGATATGGCTTCAGTTTTTCTTGGAAGAATTGGGACACCCTTAGAGGGATAATTATTTATTTACAAATAGTCAAAGTGTCATTCATCTTGCAAAGAATTCAACTCTACATTTAAAGACCAACACATACAGTTGCGGTACCATTTCATTCAGTTAGTTTTAGAAGATGGGTAGTTAAAGCTAGACAAGATACATACAGATGGCAATCCAGTAGATATGTTTACAAAGGTAGTAACAAGGAAGAAGCTGAACTCCTCTTCAGCTTCAGTTGATCTTCTAGAGTAAAAATGAATAAAAGAACAACAGAGTCCAAGATGGTTTGATCCAGTGGAAGCCTCATGGAGTAGCAACATAGCTATAAGATCAGTTTCCAAGTGATAGATTGTTGTTTAGTGTGGAGATTGATCAGTCCCCAAGTGGGAGATTATTAGATTGTGGTGTCAGATCAGGAAAGTACTGCACATATAAAAAAAATTGGGCCCTATTTTATCAGGATTTTGGGCTGACATATAATTATTAATTGTAACCCTAAAGCTATAAAAATACTTATATAAAAGGGCTTAGGGTTAGGGATTGTTTCATAGAGGTGATGCAAAAATTAGTTCTTGTGGTGATATTGAGTTGTAAGGGATTACAGATTGTAATCACTGGATCATAATAATATCAGACTTGTTGTTTGGTGGATGTAACCTAGGGATTGGGTGAACCACATTAAATCTTGGTGTCTTGTGATCTTTTCTATGTGATCTATTATTTTTTGATATTGGTTATATTTGCATGTAATTTTAATTTCTATCTATATTTTTTAATCCTAACATAAATTGCATTGAAAGTGGAGAAATCTTGATGTTGAAGACATTCCCTTAGAAGAGAAATTTCTTCTTCAGTCAATTCTAAGATCCAAAATGATCTCCTTTAAGGGAGAGGATGATAAACTCATATGGGATGGGAGCAAAAATGGAGAGTATAATTCAAAATGGGTTGTTTGTACCTTTAATATCTTCAAGGATTCTCTCTATCTCCTTTCCCTCTCTATTTGTGTTGGGATAAGTTCTACCTTCCCAAGGTAGGATTTTTCTCATGGATTTTCCTTCATCAAAGGGCCCTTATAGTAGAAAGGCTTTAAAAGTTTGGGATTCAAGGGCCTAGCAAATGCCTAGTATGTGAATTTGATGAGGAATCTGCTAACCACCTCTTTCTTAACTGCCCTTACTCAAGCTCATGTTGGCATTAGCTATGTTCATAACTGGGAGTTATGTTGGGTTTTCCAAAGCCAATTAGGAGTATGTTGACTTCTTGGCCTCTGTTAAGAATAGATAGTATATCATAGCCTTTGAATAACATCTCCTTCCATAATTGTATGGGAACTATGGAAGGACAGGACCTGTAGAATCTTCTAGAATAAGCAAATGCTTGTTAATCAATTAAACCAAAAGATTAAAGTCTCTATCATTGAATTAAATAACAAAATATTGCTTAATTATCCCCCCAAACATGCAAATATGACTCATTGGGATGAAAGGATGAGAGGTAGATCAATTAGTTTGAAAATTCCTCCTTGAAGTAGCTAACTTGTCCAAATACATAAGTGAACCTACTAACAAATAGCTAGAGATTTCTTCTCTAGTTGAGGGCCTTCAATTGCGTAAATACTTAAATGTTAAACTTTTAGAAGTTGAGGAGGGTTCCACCATCATAATTAATGCCCTTAGAAAGGTTTCCTAACTGGTGAATAGACGCAAAATTAGCAATAGCTTTAGAATTTTGCAAATATTTTGACAAAATTATTTTCAATCATATCTATCAGAAATGTAATAAGCGAGCAGATGAACTAGCTAATATGGGGATTATTGCCTTTCTACCATCGAATACTTAATTATTGCCTCATCTTCCTTATATTTTATTAGTTACAAGGCTTGAAAAAGATGGTAAGTACAAGTTATCTTTTAAGTAGGAAAAGAGAGATATCATTAATTTTTGCACTCTTCCCCCTACTGAATCATCATTACATTCTCAAGCTCTAAATCTTTGAAAAGTTGGAAATATGAGGTCGTAAGGGAGGCTTTAATTACTCACTTTAAGTAATCGGTAGAATCTTCCCCTCTTTCAAGTTTCTAGCCTTTCTTACTCTCTATCTAATTAGATTTTGAGATATATTAGTCTAATTGGTATGTAGAAATATTTTAAAAAGGTATTTTGTGATGTATAAATCAACTCTAGGTGTGTTGATGTTTATTCAATTCAAAGTGTTGCTTTTCTATTTAAATACTCCTTTAAGACTTTATGGGATTTTGCTCGTCAATCTCTAGTTGATGACCTTCTCCAATTTCTTGTTTTTATCTATTTTAATAGTATATTTACTTAAGTTTTCTAACCTCTAACAAAGAAATATGGTGTTGTTTGTTTTGGTTAATGTTTATGTGACATATCATGTAATTTAAGACACAAGAGTGGATCTCTCTGGAGAAGATGGAAAATTATAACCATTGGATATGGAACAAAGGATATATTTTTAAAATTTTGGTTGAACTAAGGGGCCATCATCCAATTCCATCCTTTCAATGCCTCACGAGTTGGGTTGTACTCTTTTTATATTAAATATATGGCCTTGGCCTCTTTCTTATAAAAAAAATTGATCACAAAAATAAATAGAAATAATACTAGACATTACAAAAATACTTATCTTTAGAATGATTATATGGACAATCCCAATTTAGTTTTGATCATTTCTCAAACCTTAGTGGATGTGAGAGCCCATGGTTACTATTCTTGAAACTTATGTAAATTCCACCTTCGGTCTTATCATGTCTGATCACCAAATTGAATGGTCGATATTGATTAATCTCTAGTCTCTTTTTATATGTGAAAATATCCTTCACAAAGGATTATTCCTATATACACCAAAGGTGCCACGTAACCTCTCTCTTTTGGTCTCTCCTTACACAACTAGCTATTGATGTCACCATGTAATGTGTATATGAAATGTATTGATCACTACCTTGGAAATCGGGGTTATTCTTGAATTGCACGTCATCCCCCATATATGTGGTTTTCAAAATTAAATTTATGCCCCATGTAATGATGGGCTTCATGTAGTAATAGAACCAAGGAAGAATACTCAGAATACTATGTAGCAAGTTATATGATAATGTACTCTTCTCCTACCATAATTGGGACTTCAAAGACTTTTGGCAAATTTTTATTAATCACCTAAACCAGCCCATGCTCATGTTAAAGAAGAAATTTCCCTCACACATTTCTTTTTCAACCTTAACAATTTGGCAACTATATTCGGTGATGTCCTCAATAACAACACCTTCAAACTTCACTCACACTCGTTCTTCAAGCTCTTAACTTTGGTGATCCTTGTTGCCTTAAGCAATAGGCCTCATTAGAATCTATATGTGAATTGCACCTTCAAACACCTCTGTCTTCCTTCTCTGTGTTGAGAATTGCCATGTCCCCATGCACTCGATCACCAACTCCCCCTCTAAAGAGTGTACACAACATAACACTATTGAATACAATCAGTTAACTTTGAAATTAATCAAAATTATCAATATCCATTTCCATGCATCTAACAACACAATCATGATTTTCTTTTCTTTTTACTTTTCTCCTCAGTGCCTTTCCGAACCCAATGCCTATCCTCCTATGTAGTGATTAGAATTAATACCTTACATGTTCATAAGTTGACATTCATTAATAATGTTTTGTTGTGTTTATGTGGTGAGATTTTTATGTGAAATGTTTTCTCTCTATTTCCTATATATTTTTTTCCCACCTTTCTTTCAATGTAATGTCCCCATCATAAAATAAATGTATTTAATTAAACCTTGTTAATGGGCTGATTGATTTAATATATCTTAGGCCCATCTATAATTTAATTATTTCCATAGGTAAGTATAGCCCTCAGCTATCTTTGTACACCCTCAAAAGATTTTTTGATGAGTATTTAAGCACAACATGTAGGTAGTCATAGGTAGGCATTTTGGATTATTTCTTTGTACTACAAATTCATGTTGGAGTTTTGGATTTCTTTACCATTTTGAAAGTGAAAGATCTTTCCTATTTGGCCCATGCTATTTTGGTGGGATTCAACCCTCACCCTATTCCATTGTTGCATATAATACTTCACTCAGATCTAGCAAATCAGAGCACCATCTTTTGGCAAATATTAATTGAAGGATTATTCATGTTCAATCTTATTTTCTTGTTTGGTTGTTGAATTCAAATCTCTAAGTTTATTACATGTCTGAAAATTTCCTTTCTATTTGTGCATCATCCCCTTCATTCAGTACAAAGTCCATCTTCCGATGGCTACATTAAGACCGTATGGCCTAATTGCTCTTTGTGGGACAACTTCTCTCCCTACACTATTTGGCCTTCATTTTGCCCTCCATGCATCATCCATCTTCATTATACCATACTACTCTCATACCATACAACCTTTGCATATAGCCTACTATACGAACATCATATCGTATGACCCTCATAGTCAATCCATAGTACAACAATATAGTACAACTGTATGACCTTGTTGTCACTTGTTGTTGTCACCATATGGACCACTATCTCTCCCACTATACAGACTCCAACTCAATCATTGTTATGCATCTTGCATAATATATAGTACTAGTCTTAAGGGGCATCTAACCAGTCTCTAGAGGTTAGGGACATTACAGTGGTATCAGAGTAGAAACCTTTTGGAAACATCTCTAAAGCTTTTAGGAACATTACTAAAACTATTTGGGAGGATCTCCAAAACTTTTAGGAACATTACAGTGGTATCAAAGCAGAAACCTTTCAAAAGCATCTCTAAAACTTTTTGGAACATCACCAAAACCATTTGGGAGCATCTCCAAAACTTTTGGGAACATTACCATAACCATTCGAGAATATTACATTTAATGGACTCAACCATATAAATGTGCTTCTTTATTGAGGACTTTTTGGCACCATGTGATGATTATCTCCCTTTTGGTTCTGTCATTGTATGATTAGTTCTTCTACCATTGATATTTCCCTTCTATGTAATTTGTCATTCTATTTACATCTGCAATTTGGCTCTAATACCATGTTGATTTTTTGAGGATCTATTGTAAATTGACTAAGCATTGCCATAATGTTTGGTATGTGTTTTCCAAATGGCAGCGACCTCTTATATATATAATGAGAAAAAAGCCATGAAGAGACATGTCCCTTTTGGGACACATCTCTTCATTAATTAGATAATTAATATAATAAAACTTCAATCCTAATTATATATATATATATATATATATATATATATATATAATAAATATCTCATATAATTATATAGTTTTATCCGACTGAAGCTACCAAACATTAACATTGAATGATGCTCCTAGTTCTTATTTTTGGCTCTAGTTTGAGCTTCAAGAATATTGGAGGGTGCATCTATTTTTCTTTCTTCATTAAGATCATTCATGGGTTATCAAATTTCAATTTTGACGCTTCTTCTATCATTTTCACAAGAAAGGTGAATTATGATATTATTTAATTAAATATGTTGAGGTTTCTATTTTCTCTAGTGTTGTACATTGGCCACCTCAGTGTCATAGCTAATTGGAACCGGATTGAACACACACGTGCGCGCACACACACACATCTTATATCTCATATAATTATATATAGTTTTATTTGACTGAAGCTACCAAAAATCTTATTTTTGGCTCTGGTTTGAGCTTCAAGAATCCTAGAGGGTGCATCTATTTTTAGCAAGTCATCAAGTCAAGTTCATTCATCATCTTTCTTCATCAAGATGACTCATGGGTTATCAAATTTAAATTCTAATGCTTTTTCTATCATTTTTGCAAGACAAGTGAATTATAATTATTATTTAATTAAATACATTGAGGTTTCTATTTTCTCTAGTGTTGTACATTGGCCACCTTAGTGTCATAGCTCATTGGAACCAAATTGAAAATTTTTAAATCTAGAGCACATGAAACATTGACCTCATGTGTCAAAATATCATTATATTGTTCAAAAGGTTATTTTTGGAGCCAAACCATAGTTTTCATAATCACTAAAAAATTGGTGAGTTTCTACTAATCACCAAGTTTTTGGGTCTGGCAAGTGACTCAGCTAGAGAAAAAATAGCCAATTTTTTAATTTTTTTTTTGTTGTTAAAAACAAAAGGAAAAAAGACCTATATATATTATGTAAAACAATTAAATTTCAGTATGCTAGTAGAGCTAGGAAGAGGAAGATGTGATTGTATTGATGTATTTACTTCTAGTTTGACACAAACTATTTACTATTATGCTTCCCACCACCAACGTACTGCATGAGAATGTGATTTTGTATCCATTATGCATTTATATATCTAAACTCTACTTATTTCTTTAGTGTTATCTTTAATTAACTCATTAGATGCATCTTCTCATTGAAATTTGCAAAAAAATGTATTTTGAATTAAATTTTAGCAATTTTTTTAGGTTCTTGAGTTTTCCCGAGTTTTTTTTAAATGGCCAATTTTTTTCTGAATAAACTTTTAGGGGGCTTGGTGAGTTGTTGCCAAGTCTAAGTTTTCCAACTATGAGCCAAACAAAGTTAATGAAATATATTATTCAAATGTGTTTGTGTATAAAGAAAAGGTATATTTAAGAAGCTATATATACGGTGTTTGGTGTGATGGTGAAGTTTTGGCTTTTTAATGTTATAAAAAACACTCCATGAGATGGATAGACCATTCATTATATGCTAATGTTTATTGAAATTGGAGAGCTGAAGGGTTTCTAAGTGGGGTTTGGATAAATTGACGATCTCAAATCTAGTTTGTACTTTGAGTTGGCCAACATTTCCAATGAATTGTGTGTGTCTTATTGATCTATGTTTCTATATGAAGATTGAAGGTTATGTTGTGAATCAGTTACTCATTACTACTGTAGTTTGAAGATAAGAGGAAGGGCTTATTTGGCATCTTAATTCTTTGCAAGATTCCACTAGAATTAATTCCATTTGGAGGTAATATATGGTGATGCAATTCATCTTGTTGTAGCAACATATACAATCTTTATATTTGCAATTAGATCACATATGGTGGTGTGGCTTTTCCAAAAGGATGTGGTTATAATATTATAGCAGCCTTTTACTCTAAATACTGGCAGCAATTCTATACAAAGGTTGTGATCTGTTATAGAGCTTTTGACATGGATTTCACACCTACTATTGCAAATTGAAATCCAACGTCATCTAGCATACTAGGTTCTTAAAATATATTAAGTTAATGCATATGTGAGTGAGCATTTGTAAATAATTGTCATTGATCACTAGCAATTAAAGTTGGTGTGAATTGTTATCAACTTCATACATTCAAGTTTAGCATTAATATATTTGGAAAACCAAAAAAAGATAAATTCTTCAGCATAATTTGTATTGAGCCACCAGGGCTCATTACAAGTACTTGATGACTCATTGAGTATGTAATCTATGATTCATACTATAAAAACTTGACATGTAAACATTGCCAAAATTGTAGAGCAATAAAATGTGAGCACTCAACAACTCACTATGTAATATTCATACTATAAGTGTATACTATTCATGCTTATTGTTCAATGTGCATATGTACCACTCATTATTCATCCATACCATTAAATTAAGTAAAACTTCTAACTATTGCATGCTTTTCCCTTTCTTTGGTTTTAGACACCATTTGTCTTGTTAAATAATAGATTTGTCAACAACTAGCCAATTTCTTTCTACTTTCTCCCTTCAATCTTCTTCTTTGTGAGATTGGTTAAGTATACCCTATCCTTAGCAGTCCCTAATTTCAATCAGCTGACCCTTCCTAGCATATCTACACTCCAATATGGAATGTAGATAATAGGAGGAATGAACATGGCAAGTTTAAGACAAATGGATGGTGTGCACTTCAATGAGTGTATAATTTATTATTGCAGGGAAAGGTTACAATATGGCTTTCAAAAAACTAGTATGGTGATATTACATCATTAAGAATTCAAGATAGCTTGTAAAAACCTCTTTACAAAGTGGGGTCTACAATTATATAATATCATATGTATCAGGTTCCTCGATTGTGAAAGCATATAGATTCATTGCACATGGCTAGAATAGATCAGTAAATGGAAGGTCAAAATGAGTATATGATAAATGTCCATACTTTTTTGAAGACAAGATAATTTATATTAAATCTACAATTTTAGCAAAAACATTTTTATAGGTGCTTTACGAGAGCCCATATAGATGAAAACAAGATGATTTTCTATTCAAGAATGCTAGAATATATCCTACATAGTATATACCAAATGTTTATGCTTGAAAAATGTTAAAATCCAAAACCTTTATTAGTTTGTAAGTAGAGATTGAACAATGTTTGTGTTTAAGTAGAACACATTATTGATTTGCACAAAAAGGGTGTCATCCCTAGAAATAAGTTTTCCATACTTTGTCCAACTTCAAAAAAGAGGTTATAAAATTAACCATTCATGTTTGAAATATGCCCAAGTTTTAAGACATTTTACAAATAACCTAGAAAATGAAAAAAATCATCACAATTTATTCCAAGAAAATCAATATTATTATTATATTGTTATGGAAGTTCTAAGATATCCCACATCTAAACATGTATTATTTTGCAATAGATAAAAATATTGTCCTTAAAATTGTATAAGGTGTAATGTGGAGATGGAAAATAAATGGAAAAAAATTAGGAATAGTTTGATGCAACAAATTCTTAGCGTATATCCTCTAAATGACAGCACAAATCACAGTACAAAACAAGAGACCAGGGGGTATGCAAGAAAGTATAAACTTACTCGATGTATCACTCAAAGGTTTGATATGTGAATCTTTAACCTTATCAAAGGACACCTTCAATAATTTACCAAATCCAAAATTAGTCACTTTCAAATGCCCCCACTATCATGCAATATATTTTTGGCATCTTGTCAACATCTCAAATAGTGAATATCAAATCATAATGTTGATTGACGCAAAGTAAAGATGATCCACGAATAGTTATAATAGGAGACTAATATTAACTAAAAAGGCAAAAGATGTAAAACTAAAGCAGCACTTACTATGGTTTTAAATCACAATGGATTATTTCACCAGGCTTGCATTCATGAAGATAATTCATTTCTATTATATTCATTCCTCTATAATAGAAATGAAGACTGGAATCTTTTGTTACTTACAAGATTTATGAAACAAATTTCACATATTTTGGAAGTCTAAGATGGTATTCAAACATGATTTTAAAGGATTAATTAGTTAAGAAATTGTTAAATTGTTGCGACAAAAGGCTACTTATATATTGGTTCATATTTTATAGACTTGGTGTCTTAAACATTATAACAGAAGCAAATGTTCCACTAATACAAAACTTCCATAGTTGTTTATCATATGAAGATGTTTACCTTCCCCTCTATGTCCCATCATTGCGAAAATCCTCAAACCCCATGCCCATTTTGTGTATTTTCCAAAATCTAACTAATTTCATCTTGTAGCTGAAAAGAAAAGGTCTCTGAAACTTCAAACAAAGAAAAAATTAGAGGAATTTAAAAGTTATAAGAAAAGAAGTGGCGCAGGCACACAAAAAAGCAATTTTACTCTTAACAAAAGTGGTAGAAGTGCCAGAATTGCACAAATCACTAAATTTTGCCCCAAATATGAAAATTGGCAAAAGTGACAAAATAGGCCAAAAGTATGATTTGGACTAATAATTGATAAAGTATAATGTTAAAAGTGCTAACTGAAATTGCCAAAAAGATGGAGATTAGAATCCAATTCTGGTATTTTTTTATAAAAAAAATGTAAGTGAAAAATGAAGAAGTGGCAAACAAAGTTAAAATTATACATTATTGGTCTTTAAAAAAGACTAAGTGACAAAGGGTGCTCAAAACTGTTAGAGTAAATAAATAATTAATTATTATTTATTCTATTTACTTAAGCTTACTGAGGTAAATGCATTTTATTTAGTAGTTGTAGTCTAGGAGTTTGTTATAAGCTGTTGACAATACGAGAGTTTGTTCTCTCCTAAGTCATACTTATCCTCTCACCTTGTTCGAGGACTTTCTACCTCATGTGGATGTATGCTTAGTTGTCACACTTATCTCCTAGCATCTTCTAGCCTGTTCTAGGAGATTCTGTGAGGCCTTTATAAGCGGTCTCTCCTTCATTGTATTTCACGTCTCATTCTTGCATATTGTAAATGCATTTTTTCTTGTGTTTGCATACTTGTTGTCTCTCATGTCCATTTAGGGTTTTTTCCTTACTCCACGCTCTTCCTTCCATGGCTTCCCTTTGATAGGTTATTGCATGTAGGTGATCTTGGGCATCTTCAGAATTGGATTTCATCAACTCCAACATGGTATCAAAGCCTCCCTGCTACTACTTCGTTGAAGGTTTTTTGAAGCCATGATTTGGAGTCAAAAACCCTAGTTTGTTTATGCATTTTTCTTCAAATCAGGGGAACAACAAATTTTCAAAGCACTTTGGGCCCAAATGGATGTTTCCATTGGATCTGGAAGGCCGTTTATAGTCAGGATTCATATAAAACTTTTCATTTTTGGACACAAGGCATTTGGAAAAAAAAATTTAGGCCTCCTATTGTTGCTGTATGGACTATACAGAATTTTGGAGCAAATTTTTTTTTTTTTAAAATCATTTTCGGTGCATAGCCAGGCGGTCACCACTGCACCACCCAGCGGTCGTTGCCGCACAACTCGCGTGCCACTCGCAATTTGCCATAGTCAGTAAGGCCACCATGGACCAACCACCATCGACTGGCCACCCAGTTGTTGCCTTCTCCAGCTCCTTCCACTAGCTCCTACAACCTCTACCGGCTGAGCAACCACTTTTCTGCCACTCTGCCTAGGTTCAATGCTCATTCGCCACTCAGTTGCCTACATTAGCTTTTAGATAGTCACAACCCAATCGACATGAGATATGTGGCAGGTTTTCCATGTGGCACTTTGCCACATGGCTGCCACATGGACCTTCCATGTGGCACCTCTTTTTTTGCTGCGATGGCTATTGGGCCGTCAATTTTAAGCCAGTGAAATGTTGACATCATCATTGCATCAGTAGACCTTGCTTGCACATCTCAAGGGTCATTTTGGACCTACCTTCAATTTTTTGGCCATAACTTGAGCATATAGAGGTATTTTTCCAATTCAAAAGAAGTGCCAAAAAGCTGATTCTAAGATGGAGACATTGGTATAGGTATTTTCAGGTTTTGATGCATTTTTGTTACCCATTTTTTAAGTTAAAGTCTAAAATTGTGTTTTTGACTCCGACATGCATATCTTTTGAATCCCATGTCATTTTTTTTGAAAACATTATATTTTTGAAAAGCTGGTTTTGTCACCTTTTTAGAAATGTAGCCCTTTTTGTTAGATTTTGGCCCATGCTCTTTCTATCATATTTTTTGGCATTTTCACTCTATGGTGGATATCTTGGGTGTTTTAGGTCCGAGGATCATTTTCCTAGCATGGTTTCTTTTGTTTTAGGCTGTCCTTTCTTTTGAGTCAACTTTTTCCTTGTTCTAATCATTTTAGACATCATTTGAAAAGACTTTTATGTACCACACTGAGATAAAGTGTCACTTTTACATTTCGAGTTCATGAACGTTATTTTTGAGTCAGTTGTACTTGCACTATTTTTATAAAGCACCATGGGGGGGATGGTTGTTAGCTATTTTAGGCCTTCTCCCTTTATCAAGTGAGTGTCCCTTCCATGACATTAGCCGCATGCAACATCATTGTGATTGTGTCTCTATAGGTATTTGTACCTCTTCCTCTCTTGTCATTCTTGGTTAGTCTAGAGAAGATTTTTTGCCCACCTTCTCAGTTGCCTATCATCTCACCCTATTTGCATTAAGGAGGGGTTATGCTATTGTTCTAATGCATCAATGGTTTGATGATTCAATAGTGTGAACTATGTATTCAGTGGTTGATCCTATATATAAGGCAATTGCAATGGCTAGCTACCTATGCATTTCGGTGAGATGGATCATCTACCATATAGACATGCTCGGTTCATGCCTTCTTCTTCCATGGAGGTTCTTTAGATCAACAATTTTTTTCTTTTGATTTGCAACTTCTTCATGCTTCAATGATGCTTCTTCATGATCACTCTTTGTTCTTGTTTTAGGGGACATTTTCGTAGTTGGAGTTTTTTTTAGTTCTTCACTAGGTTCTCACCTCTTTTTGGGGGAGGGTTTTTCCCATGTGATTTTCTCTCTTTCCCCATTTTCAGAGGTTACATCTTTTGCATTTGTACATGGGTAGAGGACCCATTCTGCATTTCTTAATTTTGTGAGCTTAAGGCATTTCTCTAAGTTGCACTTAAGGGGGGTTTTTAGAGTAAATAATTAATTATTTATTATTTATTCTATTTACTTAAGCTTACTTAAGTAAATGCATTTCATTTAATAGTTGTAGTCTAAGAGTTTGTTATAAGTTGTTGACAATATGGGAGTTTGTTCTCTCCTAAGTCATACTTATCCTCTCACTTTGTTTGAGGACTTTCCACCTCATGTGGATGTATGATTAGTTGTCACACTTATCTCCTAGTGTCTTCTAGCTTGTTCTAGGAGATTCCATGAGGCCTTTATAGGCAGTCTCTCCCTCATTGTATTTCACATCTCATTCTTGCATATTGTAAATATATTTTTTCTTGTGTTTGCATACTTGTTGTCTCTCATGTCTGTTTAGGATTTTTCCCTTGCTCCACGCTCTTCCTTCCATGGCTTCCCTTTGACAGGTTATTGCATGCAAGTGATCTTGGGCATCTTCAGAGTTGGATTTCATTAGCTCCAACAAAAAAAATAATTTCAGTCTATAAAATGATTACTAAAAAGCTAACAAAAAATTACTTCAAAAAAATACGAATCACAATCTAGAGAGCTCAGCTATGAAAGGAGTTTTTTTCTAGACACTTTATTTAAAGCATTCCAATGGACTTTTACCTTGAGATACTTAACAAATTTTATAAAAATGGAAAAAACATTAGATTTCAAGCTTCCATCAGGAGTCACCTAGGTGTAGGAAAAAGTACATAGACATAATATGAGAGACATGCCCTATCATAATGCCAAAATCAAAATCTCATAACTGTGGGGTTACCAATGTTGTAATTAGTAAAGATAACAATTATATAAATTAAAACAATAATATAGGTTTATGAGATACAAAATTGCATTGTTAGATTTTTTTTATAAAACATCCAAGCACATTTTTAACCCAACCCAAATTGTTAATTTTCTAAAAGCACAAATATAAAACTAAGGCTTCTATTATTCTACAAAAAGATTGTATCACCAATGGAAATCAAAGGATCGCAGATAAGTTTATGCATTAAAAATGTCAATTCAAAAAAAAGATAAGTTTATTTCATTGGAAGCCTTGAGAAGGAAGAAATCCAAATTATTTAATCCTAAATGGGAGTTTTTATGTCTCAATATTTTTTCAAAAGTCAAAGGAGCCATCTTGTAATAACTCCTGTGGGTTATAACTTTCAACTGTACTTTCACTTGTACATTTACTCAATTTTTGGCATACATGCAGTGCTCTAATACCACCATAAGATCCCCTTTTAATTCTGAGCTGATTTTTTTGGTATTGACACATAGGCACTTTGTCAAATAGTTGGTATGTGCAATCTAATTTGAAATTTCTGATTACCCTTTTACAAAAACACATTCCAATAAAAACAACTTACAAAGGAATTCTATCAAATAATTGCACAACAACAATAATTTGATGTATTGTAGAAAAAGGCCATGAACCAATAACATGTATGCATTTGAGATTCAACTTTACCAAACAGCAAGCTCCTTACAACAACATCTAATCAAGCACTTTGAATGAATATAGTTCGAGACATCCCATCACAACAGAATTAATTTATCAAATAGTTATCAACAATTTAAGCTAATCCTCGTAGAGTTACATATACGTTCATTACAACAAACACTTTGTACTCAATCCAAGGATGCACCAATTTCTATTGAATAATATATATGCACTGTTTGCAACATCAATAGACTTTAAATATTATAAAAAATCATTCTCAATGCTCATATTTTTACTAGCATTATCTCAGCCCAGATATGTGATCATTTTAATTCTGATTTCATTACAAAATAGTAAACTCTTACTAATATGTGTACACTTGTTAGCTACAGATCCATAGCTTGAATAGCTTGCCCCAAACCTTATGCAAATGCCAACATCTCCAAGCAAGGGTGCGGAATCAATAGAAGACTAATTTCTCTAGGATGTCTCCTTGGCTGAATACTAATTTCTCCAAAATTGATAGCTTACTTGATTACTAATCTAAAACTTGTTCCAAATTAATTGGATGTCAATACCATTCTAGATGAAAACTCAAATTGCTAAAACTTCTTGTAAATTTGAACTTTGGCAAATGGTGAATTTAGATGCAAATTCACCTCACATAGAAAGCATCAGTTTCCATCTAGCATTCACTAATTCTAAGGGCTTTTGTTCTTGAAAAAAATAGTCACCATTTTTCTACAAGAATGTAGAAATAACATTAAAATATACTCTCATAACTGTTGTCCTGCATTTTACAAAAATTGTCCAAGTTAGTTTCACATTTCTCTAAGCTTGACTTTGATATCCAATTGCTTAATTTTGATTGATCAATCCATTTCATTCGTATATCAAATCATTTTACTTAAAGCCTTTGTCAAGTCTTTTTTGTTTTGCTTTATGTTGAGTCTTTGCTTTTGAGTTTGTGTTTGTTGGTTTTTTGTTCTTTAGTTTTTTTCATGTCATGTCTTTCATTTTTCCCTTTGATTTGGTCTAACCTAGAGCTCAATCGGAGTTGTTAGTTAAGAGATATGCCAATTTTAGTGTCTCAAAAGTGGACCTTTTTGGTGCAACAACACAAATTAAAAATATGATGTTATATTTTTAGTTTGACTTTCACTTTTTGATAAATATAACTTAAATTCACTTTTTTTAATGTTTTTAAATTACTTTAACTTTAAATTTTTAACTTAAAGTGATTATAGTGCACTTTGTATTATAATTTAAGTTGTGTTACTTTTTGATTTTTCACTTAAAATAACTATATAACTATATAGTTCTAGTTTAATTTTTTATTTTTAAATCAAATGCTTATTTAAATGTTACTTTTAAATGATGTTTATTAAATATATTTCAAAATATGATAAATAAATATTGTTTATGACCCATTTTGTTACATTTTTATAATTTTAAGTGAATTAAATGACTTGAAGTCTTCATAACTGGACATTTTACATGTCACTGCATATAAAGTTTAATTTGGTGGAACTTTTTTATGTCATTACATCAAATGTCTATCATAAGTGGACCTTTTTGATGTTATTGCATGAAAAGTAAAGTTTTCATGGTTAGACATCTAAAAGGTGAGTTGCATTTTAAAACACGCATCCTCCCTCAAAAGGTCTATTTTTGCCTATGAGCATATTTTAAAACATGCAATAGCACCCAAAAAGTATGATTTTACTTGTATGCACATTTTAAAATATGTAAGTGACCCAAAACGGTTTGTTTTTTTATCAAAAAAACATATATCTAATGACACTCAAAAAGTCTATTTTTGAAGAAGAACATGTTTTTGCCCTCCAAGAACTTGATTTTGATCATGGTGAGAGATTCACTTGATGGTTTTGCATGAGATCTTATCCAATAGGGTTGTTTTTGCTTAGCTATAGATTTCAACATTGAAAATGGATTTATCTTGCTAAAAAAAAAAAATTTAAACTCCTCGGCACGTTTTTTGAAAAATCTTCAAATAAATTCATTTTGAGTGATTTAAATCATGTTTTTGCAAGGAAAAGAGGAGTTTTGGAATTTTCAATCATTTGCAATACATCTTGGCTCACATTTTTGTACTTTAAAGCCAAAAATGAATTCATTTCATGCCTTTTATGAATCACATTTTTGTTTAAAATGCCCAAAAAATTGGGGTTTTTATCCATTTTTTGCATTTTAGATTCACATTTTTCCATTTTGATCCATGTATATGCATTTGGGGAACTTGTTTTTGCATTCTCGAGTCAAAAATAACTAAAAAAGTCATGTTTTTGTTCAAAAAAATGCATTTTCACCCCATACTTTTGATCAAGAGGGTTTGTTTTTGAGTTTGAAATACATGATATTGTCTTTCAAGACCATGTTTTTGGCACTTTCATGTCAAATTTTACCCTTCATTGTTCATTAATTTTTGTTAAATGCAAGTATGGAAAAAGTCAAAAAGTTGTTGGAAAATCTAGATTTGAGAAAAAATTGATCTTCAAGTCTCTAAAACTTTCTATTTTGGCTCTTTAACCTCCAAGTAAGTGGACATTTTCAAAATTTCTCATCAATTCATGCTTATCTTTCTATTTCCATGCATATTTTAGCTTGAAATTGCACATTTATCCATAGATATGCAATGAAAAGTGCATTTTTCCTTTAAAAATGATGAAAACTCTCACTTTCACACTTTTGAAATTTTCTCAAATTTCAAATTTGAATTTGCATGTTGAAGTGGCTTGCTTGTTGACATGTTTGAGTTTTTTGCCAAAGACATGTGTTATTTTTGTGCTTACTTTCCAATTTTCTACACTTTGGAGAAATTACAAGTTCTCTCCCAAGAACTTGTTGTTGTTTCACTTCGTGTGAAAGCATCATCACATTCCACTTCCATCTTCCATGTTACAACACTTCATATCTCATCTAAAAAATGTGATTACATGTTTTCCATCTCATTCACCATTCGTACTTAAGTACATGTAAAAGCTCATCCACCATCCGCCTTCGTGTTCCATCTCACTTTCCATTCTCATTACATATTGCACATACATGTAATCTATTTTCAATGCAATGACATCTTGAAAGCCCAAGTCACTTTTTGAAAATCAACAATCTCTATTTGCACCCATTTTCATGCACCAAGAATTTTACTTCAAAAAAAAAAGGTGTTGATGGAAAGTTGTTCTAAATTTACATCAAGACATCGTCAAAAAGGTTTTCAAAGTGTCAAAGACTCTAGCTTGTGTTGATCTACAAAGGAGAATTCATGACAACTTGAATGAGAAAAAGTTTGATCACATCAAGATTTCAAATGACAATGGACAATTCATCAAAGAGAGTCAGAGGTTATCAAAATATGTAACATTATGATTTTCATGGTGAATGCAGTGACACAAAATATAGGAACTCTTAATCCTATTATTATCCGGGATAGCATTGCCAAGTACAAGGCCTTTTAGGACAATTGCCCTAGGATTGTTTCAATTCTCTTCCATCTTTCTTCTTATTCTTCTTTCATATTTTTAATTGGAGGATATATTATATGAAAAAATGTAATTAAATGTAACGTGAGTTGCATGAAAATATGTATGTAAAAGATGTAATATGAGTTGCACGTGCAGTTGCATATAACCCTATATTTTCTCTAGACTAGGTCAAAGTTGGTTGATTTCCTCCCACTTTTTCTTCCACCTTTTTCTCAAATATTTTTCCTCTATAAAGGAGTGCCCCTCATTGTAAAAACCATCTTTTTTTATATGCAAGAAAGCTCTGCCACATTTGTGCAAGCATAACTTTGATTGTGTAGAATGAATTTGGCAGAAAAGTATATAAAAGAAGCAATTGGATTCAAAGCTTTGACTGAAAGCAATTTTTATAGAGAAAATTAGAAGCTTTGACTATAATTTGTGCCTATTGTCTTGATTCGTGTTATTATTGCGTGTTCAATAAAAGAGCATAGTGATTTAAGAAGCAATTGAGCCGAAGCTTTGACTAGGAGCAATGGTGGAAATATATAGCTAGAAGCTTATACTTCTTTCTTAATTTGTAAATAGTTAAGTTGTTCTTACTTTTAGGAGTCTTTGTGCCCTAATTGTAAAACCTTTTATCAACCAGACTTAGAGCCGTCCAGTACATTTTTAGCTAGCCTTTGAGTTAGTGAAGGTTTATTAGTATCATCATTTCCAGCTCTTGATAGAAGTGTAGTTAGAGATTCACCTTGCCCACTACTCGCTCTACGAGTAAGTGGATTCTTTTTAAAAAGATAAGAAGAAAGGATATTGGTAACACCCGTCTTATAAAATCTCTCAAATTCTTGCTTACCTTGAGTTGATCCAAGGAATGGTGAGAAGGGGTAGCCTTCCCTTTAAGGTAGGAGAGACTCTGTCTCACACGTTGTGGCTGGTCATTAATTTTGTGACTAGATTTTTATCCAAAACTGTCGGCTACAAAATATCCATCCAACAATAACATAACCCAAATGAAAGGATGACTTTGCTCATAGCTTTCTAGTTGGTGAATGCTTGTACTTTTAGCAATGGATAAAACATTCTTTAGTTTTAATTCCTCCTAATGAAGTAGCTTCCCAAACAAACTGAAATAATTTAAAGTGATTTTATATTATAACTTTATTAATCTCTTCATAGTTCATTTAATGATATGAACTTAATAGTTAACTATAATTAAACTATAATTTAAATAATAATATTATAAATCCATCATTAATCATTAGAAATTAATCTTGACTTCACTAGGAGGTAGCCCACTACACTCACTACTAAGTAGGGTACTATTAATACTAAAGATATTAAGGGTTCATCTCTATAAACCCTAATTTATTTATATAGTAAATCCTTGAATACCAGAGCAAAACAAAGATGTTAAAGGTCATTATTTCAACAAAGACCAGTAATTTCAAATACTTTTGACCTTTAGAAGGGAAAGAACCTCTTGTTTTCCCAATATGGATCCTCTAACCATTTGACATAAAGGCCTACTAGAGCCAATGATAGGCTAAACCAAACTGCCAACCATGGTGAGCTAAAAAAGGGACATTACAAATTGGAAAAACCAAGATTGTTAGAGAAGTTAAGCGATGTTTCAAAAGAGCTATTGTTACCTATGGCTATCATAGCTGATCCAACTATTAGAATGTTTACAACTTTTTTTCAAGCGTGTTTACATAGTTTGTTTTTTAAGTATTTTGGTATACAGAGGTGCTTTCTTTTCAAGAAATCTATTTTAGACATATGATTTGGTTAATTTAGTTTTGTATTTGTTCCCATTTAGATTTCGTTCCCATGTAAAATATGAGAAATAATTAATTGCATGAGCATGCACAAATATGTAAATATTATTGGCACTTGAATTTATAATAGTTATTTGCACAAAGAAGTTGACCAATGTTTCAAAAGAGCTATTGTTAGCTATTTCTATCATAGCTGATCCAACTATTAGAATTTTTAAAATTTTTTATCAAATGTTACACAATTTTTTAAAAAAAGAATTACAACATTCAAAGATTATTTCTTTTGAAGCAAATAATTTTAGACATGTTGGGCGAATATTTTGCAACTGACAGCTTGTATAGTTTCTGTTACAAAACAAGAGTACCAATCACAATATGTGAAACAAAATCTCTCTTACCTTAAAGGGAAGGTTCCCACTTCTCACAGTTCCTTGGATCAACTCAAGGCAAGTAAGAAAATTAGAGATACTTACAAGGGTGTAACCAATATTCTTTCCTCTTGTTTCAAGAAAGAATCCACTTACTCATGGAGTAGGTAATGGGCAAGATGGATCTCTAAAGTACACTTCTATCTTAAATTTGGAAATAATGATGCTGACAAACTCACACCAACTCACAAGCTAATTGAAAGCATACTGGCTTAGATCTATGTCTATTTTTTCTAGACTATAAGAATGACCATGAAACTCATAGACTCCTATGCATTTATTGAAAGGTAAATCACTACTATTGGACAACAAAAACTTCCAAAAGTAGATGATTTCTACACTCTAAGATTATAAGTTATTCCATATCATAGAGATGAAAGTGATTTAATTTTAATAATATGCATAAATAAAAGATACTTATAAAAGATACTTTTGCCCCAAATATAAAAAAGATTAGCATGAAATGAAGATAGCAACACAAATTGAAGTCACAACTTCCAATTTGTACTACTACAATTATTTCCATACATGGCTTCAAAACAAATTGTTTCTTCTATTCATTTTCTTTCAAACTTGTACTACAAATCAAAATTATGCTTGCACAAATTTTACAAAGCTTTCTTTCATATAAAAGGATGACTATTTACAACGAAGGGTACTCCTCTATATAGGTAAAGGAGTGAGAGAAAAGAGGAGAAAAAAGTGGGAGAAACTCAACCGCCTTTACCAAGTCAAGAAAGAGAGAAGACTTATTCAATTACATCACTGAAGGTACATGTAATTTGATTGCATGCAAATCAACTACATGCATGTCTTTTAAGCAAAATGATGAAAATAATAATGTTGTCTAGAGTTCCTATATTCTGAGCCATTGCATCTTTTGATAGTCTCCTGAATCTCTTAGATGGGTTGCCAGTTGTTATTTGAAAACTTGATGTAATCAAGCTTTTTCTCATCTCACAATTCTTGTGAATTCTCCTTTGAAGATCTTCACAATGACCTCCAGATATAAAGTTAAAAAAAATCCTCTCTCTCTCTCTCTCTCTCTTTATATATATATATATATATATAAAGTGCTTGGTGCATTTCCACACGAACTCAAGTTCTAGGGCATCCATTGAAAAAGTGGAAACCAAATGAAATCAACTTCTTTTATTCAAATCATATCTTCTTGACAAGATGTCTCTATTCTTCGAAGAAATTTTGACATATCTTGACTTGAAGAGTTCATTGCAACATGAGAATTCCAAAGAATGAAAACATCTTTCAATGGGATTGAATCCATGAGGGTTTCAAGATTTGGACAATAATGGTAGATCCATGAAGGATAAGTGTTCTACGTATGATTTAGATACTTTTTGAACATTTAGATTGTCTGGAAAAGATATTGACAACTTCTTTTTTGGGCAAAAATGGTCAAATTTGGGTTTTCCCAATTGGATTGCAAATGGGTAAAAATATGGCTTTTTGGCTCGAGTGGATAAGAATGTAAGTAGATGTGGCTTAGAAGCATGTAAATAAGAGTTTTCCATTTTAAAATGAGAGTTTTCCATAAAATAAAAATTTAGGAATGTATTTACATGTGATAAAAACTCTTTATTCTAAACTTATGTAAATAGGTAATAGGGTTTAAAAAGTTTTCTTACATATTTGGAAAATATAGAGTTAGGTTTAAGAAAAAAGAAAACAACATATCTCTTGCTTTGACACAAATGATTTCTTCCAAATACTTCAATCTTGCAAGCAATTTTGCTTTTTGGAGAAAGAACCTTTTTGCATTTGCAAAGAATGAAAGTTCAAATTCAGCTTAGAACAAAAATCTAGGCTACAACTAAACAAATGAAAAACAAAGAGTAAAATAATGCATCAAATAAGCCAAATGAGAAATAAATGCAAACTAAACCCAAATCTTACACTTACATGAAGAGCAAAGAGAAAAACTTGTACAAAGAAGTTGGAACAAAAATCTCTTATCCAAAATCGAGCCTCAAAAATCAAGTATAGGTTATGAAATTGAAACAAAAATGGCTTGATGAGAACCTTTGGTAAAAAGACTCACTATATGGAAAGGGGAAGATTAATTGATCAATTTTTTCCAATCATAGACTAAGTTATCTTAGAGATATATGAAACTTAATTGGAAGCGTTTGGTAGTGTTGCCTCCATTTTGTGGTGATAAAATGAATGACAAGAAGACCTATGATTTGATTAATATACTTTTTTACTTGTTTCCATTTAGATTGCTTTGCCATTTAAAATATGTGAAAACAATTGACTACATGAGCATACACATATATGTAACCATTAATGGCACCTAAATTTACAACAATAGTTTTTATACCATTACCAGGAAAAAAATTCATCAAGCTATTTGTTTGTATTTATTATTGGTTTGTGACAAATTTTGTTAATTAATATATTAGTGATTATTGTGGGCTTTGTATAATACCCACCATTAATTTGTTGCTTGACTTTTAGACCCCATCCCATCCCCAATACAGAGTGAGGACACAAGGATGAATATTTCCATCCCCCAATATTGTTTCAAGATGGGCAAAATTGGGTGCCATCTCCAAAATGCCACTTTGAGAGCATCAAGGTGTGGAGGTACAACTAGAAGTCTGTTGAAAAGCTAGAAGTCCCCAAGAACTCAAGAATTTTGGCCATCCCCTATGGCCTAAGTCATTTTTGGATTGCCAATCTTTTAAAAAAAAGGCATTTTCAAATTTCAAAAAGTAAGGTTGGCTAGCCCACAAAGACACCAAACCACATTTATTAATAGGAAAACCTAATCTAAACATAAAATAACCAAAAAGAAGAAAAGAAATTCATTTTCATATTCACGAAGGAGAAAAGTAGTAAAAGAAGCAACTAATCAATGTGATGGTCCAAAATTATATTATAATAGTTTAATTAATAAATGTGAGGCCCAAAATAATAAAATAAAAGTTGTATTTGTGGTTTCGATTGATTTATGTATATCTCGGGCCCATCTTTTATTTTGATCGTAGGTGTTTTTTGTTGTTCACCTTGGGAGTTTCCCTCTTATGTATATCTATGACCAATGGGTATGATATTTGTGGCATGCTATTTGGATTATTTCTTGTACTGTGAATTCATTCCTATTGGAGTTTTGCATATCTTGCCATTTTGAAAGTGAAAGATCTTCCCTAGGTTGCTCTCATAGTTTCGGTGGGATTTAACCCTCACCTTATTTCATTCTGTAATATTTTTCTTGGAATTGGAAAATTGAATCACCATCATTATTTGCAACTATAATCTTATTTGGTTAACAATTGATGATCTTGGTGCCCTCGGTACATTGCTATTTTTTTGAAGTTCTTCTCTATTGTTGAATCATGGCTATTGTTAGTACTTCCTACTTACATTGATTGTCTCTATAATAATCTTCCACATACTAACAATTGTATGACTCTCCAACAACTCCTACAGACACCCTCATCTACCATTGTATGACCCTTTTAGCAATGTGTATGGACTTCATATTCACCAAATGACACCTTTGCATTGATACCATATGGATAATACAAACACCTCTAGACAACAAATGCCTCTAGAAAAAAATACCTCTAGATAGAAATCACCTCCGAATAGAGATTTCCTTTAGAACATTAGAGTGGTATTAGAGCTAGTGATCTTGCCAATCTATTGGGATGATTGAGAGGTTTCAAAATTTGGATCATGCCATGGCACCCAATAGTGATGGAGAGTGGCGGGGGAAGGCACTACAAAATATTGGCAAAGAGCTCAGCAAGGGTATTGATCTTCCATTAGATATATTAGAAGTATGTTTGCGTAAGGTGAACTAATTACTTTCAACATTTGTACAAAGAATCCTTTTGCCAATTAAAGATTCCTTAAGTCAACCGAAGCTTTCAAGACACCATAGTTCCCCAATGAAGTAACCTACTTTAAGAATAATAGTCAAAGACTCAAAACCTATAGTAGGCATATTATTGCAAAAAATCAAAAGTTATAGGAAAATCTAATTTGTATAAGCATAATATTAACTTACATAGACTAGTAATAGTGGCATAACTAATCATTCTTATGCGTACTCAGAGAAATACTTAGTGTAATATTTATAGACTCCATGGTAGTTCAGTTGATTCTCCTATAGAGTAGCAGTGTTCTCTAATTCATGTACACCCAATGTATAGTTGCATAAACTACTAACTCCTAGGTTATTCATTTAATTATAGCAAAAAGTAGTAGTTCTTTCATTCCCACAAATAGAAATATGTCATTCATGATGTTTAGTATCAACTATGCTTGGAAAGAACAATGAAACCTTGATTATTCATGACCTATTTTACTGAAGTGTTGAATTGTAAATGAAAAATTGCTGAATAAAAAAGGTCATTACACACAATATAGAGACCTTTTATTGAATATTCCCCTTCAAACAATGATTTAGTTCAATACTACTAAATGTCTCTTATACAAAGCACAAAACTGGTCTCTTAATCAACATCATCAACTTGTAATTTGATCTAATGCACTAATGATAATGTTATGATAGACAATGTAATGAAGAGTAATCTAGCTTTTGAACTTTCTCTAGAAAAATTCACAAGGGAACTTATGGACCTAATATAAGTAGTTCTTAGATTGCCAAAACTGGACAAAGAAAAGGAAAAACAAACTGATGAGGTTGCTAAAATAATAGATCAAGCAGTATATAAAAGGAACGAGATAAATTCTTGAGAATGTATTAGTATTCCATAAGGAAGCATCCCTTCCCCCCAAAATCCCCATGAATCTGGGATAGGGACGTGCCCCTGCCATCCCACCACTAACACTCAAGGCCTGAGGACACTTCCAAGATGCCCCCCCACTCATCTAGGGTGTACATGGGGACTTTGGGATATGCCACAAGCCTTAGTCCTAAAGGGAGCATCCCTTCCCCCCTAAAATCCACATGGATCTTGAATAGGAATGTCCCCCTGCCATCCCACTAGCACCACCACCCAAAACCTAAGGACACTTCCAAGATGCCCCTCACTCATCTAGGAAGTACATGGAGACTTTGGGATGTCCCTGACACATGCAAGGGACTCCTAGAAGGCTCTAACCCTACTAGACATTTCCAAGTACCTCTAGCAGTACAATGTATCAACATTTTCTTTTCTTAAATAAGAAAAAGACAAAATTGCCTACCACAAGCCTTAGCCCTAAATGCCTATATGCCCCACACAAACCTTTAAAACTTGTAAAAGCTTAAAATTAGCTATCTAAGCCTTGTTCCAACTCACTCCCATACTTCAAAAACAAAATTGAAAGTTGAAACAACAAACAACTATGATAACAAAGATGAGAAATGGGTGCAATGGGATTAAAGAACAGTGAAAGGAAGGGCAAGTGTGAAGAGTGACATCAATCTGCCATTAAATCATAATCAAAGCATTATTCAAGCCTCCACATAGGATTTTTATTTTTATTTTAATAATTCAATTTAGTAACTAATGACTAGTTACTATTTGAGCCAAGCAAGCTGATGGGATATAGAGCCAAAGGAATCAATGCAAGTCGATGGTGCTATATGTCAGAGATATTGATGAATATTCAATCATTTTATTGACCAAACATAACACCCTTATATAATGCATGAGATAGTTTTTGGCAAGATACAATTAACCAACGACTGTTAATTGTTTATAGGAAATAAAGCATCAAAATTAGATATGTATTTTATGCCAACATTCCCCCTCTTAATACATTGACCCTAAAGACATTAAATTCACCTAAGGAACCCTCACTTAAAGGCTTACATTACAAAACATGTTGATTACATAATTTGAATACATATTTTGAGAAAATGTTCTTCTAAAGTAGAAAATTATGAACCAAGCAAGGCTCCATCAAGTTGTCTTTTGACCCTTAGAAAGGTGTAGCTTTGAGCTATGTTCTTAAATCAAAAAGTCTTGACTTATTCAATAATTATTCTTAAAGATGTGATAAACATATCTCTATCATTGTCTAATGGCCACGAAAGTATAATTCTTGATCATATACTCTAAATCACACTTGATAACAATCCATACTGAGTGCAATATCAAATCTTAAACCTATCTCCAAAATTAGTCTTTACAAAAATGTATTCTTCAAATTTGTTAGCATTAGAAAGCAAAACAAAATAGATAACCAAACATGTCAAAAACACTTCTCATGCAAAACACCATCGCAAAGCTATAAGATGACTTGAGATGATGGAAATTCCTCCATCCTCTGATGCCGCCAACCTCCAAAGTTGTGCCTTGGTGGAATCTAATTCATAAATATATCAGTCAAAATATTAAAGGCCCTCTTAAATATCATTGGTGCATACTCAATAGTGGGAATGAATGCATAAGCTTTATTGAAACCAAACCTCTAATCAGATAAGATGCAATTTTTAGTCTTATTTTAGGATATAGTTTCTAACAACACAATTTGAATCTCATCATAAATGTAGTCTTTTCAACACTAGTAATAGAGTTGAAGGAAGATGTAACACCCATAAAACCATTTATACTCACATTTTCCCTCTGCAACAGAGAAAATCTAGCAAGATTTATAATTAGAGGTAGATGATCATGAAGATTCATGTCTTCAAAAATGAAGTTTTCTAAAGGATCCTTCAAATAAGTTTTGTACAAGCAATCTGAAAGAAAGAAGACCAATTCTCTACCAACTGATTCATCTCCATGCATGTGGCTCATAAATTTTCATGTAGGTTTCATTTCCTCCTTACCAGACTTATCACAAATCTCAAATGCCATTGAGTAACAAATTACTCTCAGGTATGCTAGCATTCATTTGAAATTTATCTCAAGATGTCATTGATGTCAAAATACAAAAACATCAGTAGATAATAGTAGTATGCATACCTAATTAAATAGTCTAGATGTTAAAACTTGTGCATTCAGTGACAAGGATTTTCCAGATTTTCTAGAATAACAACATTCTCCATATTTGATTCTTGTCATGGCAATATTTGACTAAACTATTCTGAAGTTTGTCACATGTCCTCATTGAAGCATTCATTGCAAGGTTTCTACGTAATGATCAAATAAAATGATGGTATGTGTCTTCCACATATGAATGGTGTCTAATAAAGTAAAGCATAAGAAAGATGACAAAGGGTTTGCTTTTTATTTTATATTCCTTGCTGTAATTTACATTAATATTAAAAATTTCTCAGTGGTGAGTTGTGATTGAGCCCATTTTTTACCAATTCATCGTCAAGAATTTTCACCAAACATGCTAAATATTCAATCTAGTCTTGATCTTCAAAATGAATTCTGGAATGATTGCATTTTCTAAGAAGCTAAACTTTTTCTGTTTTATTTCACATTTCTAATTTGTTCACAGAGGAACACACTTTGCATAAATATGAAGTGCAAGTTGTTTTCAGGTTCATTTGATATCCTAAGTTTGACAACAATTGAATGGGCTATTAAACACCTTCAGAATTTCTAAAAATATGTGATAGTTGATATTCTTCATCAAGCCAAACTACTGATGATAGCATTTATAGATTTAAGACTAAGAATGCAATCTTATTGAACATCAAGGAGGTCTATGAAGTTTTCAGTAAGATATGTGATCTTAGGACTATAAATTATGAAAAACTAGTAGGTAGTAATTATAGTAAAGTAGTCCTGATGGGTTTAGGCCAATCTCAGTGATCTATTATAGTAGGTAGTAATTATGAATGTCCACTCCAGATGTCTAGTATCAATGATTCTTAATGTTCTTTGTTAAATGACCATTCATTGTCACTTTGCAACAATATATGGAAGGTTTGTTTTATGCTTGTCCTAGAGATAATTGTTATTGTTAAATAGAAAATATATTTTTCTCATCCAGATGATATTAAGGAAGAGGCAATACGATTACAAAAGAAGACAGAGTTTAATCTCATCAACTCCAACATTAGCAATTCTATTTTATTCTCACTGTATTAGTTTACACATTTGTAGTAGAATGAAAACATTTAACATAAGGACATTATCTTCACCATCAAGGAATACTATAATTTAGTGGAAGGATGAATATATGCATGCCATGAATCTCATAATATAGTAAGAGATACAAGGAATTGATAACAATGATTTCTTGGAGCCTGTGTGAGAAATACTTAGCCTATCTATATCTCAAACAAATGATCTAGATGATAGGAGTTCTAGATTTCATTCAAGTCGTTTATGTTGGAAATAAATACTTTAAGCCTTGTTGCATTTCAATGGTCTAAAGACTATTATAGGTGACATCGTTTATGCAAATGAGAGGCCTGAATTCATGAACGAGAAGGAATACCATTTCTTTGCAATATGCAATGATTTGTGGAAACTTATCTGTTTGAAAAAGTTAATCATTGGGGCAATGAAATGGTTGGACTTCTTGAGCCAAGAATTTTGCATCAATGATGAATATTTCATATCGCTAATGTTATGGCATCTTTGTGAAGGTTCTGGAGTGGTTTATGGGAGTAGGAGATTCACACTAGGATATGAGGAGTCTACAAAAATGCACTAACGACAAGAGGATATAAACTATTGAATATAATGGAGTCCTAGGAGCCCACATGGATTCAAAGTATGATGTTTGCAAAAAAGGCAGAGATCAAATCAAGATACAACATGTAGAAGGATGAGCAAACCATAAGTTTATAGATGCGCCCACAGGATTGAAGAAAATGGTCTCTAGCTTTATAAGCCATAGAATACATTAACCATAGATTAATGCTCAAAATAATTCAAGTCATAAATATTTATTAGTTAATTTTGAAAATGCAAGGTTTGGTTGATTAACTGATGCCTTTTAGTTCTTTATAAATATGTAATATGAAAGATCAAACATACCACCATTGAGTATACTTTCAAAAAGGCTCTTGACATTTCCTAAAGCATATATATTATTCAATTTCTCTTCTGAAAAGATTGAAGTTGAACAAAACTACTAGATAGTGAGATTATGGGGCATACATTTCAAAGGTTGTAAGAAATTTTGTTAAGTGCAACATCAACATGTGGGTGTTTTTAGCACAAAATTTTTCTGCAGTATAATCAACAAGATTTCTATTTGCTTTTGAGTTAAATATTATATAGTTTGTCCTTTGTGATCATTTTTCATTCTTTATTTATTTTTAATTATTATTAGGATAAGTAAATCAAATTATTTGTTGCTATTTAAATCTAACAAATACAAATACAATGAAATATTATTGTTTTCTTTATTTGTATCTATTTGGTCCATATAAGGGTTAAAACATTACAGAGAGGTTTAAATATGCATAAAGTGAAATAATTTGATGCATCTTGATAATTGAATTGTTCATAGATCTAATATTCATAATATCACAAAGTTGTATGTGAAAACATATAGTTTTGACTCTATCACCCATTTAAATTTTGGCACTGATCCTTAACTCGCTCATTTTTTTTAATCTGTTTGTTGGCAATAATAGGATATTTTTTGTTAAGGATTTAATATTTATTTGTTTTAGTAATTCATTTTTAATCTTATTACAACGTTCTCAAACTTATTAAAGAAATCATAATTCGAAGAATAATATTCACCATTCGCAATCCAAAAGCTTTCCTTAAAATCTTGCCACTTAAGGAAATTGTCTTTGCATTATATCTATTCACTATAAAACATCTTGGATCCAAGTTTTGTTGTCCAGGATAAGTGTACACGCCTTAGTTTTGCAAAGCCAAAAGTGCAGAGGATCTAAATTGAATTGATTGATCAAGTCAAGTTGGCCAAAGCCAATTAGATATCCCAACATTGAGTAAAAAAGGCTCATAGGATTCTAATCAATGATTTTGATAACCAATAGATTGGTGACTCTACTGGGGAAATTATAAGCTTTGCATAAAACATGATTTTGTGGTAAGTTTTAGATTTTGTCTTTTTCTAACCATTTGCCAAAATCATGAATACATTATTAAGTTTAATTTTAGTATTTTCCATTTGTTGTTTTATAAGTTTTAGACTTTGTAAATCAGTTTTCTTATTAGCATTTAAGAATAAAATACATAAAGTTCTTCTCGAAGTTGAAATTTCTAATTGTGTTCAAAGCTCTAATTCTCTCTTAAATCTAAAGTTTTCTCCATTTCACATAAAACATTGAAAGCAACTAAATCTTAAGTATTATTGTTATTTTCAAAAAATCACTTTCAAGTTATTATTGGCATTAACTCTACTGGGAAAGAACTTAGACATTTCTTTCTTTCTTTTTAAAAAAGAAAGTGGTGACTCTATTGTGTATCATTAACATATTTTATTGAAGAGTTTATATCTACTTTTGAGGTGTATGTGGGGAAGAAGGTATGCGAATGCCAAACCTAAAAGGCCTAAGTAGCTAACTTTTAAGAAAAAACTAAGAAAGAAGAAAGTTAAAAATCAAAAATAAAAAATAAAAAATGCTTTAAGTAGGACAGAGAAGTTTTTAGGAAAGGACCAACAAGAAAAGTGAGAGAGACAATTCAAGTCACAATAGTCTAGGAGAAAAGGAGGAAGAGAACTATAATCCATTTTTCCATATTCCTAGGGTGGATGAAGAGCCAGATTGTGAGATAACTCACATTGAGGATGATGAAGAGCATGAACAGATAATGCAGTGGGATATGATTATAAAGAAAATGGCTAAACAACAAATGGCAGCAGTGCAATATTAACAAAAATATTTAAAATGTAGCTAGATATCCTTGAAAAAATAGGGATATCAAAGGATCTTATTGCTTCTCTACTTATAAAAACTTGTAATGAAGATAAGTTATATAGGTGGAGAGAAGAAAAGTCTAATCAAATGCAAAATAAAGTAAATACATGATCAAAGTACAATCCACCTCATAGAAAGAATTTGGAATCATAACTCACCACTAGCCATGTTAATCCACTATATGAGAACAAAAAGGATAAGAATCAAAATAACAAGTTTAATAGGCATTTAAACAATAACCAACGGGCTTGGAATGTTGGACAAAATACCAAAAGAGTTCCACAAAATAGTGGAAACATCAGACAACCTTATGGTATGAATCAAAATAATAACAATTAAAACACCCAAGGTTATATGGTACAAAATTAGGGCATTAGGAATCAAGCAATAAGGCAACCTATGACAATCAAAAGATATAAACAACTTGATTTTGATGGGATTAGAGGATATCCAAATCTAGTATCTAATGATTTAAGGAATGCTATTCCAAAGTTTTCAAGAAATGGGATAGAATCTACTAAGTGGCATGTTATTAATTTGAAAAATGTGATCGAAGATTTTGAGGAGGATCATGAGGATATATTTATGAAACTTTTTATGCAATCATTAATATAAGATGTTGTAGAGTGGTATAGAAGTTTTTCAAATGGATCCATTTCTAGATGGTGTGATTTTGGTAATCAATTTATTGAGCAATTTGGTGATCACAATGACAAATCTTTTGCATCACATGAATTGACAAGTATTATGAAGAAATAATACAAATGGATCAGTATTAGAATATAATAAAAGATTTAACAAATTTCTAAATAGGATCCCTAGAGAGAGTAGACTAGTGGATTCATTTTTGATTGATTTCTACTTAAGTAAATGATTGTAAAACTCATTATGAGATAAGATCTCAAAGACCCTCTTCACTACCACAAGCTTTCAAAGTTGTTATGATGATTGAAAATGATAGGAAGATAGTAGGCAGAATCAACAAAAGGGATGACTCAAAATTATATAATCCTAAAAACCCTAAGAAGGGTGAATTAAAAGAGATCATGGACATCCTCAAAGATATGAAGGTTAAACAAAATAGAAACGAAAGACCATCATTCCATGGAAAGGACAGGGTGAGACTTTAGGACATGCCTTACAATACAAATTGGAAGGATGAGAAACTAGAAAGGTCAAATTATGTTAAGGACACCCCTAATCCTTTAAAGAAAATGAACATTGTTGATGATAGAGGCTACCTCATGATCCTAAGTATTGCATTGTTGCACAATCTATTTTTAAGGAGGAAAATCAAGAAGGTGAAGAAAAACATTTGGTTAACGCCATATCATCAGAAGCATTATGGGGTAGAGATGAGGATGATTCAATAGATGAAGACCAAAATTCTAATTATTGTACACTCAAAAGTGTCCCACTCTAAACCCTTCTATCCAAACGATTCCATGAGTTCGAAATGTTTGGATGCCGGCTTAGAGCTCCCTATCCATGGAGTGCAAGAGAGTATATTTAAAGAATAAGAAAACTCTCAGATGAGCCTTAGAGATACTCTTCTTGCTAGTAAACCATGCAATGGGAGGTTCCAAAGACAAGATGCAAGAATGCAAATGTCCCAAGGAGTTCCTCAAGCATGCAATGCAACTAAAGATTAAACTAGAATGAATATGAAAAGTGCAGCTATTCTAAACATGAATGAGAGTGTTACAAAACCAACTATTAGACTATATGATTTAAGCTACATGTAAAAATGAAAGCTAAGCTAAGCTAGAATGCTATGATGCCATAGATGAGAGAATGTAGACAAGAAAGAGAAGTTCTCCACAAAGCTCTAAAGAAACCTGTTATAAAACCTGCAGCATAACAATGTTCAAAAGATGGATTCGATTGAGGGGGAAAGCTCTCTCCCTTTTAAAGATGTATGGACGGTAGAGATCAAGATGAAGATGGTGGATGATCAACGGTGGAATTTGAAAAGAGGAGTGATCCATGTGCACACACAAATCAACCAATAGAATATAAGTTGACTTGTCATATAAGACAAAAGTCACAAAGCCTTTTCTTTTAATTGCAAAATAGAAAAAAGACTTTATGTGTGCACTTTAAGTGGGTTAGAAGAATGGGGTCTTTTATTTAATTAAAAGGGGACATGTTCTTTTAATCAAATAATGAACTTAGGATAGCATAGTCAAACTATAGGTTATAATCAAATAAATTGATTATTAGCAATTTGGCTTAGGTAAGTGATTAAATTAATTTAGCCAAAATGTTGAAAAGGGGGCTAATAGTCTAGATGACCATTTTTAGGTGATTACATTTGCCCCTCTTTGACTAATGTGTGATCGATCTGGGAACACATTATGTCAAAGAAAATCGAAGCCAAGTAGGCAATGATAGATATAGATGTCTAATTCCGAAGAGTGAAATGCAGAAATAGATAGCAAGTCCTGAATGCACAGCCTGATGGCAGTAGTACTGAACACTAGGAAGAGATGATGTCAGAATTCAAGAAGAATACTGACACTTAGAAAAGAAAAAAGAGTGAGAGCAAGTGAGAAGATCAAACAAATGCTCCTAAGCAGTGATAGAGTATTTATGCCCCCTCGGGATCGAAATTGAAATGAGGTAAGGGGATGCAAAAAATGGCTAGAAATGAGAAAATTAGAATATAGCAATGTCCAAGATGACAGATAGATGATTAGAACCCAAGAATGACTATATAAAAAAATTGATAAAATGCCCCAGTTTGACTAGAGTTGACCTTGAAGGATATAGCATAAAAATAAGGTCGAAATGAGTAGAAAGGTGATTTTAGACATGAAATAGTGAATTTAAGTAGATATGAAGTATAGAAATGATGAAGACATGAAGAAATGAAAATGCCCGAGTGATGATTTAGAGATTAGACCTCAAAAGGTCAACTAACTGCTCAGAAGAAAGTAGAATTTTAAAAGACAATTTTGACCATCAAGATTAACTCGAATTTGGATTTTGATCCCGAAAATGAATCTAGGACGTCAAAATTATTTAAGAGGTCAAAACTTTATATAATGTGATGATAAGATAGAAAAGAGATGAAGCGAAAGATTAAGAAGGTGAAAAGACATGAACAAGAAGAAAGTAAAGAAATATATGAAAGGAGTTAGCTGATATGTCCACAAAAAGATGAAGAAAGAGAGCTCTCCCCATATGCAAGAATGCAAGACTAAGCTAGAAAACAAACCTAAAATGCAAGCTAATATGCAAAGTGGTTTACCAGCAAGAAGTGCATAACATTTAGACTCTTAATTTCATCATTGAGCATTTATTAGGGACATCATGAGATCATACAACCATCACTAGTATAACTATGAGGATATGAATATGATCGATATTAGATAGGTATGTGAAAATCCAATCTAAGCATCAGAGACATGTAAGTCAAGATAACTACATGATTAGATTCCCTAAGTTTAATTTAGCAATATTACACTTATATCAAGGCATAAGCGCTAGGATAAACCCTGAGTGTGATCTTGCAAAACAGTCAAGGATGATACATTTATAAGTCAAAGTGTTGAATAGGTCAAGCATAAATGCTTACAACACTATAGACAAACAAAAGCATATCCACAAGCAGAAATCAAGAAAATATGTCCCATGCCCCCAGTCTTCTAGTCAATGACATCCTTGAAAGACTATTAGGGAGGGAACACCTGGCAAAGAAATCATCATAGACAGCACACAAAGTAGATAAAGATCAGCATAGCTTAGTCGTTTAAGTGTTAAAGTGCGTGTGTGTAAGTCACTTGGCCATTTCTTCCAGACTTGATTCTGATAGTGATATATCGCGACATCGGAGACCGTAGGTAAACTATCTGTAAAGTGTTAAAAAACACTTGATGTCAAAGTGGGGGAAGTGTTGAGAAACACTATTTTGTGAGTTGTCAAAGAAACCCTAATCCACAAGAATACCTCAATAGGATAAGTAGCTATGCCCCCAAGATGAGGACAAGAAACAATTCCAAGCTAGGAAATGTGTAGCAAAGTGGATGATTGAGATTGATAGACATAGGTGCAAGGGTTTCAAGTAGCGCCTGTTTCCAGGTTTTCACCACTTTGACAGATTTTTTTTTTTTTTTTTTTGTTTTTGTTTTTTTTTTTTTTTTTTTGGTGATACATCAAAGTGAGGTTTTCACTAAGATGATCATTTTTTCAGGACATTTTCTGATTTTTAAGATTTTTTCAGACTCATAGATGTATACAAGATAGCTGAGCAGCAAGCCTCTAAGTATAGAACTTCTTCAAGTGTAGGATGTTGATAGGTTCTGCAAGTTCTTCACCCTCTGTAGTAGACAACTGGTAAGCACCAGACCCAAATGATGTTGTGATAATGTAAGGACCTAACCAGTTAGGTTCAAATTTCCCTTTCTGTTCTCGATTTTGCTGATTTTTGGGATTCTCTCTAAGCACGAGTTCACCAACTTGGAACTCATGGGGGTGAACCTTTTTGTTATATTGTGTAGACATGCGCTTCTGATAAGCTCTCATGTGATCAAAAGCAGCCTTGCGCCGTTCATCCAGAGTCTCTAATTCCTGTACTCTCATAGCTCTATGGTCTTCATCGGTTATTAACCCATGTAAGGAGATGCGCAAAGAAGGTATTTCGACTTCTAATGGGAGAACAGCCTCAGAGCCATAGACTAGAGAAAAGGGTGTAGCCCCTGTAGGAGTACGAATAGAGGTTCTATAGGCCCAAAGTGCCGGATTTATTTGCAAGTGCCAATCTTTCCCAGACTTGTGAACTGTGCGGTGTAGGATTTTCAGTAACGTTTTATTAGAGGCCTCAGCTTGGCCATTCCCTTGGGGATAGTAAATGGAAGACCAGCGTTGCTTAATTCCAAACTTTTTGCACAACTGTTTTAAGTCTTTATTTTTGAATTGTCCTCCATTATCTGTAACAATAGAGGATGGGATACCATATCGACAAATGATGTGATTCAGTATAAACAGGGCAACATGTTTGCCTGTAGCAGTAGATAATGGTACAGCTTCAACCCATTTAGTGAAATACTCCGTTGCTGTGATGATAAATTTATGACCGCTGGATGAGCTTGGATGGATCTTTCCTACCAAGTCAAAGGCCCATTGTTGAAATGGCCAATATGTCACAGAAGGGATTAACTCTCGCCTAGGAGCATGTATCAAGTTACCATGGAGTTGACATTTCTGACAGGACTTTGCATAGCGCACAGCATCAGCTTGCATGGTGGGCCAGTAATAACCCGTCCTAAGCAGTTTTCGGGCAAGTACAAGGCCATTAGAATGCACCCCACAAATGCCATCGTGGACTTTGGCAAGTGCCTTCTCGGACTCTTCTAGTTCTAAACACCTAAGCAATGTTCCGTCTAGACCCCTCCTATACAAGTCACCAGAGACCAAAGTGTAGTGTGAGGCATTACGAAGGAGTTGGCATTTTTGGTTGCGCGTGAGGGTTTCAGGAATAACCTGATCACGTAGGTAGGAGAAAATAGCCGCATAGCGAGAGGAATCATGACCTACAACAGTGTAGATCACCTGGTTATCTGAAGAATCATAGGCTGGATGACACAATTCTTCCACCAGGAACTCAAATCGCGATTCATGTTCTTGTAATTGGAGGATAGATGCTAAGGTGGCCATAGCATCAGCAGCCTTGTTTTCTGCTCTAGGAATTTGTTGGAATGTTACAAAGGTAAAATAGTTCCTTAGAGCATCTATCAACTTTTTATAAGGGATCAATTTATCATCCTTGGTTTGATATTCATTATTCACTTGGTTCACAACCAGTTGAGAATCCCCATAGATGTGTAGCTCAGCTATTCGCCATTCAAGGGCCATTTTGATCCCATTTGTTAATGCTTCATACTCTGCAATATTGTTTGTACATGGGAAAAATAATTTGTAGGATTTTGGGATCGTATAACCATGAGGGGAAACAAACAACACCCCTGCTCCTGCTCCATTTTGTGTATGGGATCCATCAAAAAACATTTTCCATGTTCTGTCAGTAATGTTCATGATTGAGGCATCTGGAAACTCAATTTGTAGAGGTGCTACATCTTCAAGTGGGAAGTCAGCCAACTGGTCAGCTATGGGCACCAAAAATGTACACTCAAAAGTGTCCCACTCTAAACCCTTCTATCCAAACGATTCCATGAGTTCAGAATGTTTGGATGCCGGCTTAGAGCTCCCTATCCATGGAGTGCAAGAGAGTATATTTAAAGAATAAGAAGACTCTCAGATGAGCCTTAGAGATACTCTTCTTGCTAGTAAACCATGCAATGAGAGGTTCCAAAGACAAGATGCAAGAATGCAAATGTCCCAAGGAGTTTCTCAAGCATGCAATGCAACTAAAGATTAAACTAGAATGAATATGAAAAGTGCAGCTATTCTAAACATGAATGAGAGTGTTACAAAACCAACTATTAGACTATATGATTTAAGCTACATGTAAAAATGAAAGCTAAGCTAAGCTAGAATGCTATGATTCCATAGATGAGAGAATGTAGACAAGAAAGAGAAGTTCTCCACAAAGCTCCAAAGAAACCTGTTATAAAACCTGCAGCATAACAATGTTCAAAAGATGGATTCGATTGAGGGGGAAAGCTCTCTCCCTTTTAAAGATGTATGGACGGTAGAGATCAAGATGAATATGGTGGATGATCAACGGTGGAATTTGAAAAGAGGAGTGATCCATGTGCACACACAAATCAACCAATAGAATATAAGTTGACTTGTCATATAAGACAAAAGTCACAAAGCCTTTTCTTTTAATTGCAAAATAGAAAAAAGACTTTATGTGTGCACTTTAAGTGGGTTAGAAGAATGGGGTCTTTTATTTAATTAAAAGGGGACATGTTCTTTTAATCAAATAATGAACTTAGGATAGCATAGTCAAACTATAGGTTATAATCAAATAAATTGATTATTAGCAATTTGGCTTAGGTAAGTGATTAAATTAATTTAGCCAAAATGTTGAAAAGGGGGCTAATAGTCTAGATGACCATTTTTAGGTGATTACAATTATCACTACAAGTTTTAATCAACAACATTGTGTCCATTAGGTGCTTTCAGATGAGGAAGATATACCTATTTTATAGAGATTGATAGCAGAAGAAAGGAAAGCTTATACTATTGCAAGTATAGAACATGCTAAACACACTTATCAAAGAAGAAATAAAGACAACACTACTGATCAAGGTAGTTGGTATATTTACAAAAAATCAGCAACAAATAGAAACATCTAAAAAAATTGGTAATCAAGCTCAAGCTAAGAAAAAGAAAATAATTAATCTTCTAAACTAACCAAACAATCAATCACACACAATAATGGTAAGCAAATATCTGACTATCATAATTTTATGAATCATGCATTTTCTTAGTTGAAAATTACTATTCCTCTAATGGAAATGATAAATTTCCTGATCACAGGGAAGAAACTTTGAAGATATTATCTAGCATAGTGGATATTACTAATAAAAATGTTGTAAGAAATAATGAAGAACTGCCTATTGTGTATCTAGGAACAACATTGAATAAAAATTCAAATCAAGTAGACCCATTTTATTTAAAATTACTGATAAATAATAAATTGATAAAGAATTATATGATTGATTCTAGCGTAGTAGTAAATATCATGCCTATTGATGTAATGAAAGAAAATAGGTCTCAAAGTAGATACTCCTTATGGAAAATGTTATGCTATGGATAATAGATTTGTGCCAATAGTTGGAATTTTAAAAAATGCTGAATTTAATTTTTATTATTTCCACATATATCATACAGGACTGACATCACTATAGTTGAGATTTCAACAAGTTATGGCATGTTGTTACCTAGACAATGGTCAAAATTGGTTGGTGGTCATGTACAGTTGGATTTATCTTATGCTACTATACTAGTAGGGGGTAAAGAAATTAGAATTGAGAGGGAACCCAAGTTGTATTACCTAGTTAAGGATTACATTTGGGATCTTGAAGTCATTTTTTGCCATTCTAATATGGATAATTTCTAGGTAAGTATAACTAAACCTACTTCTAAAGTTACTAATCCAATTTTTACACATGCAAAGAACATTGTAATGAAATTTGGTAGATGTTCTTTGGTGGTGCTTGTAGTAAGGAAGGAAATAGGACTAGTGTTATATTTATTTTGCCATCAGGTAAATTTTTTAAATTTTCTTTCATATTGTTGAATATGAGGCTTTGATTATTGTTGTTGATATTGCTAAGACTTATGGGATTAAATTACTCACTATTTTATGGGACTCATATTTGATTATTTCCCAAATTAGGCATAATTTTTCAACAAGGAAGCCAAGATTAGAACAATATCATAATTATGTATGAGATTTGTTGGAATTTTTGATGCTTTTTCTATAAAATGGACTGATAGGTCAACCAACTACTTGGCTGATATAATGGCCAACCTTGCTATTAGAGAAATTGATCTTCCATTTGATGAGGTTATTCAAGTAGAAATGAAAAATAGACCTTCAATACCAGATAACATACAAAAGTGGCAGGTCTTTGAAGATGACAAAGATATTATTAAGCTTTTAACTTGTCAAGAGGATTATGAAAATCAATTCATTGGTTGGAATAGATGTTTGGAAGAAGAGAATGGCAAGGAAATGTTATTTGTAAAAGAAATAGTTCAATAAAAAACAAATAAAATACATAAGGGTCTAGTAACCTTAGAAAGAATCTTTGATGAAAGAGAAAGTGCAAAACCTAGAAATCCACTAAAATCCAAAATGATATTTGAGAAAATAAACTTAGGGAGTGACTATTCTCCCAAAAATGTTTACATAGGGAAGAAGTTATCATCCAAGATTAGGGCTAACTTGATATCTTTGTTAAGGAAGTACAAACATGTTTTTGCTTGGAGTTATGATGAACTTAAAGCTTATAAAGAAGACTTGTTTCAACATGAAATACCATTAAAACTTGATGTTAAACCTTTTAGGCAGAGACAACAACTAGTAAATCTGACTCTAGCCCCAAAGATGAAAGATGAACTCATTAAGTTAACAGATGCTGGAATCATTAAACCTATTAGGCACTCTACATGGGTTTCAAATTTAGTGCCAATAAGAAAGAAGAATGGTGATATTTGATTATGTATAGATTTCAAGAATTTGAACATATCTTCTCTAAAGGATAATTATGCATTACCTAATATGAAGATCTTATTGCAAAAGGTAACTAGTAATGAACTATTATCCATGATGGACAGATTTTTGGGCTAGAATCAAGTTAAAGTTAAAAGAGTCTAAACAGCATAAGACTGCTTTCACAACTCCTTGGGGTACTTACATTTATGCTAGGATGCCTTTTTGGTTAACAAATGCGAGAGCTACTTTTCAAATGGCAATGTATGTTGCCTTCGATGGACTAATTGATTCTATTATGGTAGTTTATTAGAATGACCTTGTTGCCTATTCTAAGAAAGCAAAAGAGCATTGTAAACATTTGGAAAAAAATTTCATAAGAACCCTTAAATTTGGAGTTTCCTTATACCCTAAAAAGTGTCATTTTGGAATTACTGAAGGGAAATTATTAGGTTATATTGTCTCTAAGGAGGGGGTAAGAATAGATCTAAAAAGAGTAGTAACCATCGATAATATTTGGATGCCTAAAACAACTAAAGGTATCCAATCATTCTTTGGGCAAATTAATTTTGTGAGAAGATTTGTTTCTATTTTTTCTGAGATTATTAGACCTATCACTAAAATGTTTAAAATGGGAGTGAAGATAGCATGGGATAATGAAGCTGTAGGAGCTTTTACTAAGATAAAGAAAGCAATAAAGGAAGCTCCAATTATTAAATCTCCTAACTTTAAAAAAACCTTTTCAAATATTCTCATTTACTTCTTATCATACTGTAGTTGTTTTTATATTACAAAAGAATGATGAGGGGCATGAGTAGCTGATTGCATTCTTTAGCAAGATTTTACAAGCTGTTGAACGCAATTACTATATAAATGAAAAGCAAGCTGATGCTCTTGTTAAAGTAGTTAAATATTTTTTACCCTATTTGGTCAGAGCTGAGGTCATTGCTTATGTGCCTAATGATGCCATTAAAGATATATTTAGACAATTTGAAACTACCAAAAGATGGTGTCGTTGGTTAAATAAAATCCAAGAATTTAATATAGATATTCAAATCAAAAAATAGTCAGAGGGCATGGATTGGCTAAACTCCTGGCACAATCAAATTTAGAAGTTGTACAAGTCAATTAGATTACTGGTGATCGTAAGGTTAGTATTGAGAGATGTCCTTGGTTTACTGATATAGTTTACTATTTACAACATGTACAAAATGTAAAGATGATTTGAGAGACAATAAAAAAAACCACTAAATTACAGGCTGCTAAATATGTCCTAATTCAGGGAGATCTATGCTAGAAAAATCATAATGGAATTTTACTTTTCTATTTGGATATTGCTCAATCTGTAGTTATTCTTAGAGAGATGCATGAAGAAATTTGCGACTATTATTTTTCAGCTAGGACCACAATGCATAAAATATTGCAAGTAGGTTACTACTGGCCCCATCTTTTTAAAGATTGTCATTCTTATGTGCAAAAGTGTGAGGCTTATCAAAAATTCTCTGGTACGTTGAAATATGATGGCACCCTTCCCTTAAGAACATTATAGGCAGAAGATCCTTTTCAAATGTGGGGAATTGATTTTATCAAGGAAATCAGTGATAAATCGAGCAGAGGACACAGTTGGATTCTAGTGCCTATTTTTACTTTACCAAGTGGGTAGAGGCTATACCTACTCGATGATCTATGAGTAAAATAGTAATTAAATTTCTTACTGAGAACATCTTAACTAGATTTGGAGTTCCTCAAAAGATTATAGTAGATAACGATATGTGTTTTAAATCTAATGAGTTTGCTAATTTTTGTAGAAAATATGGAATGACTATATCGTACTCATCTTTGTATCAAACCCAAGGCAATGGATAGGATGAGTCTAGTAACAAAAACATCTTGAAGATTATTAGAAGGATGCTAAATAATAACAAGTGTGCTTGGGATTCAAAGCTAAATTTAATAGTGTGGGCAGACAAAATCATGGTGAAAAAATCTACCAGTTTCTCTCCTATTTATGATATTAGGCAATAATTATGAATGTCCACTCCAAATATCTAGTATCAATGATTCTTAATGTTCTTTGTTAAATGACCATTTGTTATCTCTTTGCAACAATATATGGAAGGTTTTTTTTATGTTTGGCCTAGAGATCATTGTTATTGCTAAACATAAAATATATTTTTTTCAGCCAGATGATATTAAGGAAGAGGCAATATGATTGCAAAAGAAGACAGAGTTTAATCTCATCAACTCCAACATTAGCAATTTTATTTTATTCTCACTGCATTAGTATATACATCTGTAGTAGAATGAACAAATTTAACATAAGGACACTATCTTCACTATCAAGAAATACTCTAATTTAGCAGAAGGATGAATATATACATGCCATGAATCTCATAATACAGTGAGAGATACAAGGAATCGATAACCATGATTTCCTAGAGCCTATGTGAGAAAGACTTAGCTTATCTGTATCTCAAACAAATGATCTGGATGATAGGATTTCTAGATTTCATTCAAGTTATTTGTGTTGGAAATAAATACTTTAAGTCTTATTGCATTTCAATGGTCTAGAGTAGTTATTATAGGTGATGTCGTCTCTACAAATGACAGGCCTGAATACATGAGCGAGAAGGAATACCACCTCTTTGCAATATGTGATGATTTGCAAAAACTTATTTGTTTGAAAAAGTTAATCGTCAGTGCAATGAAATGGTCAAGCTCCTTGAGCAAAGAAATTTGCATCAATGATGAATATTTCATATTGCTAATGTTATGGTATCTCTATGCAGGTTCTAGAGCAATTTACAGTGTGTTGCACTCTATGAGACAAGGAGTCTACGAAAATGCACTAACAGTGAGAGGATATAAACTATCGAATATAATAGATTCCCAGGAGCCCACATGGATTTAAAGTAGGATGTTTTTAGAAAAGGCAAAGATTGAATCAAGATACACGTAGAAGGATGAGCAAACCACAAGTTTATAGATGCACCCACGGGATTGAAGAAAATGGTCTCTGGCTTTATAATCCATAGAATACATTAACATCAATTAATGCTCAAAATAATTAAATTCATAAATATTGATTAGTTAATTTTGAAAAGGTGCAAGGTTTGGTTGATTAACTAATGCCTTTTAGTTCTCTATAAATATGTGATATAAAAGATCAAATAGACCACCATTAAGTATACTTTCAAGAAGGCTCTTGACATTTCCTAAAGCATATATAGTATTAAATTTCTCTTTTGAAAAGATCGAATTTGAACAAAACTCCTAGATAGTGAGATTATGGAGCATGCATTTCAAATGTTGTAAGAAATTTTTTTGAGTACAGCATCAACATGTGGTTGTCTTTAGCACAAAATTTTTCTATATTATAATCAGTGAGATTTCTATTTGCTTTTCAATTAAATATTATATAGTTCATCCTTTGCGATCATTTTTCATTCTTTATTTATTTTCAATTTATCATCAGGATAAGTAAATCAAATTATTTGCTGCTATTTAAATCTGACAAATACAAATACAATGAAATATTATTATTTTCTTTATTTGTATCTATTTTGTCCATATAAGGGTTAAAACATTATAGACTAGTTTAAATATGCATAAAATAAAATAATTTGATGCATCCTAATAATTGAATTGTTCATAGATCTAATATTTGTAATATCACAAAGTTGTATGTGAAAACATATAGCTTTGACTCTGTTGCCCATTGAAATTTTGGCACTAATCCTTAACTCACTCATTTTTCTTTATCTATTTGTTGGCAATATTTGGATCTTTTTTGTTAAGGGTTTAATTTTTTTTTTTTTTAGTAATTCATTTTTAATCTTATTACAGCATTCTCAAACTTATTAAAGCAATTGTAATTTGAAGAATAATATTCACCATTCACAATCCATAAGCTTTCCTTAAAATCTTGTCACTTAAGGAAATTGTCTTTGCATTATATCTATTCACTATAAACATCTTAGATTCAAGTTTTGTTGTCCAGGATCAATTGTATAGGCCTTGGTTTTGTGGAACCAAAAGCATAGAGGATCTAAATCAAATTGATTGATCTTGCCAAGTTGGCCAAAATCAATTAGATATCCCAGTATTGAGTAGTCAAGGCTTGTAGGATTCTAATGAAGGATTTTGATAACCAACAAGTTGAATCAAGGATATTTTGAATGTGTCTGGTCAGGCAGGCAGGCATGGAGGAGAACTAACATTGGGCTGATTTGTAAAGAGCATGAAGTAAATAAAAACAAAATAAGAAAAAGACAATTGGAGTTATAGGGGTGATGTGTGTGTGGTAGCCTAATATAATAATAATCTATTAGTAATGTTTTATTCTTTCGGGAAAGGAACATAATTATTGTTGTTGAGACATTGATTACTTAGAAATGAATTGATGTTAATATCACATTTCAACCTTTCGGTTAAGGCAATAGTTGGTATTGCAGTTATGCATAGGAGGAGTTTAGGAAATTTATATTGTCTATATATTGCCATTTATTAAATTAAAAAAAAGTGTCAAAACAATAGTGGTCTACCTTATTAGAGAAAAGTTCTTGACTGAAAGCATACCATATATGGAGAATTAAGGATGATTGAAATCTCAAAGTTTGGAAGTTACTGGAGAACAAAGATAGACTATCAAGGATCACTTTATGGTATTGAAATTCTGTTCACAAATACATGTATAATGCTTAGTGATATTTTGAATTTTGAAGATATAGAGAATAGAAAGAAATTTGTAGATTATACATATACAATTAGATTGCAAGGCAATATTCAATATTTTGAATGAAAACAAGAACAAAAATATACCAATGATATTCAAATTTGTGATTGTAAATTAATTCTTAGGTCAAGTTTTGAATTGTGATTAGATAACTTTAGTTTGGTTGAATAGATACACAGATTGAGAGATTTTTTACGTTGAGAAGGGGATTGTTGTTCCTAAGGGTTGGAGCCCTTAAGTTCATTGAGATGGTTGGATAAGGATAGTAGATCCTAGCAGCATTTTGTGTTGGTTTTTTTCCTAAGTTGGGTTTCCACGTTATATCTTGTGCACTGTTCCATGTGGATTTTTGTTTCTTTATTGTTGCTGCTAATATGATGTTACAATGAAATATTTAAAACAATAGATATAATAGAAAAACTAAATTGGTAATAGTTTTCAAGTACAATCCTAATTCACCCCCTACCCTCTTAGGATTGTTATTTTGTTCTACAAGGTACTCTTACATTCAAGAAAGACTTTGGTTCCCAAAATGCTCAGATTTTCACTACATCTTTGTACCTAGTGTTCCATCATCGGAACCTTCAAGACAGCTAACTTTTGTGTTTGTATTAAGTAGTTGTTTATTAAAATGCTTTATTTGAATTTTGACTTAATCTTGTCCTTGCCCAAGAATAAATAGGGGAAGGATTCATATTATCTTCGATGAATGTACCTTGGCTATACATTTAGCACAAAAACATCAATAAAGCATCTACATTGAGAAAGTAAACAAAATTGTCCACTAAAAGATAAAAAGTTGCACCCAATATATGAGACTCTTCAAAACAAAATCTCACAATATTAATCTTGGGCATCAAGATTAAAGAGTCATACACTTCAAAATATGATCTTGTGAAATAAAAGAAGCCCAACACACTCAACGCCAACTGGAAACTTGTGCAACTAATTAAAGAGGGAATTGAAAGATATATACATGTCATCATTCTTCTATTGCGACTACTCTTGAAGGATAAAACATCTAATATATATCTCAATCCATTTGCCTTGCATTGTTGAATAAAGTTTACCACAACATAATATCATAGGCACACACAATGTAAGGGCTCACCATGCTGGAACAAAAGCACATGCAATGTAAGGGCTCAACAAGGTCTCCACCAGCATTCTCCTGTTACCTTTGCAAGCAATTCCAATGACCAAAAAATTATAGAAATCACATGAAATAGATTACCTCAAGATCTACCCATTAACGCTACAGATCCCATTCATCACATTCCTTGAGATGACATTCCTTACATCATGCTATCAAATAGTTCATAAACCATTCATGATCATCCTTGGCCGGCATCCAACTATGGGTACTCTAATGGCGTACAGATGCACGAGAATAAATCACCTTTACATGGTCACCACTATGCATAGGTTTTGATACCAAAATGTCAGAGATATTGATAAACATTCAATCATTTTATTGACCAAACAATTGACCCTTATATAGTGCATGAGATAGTTTTTGGCATGATACAATTAACCAACAACCATTAACTATTTAAAGGAAATTAAGCATTGATGTTATAAATGTATTGTGCCAACACTATAAGGGTAGGGCTAATTGGTGTTGGTTTGGAGGAGCTTGCACTTGCAAAGTCCAACAGCTCTAGTGTTAGGAGTTTGGTGAGAACTTTGGGGAATATTAGACGAAGCAAGATTTTATTATCTTGACCATCATAATCATTATGAAATACCTTATATAGTTATAATATAGAAGTTGAATTCAAGTGCAATCATTATATTGTGCTTATTGTTTATTAGTCTACTCATAAAGTCAATTTGTAACTCTTATGCCTTTTCCTTATACATCTCTTAATAACTAATCTTTCAAGTATTATATGTTTTTGCATTGCCACCCTCCCATGCCCAAACATAGGCTTGTTGGCATTATTATGTATCATTGGTGTCAAAATATTGTGTATATTGATATTAAGATGATGTGTGTGTTGATGTCAGCCTGACAAAGAAGTGATTGATCTTAGTAGTGTACCTAATGTAGAGAAGTATGAGAGTTATGTTCTATAGTGTATCTACTTGTTCATATGTTGGAAAGAGTACATGAAGTCTAATATGCAAGAAAGAGTATTTGAAGTGTCGATATGTAATGTCCGCATTGGTTGCCAACATCAAAATTTCAAGGGTTAGCCTAATGAGGATGGTTAGAGGGTTTTCTGAGGATTGATTAATCTCCAACATTTAATGATTTATGGATTTGGCCTTTGTTCGATGTCATTTGGACTCCATTTTCCATATTGACCATGTATTAGTCATGGGAATAGAGATGGACCCTTTCTATTTTTAGAAAGTGTATTTTGTCACGTGGGGAATTATGAGGAGACACTCCTATTTCATATGGCATGGCAATCATACAAATGAGAATGTTTAGAGGGTTTTCTGAGGATTGATTCATCTCCAACTTTTAATGATTTATGGATTTGGCCTTCATTCGATGTCATTTGGACTCCATTTTTCATACTTACCATGTATAGTAAGTCATGGGAATAGAGATGGATCCTTTTTATTTTTAGAAAGTGTATTTTTTCACATGGGGAATTATGAGTAGACACTCCTATTTCATACGACATGACAATCAAAGAAGAATTTCAAGAGATATTGAAGTTCAAGTGAGTTAAGTGATTTATTTAAATATTTTAATGTTATAAAGTAACTTAAGTGACTAAAAGACAAAATTGGCTTTTAATTGTTGGTGTCTTCCCTCATATCAAGGTTATAAAAGCATGGAGCTACATTTGGATTGACATCACAAATGAATATATGTTATTTTTCTCAAATACTAAAAGTTGCTTAAATTTGACTAGATATTCCCTAAGGACAAAACTGCTTAAGGAAAATAGTGAGGTTTGACACAAACCTAGTACTCACATTGTACTTCAGAACTGAGGTTGAATATATGCATTGATTTATAGGAAGTGAAGTTTCAATGGTAGAAGGAAGTACAAGAGATTAAAGTTAGTATGTTTAATACAAGTATGTATAAGACTCCATTGTTACATTGATAAATGATATTGTACAACTAAGCATTTAGCAGTTGCAAGATGTGTAGTCTATATACAGTAATAGTGGCTATGCACTAATGAAAGTAGTTGGTAGTTTGTAGTGTGGAGAATAATGTTTGAGGATAGTGGGACGACTATCTATAGTAACATCAGTCATAGCCCATCACTTGACAACCTTTAGTAAGTGTGTTAGAGTTAGAGGTAGCAGAGGTATTCGGGTGGCCATAGAGTTAGCACATGGCTAGAAGACGATCTCAATGGCATTGCCAACATTTTCTTAGCATCAAACCTACAACAATAGAGTATGTGGTAGATGAGAATAGTTGGTTGGTAGTTCAGACTATCTCCACAGTGAATGTCGTACATGAATACTTTCACTCCAATAGTAGCAAGCAGGAAATGATAAATAGGAACAACTTGTGGAAGTAGGAGGTGATTGCAAAGACACTTAAGCTATTGGAAATATTATAATAGGCTAAGTTATTGAGAGGGGAGGGGTGAATCATTAACCAAAAAAACTTAATCCTTAATTAGCAATTAATCCTTCATGTGTATTATGATCTAATTTCATCCATGAGAAACTAAAAACATTAAAGCATACATAACACTTTTAACACATAATTTGGTGACCTAAAAACCTTTCAAATAGAAAGTAAAATTGGCATGGGGATGATACCCACAAGCTTTAGTATTGTATTATAAAGTTGGCCTATTAAGGCTTACAATGATCACTTCTTATGTTCTGCCCTTTTAGGAGCAATAAGTATTGCTAAGTCCACCTTGCAAAAGGATTTACAAACATACAATGAAGTATGCACTCAGTAAAGAGATTTACACAAGATTGTTAGGTCTACCTTGTTAAAGGATTTGATTGATCCACCTGTTAGGATGAAAGAGTAACTAATCTGTAATCTGCAACAAGGTTTGTTGAATGAGATTCATCTGAGTGTAGAAATCACCTTGTTGTGATAGATAAATCTTTGCTGCTCCTTATACTATTATAGCCTTTTTAATTCACTCTTCTCTCTTCTCTACTTATTTCATACTTTCATACCATGCATTAGATGTGATACAATGCATTACATATATACCAATCCAATTTACAAATTACAAAGTCGGCCACAATACAAGTTTACACAAAATACACAAAGTCGGCCCAAATGAAGAAACTTGAATTTTGAAGACTAGCTCGATGAGGTTTTGATACTCGGTATCCACTGTCAATGCTTGGGATCATCATTCACTTGATAGACATAGAAGCTCAATCCATACTGATCACTTCCAAGTAGTCTTGAACTCGGTCTACACTGGTGACTCAGAAAATACTGTGAAACTCGGCATATAAACTAAATCACTTGATTCACACTTCATAGCTTAGTCAATCTTATCACTATGAGCTCAGTATAAACTAAGTCTCTTGGTTAATACTGCATAACTGAATTAACACTAGACTCACATCATATCAACTACAAACTCGGTAAGTACTGCACAACTTGGTTTGCACTGATAAACTTAACATACACTGAGATGCTTGGTTTACACTACTAATCAACAACTTTGTAGTAACTGCATGGCACAAACTAAAAACTTTCCAAGGGACTCAGTAGCAATTTTAGAGTTCGATAGCAATTGAAATATTTGAGTAACACTATTAATTATACAATATGCTTGATAAATACTTACAATATAAATAAGTGTATGCCACTAATAACAAACATGACTGAAATGTCAACATAAGAATCCTAACAGTGGCTCATGAACAGTGACATGGGTCTCCACCCTTCAAATGGATGACAATCGAGACTATGAAAAATCGGGTCTAAATTGTCTTTTGCCAATTCTTTTCATGAATATGGAACTCTATCATTTATTCATTGCATAATAGACCAGGTATTATCATTGTGGCCTTAGAATGGATATTATCAATTAATGTTTTTTTATACCACTATCCATGTATTTCCTGAAGTTCTGTTTGGCATAACTATTTCATGGCATTTATAATGATATTTAGCATAGTGGTATTATAGAGGTATCTTAGCTTAAGGTTTATGGTTGCATTACACCTGTTTGACAAAATTTATGCTAGTCAAAATTCAATTTATCTAATCAAATCTAGTAGAGATTATTACACTATACAAGTTTGGTATTGTAAGTTCAGATTTCTAATGTTTGGTAATCATGACAATTTAGTATAAGGTGTGTGTGGAAGATGGAAGTGTGGGAAGTTGGACTATGCAAGAGAGTGTATTTGAAGTCCTTATGGGAGAATGCTCTACATTCCTCCACATAAGATATTGATGGCTTACAATTTTGGTGCTATAATGTATAGTTTGTACAAGTTGTATTGTGTTCTTTGTTGACAATAAGATTGGTTATTAGAAATAGTTTGGATGGGTTCACAGAATGCTTAGCATTGGTAGTTCAAATTGTGTGGTTTGGTGGACATGTTCTCAAAATATGTCCATTTTTTCAATTCAAATATCTTATTTTGGTCTGCTCCACAACTAAAGTTATCTTTTTCTGAGTGTGACGTGGTTGTTTGTGTTGATCTCTAGCAAACTTAGTTGATTATGGTGAGTTGATTTGTACTTATTGGTCTAGATATGCTTTGAAGGAAAAGTTAAGAGGTGAAATAGAGCCTGTCATAGCATGTTGTGCTCTGCATGGTGTTATATACAATGAAGACTATGTTTAGGTCAACTGATTATTGTGCTTTAATGCTTTCCTACGCATTTCATTTGGGTCCAACCTTAAAGGTTGTTGCAAAGTGAGAAAATAGGGGCAAAAAAGAAGACACCTTGAAATTATAAAGAAGTGTGAAAAAATGATCCCACATTGTCAAGGTGAGTAGTTGACCTCTTAGAAGGTCTTATAAAAGAGCCAAAAGAGCTCTTTTTCAACATGCTTGGTTACACTAGGAACTAAATGAATATTTAGTGGATTGATATTATTGGGCTTCGAGGAAAAAACCCTCTTTGATGACATTATCTTCACCATTGGAAGATATAGTAAGGAGGATTTCTATTGAGTTCCAAAGGAAAATCTAAAGTTTTTGGTTTGCATTCAGGTACTAAATAATTATCATGATTTATTTGTTATAGTGCTTGATTCATATTTAGAACAAAGGAGGGTGGTGGAGATAAATTAAAGGATTGTTGGTGGAGGTGGTGTTGTTCATAGCTCCTTTCTTGCTAGCAGAGAACCCTACACGCAGCCCATAATTTATTGGGGAACAAATATATGACTATTGAAATTGTGCATGGAGTTGTAAGGAGTTTATATTTGCATTTTGGTGGTCCTCTATACTTTCATTTAGTGGATGTTTATTATTGTAGCCGCTACAGGCAGTTGATTGTCTAGAAAGATTAAAATTCTACATTTAATTTGTTTCTAAGGTGGCATCTTGTCCTTTATTCTTGTTGGTAAAGAATGGACAAAGTTGGAGCAGATCGAAGGATTTGGGAGTGTAGTGTGACACTAAATACATGTTTGTGCTCTTTCAAATCGGGTTGTAAATATTGTACTAGGTCTACATAACCTTTATTTGTGTTAAGAACATAACCAAGTCTGCTACATTATTATTATCAGTTTGTAGTATGTACTACTTGAAAATCAAATCCAATAAAGGTTGAAAGAGCTGTATTTTATGTATTGTACCTCTATAGCTGTTATATTGCAATCTTTACTATGTATTATTTTCCATAATAAGAAAAATCTGGAAGTTACCCTTAGCATTTCAAAGCCAAACACAAAGAAATACAAAATTCAAGAACCAAGACCTAGGCACTAGCCTATTACATTAATTTTATGATGATGGTTGAGACCATTCTTTGAGCCATTGAATTAGATCTAACTACTATGCAAAGTACGAGAATTGCTGATAATGTACAGGACAAGGTACGCTTCTTTCGCTTTCCCCTTATTTATATGTTGTTTAATTGTTTGAAATAATGGGATATCACAGGTCTATGGTTAGGGAAACCACACCTTTCTCAATGAGATATTGCACTTTGATGAGACTTTTTTTTTGACATACATGATGGTCATTATCTTGCTGAAAACTATAAATAAATTCTCTTCCATAAGATATTTCATTTTTAATCTTTAAAGATGTTTAAAATAATAATTTTGTATTTCTAATTAATAATTAGAGAAATAAACAATTCAGAATTTACTTTCAAATTCATTCACATTCTATATTATAATGCAAATTAGATCAAGCAATGCAAAAATTGAATCAAGCAATGCAAAATTTAGATCAAACAACGCAAAAATGAGATCAAGGCAAAAATAATTACTCAGAATTTGATTTCCAAATTGATGGAGGCCAAAACAAAAAAAAAAACTTTCATTAGGGCCTCCATGAAGATGATGAAGGAGATGAAAGTAGATGCATGAATTGGATAGTTATATTTCAAATCGAAGAAAACATTCATGAGTGATGTTGTGATTGAGTAAATAGCATGAAGGTAGCATCATCATCTATGGTCATGTTATGAAATGCTAAAGAGGAAAAGTTACTATTACCATCAGCATTAATTTTAGAATAAAAGGGGATTACTAAATGGAGAGACAACATGTCAATGTATTATCAAGTTCTATTAAAGTGTATGTCATGTATAAGGAGGTCATCGATATCCACTATTGTATAAATTTAGTACAAAACAGAGCTAGATGCTAATGATCGGCATTATCATGAATAGCCAAAAGGAAATGATATTGTTTTGAGAAGTTAAGTATGGAACATCATAGAACAACATTAAATTATAGTTGTATAGATCAACCGGCATAACCATTAGAGTCTCATATATCATATTCAAAATAGCTACAGTTGAAGACATTATATACAACATTTACTTCCTCTATTCTTATTCATAATAAGAATATGAATATTTATTTTGATATATATTTGTACCATGATTCCATTATGCTAAGGTGCACTAGATATTATAAATTTGGAAGCACTTGTAATATGAAAATGAAAGAACATGTATATTGAATAGCAAATAGTTGATACAAATATCAAATGAAGACAATATGCATATGTGTAGAGGCTAAAGAAATCACATAGCAAATGAAGATTCATGCCGAGGCAAGAAATAACTAAAGAATAGGGTAAAGTATAATTGCATATAAAATTATAAATGAATCTAAAAAGGAAGATATAAAAAGTTAGTCGGTCATTGTTGGGATAAGGTGACTCAACCTTACCATGATTTATTGCTTTATTTGTGCTTTCTTGGAAAGTTGCTAAATGAAGTTGGATTCTTCCAACAGAAAAGACTTGGAGTAGAAAAACATAAAGCTTCTATTTTATGGTGATTTATTCTCTTATGTTTTGTTTTATTCAAGGGTTGTGCATAAGGAAGTTTCTAAAATAATGTGTAGATACGTTGAATGTAGATGCTTTAGAAATTGTTTCCTCTTGTATGAAAACTCTATAAGTACAAAGCATTGTTGTAAATAATTGAGAGAGAGATGAGAAGTTATTTGCATAGGGTTATGCTGACAAATTTTCTCTAGAATGGAGCAAGATGTAAATCTCCATGTGAAGGCTAAAAATGTATTGTAACTTGTTGCTAAATAATACATTAGCTTGGTAGTTTGGAGGGTGGGGTTTTTACTTGGAAAGGTTTTCCCCATGTATATTTGTGTTCTTTATTATGTCTCATTCTTCTAGTTCTATGATGATAGAATAATAATTAGTATGTCGTAATGCTATTGCAATCACTTTCCTTTAAGGTTTTAATTGTGGGAAATCAACTATGTCTATTTCCACTTTTATGGCATAGTAGTATGCACTTGTATTTTCTTATTAGAAGTTGTTCAATAAACTATTGGATATAGGATGTGCATATTAATCTCAGATGAATTTTTGGGATGCTCTCATTTTCCTTCAATTGGTATCAGAGCCCATTTTTGTGAATTTCATGTTGCTTGCATGTGAGGATTCACAGAGTTTCTAGTTTTGAGTATTTCTTTTGTTAAGATTTCTTAGCTTGCAGAGCTTGAAGAAGTTGTTTTGAAGAAATTGACTGATAATTAATCCTTTGATGAGTGGAAGTCTTGCAGTTGATTTATTCTTTCAGAGTAGACATTTCTTGAAGGATGGTGAAGATAGAGAAAATAGAGTTGGTCATGTTCAAATGACATTGATTTGGAGCTCTTGGTTGACAGCAAAATAATTCCTGATGCATGGGTATTTGAAGGTGTCTCTTTTGTTACCTAGAATGCATAGAGTTATGGATTTGATCATTGGATGATCTCAAAGCTTTTGGATAGCCTATCTCTCTCAGATGCATGTACTAGTAGTGGTTGTGGGATTGGTTTACAACTGGACCTGTAGTTCCAATACTATGTTTTCCTCTTGGATGTTTATACATGCATGGCTTGGATTCTTGTTTGTTGGAATTGAGGAGTTTATACATTTTTCTAAAAAATCTATGATGATGTTCATCTATGATAATCCATTATTCTAGATTCAGTTGTTTGATATTTTTATTAGACTTTGAGTCTTCCAGATGAGAAGTGGATGTAGATGTGCATGGGTGTTAATAACACAATGTTTTTGTAGGTTTTGCATGCTGAAATAAAAAATTGTAGTTTTTTTGTGGATCTATTAAAGAGCTATTTTCTAGACTCTTGTTCCTTTAGAGTGGTATCATATGAGATAGTTGTAGTTCTACATGCATGCATTCTTTGGGCATGGTGAGAGGAGGTGTTTTTCTTTCTCTGCATGGAGATGTTAATAGGTGATCAGTCACTTAGAATTTCTATGGTGATGCTTTGTTTGATTCCTGGAGTATAGTGCTTGATGTGGACATAATTGGCAAATTAGATTTGTTCTTGATCTGGTGTTTGAGTCATGTTGTCTACATGATTATTCTATTTGATCTCATTTGTATATGTCACTAATGTGATAGTGGATTTACATGTTACAATGATCAGATCTACAAGTTATGTAGTCAAGTGGGTAGGCCACCCATTTAATTTCAATGGGATAACTTGGATGTGGATTGTCTATATCCACCAGATTTGATTAAATATTGGTGCATACTTGTTAGCTGGCATTGTTTTTGTTCACTTGTGCATTTGTGTGGTTGCTTTGAAAGAGAGGATGGATGATATTTGAATACTTGGATGGTTAGTTATGGAGTCCTAAAGAATGGTGAATTTCCTTAGTGTGGAGATCTTGGTTTCACCCAATGTGATGTGTGGGCCTAGATAATTTTTAGATTTGGAGGATGGCGTGTCATATGCTTAGAGAGCTTGGTATCACACTTCAGTGGGAGCTTTAGCAGTGGCTATATTTTTCCATCATATGGTGATGGATGATCTTCTTTAGTGCTGCAAATGTTGGAGGATGCCTTAGATCCTGTTGTTGCAGAAGTGTCTTTCACATTTTTTGGTTCACTAATTGGAGATGGTATCTTCATGTGATTGGAGATGTTGACATCTTTAGGATTCAAGGGGACCTTGGTAGAGATGTTTTTTATGCTTTTATTTGATATGTTATCATGGTGGCTTTTATGTCACGGTTCTCTCTTTATTACCAGTTTAGAGCTGTGACATGATACAGTTATTTGATATGATCACATGAAGCATGTTATCTCTTTGGAGGAGATGGTTTAGATCATGATGTCATGTTTATATTCCTGATTCCATGGTTGGAGCTTTGACATTGATCTTGTTTTAGTTTCTTGGTATTGAGTGCTTTGATCATTTGCTTGATACTTCATGACAATGCTATGTTGTAGTAAATTTTTGCATGGAGTGATTGATTTCAAGTGCTTGTGGATACTTGGAGACTTAGGTGAGACTAGAGTTCTCTTGAGATGAGAGACATGTTGTTGAGATGTATACTCTTGATGAGATTTCAATAGAATGTTCGAGGAGCCTACACCTTTGTTGGACGTGAGTTCAATATAGACCTATGAGGAGATTGTTCTTGGATAAGTCATAGGGTGACTTGCATATCTTGGAGGAGCATTCTCATTCCCCACTCTTGGTCTACTCAACAGTTTATCACTTGCGAGGTATTGTCCAATGTTACTTTCAAGTGATTTAACTTTTCTTTCATATTCATGGATCTTGAGTTGCAGTTAGATGGTTCTGGAGGATTCATTGTGAGAAATGGATAACATGGTTATCTCCTTGAGGTTCATTTTTATTTATGTTGACAATAGGAGATAGTAGTGGGCTGATTTCCTGAAATGGGAAATGGAGTTGTTTGATCTTCTTTGAGAGGCTTACATGCATGTAGATTCATGATATCATGTTATGTTTGATCTCTTGAGGTTGAATGGTTTTGGATGTTGTTGTAGCTTTTCTCTAGGTTTTTTGAAGGAGATCATACTTGGCACAATTGACATTTAGAAGTGTTTTTAGAAGGACATGCTATAGGCTTATGATTTGTAGGTTCTCTATTTGGCCCTAGTTATCTTCTTCGATGTTTGGGTTCACATAACATTATCTTTTGAGATTTGTTGGAGCTATGTGGTCACTCTTTTGTGCTCATTTTTTATCACGTGTGTAGTGCCTGCCCCTAGGTTGCATTTTTGGTTATCATTGTCAAACTCTTTTAAGGCTAGTTTTATGATGATGATTAGTTAGATGGTTTATTATCACATGTTCTTTCTTATGGATACTTACCCCATACTTGCATGTGTATGGTGTGCATGTTTTTTCTTATGTATGGCATTTTTGATGTGGTTAAGGAAGGGAGTCATAGTCACTTGCTAGTTAGGATCTACACGATGCACTGCTTCTTGCCATTGCCTGTTTAGCTTAGTATATATTGTTTATGTACATGCATAATTTTTATGCAGGTTGTAGGTACTGAGTTTCGACTTTCCTGAATTGCTAGGATGAGCGTACCCTATCACTTTATCTCAATGGTAAGAGAAGGGAGATAAATTCTCAAGTCCAAATCTCAACCCTTTAAGCCATTTGTCCTAATTGGAAATTAGGACAAGTATTTGAGTTGAATACCCTCTGAATGCGTCAGATGCTATAATTCATGATATTAACCCTTTTGGTTTGATTTTTTATGTGTTTTGCTATGATGGGTTTTTGTATTTTACCTTGTGAGTCTTTGGAGTATTTTCTATTAATTAAGCCTAATTAAAAGATTTTAATTAATAGTTTAATTTAATAGAAAATTATTATGATATTTTAATGTTCATTTTATTTAATTAATTGAGAAATTAATTAAATAAAATAATTAAATTTGGAGATAAAAGTTATAATTTTAAAGTTGGAATGTGATAATATTTATTTAAATTAACAAATATTTATCAATTAAGTTTCAAAAATAAATGTAAATGTGAAAAATATATTAAAATTATTAAAAGAATCTAGATTTCATGTAATTAAAATATAAATATATTTAGTTTTAAATAAGTGGAGTTATTAAAGTTAGTGCATGAGACTTAAAATTTAATAAATAAATGAATAAAGTAAATATTACATTAATTAATGTGCATTATTTTAATATTTGTTCACATAAGAGTTGCAAATTCTCAAGAGTTGTCATGTAGACAACATAGGAGTTTGCACTCTAAGAATGCACAAGTTGTCTACGCTTAGGAGTTAGCATATTTGAGCACATGGTGTCTACAACCTTATGACTCATCTAGAAGGTTGGAGAAGACTCATGCTTAGTTGTCATGCTTATCTTCTAGTTCTTTCTAGACACATTCTAGATGCATCTTAGAGGCCTTTAAATAGAGGCTCTCCTAGTGTGTTTGGACAAGCTTTAAAGCTTACATGCATTTGAGAAGCTCATATGCTTCTACATGCTCATATGTTTCTACATGCTCATATGCTTCTAAAAACACTTCTAGTTAGTTGTGGATTTCGTTTGGCTTGGATCTTGGAGAAATTGCGAATGTTGGAGAAGGAAGGGATTTCTTATGGACTTTTGAGGCATGGAAAATTAGCATCAGTGTCTAGGTGCACTTGCGATTTTCACATATTCTATTTGCACTCTTTCTCTTCCTGTCTTCATCATGTTTGTTATGTGTGTTTGAATATACTCTATGAACGAATCTTCAATTTTGAAATTGGAATCTAGATATGTATGTTAATTTTATTTGGTTGAGAAGAAAAATAGAAAACCCTGGTTCCAATTGGGAAAGAAATTAGATCTAAATCAAGTTTGCGCTCGAATTAGAATTGAAGATTTGATTAGACAAGGGTTTTTATTTTAACAAAAAAATTTAAGTTAAAATTTATAATCAAACCCAACAGAAAGATTAATGAGTAAATTTAGAGAACCATTATGTCAAAAGAAAAAAATTCTTATGATTTAGAAAGCCCTTTATATTATCATGTATTTGTTCTTTGCACAGATATATATATATATATATAATAAAAATGCAGTAATACTTGTTAACAAACTATGTGTGTATATGTATATATACATATATATACATATACGCATATATATATACGTATATATATATATACACATACATACACACACACACACACACACACACACACACACACACACACACATATATATATATATATGAATGCGTATATGTATACACCTGTTAAAATAAATGCAGTGGAAAAATTGTATTGAAACATTTCAGATCGTGCATGTGATAATCATTTTTGAAAATGCATTGAAAAAAAAAAAATTTAATAAGGATGGGAGGGGGGGGTTTACCCCACCCCGTCCCCTTTTATATATATGTGTGTCATTGGCAGTCTGTACCTGCTGTCGCATGTACTACGACTGTTGTCGCAAGCCCTGCGATAGAGGCAAGACTGCACAGCCCTTGATACATGTTGGCAGCGGCTTAAAAAGCTTGCGCCATGCCTTAATAAACGTAGAGACAATATTTCATTTTATCAATATTCATCATTTTATGATATGATGCAATTCGACTTTTATTCATTAATAGATACATTAGTAATTTTTGTATTAATAGATACATTAGTAATTTTTGTATTATATAATATTGATGAATTTTAATATTCAAATTATTTAGATATAGATTTAAAAATAAATAAAACAATTTACTTAATTGGAACTTAGATAATTAGGGTCATTAAGAATTTTAAATAAAAATTTTAAAATTATTATTTTGGAGATTTTCAAGAGAAGGAAATTGAGTTTTTTGAAAAGGACAATTCATTATTAAAAATAAGTATAACGTAGATTCTTAGAACATTTAGAAAATTGAGTTCTAGGAGTTAGAGGGAAAAAAATTTATTCATCAAAACAATACATGGGTTAAGAAATATTAGTATTCATTGAAAAGAATAACGAATGTGGTCATTATAGATTTATTAATAAGATTTCCAATATAACTTGTTATTAAATATTAACAAGTCATTATTAATATTAGAGAATTGGGTTATGGTTGGCCTTTAACTTGTAAATTATGGCTAGTTATTAATTGGGTCATTGATATGGTTATGTAATTATTAATTAAATTAATTAATTAGAGTTAATTAGATTTAATTAATAATTAAGTTATAGAGTTCAATTGATATGCTAATATCGATTCTTCTAGCGAACTTGTAAAGTATTTACATCGAAGTTGATAAGTCTTATTCTAATGACTTGAATAATGACTTTAGATATTTTAATGGTTGTTAGTGATGATATAATGAAGAGACTTAAGTTTTAGTGACATTTAATTAAGTTTTAATTAAGTATTATTAGAATGATTAAAAGTCATGGATTGTGTACTTATGTTAATTGATTGATTTAATTGATCCTTTTAATAAAGTTATAATCTTCCTATTCGAAGACTAGTAACTGGCTTTCTTATAATTTAAACAATAATGATCCTTTGATTATGTTGGAAAGTTGAATTAAGGATAAGGAAGAGTTATTTAGTTAGTAACATGGATCTTAGCAAATAAAGCGAATGAGTTAATTAAGGGTCAATGAAGATTACTTTAATGAGTAAATATTTACCCTTAAGTTATTCTTAGAATGTAATTTTAAATAATGGAAAGAATAATGCTATCGAGGGAACAATTGGGTTGACTTGTAGGTCAAATGATAAATCATATACTATTGAAGTATACTTGCAAACAGAAACTGAAACCTCAATACTTAATTCAACTATGTGATTTTAGTAAACCAAAACATGTGTTTGCATTGTGTTTTCTCTATGCTTCTTGTTTTGGGTTTTTGGGTTGACTAGTGTTGACCAGTCTTAGGTTGTTACTAAAGGCTTGGGAGTTATGCGATTGTGATGGCATGTTGATCTTATTTGGTCTCGATCTTTCTAAACCCAACCATGGTTATGTGATGGAATGCTCTATGAGATGTTTGTATTTATTGATTGTTATTGCTTATCAGTCTTCTTGAGTGAAGCTAAGTTATATGTATCTGAGACACTTGATTTAACCATTTTTGAGTCATCGATTAGTTATCCTTGGATTACTTTCCAGTTTCCATGACGAGACTGAAGTGTTGATTTATTTCTTGATAATCTCATGTTGTGACATGTTTTGACTCAACCATTTTGGAGTCTTCGATCAGTATGATTTTGAGATATTTTGGTTATTGAGAACCAATGGATACTTTTGATTATTAGTGATACCTTCAGTTGCCAATAGAGAACTGTTGTGGTCATGATTATCTATGGATGCTTTTCAGATGCTCATGGAGATTTGATGCTTTTATTGTGGATATTTGATGATTCTTTTTATGGATTATTCTTTTGGTATTTTTCCAGTCGCTTGTATAGGACTGGGGTGATTTATGATTCCATGAGCTTAGGGTAGGTTATCTACTTGTAGTGTTACGAAGTGGCTTGCAATGGGGGCCAGGGCTCTAAGTGGCTGCCAGGGTAACTCATTGTAATTTTTATTAATAAGTGATAACATTTACACTAAATAGGGATTAAATGAACCTAAAAAGATAATTGTTGATGTTCTCGCCCATGCCTTGAGTGCTAGTACAGACTAGGATGGGAGTAGAGAGAATGCTTGGTTGTGACCTTGCATTCCATAGTATGCCTTGTCAATATGAGAGGATACTAGTGGCCACATAAGGATCAGTAGGGACTCATGGAGTTTACGCTAACTGCCAGGGTAACTTCTACATGATATATGCGTGACACTTTCCCACTTGCATAGTAGGTTTCCTACATGTCTTTGTGTGCCTCTGGGATTAGATGTCAATTTTGTGATTGGAACCTTTGAGTTAGTATACTTTTAGGATTCTTAGATTTAGAGAGTATTTATGCCATGTGATTTTGATAGCCTATTTCAGACTTGAGATTATCTCCTCAGCACAGTGGGAGTGGACCATTTAGGTTCCACACAGTCGAGTGGTAGTGTTTTTCCACTCTTATCATTTGAGATCCGTTTGAGACATCGTGGCTAGAGCATTCTTGATTGGTATTTATCTTTATTCTATTCTTGGATCATTATGATAGATGATATACCCTATGAGGGATGTATTTATTGGTATGTTTCCTCACATTGATGATTTGCATATGTTAGATGATGTTATCTTATGTTTCTTTTCTGCATATGATGTAGTATGTTTTAAGGTGTGACATTCCTACTATGTTAATACTGATGATCTCTTCGATGATTTGAAATGTTATGCACGAAGGGATGGCTAGGATCTACGATGGTCTAATGATGCTATTTATGGTTGGGAGGAACCGTGCATTTAGATTAGATGTGTTTTATGATCATGGCTATCTTTTATGATGGATGTTTATATCTTTTGTGATGATGTATCATTGTTATTTCATAAGGATGTAGTGTTAGATGAATAGTTATGATTAGATGTGATTCAATGTTAAGGGATCCATAAAGAATGAAACCTATTATGTATGTTATGTTTACTTTTATTGAATTGTTGTGAATGCTTCCATTACTGTGTATAAGTTGTGAATTATTTATCTTTCATGTTTCAAAAAAAAATAAAAAAATTGTTTGGCAAACTTAGTAAAATTTTAGATTAATTCTTTGGATCCCTTGGTAGGGCATTACAACGTGTACTTCATTTTTTTTTTTGTGATGACAAGGTGGTTCATTTATCTCTTTTCTTTGTTGGATGTGGAGAACATGGAAGAGTTGTGGAGACTAGATGAGAGAGATGTTTCTTGCAATTTTTTTGCTACAAGATTTGAATGTCTTTGTGGATGGTTCTTGGTACTACATGGTTGCACTTTCTTTGTATTGTTATCAGTAGACTTAGTATACTTTTGATTTTTTAGATTCAACATTACCCATGTAGTGAGAGTTCTTGTATGTGTTTGGACTTCATTGACTGGTTTGCACAATTTATGGGTTGGTTATGTTCTTGGCATGAGTTTTCTGGTGTTGGATACCTTTGAGGTATGGGTGATTGGATGGGTTAGCATTTACTATGGATGCTATTTTCAATCTCATGGGTTTATCAGTTGGATTGGATTAATCAGTTTGGTTGTCATTCTAGCTAATGCTTTATCTTTTTTTTTTGGAGGATGGCTTCATAGTTTTGTTGGGCTAAGAAGTTGATTTTTTTGATGCTTCTGTATATCTCATGAGCACAGTGAACTAATGGCAGTGTGTGTAGCCTTTGTTATCACATGAATCTTATGCTTGTGTTATTTGGATAGGTGTCTAGTTGGAGCATGAGAGCATATGTTATGATTTATGTTGTTTCATGGATGGTTGTGATGATATAGTTTCATCAGTTTGAATCCTGTAAGGTCTTTGTCAAGTGAGAGATTGTTGGGATAAGGTGAATTAGCTTTACCACAATTTATTGCTTTATTTGTGCTTTCTTGAAAAGTTGCTAAATGAAGCTAGATTCTTCCACAAGAAAAGACTTGGAGAAGAAAAACATAAAGCTTTTGTTTTTTGGTGATTCATTCTCTTATGTTTTGTTTTATGCAAGGATTGTACATAAGAAAGTTTCTAAAATAATTTTTAGATGCATTGAATGTAGATGCTTTAGAAACTATTTCCTCTTGTATGAAAACTTTATAAGTACACAACATTGTTGTAGAGAATTGAGAGAGAGATGAGAAGTTATTTGCACAGGGTTATGCTACCAGATTTTCTCTAGAATGGAGCAAGATGTGAATCTCCATGTGAAGGCTAAAAATGTATTGTAACTTGTTGCTAAATAATACATTAGCATGGTGGTTTGGAGGGTGGGGTTTTTACCTAGAAAGTTTTTCCCCACATATATCTATGTTTTTTATTTTGTCTCATTCTTCTAGTTCTATGATGATAGAATAATAATACGTATGTCATAATGATGCTGAAATTTATTTAGATTGATAAATTGCAATCACTTTCTTTTAAGGTTTTAATTGTGGGAAATCAACTATGTTTGTTTTCGATTTTATGGCATAGTAGTATGCAGTTGTATTTTCTTATTAGAAGTTGTTCAATGAACTATTGGATACAGGATGTGCATACTGATCTCAAATGAATTTCTGGGATGCTCCCATTTTCCTTCAATCATGTTGAATTTCAAAGCAACATGTTACCCAAAGGTCCAATAACATTAATTCATGCCTTCTCATGTGCATATTTTTGGAAAGAAATATCAAATTGGTATAAGATGGGATGGATATCTCCCTTCTATTCAAGACATAGTTATGCACTGAGATTGAAGGAGGCCATGGATGACAAAACTTTGTATTTTGGAGAGGCAACACTATATATATTAAAGACGATTGGTAGTCCAAGTCAGAGATCACTTGTTTAGAGACAATTCATAAAATGTTGCAAAGATCCTTGAAGATAGGGCTATTGTGAGAACATGAAACATTGATTAGTGTTGATGTGTTAATCTAATAAACACATGATTAAATAGAGGCACTCTTGATACTCCTTTCTTACATAAAATATTCAAACCTTGAATTGTATGGTGTGTGGGAGTTACATAGCAATCACAATGAACTTGTAGCATACATTTATATCTATGAGTATCATTTTGAGTTTACAAAATAAAAATGTGCATCACGCTTTCTTTCCCATGAAATATAGTCAGTCATCATGAGCTCGCCAAGATTTTGAATTAAGAGATGTTCTAAAAGAAATATGTGACACTACGAAAGATGTCTTTAATTTGTGATGACTCCATCTACACAAAGTGAAGAGTCTTCAAACATGAGCAGCTATAAGATTTTTTTTAAAATTACCATGGAAGTAGTGATATCAACATTAATATATCAAATCATTTAGCAACATTTAATAACATTTTGTCTTTGTGCAAGGAGGTGGGCGCTTGTGTCAAGTCTTTGAGAGGTTTGGAAATATTATGTGCAAGGAATGTCCAAGTTCAAAAGATTGTTTAGTTCCCATTGAGAGACACGCAAACCATCAATTTGCTATTTCTTTCCACATGTTAGGAGATATGGATATGCACGCCAATCAGAGGTTGGTGGATATTATCATGACTATTCAAGGAAATTGTGGATGGAGATGATTCAATAGTTTACAAAATATGAGGAGGCCTGATGAATGTATAGATGACGGTGTGTGTGAGGATGATCATGTTGCTTTGTAAAGGATCCAAAGGCATATTGTCAATATAAAGGATGAAATATAGTAGGGTCTATAATCTTCCATCAACACTGCCTAATTTGGTAGTAGCAAGTAATATGCCACCAACGAAAAGATTGATCAATGAGTTAAGAGTGATTAGTTTTTTGTTATCAAGGGTTGGGATGTTCTAAAGAGAAAATTGATGCCTCTTCTTCTATAAATATGAGATGTAAAAAATAATACACAATTCATATTATACATGCTCATTTGATGTATTGTATTCTTTCATTGGCAAATGAATGAATTTTTTAACTAAGCTCATGAATTGTGGATTGTTGAATAAATTTATATGTGATTCTAGTTCAAACTAAATTAGATGGATCATTCGTAAGGAGTGTCTCCAATGTAATTTTACTTTTGGCATGATCACTAAGAAATATTTATTTTATTTACATGAAGCTTTAGAGTTAAAATATTATATAGTTTCATCCTTTACAATTATTATTTTTAATTTTTTTGATTAATTTATATGATAGATAAGTGAATAGGATTAATTATAGCATTTTAAAATCAAACATCATAGATATTGAGAAATATTTAATTATTTCCAAATCTATGTTTGGTTTCTCTCCAAACCATAGGAAGTTAAAATACATTCTAGACTATTTCAAAATTGCGTCCATATATTTGATCTGTCGCATCATGCTCACTAAATTGTTTATAATTTATGTGCATAAAATTTTATAAAGTTTTATATTTTAAACTTACAATATTGATTCTATCACCCTTTGGCACTGGTCTTTATATTTTCATAATTCGCAATCCATAAGCTGGCAATCATTTCATACCTTTCCTTTGAAGAATTAATATATTCTTTTGCTTTAATCATCTGTAATAATCACTTTTATTTTAAAAACTTTCATATATTCATTTATTATTCTCAATTCACAATTTGCAAGTTTGAAGTTTTCTATTATCCTTGTCACTTGGGAAACTTTCAATACATTTGCATTTTAATCAATTTGTTAGAAGTGTCTTAGATCTAAGTGTTTTGTCCAGGATCAGGTGCACCTACCTTGGCCTTATAGAGCTAGAAGTGCAGGGGATTTGGATCATATTGATTAGTCCCATCAAGTTAACCTTTATTGGTTGGATATCCTAGCATCATGCAGGCAAGGCTCGTTGGACTCCAATTTGCGATTTTTGGAACTAACACAAACATCAAGAAGGTGAATTGTGTAGACAAAAATCATTACAAACAATACGGAGAGTAAAAATTAGTAATATTGTATAAATATTATGAATTTTTGACCCAAATGAGGCCAAAAGTACCTCAAAGATCTTGAAATCTAGATCCACGAACAGTGCACACAATGTGAATTCAATGTCACGTGTTTGGCAGATTTATTTTCTCATTTTTTTCATATATTGTCTGTGATCTAACTATAAATCCAACTCTTTGATAAATAAATTTAAATTATGTTCTTTGAAATAAATAACAGAGTTGGGAATTTTCATTTTTTGAGGAAATGCAACAACAAAAACATGAACTATAGAAGGAAAGTTTTGAGATAATAATTTGAATACGAAATAAATTGAAGAGTTGCAAAGAAGGAAGTTGATGTCATTGCCCTTGTAAATATCTACAATTTGACTGAATATTATTTTGAGCTTCAAAAGAGTTATTTGATTGGAATTTGGTTAGATGATTATATGAAGAATGGAGATCCAATAGTTTAATAATTAGTGAATACAAAGATAACTCAGGGTTTCTCTCAGAGGTGCAAGGATAAGGGAGGAAAGCAATCCAGTGACCCCAAAATTTGGAACCATTGAAGATAATTAATAGGTTTTCAAATCTAAGATGGAAATTAGAAGCCCCACAAGAAGATTTCTTTCAATAATTTTGATTGAAGGAAGTATCAACAATATGCCCATATTAGCAATGACCTGGCATTCATCTAAGCCCAGGATCAGAGGCTATTTAGCTCTGCATTCAAGGTAGCAAACATTTCCATATAGAATCCCAAGCAAACACTCTATTGCTTATTAAATATTTACATTCAATTGTCATCCTAAGAATAGAAAAGGTACATTTTACATCATTTTTTCTTAAGAAAATAATATATTAATACCATTCTAATTGCTACCTCTTTATGTTATTATCTTTCTAAGGAAAGTTTCCAATAGTTTAATAATTAGTGAATACAAAGAAAACTCAGGGTTTCTCTTAGAGGTGCAAGGACAGGGGAGGAAAGTAATCCAATGACCCCAAAATTTGGAACCATTAAAGATAATTAATAGGGTTTCAAATCTAAGATGGAAATTAGAAGCCCCACAAGAAGATTTCTTTCAATAATTTTGATTGAAGTAAGTAGCAACAATATGACCATATTAGCAATGACCTGGCATTCATCTAAACCCCTGATCAGAGGTGATTTAGCTTTGCATTCAAGGTAGCAAACATTTCCATATAGAATCCCAAGCAAACACTCTATTGCTTATTAAATATTTACATTCAATTGTCATCCTGAGAATAGAAAAGGTACATTTTACATCATTTTCTTTTAAGAAAATAATATATTAATACCATTCTAATTGCTACTTCTTTATGTTATTATTTTTCTAAGAAAGTTAGGTAATATCATGTGTTAATTTCTTTAGCTGATATTTTCTCCTCAGAATTCAAAAGCAAATTTTAAATAGCAGGGATACTCTAAGTTATCAGTTTGAGTTTGGTTCCAAGTTCCAAGTTCGAGAACTGATTTGTAGGTTTGTCAAAATTTTGGAAAGTGGTTTTGTTTGGGTTCATTTGTACAAAAACTGTAAAATTATTTATACATATATATGAAGCATGAGTTACAATTAGAATGTAGGCTGGTAAACATATTTAAATAATAAAAACACCATAAATTTCTAATCATAGTAATCATACCATCATATAGTTCATCAAAGATTCAAAACATTAAGAATAAATCATAGCATCAAGTTCAAGTATCATTGTTTCACATTCATTGTTGAACTAATGGAACAAAAATCTATTAATATTCTAAGTTTTTCAATCTTCATCTTCTTCATATTCATTTCCTTCAAAAGCATTGGTTGACTCAGCAATAGTGCTAAGGCCAATGGGATTAGCAATGGTAACAATGGTGTTAGCATCAAATTCTTCAAAAAATGACAATGACAATGAGAAACCACAAAAAATCACAATGAGAGGCCACCAAAAGCATTTTATAACAATATTTTAGGGTTGTGGATACTAAAATCTTATTAAATTTTGCAAAAAAGTACTTTATTACCATCTATGAGGTTCAAAACTAGGTTTGAACTTGGTTCAATTATTTTTTCCTAGTTTGCGCAAGTTCAAACTGGGTTCAAACCAGATTGAACTAGTAGGCAAAAATTGGAACCCAACCTGAACTGGATTGCAAATCAGACCCAAACTTTGAACCAGTTTAAACTTCTATAGGTCTAGGGGATCCAAGGATGAAGATTGGTAACTTAGGCTATACTCATATATTAGACAACAAATTCTATTGCTTGGGTGATGATAATAAACTTTAGATAGCAAATCAACTTAAAATCTAAATTTAGGTATATGCAAAATAATAATAAATAAATCTTGTAAACTCTGTGTTTTGTTCAGTCTATGTGAACAAGGTGGCTAGGGAAAAACTTAAAAAACAATGTTTTATCTTTTGGCACACAAAATATACCCTCCCCTTTTATTGTAAATCAATTCCAGACTTGGTTCCCTAGAATATTTTTGAACCAGTAAAGAAAGAAATATGATGATGAGGGTTGGATTATTGTAAAATCTAAATGACCTAGACAACAAGATACAATGTTTAATCCCCCAAAAACCCAAATCCATTCCCACCCTTATCCTTAGAACTCACATAGGTTGAAACCACCCTCTACAAAGATCCATTTCTATTCTAATTCTTTCATTCATCTAAGAGATCCATTTCAAAGATTGCCCTTGCCTAAATTCAAATCAAATCCCTTATAGTTGAACTAGCTAGGAAGGAAGCCCCTGAAAGCCAACAGGAAGCAATCATCCCTAGTCTAGTGATGACTAACAAGGAGGAAATCCTCACTCAAGATCTTCAAGGTTATTAGGTGGAATATACCTAGTGATAATGCCAAAAGTATGAACTCTATGCTAGATGGATGAGAACACGTATAGAGGTAGAATCTATAGTGTGATGGTTGAAAGAATCTTATGATAAAAGATTAGAAATAACTATCTTGGAAAATGATTTTCTTTATATTGATTGTTGTAGCTCCAATTTGAAAAAAGAATTTTCATTTTTAAAATGCCCTAATTTTTAAAGGCAAATCTTTTAGAGTCTTTCACTGGCAGCATTTCTTGAACCCAAACAACCCAGGCTCTTTCATAATAGATCATGTTGTTAGTTTGAACAAATGTTAGACAATTGTCCTTTCAAATTTGAACAAATATGGTAAACATGGTTTAAGGAGGGATTCCAATCATAGGAGGGGATTTCAATACAATAACTAAAGCATTAGAAAAATGGGGAGGAACTTAGAAACTCCTCAAAGTAGCAATGAATTTTAACAAATGGATTAAAAAAAATGGACTAATAGATATTTCCAATTCCAGAGATCATAAAGGATAAAAAGTCAAACAATTGTCCTTTCAAATTTGAATAAATGTGGTTTGAGGATGAGGGCTTTCTAAAGATGATAGAAAAAATGTGGAGCAAAATTGTGTTGTCTATATCTAAACTTTACCAAGTGATTAACAAACTAAAAATTATAAAATTCTGAACACTTTGGAAATATCTTTGAAAATAAGGAAGAATTGGAAGAAGAATTAGAGAATCTAAACAAGGAGGGGTTATGGAGAAAGGGATGAATTTAGTCTTATATGAAAGAGAAGTGTCAAATGAAGGATTATGAAGACATCTTAACCAAAGAGGAACTATTTTGGACACAAAAATCAAGAGAAACATGGCTAGCTACAGGGGATAGAAACACAAAATTCTTTCACGATAATGTAATAATAGCGTAGACTAGCTAATAGAATCACTTCCATCCAAAATAAGGATGGGGAAAACTAGAGGATCTAGGTGATATTGCAAAAAAGGAAATCAATTACTTTGAAGAAATTTTCAATAATAATGGAAACTAGAACCTAGGGGTACAAGCAAGCATCATTAAGAACATTCAAAAGCTTATATTCAAAGAATAAAATGAAAAATTGTTGGGAAAACTTACCTTTGAGGAAGTCAATGTGGCCTTTAAGAAAATGAATCCAGATAAGTCGAAAGGATTTCTAACATGTTTCTTTCAAAAATATTGGGACTTATAGGGATGGAGGTAATTAAGGCTTTAGGATTATGAAATTTAGGAAAACTCCTCAAGTAGTTGAATAATACCTTTATTGCCCTATCCCAATAAAGGAGAAACCAAAGACCTTTAATAATTATCGTCTCATAGCACTTTGCAAAACTCTATATATTATTTACTAAGACTATGGCAATAAGAATCCAAATACTTCTCTGAAACCTAGTAGTGAGGAACAAGTAGGGTTTGTGTACAAGGCTAATCTATCTTTGCTGAACTAATTATTGCCCAAGTGGCCATACATATTGTTGAAAACAAAAAAGATCCTAGTATGTTAATTAAGCTAGATATTAAAAAGGCATATGATAAAGTGGATTTGGGTTTTTTGAGAAAATGCCTCAAAGCCTTTGGGTTTCCAAAAAAAATGTGTGAAATTGATCTTTGAATGCATATCCTCCCCTAAGTTATCAATTCTAGTAAATGGATCACCCAAAGGCTTTGTTGGAATAAGCAAGGGACTTAGACAGGTGGATCTAATATCTCCTTTTCTTTTCATCTTAATGGCAACAACATTAGGAAGATGAATAAACAATCACAGGTATGAGAAGACTATTAAAGGAATAAGGATCAATGACTTGGATCCAACAACCCACCGACAGTTTGTTGATGACACTATGTTTATGGACATAGTACCATAGAGGAGGCAAAAGCATATAAAACAATATTAAGTTAAAATACTAGTGCTTCACGTCAAGAGATTAACCTCAAGAACTCAAAAATCTTCTTCTTTAATACCCATGCCAAATTTTGAATTTCAAAAGAGGAAGTTTACCTTGTAAATACTCAGGTCTCCTTTTAGACAAAGGGGCACACTCGAAAAAATTGTAGGATCAACTAAAAAAAAATATCAAAAGAAATATTGATTCTTGGAAAGGAAAGCGACTCTCTTCTATAGATAGAGAAATGATGATACAATATGTCTTTTAAACACAATCTATTTATCAATTATCTTGTATTGATCTCCCCATAAAAAATAGGGATGAAATCCATAGACTCCTAAGGACTTTCTTTTGGCAAGGAACAGGGAAAAGGATTAAAAAATTCCCTATTAGCTCGAGACAAGTAATGTAACCAAAAGACAAGGGAGGTGTAGGGATCAGGGACATCAAAATCCATGGTTAGCTTTAAAAGCTAAACTAGTATGGAGAATGTTCAAGAATCCATCTAGACCTCAAGTGGGAAAAGATCCTAATAAAGAAATATCTGAGTAATATTGATCTGATCAATATATTCAAGGAGAAATCACTACCTAGAGGATCAATAATTTGGAATTTCATGATGGATTGTGGATCCTTCATCCAAGATATACTAATATGGAACGTAGGAAAGGGGGAAGAAGCTCTTTTCTAGCACAACTATTTGGGAGGATATGGTGCTTTGGAAAAGGATGGTAAACTAGCCCACCTAAGGTTGATACTTGAAGCTAGATGGAGGAAAAGAGTTATAGATTATGTGATCTTTGTGAAGGGAGGAAAAGGTTGGAAATGGAAGAATTTTAAGGACATAAACCTCCCACCTATAGAAGTGGATGATCTAAAAAGAATCTTATCAAACAAGAAAGTAACCTTCAATTTTTCTAAGGACAGATTGATGTGGGATGGATACAAGAGTGGGGAAAACAATTTGAAGGAGGGGTATAAATTCCTTAGGTCTCTCAAATGAGTAAAAAGGACTCCTCCCTTCAACATTATGTTGGAATAAAGCTCATCTTCCTAAGACAAGATTTTTTACCTTGTTAGTTTTAAATAGGAAAGTCCTTACCTTAGAAAGATTTAAGAAAATGGTATATGGTATACCAAGGCCCAAGTAGATGTCCTTTATGTGAAAATGAGGAAGAATCCATTGACCACCATTTTTTACATTGCCCTTATTCAATTGAATGTGAGAAATGGCTCAGTATCAGCATTTCCAAGAACTATAACAGATTTGCTACATGCTTGACCCCTCCTTAGAAAGGATAGTATTTATAGCTCTTTATGGATATCCATTCCTTCCATAGTCCTATGGGAATTATGGAAAGAGCACAACCACAAAATTTTTTAGCATAAAAAGATGAGTGTAGAAAAACTTCTAATTAAAATTGAGACATATGTCATTGAACTTACCAACTAATAATTAGGTAGAATTAATAGCTATAGTTGAAGGACTAGAACTGTTTAAAATTCTTGGTTGCAAGAATGTAAGATTAAAGAAAGATTCTACAATTGTAATAAATGTTATAAGGAAATGATCCCTCATTAATTGGAGACTAGACTCAATTTTATCTAGAGTCCTCTCTCTATGTCAAACCTTGGACAAGATCACAATCAATCATATATATCAAGAGGGCAATCAAGGAGTACATGAATTAGCTAATATAGGTATATAAGAAGATTAAACTTATATATAGGGACTCCATTTGAAATAGGGATGGTTTAGATCTTTCTAAATTTCAACCATAGTTTACATCTCATTATCCTGAGGAAGATGCAAAGTTCTTTTTTTCAGTTTTTACCTACTACCTACATCTTGCATCCCTAGACAATATGATTGGATGGACAGATTCATTGTGGAAGATGGTGTTAGAGCCTAGGAAAATGAGTGGAGGTTCTAGAATCATCCACTTTAGACTTGATGGACATTCAAAATGATGAGGAACCTCTTTCGCCTCATTTTATGCTAGTAGAGTAATATAGGTTTATTACTATTATATTCTAATGTAACTAAGCCAGTAAAACACCCTTTGGTGTAATAAACTAATAATCACATTTCTTGATATATGTTTTCTCATCTGAGGAATGACTACTTCAATCTATTGGATGTATTTACTAATGATTTAGATCTATATTTTATTTTTGTTTAAGAAAATGTTTTTATCACTTTACATTTCATTTCTATGCCCATCATGTATTCATGTTTCATGACCTTTCAAAGTTTTATCCTTACAAATCTTGATTGGAGGATTCTAGAAGAAGGAAAGGATAAGGAATGACCTACGAAGCAAGGTGAAAAATGTAACTTGGGACTAAAAATTGATTATCCAGATGTATCCATGTACTTTATGATGTATCAAAATGCCCCATTCATAATTTTAAAATCAACAAAGTGATATATATTCCAAAGTAATCTCTTTCTACAAAGTATGTTGGGTCCCCTCCATTATTTTTTTAAGCATTCATTTTATAATAATGCATATGCTTAATGTGACATATTTGTTTTAAATTACTTTTTAAATGATTTGAATACTTCAAATTTGTTGTCCTTCATTCTTCCAAAATCGCTGACTTCAATATTCATAAAAGAAGTATATCAGAGTTCTTATTTCCAAGAATTAAAAAATTGCATCACTATTTAAATCATTGAAAGATTTAACTAATAATTGGAAATTAGCATATGATTTCATTTTTATTTCCAAAGTGCATAAATTGCATCTAGAATCAACTTGAGAAATCATTCAAATCTTGTTATGAAATCCTAAGAATTGGCATGTTGACAAACATTTGACCAAAGAGTATATTGTAACAATTGGCATTGAAAAATTCATCCAGGGGTAAGAGATATTCACCATTCAAGATGGTCCTGAACTGTTTTCTACAAATTTAACTAATAACCTCTATAAACAACATATGTTTTTCATAATGAACATATATAAAACTAATTGTTGAAGTTCTGCAATTTGATACAAAAGTATGTTATTCAATAGAGAATTATGAAAATAAATCCATGTTAGTTTCTTAAATCTAATATCTAGGTAAATAGATCAGATCTAGATTTACACTAAGAGATTTATTTAACAAAATAAAGTAGCAAAAAACTAGAAAAGAAAAATACAACCATATACAATTCAGATGTTATTTAATTAGTTCATCATTCAAAATAACTTCAGAACTTAAAAGAGCTCCCTATACATGGGAAAATGGCTCTAAAAGAAGTTACAAACAAAATAGAAACCCTGGAATATACTTGGTATTGCTACCTTCTCCTTCATTGTTAAAAAATGTAAAATTTCTCCTTTTTGCCCTACTGAAAACTAGAAATCTCTTCTTTGATTTTGTCTCTCTTAATGTCCTCGAGAAAGATAATTGATTTCTATTTGAACCCTTAGCTTCCTTTTATAATAGAAATTGGGAAAAGTAGACTCTTTGAAGTTTATTTCCATAAAGTAGAGTCCTACTTGAACTATATTTCCTCAAAGTAGAGTCCTACTTGAACTCCACTTCCTCCTCACAGAATTTTTCTTGAACTCTACTTCTAATTATCAAAATTCCCTCTTAGAAAGGAAGGTAATCACCACCACTCCAAGCTTGTCTCAAAAGAGAAAAAACTTCCCTTTTACCTAGGGTTTAGTGAGTATGCCTACAACTTGTTCATCTGTCAAAATATACTAAAGCTTAATTGCTTCCTTCAAGGCCTAGTCTCTAATGAAATTATATTTGATCTCAATGTGTTTTGACCTATCATGAAACTCTGAATTCTCTAAGAGTTTTATGCAACTTTGATTGTCACAATTACTCATAGTAGGATCCAACTCCTTATCAAATAAACTTATAAGCAACTTATGAAGCCAAAATGCTTCATAACTTTCCAAGCTAGCTATCATGTACTCAGCTTCAGCTAAACTGAGTGCTACATAGGTTTGCTTCATGATGAACTAGAAAATCATGGCTAACCCTAAACTCAAACAACACCCTAAAGTACTCTTTCAATCTGTATCACTCCCTGCCCAATTTGGATCACAATACCCTTGCAACTTCAACCCATCTCCACAAAAGTATTTCTAAGCCCTACAAATATCTAAGCACATGCTTTCTTGTGATCCTATTAACTTGCCTTGGCTCTACCATATATTGACTCAAGGTGTTTACAACAAAACAAATGTTTGGTGTAGTGTTCATGAGATACATCAATGAGCCAATTAGTTGTTTGTATCATCTGGAATCTTCCAAATCTAAATTTGAAGAATCAACCTTCTTTAAGTTAGTTACCGATGGAGTAGCCATTGATCTACTATTTTCCATCTTGAATCTCTCAAGGAGTTGTAGTGTATACTTCCCTTGTCCAAGAAAGATCTCTCTTGGTCTCTACCAAACCTCAAGTCTCGGAAAGTAATGAATCAACCCAATGTCCATCTCAAATTTTGTTACCAAATCTGACTTGCACTTAGCGACCAACTTTATTACTCACATAGGAATTAAGTCTTCTACATAGAGCACTAAGATGAGGATCTCAGATCCAACTACTATGAAGTATAGGTTAGAATCTACATCACTCTTGGTGAAGCCCATGCTTTGGAAATTATTTTCAATCTTGGAGTACTATGCCCTCAGAGCTTGTTTGAGCCCATACAAGGCTTTCTTAAATCTTCATACATGGGACTCCCTATCATATACCTCAAACCTCTGTGGCTGCTATATATTTGAGGAATGTTGTCTTTATGTCCATCTGGTGAATCCTTTACCCTAACTCTAAAGCAGTGGATATCACAATTTGAATAGAAAAATATCTAGCAATAGGAGCATAGGTCTTGTATTCTATTATATCTTTCTAAGAGAATCCTCTAGCAGAAAATCTTGCTTTATACTTCTCCACACTATTGTTTGTCACATGCTTAATTTTGAACAACCATCTAGAAATCACTATTGACTTCCCACCTAGTCTTTGTACATATTTCCAAAATTCTTATTTGCCCATGTTTTCCACTTTTCCCTTTGAACCAAATATTAGTTTGAACCAATACATAGTTTGGGTTCAATACTACAAAAATATAGGTAGGGTTCAATTTTTGGGGACATGGTTCAAACTAGCATCAATCTAGATTGAGCCTGGGAAAATTTGTGTCATCCAAATCAAATTTTCAACAAACTTGAGCGAATTTTTCCCCATGGATAGTGTTCAAGTCATTTTTTTGAATATATTTTATAAATTTTTTAGTTCCACAACCATAAAACGTAAATGTAAATGGCTTATGTTGCCTTCTAACACTCACTTGTCAAGTGCAAATAGGTTATTTTGTCTTGAACAATAGCAAATAGGTGAAACTTGAACTTGTTGTTATCATTCATGAATCATGATTTTATTTTAATGTTTGATGTTGAACTTGAAATATATGATGGTATGACTATGCTTCATGATGCTATTGATTACAAGTTTAAAGTTTGTGGTGTTTTTTTTTTTAAAATCAAATGATTTGATGATTCTATGTGACATTCTTGTTGATTTTCTGAGGATCTACAAATGGACTAACAACTGCCATAATGTTTGGTATGTGTTGTCCAATTTGTAGTAATCTCTTATTTATATATGAAAGTGAGTAAAGAATAGACATGTCCCATGTCTATTCATTAACATACTCACAATCTTATAGTCATAATATATATATATATATATATATATATATATATATATATATATATATATATATATATATATATATATATATATTTGCTATAGTTTATCCGAGAGAAGCTACAAAATATCAACACTTCCTCTTAGCTAGAGGAGATAAACACATGACATATATTATATGTAATGCTTGTAATGCATCACCAAGGGATCCAAAAGAATTAACCTAAAGTTTTTACTAAGTTTTCCAAACAACTTTTTTTTAACATACACATCAAACATAAAGTAGCACAAGTAATAACATACAATCATCTATAAACATACATAATAGGATAAATTCCTTAAGGATCCCAAGATGTTGAATCACATTTAATTTAATTAATACTAAGTCTAATAAATACCACATCCACATGAAAGAATAATTAAAAGTCCAAAGTCCATTTAAATAATATACATTTGTTCTGAATGCCACTTGGCAATAAAATTCAGAATGCTCAATCATCCACTGTACATGTCATAGGGTATGAAAGGCTAAAAGAATATACATTTATAAAAATAGAATTACATCATCCTTCTCGAATCCATGATACAAAGTACGATACCATAAATGAAACCATCCATCATAAAAGATATAAACATCCATCATAAGATATAATCATCCATCATAATGATACAAAGATAGAATGAAATGAAATGCAAACAAGGAAACTCCAAGCATGGAAGCAATGAAAGGATCTCAATGGTAAGAGTAAAAAGCAGTACCACTCGACCACATGGTAACCCAAAAAGGCCCACTCCCACCGCAATAAGGAGATAGTCTCAAGTCTCAAACAAGATATCAATCCAAATATCAAAAGTACTCTCTAAGTCCAGGAAGTCCTAAAAGTAATCTAACTCAAAGGTTCCAAGATAAATCGACATCTAAACCCAAAGGCACGTAAAGAAACGTAGAAAACCTACTATGTAAGTGAACAAGTGTCATCGCACAAATCATGCTAGAGTAACCTTGGTAGTCTCTTAGGACCCCAGCCCATCGCACAAATCATGCTAGAGTAACCTTGGTAGTCTCTTAGGACCCCAGCCCCCTAATGATCCCTATGCAACACTAGTATGCTCTCGTACTGACAAGGCATACTAATGATGCAAGGTCGCAACCAACCATTCCCTCTACTCCCATCCTAGCCTATACTAGCATTGAGGCATGGGTGAGAACATAAAAAGACTCTTATTAGGTTCATTTTAATCTCATTTAGTGTAGTGTTTTCACTTATTAAACAACTTACAATGGTTTACCTTGGCAACCACTTAGGGCTACAACCTCCATTGCAAGCCATTTCCCAACATTACATATAGATAACCTACACTAGGCTCATAAAAGTATAAAACAAAGAATCATATAAAATCAGCTTAGTCCTATACAAGTGACTAGAAAGCATTAAAAGATAATTCAAAATAACACATCAGTTCTCTACAAGCAACTGGAAAGCATCTAAAAAATAACTGATTGAAGACTCAAAATTTTTAAGTCAAATATGTCATAGCATGACATCACCAAGAACAAATCATACAAACACCTTAGTCCTATAAAAGTGACTGAAAAGCAATCCAAATACAACCGGTCAAAGACTCCAAAAAAAAGGTTAACTCAAGTATGTCATTACATTCATCTTAGCTTCACACAAGAACACTGGAAAGCAATACCGAGAAATAAATACAAACTCATCATAGAGCATACCAAATACATTACCATGGTTAGATTTTAAATGATCAAGATCAATTCCTCATAAAATCACAATCACATAACTCCCAAGCCTCTGGTAGACGTCCTAATATGTCAACACTCTAGTGAACCCAAACTCAAAACATAGACAACACACAAAAAATAGAGTGTGGGTTTCATAGTTTGATTTGATTTTAAAAACATATAGCTGAGTTAAATGTAAGGTTTCTGTTTTCATTACAAAGTACATCTCAAGTAAAAGATTCTTAGTTTACCCTACAAATCAACCTATTCATTTATTTGAATAAAATAAAGAATTACTCTCCCATTATATTTTAAATCAATTTTCTAAAAATAATCAAAGGATAATTATTTATGTAAATTATTAAATTAATTGCATTGATTTAAAATAAAATAATTAACAATTTTATTAAAAATTAGAATTATTAATAATTAAATAAATCTTCATTCTTATTTAAAGAACTTTCATTGTTAAATAAATAAATTAAATTAAATTGATTAGATTAATTAATACAAATTAAATAATTATTAAAATGTATACAATTAATAAAATGTATTTATTAAATAGTAATTCAAAATTAATAACAATTAATAATTAAAACTTTATTAATAATCATTATTAATGATAATACAATTATTATTAAAAACTTACTAATAAATATTATTAATTAATAATAAAAAGTAATATTAAAATTTATTAATAAATAAAATTAATATTGAAATTTGTAAATTTTAAAAATTAAAATTAAAAAATTAAAAACCTTGCATATCTTTTAAAAGCTTGTTGGCTTTAAAGGAGGGTCGTGTGGCCCCTCCCTGCTATCACAGTACCTATGGTAGCAGGTATGGCTACCACCAGCCATGGGTGATGGGAGGTGGGGGGTGGTGGCCCTGTCTCCCCCCATAATATTATTATATTTATTTTTATATTTATTTTTTTCTAATATAAAAGTTATAAGATTTATTTCAACAAACCTCCCCTCCATATATATATAAGTAAGTTCTGGCAATACTATGATAGAAGAAAAACTACCACCTCATCAAATTTATTTGCTAAAATTTTGATTTCATTTCAAACCTTACACGATTTGATTTACAACTTTACATCTACTGAAAGAGGGTTTTAACGATATTTTAATCTCCACATATACAGAAGAAAGCCACAAGCATTCTAGTAAATCCAAACTATAATATTGAAAGATTCACCACAAGGAAATTCTAACATACAATTCACAGTCATTAAGAAGACAGAATTATTTAAATAATGTAATTAATTATGCAATTCAAAACATAAGAATCTACCTGGATTCTGATGCTAAAATTGCAAATGCCTAGGATATTTGTGAGAGAAAATTCTTCTCTCAAAACCTTCTCTTTTATGATATTTTCTCTTTCTCCAAAATTTGCAATCCTTTGAAAATGAACCCCCAAATTGTGATATGGAGTTCTCTTATAAAATCGGGGCACTAATTGTGCAATCATCCGAGAGAACTCTTTGCTCACCAGACTTCAACTCTTTATTAACTTTTCTTAATCTTTACCATGCACAAATGAACTCCAAATATATTATTATTAAATTAAATAAATATTATTGCATTCTAAAATTATTCTTATAACTTTTATCTTCAAATTTAATTATTTTTATTTAATTAATCTCCCATTTAATTAAATATAATTAAATATTAAAAATACCATAATAATTTTCCATTAAATTAAATCATTAATTTAATCATTTAATTTGATGTAATAGAAAAATCACCAAGGACTCATAAAACAAAATACGAAAACTTGTGATAGAAAATCACATACAAGATCAAACTAAAGGGTTATAATCATAAACTTACTCATACGATGCATTTGGAAGGTAAACAACTCAGATACTTGTCCTAATTTCTTAGGACAAATGGCTTAAAGGTGTAAGATTTGGACTTAAGAATTTATCTCCCCTCTCATGCCATTGAGATAATGTGATAGGGTATGCTCATGTACCTACAATCTGCATAAAATCCATGCATGTACAAACACATATGTACTAAACTAAACAGGCAATGGGAGGAAGTGGTGCATCGTGTAGATCCTGACTAGTAGGTGACTACAAATCCCTTCCTTAACCACATTAGAAATGCCATACATAAAGAAAACATACACGCACACCATACACATGTAGTATGGGGTAAGTATCCATAAGAAATCACATGATAATCCATCTAACTAATCATCATCAATAACTAAAATCACTAAATAATCTTCATGCATACATGACATATAGAGTACCAAGTAATCTCATCATATAATCAACTGAATGTAAAACAATATATGATAATCTCAAAACAATACTACTACTAATCAAGCATAAAATTTACCTAAAAGAGTTTGGCAATGATAACAGAAATGTATATACCCGGGGCAGACACTACATCCACCCCTCGTAGACTTAGGCTTACTCCTGGCAGCTTACAAGAAAGGTAAAACTAAAGAACTCACTGTGCAGGTCCCATTGGACCCTTCCCCCTTGTAGGAGGATATGACTCCGCTAAGAACACTCTCTGGGATCTACCCATGTCTCCAACTGTAGGTTCTGAAGCTATGGGCCTTTGGCTTGAGAATTGTGATTTCCCTTGAGGGCAATGGGATAACTTGCGTCTGCGTTGTCCACATGAGAAACATTCTCTATTAAAACTCCTCTATACTCTAGGTGCATTAGACTACTGAAAACTACCCCCCACTAGGATAAGACTGAATACTCTGAGACAGTTGGTCATACTGGTTGCACTTATTGCACTGCGCATTGTGATAGTTCTTAGAGATAGAACCACTGTCATCACCCTAAGTTGGAGGATAAGATCCTCCCTTCTGCTGATTACCTCCAGAAGGAGGTTTCCTATTACCATCAAAGTTGTGGTTACCCTTAGGTCCTAATGTTGTAGGTGCTTCCAAAAAACCCCATGTCCTCAGTTGACACTTTTCTCTACAAGAATGGTTCAATGTACCACATCTTAATTTGAGGGTTTTAGGTTCAAATACCATAACACCACCAACTAGATAATTGTTCAAGCCTCTGATGAAATGTTGTGCAACTATGTTGGATTATCACTAATTCCTAAAAATGACATGAGCTCATAGAACTTGTGCTCATATTCTACTACAGTCATAGTGAACTATCTCAGGTTGTGAAACTCATCTGCTCTATGTTGCTTCCATTCCTTTGGTAGAAATTGCTCACAGAAGTTTTCCAAGACTATATCTCCCATGTGACACTAGTCGTGTCTATGTCCAACTTCTCCTCTTCGATAGTCCACCAAGTGGCTCTGAAGTTTTCCAGGTTGGTAATAGCAAACCTCACTTTGACATTATTTTCAAAGTCCTGAATACAAAAACCCTATCAAGAGTAATAAGCCACTGCTCGGCTACATATCTTGAACCATGCCCATTAAAGGGCTTGACCTTGGACCTCTAAAGGTCCTTCAGCTGAGTAGATACAATGGATCTTTGGCGATCCCTTTGAGGGCTCCTAGACCTAGGTATGCTCGTGTCGTGTCTAATGAGTGCCATCCTAACCAACACCCTAAAGAGGAGGTAGGTGATCAATGATGGTCTTCATTTTCCTCAAGTCAACTTCCTCTGAGTCAGCTTGCTGCTCTCTACGGTTCTCTTCCTGATGCTCACTAACATGCTCCTCCCTACCCCCTTCCTGATTAAGGTCTTTGTGGATAGACTCATGTACCCTAATATTTTTGCCTCATCCATAGCCTCTACCATGGCCTAGACTACAACCTCTAACTGAAGATCTCATCCCACATACCATCCTACAATAATATCCAAGAGACAAGATGCTATAACAACCATAAAACATAGCATTATAAAGCATACATAGAAGACACATGTTTTGAAAATAGAATAAGTTTCAATTTTTAGTATTGCCTATTTTTAGGTTTGCGTATAATTCAATTTTGACATCTAAAAGTTCAAGTTTGAAATATACAACTAAAAGTTTAAGTTTTATTTTAGTTCAACTAGTTTCAAGTTTTAATTTGATATCTATATACATAACAATTTAAAGTTTCATTTTTGTTCAACTAGTTAACAACTAGTGGCTTTTCAGTATTCCCAAAGCTCCCAATGTAGAAACTCGGACTTTGATACTAGATGTAACGCCCCACCAAGGGATCGAAAATAATTAACTTGAACTTTTTACTAATTTTTTCAAAAAAATTTATTTTTTAAAAAGAAAGAATATCATACACATCAAACATAAAGTAGCAGAAGCAATAACATACAATCATCTATAAGCATACATAACAAGTTACATTCCTTTAAGGATCCCAAGACATTGAGTCACATTTAATTTAACTAATACTAAGTCTAATAAATACCACATCCACATGAAAGAATAATTAAAAGTCCAAAGCCTATTTAAATAATATACATCTGTTCTGAATGCCACTTGGCTATAAAATTTGGAATGCTCAATCATCCACTGTACATGTCACAAGGTATGAAAAGCTAAAAGAATATACATTTATAAAAATAGAATTACATCATCCTTCTCGGATCCATGATACAAAGTACAATACCATAAATGAAACCATCCATCATAAAAGATATAAACATCCATCATAAGATATAATCATCCATCACAATGATACAAAGATAGAATGAAAAAAAATGCAAACAAGGAAACTCTAGCTATGGTAGCAACGAATAGATCTCAATGGTAAGAGTAAAAAGCACTACCACCTGATCGCATGGTAACCCAAAAAGGCCCACTCCCACTATGCTAATGAGATAGTCTCACATCCCAAATAAGATATTAATCCAAATATCAAAAGTACTCTCTAAGTCCAAGAATTCCTAAAAGTAATCTAACTCAAAGGTTCCAAGATAAATCGACATATAAACCCAGAGGCACACAAAGACACAAAAGAAGCCTACTATGTAAGTAGGAAAGTGTCATTGCATGAATCATGCTAGAGTTACTCTAGCAATCTCTCAATATCTTGGCCCCTTAGATCTATGTGGCACTAGTATCCTCTCGTACTAATAAGGCATACTAACGATGCAAGGTCACAACCGAGCATTCTCTCTACTCCCATCCTAGTATGTACTAGCACTCAAGGCATAGGTGAACATACAAAGGCTCTTATTATGTTCATTTTACTTTCATTTAGTGTAGTGTTTTCACTTATTAAATAACTTACAATGGGTTACCTTGCCAACCACTTAGGGCCTCGATCTCCATTGCAAGCCACTTCCCAATGTTACATATAGATAAAAGTGACTAGAAAGCAATCCAAATACAACTAATCAAAGACTCCAAAAAAAAGGTTAAGTCAAGTATGTCATTACATTCATCTCATCTTCACACAAGAACATTGGAAAGCAATACTGTGCAACAAATACAAACTCATCATAGAGCCTACCAAACACATTACCATGTTTGGGTTTAAAAAGATCAAGATCAATTCCTCATAACATCACAATCACATAACTCCCAAGCCTCTGGTAGACATCCTAAACTAGTCAACACTCTAGTCAACCCAAACCCAAAACGTAGACAACATACAAAAAGTAGAGTGCAAGTTTCATAGTTCGGTTTGATTTTGAAAACATATAGTTGAGTTAAATGTAAGGTTTCAATTATCATTTCAAAGTATGTCTCAATTAAAAGATTCTTAGTTTACCCTACAAGTCAACCCATTCATTTATTTGAATAAAATAAAGAATTACCCTCCAATTATATTTTAAATCAAATTTCTAAAAATAATCAAAGGATAATTATTTATTTAAATTATTAAATTAATTGCATTGATTTAAAATAAAATAGTTTACAATTTTATTAAAAATTAAAATTATTAATAATTAAAGGAATCTTCATTCTTATTTTAAAACTATCATTGTTAAATTAATTAATTAAATTAAATTGATTAGATTAATTAATACAAATAAAATAATTATTAAAATGTATACAGTTAATAAAATTTATTTATGAAATACTAATTCAAAATTAATAATAATTAATAATTAAAACTTTATTAATAATCATTATTAAATGATAATACAATTATTATTTAAAAACTTAATAATAAATATTATTAATTAATTATGAAAAGTAATATTAAATTTTATTAATAAATAAAATTAATATAAAAATTTGTAAATGTTTAAAGAAACGATTAAAAAAATTAAAAACCTCCCATATCTTTTAAAAATTTGTCTACTTTATAGGAGGGTCGTGCAGCCCCTCCTTGCTGTCGCAGGGCTTGCGACAACTGTCACAGTACTTACGGTAGAAAGTATGACTACCACTGACCATGGGTGATGGGAGGTGGGGGGTGGTGGCCCCGCCTCACCCCATTATATATATATATATATATATATATATATATATATATATATATATATATATATATATATATATATATGTGTATATATATATATATATATATATATATTTATATTTAATATAAAAGTTATAAGATTTGTTTCAACAAACCTTCCCTCCATATATATATATATATATATATATATATATATATAAAATAAAAGTTCCAACGATACTCTGATAGAAGAAAAACTACCAACTCGTCAAATTTATTTGCTAAAATTTTGATTTCATTTCAGATCTTTTTGCGGTTTGATTTGCAACTTTACATCTACTTAAGAGGGTTTTAATGATATTTTAATCTCCACATATATAGAAGAAACCCACAAGCATTCTAATAAATCCAAAGTATAATATTGAAAGATTTGCCACAAGGAAATTCGAACATACAATTCATAGTCATGAAGAAGACAGAATTATTTAAATAATGTAACTAACTATGTGATTCATAATATAAGAATCTACCTAGATTATGATGCTAAAATTGCAAATGCCCAAAAGATTTGTGAGAGAAATTTCTTCTTTCAAAACCTTCTCTCTTTTGAAATTTTCTCTTTCCCCAAAATTCACGGTCCTTCGAAAATGAACCCCTAAATTTTGATATTGAGTTCTCTCCTAAAATCGGGGCACTAATTGTGCGATCACCCGAGAGAACTCTTTTCTCACCAGACTTCAACTCTTTATCAACTTTTATTAATCTTTATCATGCACATTTATTGAATTATAAAATCGCATTATTTAATTTTTACTTGACTTTCTCTTTTCAATTAATTTATTAAATTTTAATCTCATGCATGCATTATGCAATTTTAAAACTCTTAATAAATTAATATCTTTTCACTTCTTAATTTATTTTCGAATGTTTAATTGATAAAATATTTATTAACTTAAATAATAATAGTATTTAACATTTATTTAAAAATAAACTCTAAAAATATTACTATTAAATTAAATAAATATTATCACGTTCTAAAATTATTCTTATAAATTTTATCCTCAAATTTAATTTTTTTATTTAATTAATCTCCCAATTAATTAAATATAGTTAAATATTAAAAATTCCATAATAATTTTCCATTAATTTAATCATTTAATTTGACTTAATTAATTGAAAAATTACCAAGGACACATAAAACAAAATATAAAAACCTATGATAGAAAAACACATACAAGATCAAACTAAAGGGTTATAATCATGAACTTACGTCATACGGCACATTTGGAAGGTAAACAACTCAGATACTTGTCCTAATTTTCTAAGACAAATGGCTCAAAGGTTTAGGATTTGGACTTAAGAATTTTATCTCCCCTCTCTTACCATTAAGACAATGCGATAGGGAATGTTCATCCTGGCAATTCAAGGAAGTCGATACTCAGTACCTATAATCTAAATAAAATCTATGCATGTACAAACACATATATATTAAGCTAAAAAAAAAAATGGTAGAAAGTGGTGCATCGTGTAGATCCCGACTAGCAGGTGACTATGATTCCCTTCCTTAACCACATCATAAACACTATAGATAAAGAAAACATACACATGTAGTATGTGTTAAGTATTCTTGAGAAATCACATGATAATCCATCTAACTAATCATCATTGATAACTAAAATCACTAAATAATCATCATGCATATATGAAGTCTAGAGTACCAAGTAATCTCATCATATATAATCATGGGTTCAATTTGTATATTTATCACTCTCAATAAATGAGTTTTCAAATCCAAAATTCTCAATTCCTTCACACTTCTATCCATCAGTTGGAGATGTCATCCTCTAATGAGATCTCAAATGTCCACTTCTTATACAACATAATTGATGATATATATGCAGCTCTTGATCAATTATTCCAAGAAATTTATTTACTTTTGATCAGCATCCAACGCCATATGAGCAACTAGCATCATACTTCTCTTGTCCATATTGGTAAGGTCTTGTAATGCTTGAAGTTAAGAGTCTTTGGTCTTTCGTTTAAGATAAATTTCAATAGTGCTCTGATAACCCTTACATTTGTAACTAGGCTCTTATACCAAGTTGATTTTCTAAGGATCTACAAATGTAGTCAACACTGCCATAATGTTTGGTATGTGTTTCAGCAATCTCTTATTTATATATGAAAATGAGTAAAGAATAGACATGTCCCATGAAGGGATATGTCTGTTCATTAATATAATCACAATCTTATAGTTATAATATATATACACACACACATCTCATATATATATATATATATATATATATATATATATATATATATATATATATATATATACAGTTTATTTGAGAAAAGCTACAAAACATCAACAATTCTAATTTTAACTTATGCTTCTAGGCACCCTAAATATGTATATATATTATTTTTATAATTTTTACATGCTTTTGTACTAACAAACTCAAAACCCTTTCCAAAAATTTGTTGTACCTGATGGAGCTTAAATTTTTACAAATTAAGAGTATCCATTTTAGAAACAATGATGAAAATTCTTGAGATTGTTGAAATTCATCATCGATGTCAAAACTAGGAATGAGCCAAAGAGTATTTTGTACCTAATGGACTATTATCTCATCCCACTCGTAAGAGTTAGGAATGAAGTTCCAAATCTAGTGAATAAACTTTGGACTAAGATATTACTAGAGCATCCATATATTATCTAATGTTGAAATAGCATGCAACCAAAGGTGCACTTTTTCAAATTTCAAGACTAGGAGCTTTAAATATATTCCTATTTCTTTGATTTGGATAATTGGTTTTGTCTGAAAATTTGCATATATTGGTTATATGAAATAGAATTCCCAAATGTCATTAATAAAGGGATTCCAATAGATTGCTTTAAAAAGTATTGAAATAACATTACTATCTTGATAGACACGAACCATTGATTCTTGAAAGCAACTCTTCCTAGAGCATTTTAATTGAAAGAAATTGGTTAGACTTATGAAATAACCATGGAGGAATGTGTACAAAATGCAAAACCTATCAAGTGCCCTTAAGAATTAACAATAAATAAAGACTGGAACCTAGAGATTTCGGAAATTACTTATTGCTTTTGAGCATCTATTCTGCAACATACAACATGATGAAATTGCACAAATCTTATCAAGCCTTACTAAAAAGAATATTTTATTTTCAGTCTTCAAGCAATGGATTGGATTTTCTTTTATCCCAATAATATATAGTTTCTGCCTTGTTTCATTTAGCTTCCTGGATACAAAGACTAAAGGAGGACCCATACACAAGCAACATCACTAGCAGATAGAGGCAAAGTCTTTGGTACTGAAGATCAATTTTTTCTCATTTGTGCTTTCTTAACATGAGTAGATCCCATCTTAAAGGAATATTAAACATCTATAATATATTTTGGGAAAGGAATCAATAGACAACAAGTTAGTTAATATGTAGTCATTGGTAAAGATACCATTACATCATTGGAAGGTGATATCAAAACTAGAAGATGCCCAATAATCAAGGAGCATACAGGTAGTTCTGAAAAAGACTTATATAGTATGAATCACTAGAGAAGAAGTTTTGTCAATAGCAGCTTTGTATATGCCCGATCCCTGCCCTATTTAATCAAATTTAGGAGACACCTAAAAAGGATTTGAATCCTTTAGCTCTACTCATCAATTTCTAACTATATTTTGTGTTTTTTGCAGGCTCTTAGGTGGACATGAAAGTGATGGAGAAAAGAACATATTAAAGGCAATTCAAAAATCGAGGAGAGAAGAAACTCGATTGCTTATCCAGCCTAGTTGATTTTGGAAAAAGATACGATGGGATGATAATGTCTTTGTGCATAACATGTCGCCCAATCCACCATTATGTCCAGAAATCCACGATTCAGTTTCCTATTTGAATAGCCAGAGGTTAGATATATATGAAGAAATAAAATATAAAAAATTCTATGTTCGAGATAATGTGTAGAAGACACTAGTCAAGTATCATGGATTAATTATTTAATTCATCAAATAATCCTAGAAGACCCATTATATTTTTAAGTTGCCTCCTTTGATTATGGTTATTTATTTTGGATTTACTACCAAAGTAGTTGTAATTAGGTATCATCAAGGGGTGTGTCCATTCCTTATATACCTTTTTTGTTTATTATAAACATGTAATACAAATGGAGAACGAGAGACAATTTGTATTCCTAAAAATTTTACATACCCAAGTTATATATTTATGCACTTTGATATATTTTATTCTTTCATTGGTAAAGAAATGATTTTTGAACTAGCTCATGAATTCTGGATTATTGAATAAATATATGTTTTCATATGCAATTCTAGAGTCAAACTATAGTGGATGGATCATCCGTAAGGAGTGTCTCCAGTGCAATTTTATTTCTGGCATGATTAATAAGAAATATTTATTTTATTTGCATGAAGCTTTAGAGTTAAAATATTATATAGTTTTATCCTTTATAATAATTATTTTAATTTTATAAATAATTTATATGATAGATAATGTAGACAAGATCAATTATAGCATTTTAAAATCGAACATCATAGATATTGCAAAATATTTAATTGTTTCTAAATCTATGTCTAGTTTGTCTCCGAACTGCAGGAGTTAAAATACATTCTAGACTATTTTAAAATTGTGTCTATTTATTTGATCTGTTGCATCTTGATTACTAAATTATTTATAATTAATGTGCATAGAAATTTATAAAGTTGTATGTTTTAAAATCATAATACTAACTCTATCGCCCTTCGACACTAGTCTTTATATTTTTCATAATTTGCAATCCATATGCTAGCAACTGTTTCATTTCTTTCCTTTGAGGAATTAATATATTCATATGTTGCATTAATCTATAAATATTCTTTATTTAAAATACTATCACATTTATACAATTATTTATTTTTATTCTCATAAATCGTAAGGTTGAAGTTTTCTATAACACTTGTCATTTTGGGAAACATTCAATACATTCACATTCTAATCAATCTGTTATAAGTGTCTTGAATCTAAGTATTTTGTCTAGGATTAGGTGCACCCACCTTGGTTTTACAGAGCTAGAAGTGCAAGGGATTTGGATTGCATCAATCAATCTCGTCAAGTTGGCCATAACCAATTGGATATCCCAACATCGAGTTGGCAAGACTCGTAGGATTCCAATCTGCAAATTTGGGAACCAACAGTACCAACGAACCAATAATTTGAACCCATATTTTGAATTGAAATCAAATCAATAACTAAGCCAAAAATCATTCTTCATGATGGAGTTATGCTCCTCGACCATGGCATCTCTCTAGACATGTTAGCTAGTTGCTTCCTCAAAGTTGGAGGGCTCTAAGTCTATGATGCCATCAAGGCTATATATGTTAGAAACTTTTGTGGAGGCCTACTCTCCCTAAATGTGATTCTGGGAGCCTCAACATGTTCTCGAGCATCTCTCAGGGTCTTCTCAAAGCATCCAGGCCTCCTAACTAATTTAGAAGGGGCTAACTATCACTCTTGAAGTTTGACTCTGTGTACTAGAAGTTTGTGAACTCATCTCACATTTTGAACCCTCCTGCAAAATATCTTATGCAAGTGTAGGTGGATCATGAGATTTCTTCTAGGCCAATTTTTCTTCAAACTTGACATCCCTACTCACAACTATCTTCCACTATGTTCATATAAATACCCTATATAGGCTTTTGATTTATCACTGTATCCCACAAGAATACCCTTCTTCCTTGAGGGATCCAACTTTTTCCTCTTCTCCACAAGCGCACAAATATAGATTGGACAACTAAAAATCATATGATGTCGTATCTTAGTTTTAATCCCTACAAATGTCTTCTCTAGGGTCTTGTCCTCTAAAACCTTGTGAGGACTCTTGTTTTGTACATACGATTGTGTTGCATGCTTCTACCCATAGAAGCAATGGAAAACTCTAATCATGGATCATGACCTACATATAACTAATGATAGGTTTGTTCTTCCTCTCTACAATCCCATTTTGTTGCAAATTATAAGCAATTGTCTTCTAACTCCTTAAATAAATTGAAGATCTCATCTTTGGTCTTCATGAAGTAGATCCAGGTCTTCCTAGAAAAATCATCAATGAAGGTGACATAATAGGATGGGTCATTCATTAATGCCATTGATATAGGCCCATAAACATCAACATGTATTAAATCCAAAATCTCTTTGGATCAAGTTTCACTATTGGGAAATGAATCTTTTTTGCCAAGAGCACAACCTTTACATACCCCTTATTGCTCCAAAAAAAACTCTAGAAGTCTAGTGACCATCTCTCTCAATATAGGTAGTGCTTTGTGATCCAAGTGCCCCATACACTTGTGCCACAACTCACACAAGTTCTCACTATTGTGCAATAGTGCTTGAATGGAGTTACCTTATAGCCTAAATAAGTTTCCTTCCCTCACTCCAATCCTCACAATTGTATTGAGACTCCCTTTGGGCATATAAACACTTGCCCTCTATGAAAGGTAATTGTGTAGCCTTTGTCCTCAATAACTAAGATGAACAATAGGTTCTTCTTTGGACTAGGTACATACAACACTTCTTGGAAATCAATTGATCATCCTAACTCGAATTGGAATTGCATAATTCGTTGTCCCTTAATTGTATACAAGGCATCATTGCCAAGCTCAAGATTCCAAACTGATCCCTGAGACATACATAGAAAGTTTACTAAATAACTCCCATGCTTGAGTCATGTGATGGAAGGCACCACTTTCCAAGTACCAAGCACTTCTAACCATAGTTCAAAATCTTGTTCTCTACCACTTATCAGTAAGGCAAAAAATAAAGTTATTGACAAATATTGGAGATACATTGCCAACTTCTCGAAAAATATGGAGAATTTTTAAAATGATGTAAATTTAATTAGAAATGCATTTTTTTGCAAAATTCAATAAGGATATGCATCTAATGAGTCAATAATTGAGTAGACAAACCAAACGAGCTAATGTGTGTGTGTGTGCGCGCGTGCGTGCACGTGCATGTGTGTGTGTGCAACAAAGTTGTGTCCTCATGTGGAGTGTCAATGGCTAGTAGCCATATTCAAAGACTCTGAACTCTAAAGCAAATTAGAAATAGAAAATTATCTATTAACAATATCAGATTTCCACAATCCATAACCATGATGATGGATCGCAGAGTGTGATCCGAAACGTTGATGCTAAAAAAACATACACAATCAAATCCAAAAGCATAATCTCATCAGAAAAATGTCTTTGTAAAAAGATAAGCAAATACAAATGTCAACTGAAATACAAAACTAATCTACATCTTCCTCTTCCCCTTCAATTTAGAAAACTTACTTGTCATCTATTTACAAGGCTTCCAAAAACTATTTATCTATGTTAAAATCCTTCTCTCCTCCAAACACTCAAAATTGTAAAAAAAACAATGAATGGGCAAGTCACTAGGGGTCCAAATAATATTGGTGTCACCCAAGAGTAGTAAAGTTATCGAGAGAAGTTAGTGATTTATCGCAAAGAAGTGGCCAACTTATCGACAAGAAATTGAGGTTGTCTCAGGTTGAATTGTTTGCCAGAAAACCTTAAATTTTCTCATCTTGGAAAAGTTCCCATGAGAAATAGAGATATCTACCACTTCTGGGAGAGATTTTAATCTATGCTTCTAACTATAGTGTTGTTCATGTTGGTTCCCAAATCTGTAGATTGGAAATCCAAGAGCCTGCCACTTCTCTGATAATACTTCTCAATCAATTCTGGCCAATGAACGAGAATCGCCTTGATTCCCCTGCACTTTAGGCTTCGCTACACCTAGGCGGGTAAATCTTTACCTCAAACACTAACTGTCTAGTCCAAGGATTTTCTATAGCAAATTTAAACTTTGGAGTTCTCTGGCAAGCAAGGTCCTCGAACTCCATTAAAATGAAAACAGGATGCTAGATAATAGTTGAATGTTTTGTATAATTGAATAATATAATTAATTTGATGCTTGTAGGAAGGAAGTTATAGATTTTTTTACTTCAATAATAAAAAGACTAGTGCCTTTTCTCATCTGGGCAATAGAGTCAACTTTAGTGAATTTTCATGTACAACTTTATAATGTTACACACACTTATACTGTTAACAATTAAATAATCAAGATGTGATAGATTAAATGTATATGCAATTTTATTAGTCCAGATTGAACTTTAACTCCTCTAGTAGACAAATTGGACACAGATACGAAAATGATTTAATATTTCACAATACCTACGATGATCAAATTTAAAATGCTAAATGACCATGTCCACTTATCTAACATTTCAACTATATACAAAATTCCAAATAATAATTATAAAGGACAATTCATCTGTAGTTTAAATCTCCATGCCTTTAATAATAATAAACAAAGAGCATTTTATTTTATAATTAAAATAAAATAATAGAATTTATATTACAAAATCATATTAAACTCCTTATCTCTTTTTGTTTACCTAATGAAATAAGTCTCATAAATCTTATCCTTTATGAGGTGTGACTTTTCAAACACATAAGGTCATGCCCCTTTTAGACATAAGTTATGTTTCTTCTTAATTTAAATATTTTGTATTTTTTATTTGATTAATTTAATAATCAAAGCTTCAATTGGTTAATGGACTTTAGTTTTAATAGCTTCATTTATATAGTTTCATATTTGAATTCTCACAAGTATTATTTCAAGCGACACCTTGTGCTGACGTGTATGGAATGTTGATTTATTTTTTATGGAATCTGAGAGATGGCTTCTTCAGTTAATCTTGTGCTTGATGATTCTTATACATGTTAGTCCTGTTATATCACAGGTGCTTATCTTAGTTTGTACCTTGCATCACCATTGATTATTTATCAATTTGATGTTGTGTTATTCATATTTGCTATTCTTGACAGTATTGAGATATTCTAGAAACACATGATGAGTTGACAAACATGGTTTGTTCAAATAACTCCAAAATTGATGGTGTATGGCATTGATTCTATAGGTGCACTTGTACTTGGATGTCTTCCATCCATGAGTACCCATGTCTCTGTGGTTTGTATTGCCCATATTCTTCTCAAAAACTATATCTGGTCAAAAGGAATCATCATCACAGATCTCTGCCTAATTAGGAATTCAAATGCATTGCCATTCTGAATTTGTTCGCAAATCTTGGTGCATAAATGAACCAATGATTGCATCACACTTACTTCTAGAGTTGCACCACATATTCTTGGAGTCTATAGAATCACTAGTGTCGGCATAGTGTTCGGCACTTCTCCAATAGAAAGATTCTTATTGCAAGGATACAATATAGTATTACTCTTGGAGACAACGACAACTAATTCCATGAGTGGTGTGTGGAGTACAAAGAGGCTATTGAGAATATAAGTTGTGTTTACATTCTCAAAACATGGTATCAGTTCTTAGAGTAGTAGAATACAAGTTTAAGTATATGAAAAATAATAATGAGTGCTTCCCATGACTGAGAAGTTACTACTGTGTCTAGAAAATCCAGTATAGTTTCTAGATTGTTAGTTGCCCATGTCGAATACTCTAGACATTATTGGACAACACTGTTATTAGTTGGTGCAATGGAAATAGATACAGTGTCAATATTAAAGCCTTCATTTCCTTCTTCTTTTGTGAGATATTGAACTTGCAACTGTAGTTGAATGCTTTGAAAGTAGCACATATAGTTAAACTAATGGGTCTTTCCTATTCTTTTTGTAATATGAAGGCTCAAACTTGTTCAACTAGTTTTGATTGTTATGATGAATTCACATATCATTGTTGTTGATTGGACTACTATACAGCCAATGAACTAAAAGTTACTTCATATGCTTCAAGGTGTTTATCAAACAAGCTCTGATATCATTGCTTCTATTCTAAAATATTCTTTTGTATCCTAGACAATAATTTGGAAAATCCCCATGATATGTTTGATATTAGATACTTTTGTATAGTGTTGAAATGCATGCATATATGAACCGGTTTCCTTTCCCACATTCCCTTGATCATAATCTTTAGTCATTTTGAAGCATATTGGTAGTGGGTAAGATCTAAAGATTTTCTCTTTGCGATGATGCTTGGAGCTATAAAGCTCTAAAATTTGCCAAAATTTAGAGTACCATAAGATTGAAAGACAAGCTGCAAGGAAATAATCATTCTCAAACTTTGTTGCAAATTGACTCAATTGAGTCTTTGTTGTTGTTATTCTGTCTTCCCTGTGCCTTTCTTCTTATCTAGACACTAAGAAAAATAATGCCTTTTTTAATAAATTATAGATTATAGATAGATAGTCTAAAAATTGAATTAGTTATATCCCTGAATACTGAGAACCCATACGGCACTTTTGAATCAAATAACCTTTCTGGAGGCCACATTTCTGCTCGAAACTTATAGTCCGCAAAATTAATATTTTTGTGAAACTATTTTTCAATATAATAGCGATACTCAGATGTCATATAGTAAACAAATTTTTTATTTGTCTTTCCAATATATCGACTGCAGAAGCATTGTTGATTTCCAAGGTTAGGGAGAAATAAATTACATAACTCGTTAATATATATGAAGCATCGGGTATTTAAAGGATGCGATGCGTGATGATACCAACTGAAGAAATGTTATTAGAGGAGATTTTTTATGACTTCGAAGAAATGTTGGAGACGTAAATATTTTGACAAGCTACTGATATATGTTTGCGATATTGCGTATTAAGCCTCTGTGCAGGGTGGTTGGCGGAACCGTGTTATGTTAAACTGTAACTATATTTCAAGGAATTGTTGGGAATACAGGCATGGAGGTTAAAATTTCCTATAAAGCATTGTTGAGGACAGGAGTCTCTCTCATTATGAGCTTTGCCTTGAAGCTTCATTCAGTGTTAGAAATCGCTGGAAAATTTGACGCCTAATTGTTTGAAGTTGAACGCGGATTGGGAAAAATATATGTATTCTTGCTGAGTCATTTCAAATTTCTACATAGCATTTCTTGTGGTCTCAAGACTCTATTTAGTGAGTTGGTCGAAGAGTTTGGCAAAGTGTGCAAAGAATGTTTTGGTAATGTATGGAAGAAAAAATGCCTGGGCGACTTAAAAACACTCTTGATACAATGGTCTCCAACTCATTACCTGTTCTTGTTTGAATTGACACTTGTAGAAACAGTAAAAATTGGACAGGTGACAGGGAATAAAATAAGTTTGAAGCCTTTGTGTTGGAAGATGGTGTCAGGTGCTTAGGAGCAGTTAGTAGTATGTCGTTTCAGAAAGGCATGGAAACAATAATACGAAGGAGTTGTATAAGCAGTCGCAATAAATAATAGGTGTTTTTGGAACTTTACAATTAGGCACTTCAGCTAAGTCAGTACCACAGATATCTTCCTTGTTGCATGAACTTATATGGAGTTCATTTATGTCAATCATACATTTGGTGTTAAAGAACAGACTTTAAACACCGTCGCACAGACCGGATGAAGGGAGTTTCAGTGCAGAAGATTCCATGAAATCTAGGTGCATGATCCTATGACTGAGTTTAGTTTTTATTGAAAAGGAAACTTGACTCCCGCGAGTTTCTGAAACACTACATATTGCTTCAACTTAGGAGTAAAAGACATTCTCAAAGTATCCTTACAGGGTTCATGATTCATTACAAGTCTTGTATTGAGCAGCAGCAGATTTAACATAAATGTCACCCCTAGTTCGTACCTGTGTTGTTTGGGTGATTGTAGATTGGTTTTCTGAAGGAAACACTGCTTTCCAGAGTAAATAATTTAGAGAATTAATATTGTTGTTGGAGAGGGCTCGAGCGACGTGCAAGCCATTCAAGACATTTATGGGGCTGTCATGAGACTTGAGGCATCTTTATATGGTCTACTGTTAACATTGAGGAGAGTATTTGAATCAATAGCCCCTGTATAAATCTTGGCAAAAAATTATTACACTTGGCAACATATTAAAAGAGTTTGGGCGTGCTAGAGCACACTCATATCTTCATTGTTAGGAAAAGAAAGTGTTCTGGAAATAGCATGCACTTGGTGCTATAGCACCTACAGCAGGAATACATTATTTCAACTCCCATATCAAATTGTACAATGGTGTCCAAAAACCCAGGAATACAGGTATACAATAACAATTGAAAGACTAATCGGAGAGGGTTAAGAATTCTCAGTCTAATGACTCCATTCTTGTACATCAATGTGTAGTCACTGTAAAAAGGGTTAATCTTTTGTTCAAGTCTGTTGTTGTAAAGTTCCTTGTGTGAGAACACAATCAGCTACCAAATGCTGGTTGAAGTTTATATGCTCAGGTTGTATTTAAACGATGCATACAAGATTAAAGGTATTTTCTATCAGTAATTGTTATCTCTGTTGTGCAGCTTCAGCAAAGTTTCAATGAGTCTTATTGTCTCCTTAAAATAGCACTACTAATTGTTTATCGAAAATCATCGTTATTCGCTGCTCTATTCTCAGCTTATGCATATGAATAGATCAATCCTAACTGAAACCTTGACAAACAATTCAAACTATTGATTGTCAAACAATACCCATCAGAAATTAAAACATATACAGTGTAAGTTTTTGTACAAGGAAGACAATGAAGAATCTTAAAAGCAAGGAAACAGCTCAGGAATTTATAAAGGGAAATGGAAATAGGCAATTACCTGTACGTGATTGGCTTATAATTGAAGTCCATGGTAGTCCAAGATGGTGTTCTCTGTTGGAATATTAATTACTGTTGGTCGTTTCTCTCTGGAGTACGACCAGCAGAACAGTTAGAAACATAAATGTGGTGGATGAGTTTTTCAAATTCAAAAATGAGGGGGAAAAATAAGACAAAAATGAATGATCTAATTCATTCGACCAGTAGACAGAGAGAAGAAGTTGAAGTTGCAGAGCAAAGAGAAGTTGCAGAGAAAGTGATCAGCAGATCCAGTCGTCAGAGTGCAGAGTAAAGGAAGTTCATTTCATGCCTGCAGTTGCACGTGTTTCTTCTCTGGTCATTCTATAAGTTCAGAGTTTATTGTTTCATTCGTCCTGTTGAAGCCGAATTTGAAATTTTAGGGTTTTTTGGTTGAAGCCGAATGCTCCCAGATTTTGTAATGTTTTAAATCCAAGTTGAATAAAAAGCAAGCAGGCATGCTTGAATCCATTTGTCTCCTTCTATTCATTGCATTTGAAAAGTTTTATTTGGAAGCTTCAAGTTCTGGATTTCTAGTTTTAATGGTGGAAGTTGTTCACATTATAAATCATCACTTGGTGAAGTCTTGTTAAAGTCTTTATTTCTGCAGTGGTCACTGAGTTCACTCGGTGCCTTCTTCTACCGAGTTCACTCGGTGCTTCCTTCTTTCGAGCTCCACCCTACAGTGGTTACCGAGCTCACTCGGTATCCTTTGGCTACCGAGTTGTTGTTCTTTGGTTACCGAGTTCTCTCGGTAAGGTCTTCTGTCATTCGATTCCTTTGGTTACCGAGCAAGCAAAATTATCACTCGGTAATAGTGTTTACCGAGCAATATTTCAGAATGGTAAAATTTGATTTTAGGGTTGTGCAAGCAATATCTAGGGTTGTTTTTTGTGATTGAAGTTATATTTATTATCTCTTACATGGTATCAAAGCCTTGAGGCCCCACATCCAAAGTGAGTTAGGAAAAAAAAAATTTCTTGGGATATTTATCATGGCAGGAGATGTGGGAAAGATATGGGAGCAGCCACCATCATTCAATGGACAAAATTATGATACATGGGCAAAGAAAATGAAGACCATAATGGTAGCAAATGATTTGTGGGAGTTTGTAGTTAATGGGTTCAATGATGTGATAGACCCAGCTCAATATGCTGCCCTCACAAATGTACAAAAGACTCATTTGAAAGAGTCAAGGAGGAAAGATGCAAAGGCATTAAGTTTGATTGAAGCAGCAATGACAGAGACAGTTTTTTCAAAGATTGCAATAGCAAATTATGCAAAGGAAGCATGGGATATCCTCGAGACGAACTTCAAGGGGATTGATAAAGTCCGCACGGTAAAGCTACAGAATATAAGGAGGGAGTTTGAGAACCTTCAAATGAAAGAAAATGAATCAGTTGCAGACTTCAGTTCAAGGACCTCTAATGTGATTAACCAACTGAAGTCAAATGGAGAAGACTATCAAGAGCAGAGGATAGTGGAGAAGATATTGATGAGTTTACCTCATAAATATGACAATTTGGTCATGACCATAGAAGAGGCAAAAGACCTCACTATTTTGACAATGGATGAGTTAATGGGTACACTTCAAAACCATGAGCATAGGATCAATAATCTTCTTCTTCTTCTTCCCAAGAGCAAGCATTCAAGGCTCAGTCAAATCCAAGAGGAAGAGGGAGAGGAAGAAATGGCTTAGGCAGAAACTCCAAAGGCAAAGGCCGAAGAAATGGAGGACAAAGAAGTGCTGCAGTAGAAAGCTCAGGAAGAGCAGATGGAGCAATTAGCTCACAAAATACTTCAAGAGGAGGTAAGAAAAACTACAACTCAAATAGGAGTAATGTAGAATGCTACAACTGTCATAAATATGGGCATTATGCAAATGCATGCTGGAAGAAGCAAAATGATCAGTCAGGACAAGCAAATGTGGCTGATGTGAATATGAGAAGTGGAAATAATGCCACTGCCTTCATCATGTGTAATGTTGGTGAAGAAGGAAGACTTGAGGTTTGGTATCTCGAAAGTGGATGTAGCAACCACATGAGTGGTAATGAAACCTTGTTTTCATTCATTGACAAAAGTATCAAATCAGAAATTAAGATGGGTAACAATGGAACCCTACCAATTGTGGGCAAAGGATCTATTATTGTCCACACTAAGAAAGGTAAGAAGAAAGAAATTTTGCCCTTGGTATGAAGCACAATTTGATGAGCATCGGTCAACTCATTCAAAATGGATACAAAGTGTTAATGGAGAATGATATGTGTGTCATTCAAGAAAATGATGGGAGCAAGAACTTACTTACAACAGTTCAAATGACAAAGAACAGAATGTTTCTCTTGAGGATAGAGACATGTTTCTCATCTCAAGTTGGTGCTGCACCTCCCACACAATCAGCTCTAAGGAGTGTGATTGAAGAGGTCCCTCACGGCTATGGCACCTCAGGTATGGTCATCTTGGCTATGCTGGTTTAAATTTGTTATCAAATAAAAGAATGGTAGAAGGTTTTCCACGTATAGAAAATTCATGTGACAAGTGTGAGGCTTGTATTTTGTGTAAGAAACATAGGCATCCCTTTAATTCTAAAAATTCTAGGAGGGCTAGATATCCATTAGAGCTAGTGCATACTGACCTAGTCGGTCCTATGCAAGTTACTTCCATTGGGAGGAGTACTTATTTCATGACATTCATAAGATGATTTCAGTCATAGG